>CM077082.1:117156974-117825179 GCA_039513925.1 Platanthera zijinensis | reverse complement strand
ACCATACCCTTGCGAACTTAACAAGCAACATCAGGATGATCAATACTCTCGCTTCCTAGAAAAATTTAAGCTAATCCACATAAATCTACCCTTCCACGAACCAATCTCCCAAATACCAAAGTACGCTAAGTATCTTAAGACCTCCTAAATAATAAAAAGAAGTTAGAAAACTTAGCGCATGTCACACTAAATACCGAGTGCTCTGCGGTCTTGACAAACGGTATACAAAAGAAGATCAGTGATCCAGGTAGTTTTTCTATACCATGTGTCTTTGGTGATCTTTTTGTCAAGCACACATTGGCCTTCTTAGGTGAGAGTATCAACCTGATGCCCCTCTCATTATTCAAGAAGTTAGGAATTGGTTGCCTCAACCCCACACACATGAGTGTCCAACTCGCCGATAGATCAGTTAAATACCCGTTAGGAATCGTGGAGGATGTCTTAGTTAAAGTCGACAAATTCATCTTCCCGGTGGATTTCATCATATTGTACATCAAAGAAGACGTCGAGGTTCCCTTGATCCTTGGCCGACCCTTCCTTACCACCTGCCGAGCTATCATTGACGTAAGCAATGGTAAGCACTTCTTACGAGTAGGGGACGATGATGTTACCTTCTTTATAACCCCCTCAATGAAGAATACCCTAGAGAATGACGACTCCTACTTTTTCTTAGATACCTTAGGTGAAGAATCTTCCTATTGTCTTTCTGAAAGTGAAAGTAAATTTTCTGATTTTTGTTCTTCCTCTACTCTTCCAATTGAATATCTACAACAAGCCGCCATGGCCACTAGCTCGACCCCTTTCAATTTTATATATAAATAAAAAATCTACGAAGACATTGTTTTTGAAAAAGAAAGAATTTCGAAAATATCGTATGAAGAACTCCCTACCCTGGAATTAAAGGAACTACCCGAACATCTTAGGCATGCCTTCATAGAAAAGGGCTCCAAGCTACCAATGATAGTTTCAGCCTTCCTGACTGAAGTGCAAAATTATAAGCTCCTACTAGTATTACGTAAACATTGTCGAATTATTGCCCGGCAAATATCTGATATCAAAGTCATATGCCCATCATTCTGCAACCACAAAATCCTAATGGAAGATAATTTGGGTAATTCAACCCAACCTCAGTGCCGTATAAATCCAAATATCGATCAAATTTTAGAGCAATTATCCGGCCATAGATTTTACTAATTTCTCGAAGGCCTCTCAGGGTACTTTAAAATCCCCATCTCTCTCGAGAACTAGGAGAAAACTACGTTTATTTGTCCCTTCGACACCTTCGCTTACCAAAGAATGCCATTTGGATTATGCAATGTGCCAACTACATTCATGTGATGCATGCTCGCTATCTTTGATAAGTATGTAGAAAGCATTATGGAGGTTTTTATGGATGATTTCTCCGTGTTTGGCGATGTCTTTGATAGTTTCTTAGAAAACCTCGAAAAAGTCTTAGAAAGATGCGAAGAAACTAACCTTGACCTAAATTGGGAAAAATGCCATTTTATGGTAAGGAAAGGGTTAGTTGTGGGTCATAAGATTTCTGCGAGAGGAATTGAAGTAGACATAGCTAAGATAGAAGTTATCGAGAAATTGCCACTGCTTACGAACGTCAAAGCTATAAGAAGTTTCCTATGACATTCTGGCTTCTACCACCGCTTCATAAAAGACTTCTCCAAAACCACAAAATCCCTTACTCATCTTCTGGAAAAAGACGCCCCGTTTATTTTTATTGACCTTTGTCTTTCTACCTTTGAATTAATAAAAGAAAAGTTAATTAATGCCCCTATTATGATAGCTCCGGTGTGGGAACTCCCCTTTGAAATTATATGCGATGCAAGTAGTTTCGCAGTGGGAGCCGTACTAGGACAACGAATATCTAAAAACATCCACCCCATCTATTATGCAAGTAAAACTCTTACATCAGGAAAAGAGAATAATACCACAATCGAGAATGAGCTCCTTGCTATTGTTTTCGCTTTTGATAAATTCCGTCCTTATATTACGCTTTCCAAAATTATCGTTTTTACGTACCACTCGACCCTCAAGTATCTTCTTGCTAAGATGGATACCAAGCCGCGCCTGATTCGCTAGGTCTTACTCCTCAAGGAGTTTGACTTAGAAATCAGTGATAAGCGAGGAGCTGAGAATTTGTCCGCCGACCATCTCTCACGATTAGATAATCCGTATATAGAAAAATTAGATGAAAAATCTTTTAATGATTCCTTACCCGATGAGAAGCTGCTTTTAATTAACACATCCCCTTCTCCTTGGTTTGCACATATAGCCAACTATTTAGTGGCTCGTGTACTCCTGAAAGAGTTCTCCTCTCAGCAAAAGAAGAAATTCTTTTCTGAGTTGAAGAACTTTTTTGGGAGGACCCGCATCTTTTCTGAGTCTGCGTGGACCAAGTGATAAGGAGATGTGTTTCTTTCGAAAAAGGATTAGATATTTTAAAACATTTGCATGAAAGACCGACTGGTGGTCACTATCGAGCTGCTCGCGCCGCTCAAAAAGTGCTTTGCGTGGGTTCTTACCGGACTAGCCTATTTAAAGATGCGCAAGCCTTTGTGAGTAGGTGTGATAGTTGCCAACGGTCGGGAAACATTTCTAATAAAAATTAAATGCCACAAAATTATTTCCTTGAGTGCGAAGTTTTCGACCTCTGGGTAATTGATTTTATTGGCCCTATTCCTTCTAGCTTCGGAAATAAATACATTTTAGTTGTTGTCGATTATGTTTCACGTTAGGCTGAAGCACAAGCTCTTCCTACTAACGACACCCGAGTCGTAATTATGTTTTTGAAAAAATTATTTTCTCGATTCGGTATGCCACGAGCCATCGTTAGCGATAGGAGTTCATATTTTTGTAATGCATAGTTTTCAAAAATTCTTATTAAATACGGCGTTATGCATAAACTTTCAACTGCCTACCACCCCAAACTAACGGATAAGTCAAAGTAGTGAACAAAGATATAAAACACATTTTAGAAAAGACTGTTTCCACCTCTAAAAAAGACTAGTCAACCAAATTAGACGATGTTATATTGGCCTACTGTACAACGTACAAAACAGCCATCGGTTGTAATCCATATCGGTTGGTCTATGTAAAATTGTGCCATTTACCCGTAGAATTAGAACACCGTGCTTTTTGGCCCTTAAGGTTTTAATTTCGATCCCCACTCTATCGGCGACCTTAGAAAATTTCAACTTAACGAACTCGATGAGTGGCACTCTTACGCAAACAAAAATAACAAATTTTATAAAGAGCGGACGAAGCGTTTTCACGACAAGCACCTACGACACCCAAAAACCTATAAGCCGGGCGACCAAGTTCTTTTATATAATTCACGATTACGTTTATTTCCTGGCAAGTTAAAGTCACGATGGTCTTGGCCGTTTATTGTTAAAGAAGTTTTTTCGTATGGGACGATTTTAATTTCACACCCTGATAAGAGTGAGTTCAAAGTGAATGGGCGCGTCTTAAACTTTATTTCTATGGTGATGTCAGTCTAAATTGTATTAATTTTATTCTGCATGATCTGAATAATGGATAACTTAAGACTTTTTGTTTTTGTTAAAAACTTTTAATATTATTTTGGATATTATTATTATTGGATACTTTTTGTTAGACAATATTATTTTATTGCGTCGAGCTCAAATGACATTTTAAATAAGGGGCGCTCTTGGCAGGCAACCCAAGTTTTTTTTTGTTTTCTTTATTTTACACTTTTTTCTCTTGATGGCTCCAACAAGATGAAGCCTCTGCGATCGCCTGCTCCAACACTACTGAATTCATCACAAAGTCCAAAGAAGACATTTCATGAAGCTCCAAAGCGCATGCATGGGGGAGCGGCATCACGAAACCTTCCAGAACTCGTAAATCTGGGGAAGTACCTGTTTTCAATTTTGCACTTATATTTATGTTTTAATTTTTCTCCATCTTTCCCCTCTTTTCTCCATTGAGGACAATGTCCACTTTAAGCTTGGGGGAGGATTTCCTCCTTCTGTTTTCTTTATTTTGTTTCTCTGAAAAAAAAATCAAAATAAAATTTTTTTAGTGCTTTCTCCTTTATCTTCTTAAAGAAAAATCTCTAAAAATCAAAAATAAAAGATAATATCTTTAAAAATCCAAAAAAAGAGAATATTTCAAAATAATAAAAAAATTATTATGTTATTTGTTTTTTACTTTAATAATTTAAATGAATTTTGGTATTTCATTAGTCACCCCTTACTTTTTGTTTTATTTTTCTCAAAATTTCCTATAACAACTTAGCTAATTATAATCTTTCTAATCGTTCTTTTTAATTATGTTTCACAAGTAAAATGTTGGTCATGTCGTGTTTCTAATTCACGGTGGCATGTTAATGTGAAACATTTTTCTAAACTCGCATTTCTATTTTGGTTTTTCGTTCTTTATTTTCTTTACTTTCTTAAAAATATTTCATCCGCTATTTTCCTTTTTGTTTTTGGATAATTTTTGTAATGTCAACTTTTTATTTGCGTAGTAGATGTGAACGATCCAAGTCACTTATTATTTCTATTTTTAATAAAATTTCTTTAGTCTTCATTTATTATTTAGGATTTGTTTTTTGAAATTTTTCAAAACTATGCTTTAGATAAATTTAGAAGCATGAAAATGATTTAGCCCGTTTTTGTTTTCGTTTGAGCCTTCTTGCAAACCTAAAATTTTTCATCCCAACATACCCACTTTTGATCCTTTTTCTGATTTCAATTGATAGCTCCACTTATCATTTCATTTTCACAAAAGCTAAAATCTTCCAACATATCTAATCACACTAACTTTTTTGAGTTTAATAAAATTTCCTGTTGTGATAGGGTTATTTTGTGATTTTTTGAGAAATTTAAGAAAAAATATGCTCAAAAGAAGTGGTTACTTTTGTTTGGTCAATTTCAAAACAAAAAGGAAAAATATTTATAGCCTATGTTTTGAAAAGAAGAAAGGAAAAAAAATAAACAAAAATGGAAAAGAAAATGAAAAAAAAGAATATTTTATTTATGATGAAATTTTTAAAACTCTTTATTTTGGTTTAGTGTGATTTTTGAGCCTCCTTGTTTATCTTTGAATTCCACTTCTACTCAGAATCCTAAACCAAACATTTCGGTCCAAATAAGCTCTTTTGATTCATGTTTTTGAATTTTATATTTTAGCTAAGTAAAGAAGAAAAGTAAAATAGTAATGTTTTGGATTTAAATTTAGATTTTTGTTATTTGATTAATATAGTTATAATGTGTCTCTTGGATCTAGTTACAACTCAATGCGTTTTCTCATTTTGTTGTTTTGCTTAAATTTATTTAAAGAATTTTGTTAAAATTTTGGATGATTTATTTTCGTTAGTAAAGTTTATAAATTGTTAAACCTTGTTTAATTAATTGGTTTAGGTTTACGTTTTACCTTCTCCCTACTTAAAATTTTGCATAGTACTTGTGTTAGCATAATTAGAATTTTACTGATTAGTCACTTTTATGTTAGCTAGTTTTTATATTTTTGCTTGAGGACAAACAAAGCTTAAGCTTGGGGGAGTTTGATAATACGTTTTGTAGTTTAAACTACTAGGGAAATTACAAGTCTTTATTATAAAAATCATATCTTTTAAAGCTTTATTTTGACCTCCTTTTGTCTATAATTTAATTCCACTAATGTTTTCTCTTTTCTTTGCGGGTTTGCAGGTTTTCAGCCAAGTTCATCGAGCTCAGCCTATTTCATCGAGCTCAGCCACTTCATCGAGCTCACTATAATTCGTCGACCTCAACATTCGTCGATCTCAGAATTCATCGACCTCAGCATTTGTCGACCTCAACATTCATCGAACGCATCTTCTGCGTCCGACGAACGGTTCATTTAGCCCAGTTCGTCGAGCTCGTCAGCATTTGTCGACCTCAGCATTCGTCGACCTCTCCTCCACCTTCTGCATTCGATGAACTCTGCCAATTTCATCAAGCTCTGCCTTCATTCTACGTTCAACAAACTCCTTCAAATTCGTCGACCTCCCGCCTTTATTCTGCGTTCGACGAACGTCTTCAATTTCGTCGAGCTCAACCAATTTTGTCGACCTCTCCTTAAGTTAAATTTTGTCGGCCTCCCATCCACTTTAAGCGTTCGACGTTCGTCGACCTCGCCTTCAGCCAATTTCGTCGAGCTTCGCCTACATTCTGCGTTCGACGAACTCCCCCAATTTCGTCGACCTCGCCTTAAGTTCAAATTTGTCGACCTCCCATCACCCTTCCTGCATTCGATGTTCGTCGACCTCGCCTTCAGTTCAAATTCATCAACCTCCCTTCAACTTTCTGCGTTCGACATTTTCCTCCGTTCTTCAACCTCCCGTCCGCCTTCTCTTTTCTCCATTCGTCAAGCTCTCTCTCCTCCTCTGATTTCATCGAGCTCTCCCTCCTTCTCCTCTGATTTCATCGATCTCTCCCTCCTTCTCCTATTATTTTGTCGAGCCCTCTCTTCTTCTTTCGTCGAACTTACCTACTGCCAGAGGACAAGTCCCGCTTTTTCACAAAAGCCTACTGCCACCATAAATGCACGTCACCCGTACCGAGGCAATCATCATTTCTCGATAGAATTCGTAACAAGGTCAACTCCCATGCATGGATGGATGCATGTGCATTTATTGATCTTTGAAGAATCTATAAATAGAGCCCCTCCCCTTGTGTAAAAAAGATATAGAATTTTGGGAGAGGGGAAGTGCTGCCAATCAGTTCTTCCTTAGTGTTCTTCCTCTCTCTTTTTCTCATTTCAGTGTTTTTATTTTAGCTTTACTCTTATGTAATAGTTCTTGAATTTTTTTAGTAATTTATCTTTAGTTCTAGATTAGTTTTTTTTCATTTCCTACAAGTGTAGTTTTTATATTTCAAGTTATAGCTCTCTATTTGAATTAATATAAAGCTTGTAGCTTTTTCTTGTCTCTATTTTGTTTCCATACACTCCTACTCATCTCTCTTCCTCCACTTCACCATGAGTAACTAATCCTCCTGTACTCGATCTTGATGATCCGAGTTTTTAGTTGATTAAGTTATGATGCTCTAGTTTGCTTTTTCTTTGTAAGGTTTAGACCTTGATTTACTCTTGATTAATCGTGTTTGGAGATATATCATCGATATATATTTTACATCTTTGTTTCTACTCTTAGCTAGTTGAGAGGCTCGTTGTTTGGAGTGAACACTCAAGAGTAAAGAGAGTTGCACGCACCCCTCGAGAGAGGCAGACGTTAAATCTCCCGGATTGGAGTGAAATCCAATAGCGGGGTTCACAGTGCAAATGAAGATTTAGGCCTCCAATTTAGGTGAGAGTTCGTCGGACCTTCCTAAATTTAGGTGGGCACGACTTCGAGAGAAGCGTGTTCATGCTTTAGGAACCTCCACGGTCAAGGTCCTTTGTCGTATTAAGTTAGAGTTTATTATCGAATTTTTGAGCTACTTAGGTCGAGGTGATTCTCGATCGAGTGCTTTTCTTTATCATTGTTTAACCCCTCATTTTAATCTCTAGTTGTGCTCTCTCTGATTAAGTGCAAGTGCTTTTATTTATGCAAGTAGTCTCTTCTTTTAATTTAGTTAACAACCGTAAAAGGTTCTTTGATAAGATAATAGTCTTCGTGTGAGTAAGATTACTCAACGGTTCCCGAATTTAAATACGACACGTGTGTACCCTAGCTACAATTCGATAGGTATACTTGACTAATTGGATTGCTAGTTAGGTTTTATTCTCTTAACGCTTAGTAGACACTAAGCTCGACCAACTCCATCGGTGCCATCCTAAAAGGAGGATGAAAGTTAGGTGATAAGATCTAACAGCCTCTAGAGGGGGGGGGTGAATAGAGTAAGTTCAAATAAATTGATATATTTAAAACCTTTAGATTTGCTTAGTGTAGGTAGTGAGTGATGCAAACAGATAAATGTATTTAAAGTAAAATCACACAGCACACAAGCAAGAAGAAAAGCAATCCACAGAAGACACAAGGAAATTTATAGTGGTTCCCCAAACTTGGGTAGTCCACTCTTCTATCACCCCTTGATAGGAATCCACTGCAGGATGCTTGATCAGGTGTCCTGGGCACCACCAGATTTTTTGATAAGGTGTCTTGCCACCACTGATTTTGACAAGGTCTCAGCTAACCAAAAGGTAACTTTTGAAGGGAGTTAAAACCCTGTACAGAAGAGGTAAAATAAGAAGGGTTGAGTTTGCTTCTCTGTCAACAATCAGAGAGAAGCTAGTGGATGTAGATGTTGTCAAAGCTCCCCCTGAGATATAGAAGTTCAGGTAGAAGAAGCTTTGCACAAGGGTGACAGGCTCTTCACTGCTTGTCCTTCTTCAGCAATAGATGACTCAGAAACTGAGTGTTTGATGTCTGAATGTAGAAAGCAAATTGAGAAGAGTTGAATGCAGAGGCAGAAGAGGTTTCAGAGAATGTTGATCAAGATGTTTCTCTGAGTGTAGTTCTTCTCTGTAAATTCTCTGCAGACTGATTTCTTGAGAAAGAGATGAAGATAGATGTTCTCTGTGTTGTCAGAATGAAATTGTTCTTTTTGTTCTCCTTGTCTCTCTCGAATAGATCTCTGAGTAATGGGATAGCCGTTGGCAGGGCATTTAATATATTCCATAACTGTCCATGCCTAGAAGGAAAGCCTTAATTGATTTCCATTGAAAATTCCTTGAGATATGGAGCAATTAAGTCTTGAAACGGCCAGGGGATCTCTTGCAATAACTGCTTGAAAAGTCTCTCATTTGAATTTCAAATGTTGACAGACGGGAGAACTTAAAACGTCGAACTCTTCCTGAAGCGTCGATCTGAGCTCGACTGACCGTCGATCAGAGAGTAAAATTGAAGCAGAGAGATACACGCCAAAACGTCGAGCAGAACTCGACGTTACGTCGAACTGAGAACGACGCTGCGTCGAGCTGCGATCGACTGTGCGTCGAGCAGCGGTCGACTATGCGTCGAGCTGAGGACGACTCTACGTCGAGCTGGGGTCGACTCTCCGTCGAGCTGAGCAGAACTAAATCTCAAATAACCTAAGTTCTAAACTCACACTCAATGACCTATGCTATACAATTAGGTCAACATCCTTAGCATAGTTATCCTGACCCAAATATAAAAAGGGTGTTCCAACAATCTCCCCCTATTTGGATTAGGATTACTATTCACATGAATTTAAGGAAATTAAAAAAAATTGCATACAGACATTTGAAATACTGAAAATCAAGAACACAGATGGAAGCAGGAGCAGATAAGCAACTATCAAAGATGTTTATGGCAGTAGCATAGAAGATAAGCCATCTTACATTTACTTCTTCTTAGGCTCTTCTTCAAAGCCTTTCTTGAATTTGATTTCCCTTTGAGGGTTGGCACTGTCTTTCTTTGATCTGTAATCTTCAGAAGTCCCCAATGAAGTTATGCTCTTTCCAGAGGGAGGAACAGCAGCAGGATGTAACTCCATGTATCTATCAGCATCAAAGAATTTGCTAGAATGATATTTGTTTAATTCCTGTCTTCTTTGGTCTGACATTGTGCTTATGTTGGATGTGTCCAGTCCCCTTTCTTTGTTCTTCTTAATTAGGTCTAGGGCAGCAAGCTCAGTCATCCTAGCCTTCCATGCAGTAGGGTTGTTAACTGGATCATCATATGGAATAGGAGGCTCATACTTATTACTTTGATCTGAAGGAATAGGTTTCTGGCTTACACCCTCATTGAGCTTAAAGGGAAAGGGACCAGTGGTTGAAGGATCAAGCGCATACCCAACTACACCAAAAGCCCGGACTGTTGGAGAGGGCGCTACTTAATTTTTTATATAAGTAGCAGAGCGCCACGGGTCAAGTGAAGGAACGCCGGACACAACAATCCCCCCCCGGCGTCCAGCACAACCCGTCGGCTCAGAGGTGGGGTTACCACATGGCCCACACGGCTCAGAGGTGGGGTTACCACATGTCCACGGTTGCCTGACCCACCGGACCCACACAGGTAGAAGGGAAAAATCAGGATTTAATAGCGCCCCCCGGTCTTGAACCCGTAACCTCCCTCTGATACCAATTGAAAGTTAGGTGATAAGATCTAACAGCCTCTAGAGGGGGGGGGGGGTGAATAGAGTAAGTTCAAATAAATTGATATATTTAAAACCTTTAGATTTGCTTAGTGTAGGTAGTGAGTGATGCAAACAGATAAATGTATTTAAAGTAAAATCACACAGCACACAAGCAAGAAGAAAAGCAATCCACAGAAGACACAAGGAAATTTATAGTGGTTCCCCAAACTTGGGTAGTCCACTCTTCTATCACCCCTTGATAGGAATCCACTGCAGGATGCTTGATCAGGTGTCCTGGGCACCACCAGATTTTTTGATAAGGTGTCTTGCCACCACTGATTTTGACAAGGTCTCAGCTAACCAAAAGGTAACTTTTGAAGGGAGTTAAAACCCTGTACAGAAGAGGTAAAATAAGAAGGGTTGAGTTTGCTTCTCTGTCAACAATCAGAGAGAAGCTAGTGGATGTAGATGTTGTCAAAGCTCCCCCTGAGATATAGAAGTTCAGGTAGAAGAAGCTTTGCACAAGGGTGACAGGCTCTTCACTGCTTGTCCTTCTTCAGCAATAGATGACTCAGAAACTGAGTGTTTGATGTCTGAAGGTAGAAAGCAAATTGAGAAGAGTTGAATGCAGAGGCAGAAGAGGTTTCAGAGAATGTTGATCAAGATGTTTCTCTGAGTGTAGTTCTTCTCTGTAAATTCTCTGCAGACTGATTTCTTGAGAAAGAGATGAAGATAGATGTTCTCTGTGTTGTCAGAATGAAATTGTTCTTTTTGTTCTCCTTGTCTCTCTCGAATAGATCTCTGAGTAATGGGATAGCCGTTGGCAGGGCATTTAATAAATTCCATAACTGTCCATGCCTAGAAGGAAAGCCTTAATTGATTTCCATTGAAAATTCCTTGAGATATGGAGCAATTAAGTCTTGAAACGGCCAGGGGATCTCTTGCAATAACTGCTTGAAAAGTCTCTCATTTGAATTTCAAATGTTGACAGACGGGAGAACTTAAAACGTCGAACTCTTCCTGAAGCGTCGATCTGAGCTCGACTGACCGTCGATCAGAGAGTAAAATTGAAGCAGAGAGATACACGCCAAAACGTCGAGCAGAACTCGACGTTACGTCGAACTGAGAACGACGCTGCGTCGAGCTGCGATCGACTGTGCGTCGAGCAGCGGTCGACTATGCGTCGAGCTGAGGACGACTCTACGTCGAGCTGGGGTCGACTCTCCGTCGAGCTGAGCAGAACTAAATCTCAAATAACCTAAGTTCTAAACTCTCACTCAATGACCTATGCTATACAATTAGGTCAACATCCTTAGCATAGTTATCCTGACCCAAATATAAAAAGGGTGTTCCAACAGAGGATGTGACACCGACCTAGCTTCTGGTATTAACTCAATCGAAGAATCGATATACCGACGAGGATGCGCCCCAGGAAGCTCCTCAGGAAACAAATCCACGAATTCTACCACTACCAGCACTTCTCTGATTATTAGCTTGGAAAGTTGAGCTTCTAACAATGCTATGAAAGCTACTCCTCCAAGGATAACTTCCCGCACCGAATGAATGGCTGAGATCAGGGAACATTCAACTCCACTAATGCCTTCAAATCTGACTTCTTCCTTTCATACACTTCTCAGGGTCACCACCTTAGATAGGTAGTAAATACTGGCACACTACTCAACATGCCAGTCCATCCCCAAGATCACATTGAACTCAGGCAAAAGCAGAATCGTTGCTTCCAACATGAGGTCAACTCCATCCAGAATCCAACCAATGTTCCCTCTCGTCCTGGTAGTCATAAAAGACCCATTGGGCATGCGCACCCGAAGTTCTGCGTTCGCCGAAAAGGGCTCGACTCCAATTCTCCAGATAAAGCTTTCCGCCAAAAAGGAGTGTGATGCTCCTGTATGGAACAATACCCTAGCGGGGTAACCAGAAACTAGCCCAAAGCCTAAAACATAGGAAACACAAATAAAATTCTCGAAAGTTTAAAGCAAATAAATAAACTTAAACTTCCCATACCTGTCACCACATCGAGTTGCCGAATTGCTTTCTGCAGCCCAAGGTTGTATGCCCTTGGTTGCACGGATTGGAAACGTGAAGCGCTCGACTCCACCATTTTTCCTTTCTCTACAGTGCTGGGACCGAAACACACGGACTACTCCTGCCTTGTCTCCTGCTCAGCGCCACCTTCAGTACAAAAACGAGCTATGTGGCCCGGCTTGCCACACTTATAGTAAGATGGTGGTCCCATGAAGCGAGATCCCCCAGACGTCATACTTCTCTTCTCCCATGACTTGTAGGGATGGGGATTCTTTTCCACTTACTCCCTTCTGACTTCCCTTGTGATTGAGAAGGCTTTCCTTCTCCCTGTTTTACTGTAAATCCCTTATGACATTGGGTTCATTCTATGAAACTTTCCAACGTCCTGTCCGCCTCAATCAACTCATTGAAGCCCGTATTCCTCATAGCTATGAGGGGTTGTCTTAGATCCTCTCTCAACTCATGGAAGAAGAGATTATGTCTCTCTTCATCATTGGTCATGGTCGTTCTAGCATACCGACCTAATCGAGTAAATTCCTATACATACACATCAACAGTCTTATCTCATTGCACCAAGTTCAAAAACTGTCACTGAAGGGCTGACCTTGTCGACGAAGGGATATACTTTTTCAAGAAGGAATTCCCAAACTCCTCTATAGACGGGGTGCGTCTAGGAAACTGGCAGTTGCTATGGCTCACCCCCACAACTTAGCATCACCTTCTAATATGAAGGTCACAAAATCAGACTGCTTATCCTCTAACCACTCTACTGCCCTCAGTACTTATTTAATCCTCACCCACCAGTCCTCCGCATCGGTCAGCGTGCCGACTCCCTTTAATGTTGGAGGATGGAAACTAAGAAAATACTTCATCTGTCGGTCTCCCTGACAAACGACCACTGTCACAACCAACGGCTCTATTGTCCTGTCTCCTCCGCCCGGTATGACCGGTGCCGCATCCGGGGTAACAGGAGTCGCTTCCTGTGCAACATGGGTCATAACTAACACTACCAATGTGGCTTGGGCACTACCATTTCCTCTGCTAACATACAATAGAAGTCAGTTGGGGTTACACCCATGCACATCGGACATATAGCAGTAGCACTGCTCGCCGAAGGCTCCTGTTGTGGCCTCGATATCCCCGCCTTGTCGCTTGCACCCTTAGAAAAAGCAAGGTAAAACAAGAATCAGCTTCTCACACAAAAACTTAGACATTAGGACACTCACGCTCTCGTGATACTCCTATGTGGATAACTTCTTTACGCGATCTGATTATGTCAAGTCACTAAACCTTACCCTAGACACTAACCTCACTCTGATACCAAATTGTAACACCTCCCCGGTTATATCCGTATAATATGTGTTCGGTCGGGGCCCCACAACATACAGACTCCACATTTGAGCATCATAAGATGGTATAAACTACCAAACTGAAAACTCAGACTATAAACATATCGGAAACAAACAGCTAAACTAGAAGTTATCCACTACTATAGGAGTATCCAATGGCCTTAAGGCCATACAACATTCATAAGTACAAATAGTTAAATAATACATCAACGTATCAACATGCTTTAGCCCACCAAAGCTACCTCGGAATGCAAGACAGATCACAGTTCATGGAGCAAAGCATTTAGTAAAAAATTGGAAAAAACAAGAGAGTTCACTTCATGAGGCTTAGGCCTTTTTGTCCAGCAAACTTGCTCCTGCTTGAGATCCCTGCCCTGTAAATGTTTATAGTAACATGTGTCAGCAAAGGCTGACCTCAACTATGTAACCAATACATCTCCTACTGGCCATCCCTAGCGTACCCCGTGGCACTCCATCACCCTGCAGGTCAGCACTACATATGCAAATATATAAGAACACAAAAAGTAGTAAAACAGGTTTGGATGTCTCATACAACAAACATGTTTCTATGTTGAGCATATAATAAAAGGGGCCCACAATGCATCAAGTATTCAAACCTGGGCTTCACCCAAGGCACCTTATTACGTATGAATCTAACACATCATCACGCATCATCAATCAGGTACTTCCAATTTCCCCTTCGGCGTTCAAATAGTAAAAACATGAGTACTTCCATTTCCCCAACAGCATAAAATACGCTACATGGAAACACTTGCTTAGGCCCCACCCGCTCGTGGGTCTCAAAACCCGGGCTTACCTGCAAGCTCTGACTTCTCATGCTAGGAATCTGTCACACAAATGAATCGATGATAAGAACCCTAGCTAGACCCCACCCGCTCGTTGGCTTCATCGCCCAGGCTTGTCCAAAGCTTAGCGTTCTCGTCAATTTAATAGAAGGGTACTTGTCTCACCAGGACACTCTCCACATATGACTTGCACGTCACGGGCTAGCCATCTGACCACAGAGAAAAACCCACTACTTAGCACATCACAATCAAAAGCCTTTCCTGCCCTAATCCACAATTTGTTCTCACATGAAATTAAGGGGGAACAATCATCATAAATGGCATCTTGCGGCAAATGGATTTCTACCACAATCCTTAGGCTCGTTATACAACATCACTGAGTCGAGTTAACGGTCGTGACTTTCGCTTCATCCACAATGCCTAATCCACTAACATAGAAGATTTATATTGCAATATCATTCCAGGAACGGACACAGTCGACATGGTGCTTCCTCTTGAACCATGGAAACCTGAATCCCTCTCATTCGAGAGATCTGGTGCCTAAATGCTTGAAATAGAACAAGCAAAGAATGGATGCCATGCACGCATCCTAAAGACCAATAGGAGAAATGTCATTACCTTACAACTCCTCTTCCATGCAATTAAAAACTTGTTTTGCACGGATGAAAATGTTCGTCTTCAAGTCCACATCTTGGCTCGGATCGACGATCGGAGCCCCGAAGCTTCGTCAATGGAGGAGAAAGACCTTCTTCTTCCTCCTCCAAACTCTTGCTCTGAAACCCTAAATTCCACTTCAAAAGAGAAGACAATGAATGTTTATAACGTTTCAACCCTTTATATGCCCTTTTGGCGGAGCATTCTGGGCCATAGGATCAAATCCTAAGAGAAATCAGATGACCAAAATGCCAAATGACGGAACTGCTCCCGTGTGCTACTAACGAGTGGTAACTACCTACTGTAACGTGGTAGGTTACCATGTTGTCGATCCCGTTGGGAAGAAAAATGCTATCTCCAGCGTTATCCTTACCGTCGCATGATAGCCACTAATGCTTTTCACTCAACACTTCACAAGCTACCACCACACGGTAGAATCCTACCGCCGTGCAGTACCACTCAACGCTCTCAACACCTGGCTACTCAGTGCTCTCAATTCCTGGATTCGATGAAACAAGTCTATCGTCGGGCGAGAGATACCTATTGCCACATTGTAGCTTCAAGAGGCTCAAGATCTGGAAAAACCGAGGTGTTACTTTTGGACTTAATGAACCGGATGTTCATAGAGTATTTTGATCGGTTCGTGATAGTTTTTTCATGATATCCTATTGTACTCCCAGTCCGAGGATGATCATGCAGAGAATTTACATAATGTTTTAGAGACCTAATGATGGCCAATGGTTATGACAGGATAATTACTACGCGCTCTTTGATTCGAACAATTAAACTAGATAAGTAGCGTGCGATATCTCTCTAATTACACTACCGTCAAACTCAACCACTAGGGCTAAAACTTTTACAACGCTCAACGCTAAGGGTCGCTACCCCCTTTTAATAGATTAAACAAGGTCTATAGGCCAATGTTCGCTCAAGCGAATAGGACCTACACGATCCGTACAATAAGCTATTCAAATTATTATTATTGGCAATCATACACAAACCCAATAAGAGAGTGTCCACACTAAAATTAGCGATTTCAGCAAAGTACAAACCAATCCCAAAATTAATTAATATGGGGGTATTCCAAATCACTTTAACTCAAGGGTTAATGAACCAGATTTCTTCTAGCATTCACGAGATCTACCCGGTCCAATTTATACGAAAATATTCGCAGAATTAAACGCTTGAAATTCAGATTTTATTAACGCACTAATTTCAATATAAATCTAGAGTAAACACTAGTCTTCTAATCCACCAAATCTCATAATAATATAGAAGAATCACACAAGAGGAGGCTTAGAATTTGTTACCCAATCCAAAGAAATCCATCCAGAAGGATGCGTGGAGGAAACACACGACGACGGTGGTTGGATCTATTTCCACGCAAATCCACAGAATCGCACCGAATGATGAAATTGCAAGCCGTTTCCTTAGCAAAAACCCTAAGAGAGGGAGAACCCTTGATTGCTGGATATATTTAAGGAGGAGAGAGGAAAGGTGGTGGCCAATATTATAAGGGGGGCTGCTCAGTTTTTTTTTGGAGGGAGAGAGGGGGTCAGGTTTATTGTGGAAGGAGGAGGGCTGCTCAGTTTATTGGAGGGAGAGAGGGGGTCAGTTTTAGTGTCCAAATGGAGGAGGGATGCTCGGTTTTTGGAGTCATGGGGAGGGTGGTCGGTTTTGTTTGGAGGTGGATGAGGGTGGCCGAGATTTGCAAGGGAAGGAAGTGAGGTGGTTGGGTATTGTTTGGAGAGGGATGAGGGTGGCCGAGAGTTGCAAGGGAAGGGAGAGAGGTGGTCGGGTTTTTGGTTGAAGGAGGGATGTTGGTTGGATAACTTGAGGAGGGAGGAGGAGGCCGGAATTTGAGAGAGGGAAGAGGTTGACCGGCGGCTAAAAGAGAGGACAGGAGGAGAGGCCAAAATTTTCCAAGGAGGAGGTGGGAAAAAATCTCAATAGATTTAGGTTTTTCAATTTCTTATCTTCTTACTAAATTCTTCATAAGCCTGGCTTTTTATAGGCTACACCACTCAATCTCCACCATTCATGAAATAAATACAAAGATGGTTATAAGCACCCATCATAACATGAAAGAAATTACAATAAGATAATTGCATAAAAATAAAATGCATGAAAATAAAATGCTTAAAATAAAAATTGTTAAAAATAATAATGCTTAAAAATATATAATTATATATATTTAATTTATAATCATGTATTTTTATATGAGGATAACGACGACGGCGGACGACATGCATAACATGTAGCGGTGTTGGCGATGAATGTCGCAGTAGCATCCCATCTTCAAGCTTGCGACAACGATCGTCCCAATCAATAACTCTCTATGTCGGAGATCAAAGGCCGCCTCAGCAACGTCATCTTGAACCAGTGGCGGGACAGCGTCGCCATCAATCCTCCCCTACTAAAAATTACTCATCATCGATGAGTGGCCCATGAGGGGAAAATAGTTGAAAGCAGCATCAACAGGGGGAAAATCTGGCCCCACAACACAAGTCGTAGTAGCACGATCATCCCTCAACAATGAGAACCTGTCAGATATAGGAACAACAAAACTTTCGAGGAAACTCGAAAGGGTGTCAAACAAAAGAAAAATAACTTGAATCTTACCATCTAGTTCAAGAACAAAGGAATCCACATGAAAAGTAGACACAGTAGAACTAACACTCCCCAACCCAAGAGAACATTTAGTGGAAGGAAGAAACGATGAAGAAAGCCACTCAGGTGGAAAAGAGACGTATAGTAAAAAGTCCGGAAATTTTAAATAGAGTGAAAAACCTCGTGCATTATAAAAATCCGAAAGAAAAGCATCAATTCCGAAGTTCTTCATAACCATGGATGGGTCAGCATTCCTACGTATTACATTATTGACGGAGCCAGTAGGCATCCGCTCCAGTATTGACCAGACAAAATCCAAATAACCATCTCTAACATATGACGGTCTCGGAAGGGAAGGAAAGTGCCTGCGACATAAATTAAAATTGCTAGCAAACGTCCTAGATGCCTGTAAGCGAAGGTCATAAATAGGCGGAAGGAAAGTATGTGCCACTGGATTGGATGAATGAATATCTCGAGATAAGAATAAATCTAGTGGCACAATCGTCGTGGAATCATAAACAGTCGATAGCGAATCTCTAGCCACTGACATATAACTCATGACGTGATCCATCAAATACAAGGTGTGGTCAGGACAAGGAATAGCGGTGAAGAGACCAAATACTAGTGCGCTCGGCTTATTAACATCTAAACGTCGAGACCATGTTAATGTAGGAACTAATAGAGTGGGTGTGGCACAAAAACTCAGACTAGGACTAACGGATCCACGTCCAAAAAAGTAATCTAATGTAGGAAAATAAATAGGAGGAAGGGTCAATAAAATCAATCCCGGGACAACATCCAAATCAGTATAATTTTCACCCAACGGTGACAACATCAAGGAACTCTCATCCGGGTCTATATCAATAACTTCATCCAAAAGAACAACTCCCTCGCTAGAAAATTCTTCCGCACTAGATACATCATCGAAATCAGAATCAGTAAAGGTCTCAGAAATAGGCAAAATCGAACCTGACAAAATTTCTAATTCACAAGTAGCTTTAGGCAATGGTGATGACGTAAAAGAAATATTCTTTGGGTTCTTAGTGCTAAATTCATCCAAAATTAACCTTCCCTCATAAGGTAAATCATCCACAATAATAATAAGGACATCCTCACTCTCAGGATCCACAGATGACTCAGAAACAATCTCGGTTGGTGTAATCGGTTGCTCTATGATGACGGGGATCGTAGCCTGAAGATGGCAATCAATAATAGGGTGATCAGACACAACACTAGCAAAGCATGTAATAGGCAACGGGATACTCTCACAGATCGGAATACCATTATCCCTTACTTTATCTTCCAAATCACTAGGTATCCCATTAATGTCATAATCATCAGAATCGTCAGGCACTATCGTACATGACAGAATACTCTCATCTAGCTGGTCATCCTCAGAATCAAGTGATACCACATCTACATCAGAATCCTCAGGGGTATCATACACAATCTTAGGAGGCTTAGATGTCGAAACTAAAGGAGCCAAAGCCCTAGTAGTAACATCTTTTGAGTCCAGAATATAGGGCCTAAACTACTTATTTTCCCTAAAGGTGGAAAGAGGCGCACTTTGGGTAGTCCTACATTTGTGGGGAAAGGATCTAGCCTGAGGCATATGGTCACTCCTACAAGCAGATACGGTTCTAGTACCATAACTATACTTTCTCACGGCTATGGTGCTATTAGTACGGAGGTAGGCAGGGTCAAATTGATAAGTGAGAAGGCTACATATTTGCGGGCAAGCATATTGATAACCACCCACACAGCGCTCTTCGTTTAGCCATTACACCTGGGCTTGACTTACTAATCTTTCTCAGGCGACGATAATGTTTTGGTGGTCGTCCCTAAAAATTTGAGAATTCCCATAACCAACATAAGTGGGTGCCTCTCTTCTAGTGTGGGGATGGTTGATATTACTCTGGTATGTAGGTAAGGCTGGGGTGTGATTAGCCATAACTCTAGCATACAATAGTCGAATCGGGAAGCATAAACAACATGGGCCATATCTAGTGGGGGCAGGACAGAAAAACCTACCGAGATCTTGTGCGCATACAAATAACCGTGATTCTGACCCAATAATATTATAATAGATTAATTTGTTCCCGCTTAAATACTAGGGTAATTAAAATATTTTTTTTATATTTTTTTGCTGAAAAAAATAGGAGATTATTAAAAAAAATTTTGAATTTTTTTACAGAAAAATAAAAGTTTTAGGCCGCTATTTGCAGACAAAAAATTAAAAATTTATTTTATTATTTTGGACAATGGATAGTGCAAGTGCATGTAATCGTTCTAAGTAAAGGGGGAGGGTGATAATTAGGAAATTGGCATGAACCTCCCTCTGATGACAAATTGATGCATGCTAATGGTTCTGACGGGATAATTACTTTGCGCTCTTTGATTCTAACAATTAAACTAGATATATTGCGTGCGATATCTCTCTAATTACGCAATCGTCGAACTCAACCACTAGGGCACAAACTTAACAACGCACAATGCAAAGGGTCGCTACCCCTTTTAATTGATTAAATAAGGGTTATAGGCTAATGTTCGCTCAAGTGAATAAGACGTACACGATCCGAAGAATTATCTATTCAAATTATTATTATCTGTATACATACACAAACCCAATAAGAGAGTGCCCGAACTAAATTTGCGATTTCAGCAAAGTACAAACAAATCTCAAAATTAATTAATATGGGGGTATGCAAAATCACTTGAACTCAAAGAGAAATCAAGGGTTAATGAACCCAATTTCTTGTAGTGTTCACGAGATCTACCCGGTCCAATTTATAACAAAATATTCGGAGAATTAAACGCTTGAAATTCAGATTTTATTAACGCACTAATTTCAATATAAATACGGACTAAACAATAGCCTTCTAATCCACCAAATCTCACAATAATATAAAAGAATCACACAAGAGGATGTTTAGAATTCGTTACCCAATCCCAAGAAATCCATCCACATTGATGGGTGGAGGAAGCACACGATGACGGTTGTTGGATCTATTTCCATGCAACTCCACGGAACAGCGTCGGACGATGAAATTGAAAGCTATTTCCATTGCAAAAACACTAGGAGAGGGAGAACCCTTGATGGTCGGATATAATGAAGGAGGAGAGAGGAAAGATGGTGGTTGATATTATCAAGGGGGGTTGCTTGATTTTTTTGTGGAGGGAGAGAGGGGGGCAGGTTTGGTGTGGAAGGAGGAGGGCTGCTCGATTTATTGGAGGGAGAGAGGGGGTCGATTTTATTGTGGAAAAGGAGGATTGCTGCTCGGTGTTTGGAGTGGTGAGGAGGGTCGTCGGTTTTGTTTAGAGGGGGATGAGGGTGGTTGAGAGTTTTAAGGGAAGGTAGAGAGGTGGTCTGGTATTGTTTGGAGAGGGATTAGGGTGGCCGAGAGTTGCAAGGGAAGGGAGAGAGGTGATCGGGTTTTGGGTTAAAGGAGGGCTATTGGTGGAGAACTTGAGGAGCGAGGAGGAGGTGGAGAGGAGGCTTGAATTCGATATGGGAAGAGGATGGCCAGCGGCCAAGAGAGAGGACAAGAGGAGAGGCTGAAATTTGCGAAGGAGGAGGAGGGGAAAAATTTCAATAAATTTAAGTTTTTCAATTTCTTATCTTCTTACTAAATTCTTCATAAGCATGCCTTTTATAGGCTACACCACTCAATCTCCACCATTCGTGAAATAGAAATACAAGATAGTTATAAGCACCTAACGTAACATGAAATAAAAATACAATAGGATAATTGCATAAAAATAAAATGCATGAAAATAAAATGTTTAAAATAAAAATTCTTAAAAATAATAATGCTTAAAAATATATAATTATAAATATTTAATTTATAATCATATATTTTTATATGAGGGTAACAGAGACGGTGAACGACGTGCATAACATGTAGCGGCATTGGAGATGAATGCCACGGTAGCATCGCATCTTCAAGCTTGCGGCAACGTTCATCCCAATCAACAAACTCTCTATGTTGGGGATCAAAGGCCGCCTCAACAACGTCATCTTGAACTAGTTGCGGGACAACGTCGCCATCAACACCCAGAGGAGTAGTTAGTTGTATGCGCAGTTCTCTAAGTGTGAGTTTTGGCTATCTTTGGTGGCATTCCTTGGCCACATTGTTAGTGGATAGGGGATCGCGGTGGATCTGACAAAGATCATTGCGATATGAGAGTGGCCTATTTTGTCTTCCGTGGAGAAAGTCAGGAGTTTTCTTTGGCTTGCCGGCTACTACAGGATTTTAGTGGTGAACTTATCGCGAATAGCATTACCCTCACAACCCTGACAAGGGAGGAATGGAATTTGTATTATCTCCACCGTGCGTGCAAGCTTTCGAAGAATTAAAAAGTAGTCTGACCACGACGCCTATTTTGTGCTAGCCATATGGAACAGAGGGCTATGAGATCTACAACGATGCCTTAGGGAGTGGCTTAGGATTCATTTTGTTATAAAATGGGAAGGTGATAGCATATGGCTTGCGCCAGATGAAAGTACACGAGAGGAACTATCCAGTCCATGCTTTGGGGTTAGCGATTGTGATTTTCAATCTGAAGTTATGGAGGCACTACTTGAATGGCGTGAAGCTCGATATATAAACAAACCACAGGAGTTTGATGTATCTTGTTAGATCAAAAGGACTTAAATATGCACTAGTGGAGGTGGATGGAGTTCCTTGGGGAATTCACCTTAAAGATACATTATGTCCCTTTCAAGCATAATGTGGTTATAGATGCGTTAAGTCGCAGGGATTCAGCACAGGCTAATTAGATACTGATACATGACAAGCATCTTATTCAATATTTGGAGGCCTTAGAGATCTCTTGCATTGATAGGAGGTTTAGTGCTGAAGCACATTTGAATTGGAAAGAGGTACAATATGACCTCGCCGACCGGATTCAGCAGGCTTTGGAGTTGGACGACAGTATGAAACGCTACATAGCTGATTCTTTGGATGGGTCAAATGCCCAGTTTACTATTGTTAATGGGATGTTATGGAAGAATAGTCGATTGTGCGTCCCAAAGGTGGGTAGACTACGAGAAGAATTATTGTACGACGCTCATTATACCATGTACTCGATTCACCCGGGGAGCACAAAAATGTATAAAGATATGAAAAAGCTATTCTGGTCGCCAAGACTGAAAAAGACTTAGCTCTATATGTGGCAAAGTGTCAGACTTGTGCATGGTGAAGGCCAAATATCAGAAGCTCGGTGGATTTTTGAAGTCTTTTCCTCTACCGAAATGGGAGTTCGACGATATATCCATGGATTTTGTGCATGGTCTGCCGAGATTGTAGAAGGGCAATGACGCCATCTGGGTGATCATTGATCGTTTGACGAAAGTGTCACACTTCATCCCAAACAGGAAGGATGATTCAATGGAAAAGTTTGCAAAGCTTTATGAGGATAATATTATACGACTGAACAGTGTGCCCCGTAGCATCATGAGTGACCGAGATGGGCGCTTCACATCTAATAACTAAAGGCAAATACATCAACTGTTGGATATTAAGCTGAAGTTCAGTACGTCCTTTCATCCGCAGATGGATGGTCAGACCGAGAGGGTAAATAGGATGATGGAGGACGTGCTTCACATGTGTGCCCTAGATTTCGGGAAGAGGTAGGAGGATCACATGTTTGTAATCAAGTTCGCTTATAATAATAGCTACCAGGAAAGCATCACAATGGCGCCTTCGAGGCCCTTTATGGTAGAAAGTGTTGTACACCATTATCATGGCTGGAGATGTGTGAATCAAAGCTGTTTAAGTGGAAGGAAGTCGAGGATGAAACTTCGATTATTCGAACAATTCGGGAGCGATTGTTGATTGCTCGGGATATGAACGATAAGTACTATATCACCAAGCATAGAAAATTCGAGTTTGTCATGGGCGATTGGATTTACCTGAAGATCAAATTGTTCAAGGACGTGCCAAGGTTTCGATGCTAGAAAAAGGCTGAGTCCGAGATTCCTTGGGCCATTTAAGATTTTGGAGCGTGTCGGTGAAGCCGCCTATCAGTTGAAGTTTTCAATGGAAGTTATTTGTCTGCATGACGTATTCCACATATCAGTGTTGTCGAGGGTGGTGTAGGAGACTACATAAGTAGTTACGGCAGATCAGATACTAATTGATGTTGGGTTGACAACAAAGATCATGCCCATTTGCATTGAGGACGTGGAAGTCAAGCAACCTCGCAATAAGTTTATCAGGATGGTCAAGGTCTACTTGGACAACTGTGGCCGATAAGAACTATCGTGGGATTGGGAGCAAACCATAAAGGCGGAGTTCCCTGAGTTATTTGTTTGAGGTACACAGTTTGTTATCATTACTTCTATTATTTTCTGCATGGCTTAATTTCGGGATGAAATTCTTTAGATGGGGGGAGATTTGTAATGTCCCAAGTTCCTAAAGTGGGATAATGGTTTCAATGAGATACCGCTCGACAGTAGGTCGTTATCACCGATGGTAGTACTGTGAGAAGGGTGACAGAGCTTTTAGGAAGTTACTGCCCATCAGTAGAGATACCGCTGGCAATATCATGGTTCATTTAGTTGGTGAAGCTCTCGGGTTATTACCGTGCGATAGTTGCAGTTATCGCGTGGTGGTAGTGGAAGCAGTCGTGTCATAACTGATGCTAGATACCGCGTAGCGGTAGTAATGTAATGCCCCGAAACTTAAAAGTGAAACAGGCTGTATTCGAACCAACTTCGGGTCTTGGCAGGGTGAACACGGCCTGTGACACGGGCATGTCACATGGTTGTATCGTGCTCAGGTCATAGAGTTGAGGTTGACGAGCGTTGAGTGCTCGAACACGGCCCGGGACACAGGAGTGTCCCAGGGCGTGTCAGGCACACGACATGTGACACAGACATGTCACATGGCCGTGTACTCCTTCAGAATTTTGGTCCTATGTCGACTTGGGACACGGCCCGGAACACGGGCGGGTACTGTGTGACATGGGAGTGTTGGATTCAGAATGGGCGTGTGGAAACCCGTGCCCTCCAAGGGTTGTGGCTGTTATTCGTGACACGCCACTGGCGTGTCATATTGCCATGTCGTGCACGGGTCGTCGAGTTGAGGTCGACAAGCGTTGAGTGCTCGAACACGGCCTGGGACATAGGCATGTCCCAGGGCATGTCAGGCACACGACATGTGACACGGGCGTGTTATATGGCAGTATACTCCTCTGGAAGTTTGGTCCTGTATCGACTTGGGACACGGCCTGGAACACGCGCGTGTACTGTATGACACAGGCGTGTCGGATTCGGCACGGGCGTGTGGCTACCCTTGTCCTCCAAGGGTCATGGCAGTTGGTGTGGCGGTTATTCGTGACACGCCACTAGTTAAGGGCGTGTCGATGACCCGACACGGGCATGTCAGGTTGGGATATGGGCGTGTCCTAACCCGTGTGCTTTTCTGTACTTGACAATCATGTCTGGATCGAGGCACACAGCCTGGGACACGGCCGTGTGCAAAGTCGTGTTCGGCCTAGGATTAAGAGATTTTCGGCAAATCTGAGCCGTTTATTTTCTTTAAACAAGATCTAACAGCCCAGATGAGTTCCTGCCTTCATAACTCCGGGAATAGAGGATTAATTCCTCATTTCCTCTTAAGTTTTTTATTTCTAAGAAGTTAGAGAGAGGAGAGAGCAAGGAAGAGGGAAGGGGAGGAACCCGGCCGCCGGCGGAGCATCGGAGCACGAACTTGTCAACAGACACCAGATCCGTGGAGAGAATTCCCTTGCGAAGCCTTTCATCTGGCTAGTTCTTCATGGCGCCAAAGTAGACTTCAAGGGTAACGATTCTCAACTTGAGCATGTGATGCTCTTCTTCCATTGCATGAGAAAACCATTTCATGCGAGTGTGTGGTTAGTTTGCGGTGTTCCTGGGGGTAGATATGTAAAGTCCCCCTTGTTTAGAGTCCAGAATCATAGTACAGACATAAGCATTGTGTGTGAAGCCTACCCGGATGTGTTTTTCTGGATTAGTGATGTTGCATTACATGAGTAGCTGAAGAAGACTCCGTGCGTGGTTTTCGAGTTTCTATGCAGTAGATTACAGCAGGGATCCTTTGGGATTTACTCCAAGGCGCACCCGGAAAACTGGGCGGAATCGTAATTCTGCTAACTTGGCGGCCGGGGAGCCAGACTTGAACATAACTAGGTTATGTGATGATTGGGAATGTTTTAGGATCTGGGTGAAGCTTGGCCCGCGCGTACATCTAAAGTTACTAGGCGGTGTGACCAATGGGTGGGTGAAATAGACCTGGGCTTTGCGGTTCGGTGCTAGAGGCCCTAAAGTGGAACTGGCCGTTGGCATAGTCGGAAGTCTTGGACTGCGGTCGAAAAGACTAAAAAATGCTCATAATGCTTGCCATTCCGAGGATGGCAGTGAAGCCACAGAATTGACTGGATTCACTGAGAATGTGCCCTGAGTACACAAGGTGTTTGGCCGAGCAAGCCTACACCTGTGGCGAAATATACTTATGCACTTAAATTTTTAGTTGGGCTAATGTAAGGCAGGGAAGGAGCACCGTCGTCCCGAGTAAGGGGTGGGGTCATTATAATTTGGTCAGCCTTAGCTGACCGTTGCTTTGTTTGCCACCGTGCGGTGGAATGTTACTTGCAGGTGCTGCGGAAGCAAGCGCCAAGTAGCGGCTTGAAGCCCAAGTTGTTGAGCTGGCCCTCAAAGGCAAAAGCAAACTATTGTTTTACTATTGTCATGTGTGGCCAGCCTGTGAGCCAATGTATATAAAATATTATATTGTCAAGTGAACATTTGTAAGGCCTTAAGGCCAAGTACTCTTTTGTGTATTTGTTGTATTTCATTCATGTGGTTTATAGTGGGCATTCATGCCGTTGTGCAAATTTTGGGTTTTCTTAAACTGTTTAAAAGCTTCCGCTAGAATGCTCTATATTAGGGCGAGTAGTTGAGTTTTTGGTATTATTCTGTAACCCTTCCGACTGTCCATGGTATATGGTGTTGGGTTTCAGCTAGACCTTTTGTTATATGCCATATGACGGATTGGGGTATTACAATTTGGTATCAGAGCCAGGTTGTCGATCGTCTGTAAAAGAATTTGTGGGAAAATTCTTTTAAGGGGTGGTGAGCACATGTATGTGTGTCATCATTATAACATAAAAGATCCCATGAATGTCCACTTAGAAATGAAAAAAAAACACTTGTTTTGAGGAACCTGAGTGTTCAAATGATTATTTTTAGCAATTTGTGTGTCGCCTAATCAAGGGTTTATGCTATATTAGGTAACTAGGAGCGGTGCTGGGCAATCGAAACATCCACAATCGGCGGAAAGTAGTGCACCGAGTGACATGCCTACAATACCTCCTTCAGCAGAAAACATCAGATTGGTGGCTGAAGCAGTCTTTACTATGATCAATACCCAATAAGTGCAGCCCACACCACCTACAAATGAGCAAGAACCGATTAGAGTGGTAGAGCCAGGAGTGGTAGAGCGTGGGGCAGTTTATCCGGTAATTCCAAGGAGAGGCACGGAGAAATAGCTCAAGCATGTGATGAGCTTTAATCCTCGGGTATTCGACGGGATGGGAACGCCAACTCAAGCTGAGGATTGACTCTCTACTATGAAGAGGGTCATGACCGCCACAAAAACTGCGGAGTGGAATAAGACCACAATAACGACCTTCCTATTGGCTGGTGAGGCAAGGATGTGGTGGGACGAGTTGGAGGTTCATCTCTTGGTGGAAATGCAAATTGCTGATGTACAGATGGAGGAATTCTCAAGATTGTTCTTGGCCAGATACCTACCTTCTGCCGAGAAGCTTGAGATTGAGAATAAGTACCTTGGTTTGACTCAGGGAGAGAGTAGCGTGGATGAGTATTTCCATGAGTTTACTCAGTTAGGTCGTTATGTTGGTGCTATGTTTACAGAAGAGGAGCAGAAGAACAACTGATTTTATTAGGGCCTACGGGGCGACCTACAGCTACTCCTCGTTGGGCCTAAGGCGTAGGGCTTCTTAGCCTTAGTAAATGCGGCTCGGTCATTGGAAAGGGTCACGAAGAAAGTTCAAGGGAAGGAGGACCCAGGGGAAAAATGGTCAGAGTTCAAAGTTCCAAATTTAAAGTCTGGTTTCCGCAGATGGAATAAGAAGCAAGAGACCTTGAGTTCAGAGCCTTCATCTGGTGTGATGGGGGAAAACACAAGTAGAGTCCCAGGAGCGCGCTACAACTGTCGAAATGTGGGGCATTTTGCACGTGAGTGTTGGAGCGGACGTGCAAAGTTCAAGAAGAGGCCTTGAGCAACTTATGAGTAAAAGGGGATGACAGCAGAGTCAATTGCATCCCGTCATGCTCCAGCTCAGCCTAGACTATACAACCTTGGTCTGCAAGAGGCCATTAAGCAAGCTGATGTGGTGACAGGTATGAGTTAAATTATTACTATTTAGCTTTGTGGTCGTTACCTTTTAACATGTTAGCTTATAAATCTTGGTGCTAAGCTTTGTGTTTGTTTTCGATAGTTCGGCGAGTGCCCTGTTTGATACGGGAGCTTCGCATTCCTTCTTGTTCGAAAGATTTGCATCGCGCATCGGAGTTCCTTCCTCGATGGCAAAAGACAAGTTGGATGTGTTGTTGCCCAATGGGTGCTCAATGCGTGCGGATAGATTCTGTGTGGTAAAGATTCAGATCGGGGATCAGGAGTTCATTTTGCAAGCGTCGGTGCTGCCGTTAGTGGAGTTTGATGTAATCTTTGGAATGGACTTGCTCTCGGAGCAGCAAGCATGCATTGGTTGCAACCGAAAGGAGGTGAAGTTGGGACTGAATACTTATCAGGAGACTATGTTTGCGGGCATGAAAGGGTCGAGCAAGATTATGATGTCGGCTCTTTAGGTGATTAAGGCAGTTTGGTCTGGGGCTGAGTTGTTTGTCATTTCAGTGCATGGTTCAACGCCTAATTCTGGTCTAGCAGTATTGCAGTGGTGTCTGAGTATCCTTATGTATTCCAAAATGATCTCCCGGGAGCCCCTCCTCAACGGGAGATTGATTTTATAATTGAGCTGGTGTCGGGTGACAAACTGGTGTCATGCTCTCCATATCGGATAGCACCTAAGGAGATGGCGGAGTTGAAAGTACAACTGCAAGAATTGTTAGAGCAAGGTATGTGCGTCAAAGTTCGTCACCTTGGAGCGCACCGGTCCTCTTCGTTAAGAAGAAAGATGGGAGCTTGTGACTCTGTATTGACTATCGGGAATTGAACAAGCTTACGGAAAAGAATAAGTATCCGATCCCAGGGATTGACGATCTATTTGATCAGTTGGTTGGTTCAACGGTATATTCGAAGCAAGATCTGAAATCCGGATACTACCAGTTAAGGATAAGGGAAAGTGACATCCCAAAGACAGCGTTCAGCACGCTGTTTGGACATTACGAGTTTACGGTCATGTCGTTTAAGCTGACCAATGTGCCATCCGTGTTTATGGATCTAATGAACAGGATGTTCAGAGAGTGCCTGGACCATTTCGTGATAGTATTTATCGACGACATCTTGGTGTACTCGCAGTGTCAGGATGATCACTACAAGCATTTGCATATGGTACTGGAGACGTTGAGGAAGAATCAGTTGTATGCTAAGTTTTCCAAGTGTGAGTTATGGTTATCCTCAATCGCGTTCCTTGGTCATATTGTTTGTTTTGAAGGCATAACGGTGGATCTGGCGAAGATAGAGGTTATTTAGGAGTGGCCAGTGTTGACTACGGTGGCCGAAGTCCAGAGCTTTCTGTGGCTTGCCTGCTACTATAGACGCTTCGTAGAGAACTTCTCGCGGATAGCGCTACCAATCACAATGCTGACAAGGAGGGATAAAAAGTTTGTGTGGACGTTGGAGTGCGTGCAGGCTTTTGAAGAATTGAAGAGGTAGTTGGTCACGACGCCTATTTTGCATTCGCCGAGTGGGTCCGAAGGGTTTGAAATTTATAGTGATGCTTTGGGCAGTGGTTTGGGCTGTGTTCTGCTACAACATGGGAGCGTGATAGCCTATGGATCACGACAGTTGAAGGTTCATGAGAGAAATTATCCGGTCTATGACTTGTAGTTAGCGGCCGTGATATTTGCTCTAAAGCTGTGGAGGCACTATCTGTATGGTGTGAAGGTAAATATCTACACCGATCATAAGAGCCTGAAGTATTTGCTAGATCAGAAGGACCTAAACTTGAGGCAGCGGAGGTGGATGGAGTTCCTAGGGGACTACACTTTCGAAATTCATTATGTGCCTAGGAAAGGAAATGCTGTGGAGGATGCATTGAGTCGTAGGGCACCTACGTAAGCCAACTGGTTGGCGGGGCATGATGAGAGTGTGGTCCGTGATTTGGAGGCATTGGGGATCTCCTGTTTTGACAAGCAGGCTAGTGACGAGGCAATATTGTGTTGGGCGGAGGTGCAGTATGACCTAGCTGATAGGATTTGGCGGGCTTTGGTTCAGGATAGCAGTATGAAGCAGATCTTGGATGAATCGTTGGATGGGTAAAATTCCTAATTTGCAGTTGAAGATGGACTGCTAAGGATGGACGGTCGCCTATGCATCCCTAGTGCAGATAATCTTTGGGAGGAGTTTATGTATGAGGTTCATCATACCAAATACTCAATCCACCCGGGGAGCACGAAGATGTATAGGGACAAGAAGAAGTTATTTTAGTGTCCAAGGCTAAAAAAGGATGTAGCACTTTATGTGGCAAAGTGCCAAACTTGTGCCTTGGTGAAGGCGGAATGCCAGAAGCCCGGAGGTTTCTTGAAGTCCTTGCCTATCCCGGAATGGAAGTTTGACGGCATTTCCATGGATTTGTTGCATGGATTGCTAAGGTCACAGAGGGGAAACGACACCATCTGGGTGGTCGTAGATAGATTGACAAAGGTGTCTCACTTCATCCCGAATAGGAAGGAAGATCTGGTGGAAAAGTTTGCCAAGCTCTATGTGGATAATATTGTACGATTGCATGGTGTGCCACGTAGTATTGTTAGTGACCTAGACGGACGCTTCACGTCAAATGACTTGAGGCTGGTGCATAAGTTGTTGGGAACTAAGCCGAGTTTCAGCACAGCCTTTCATCCGCAGACGGATGGTCAGAATGAAAGGGTCAACAGGATGATGGAGGACATGCTTCGCATGTGCGTCTTGGAGTTCAGAAAATAGTGGGAAGATTATCTGTACATGTTAGAGTTTGCATACAATAACAATTTTCAAGTGAGTATTGGAATGGCGCCTTTCGAGGCCCTATATGGGAGAAGGTGTCGCACGCCATTGTCTTGGTTGGAGACAGACGAGTCAAAGCTATACAAACATCAGGCAGTGGAAGACGTCACTTCAATGGTACGTACGATTCAGGAACGGTTAAAGATCGTTCAGGACAGGTAGGCAAAATACTATAATGCCAAGCATAGGAATTTGGAGTCCAGTGTTGGCGAATGGGTGTATTTAAAAATCAAGCCGTTCAAGGGTGTCTCGCGGATTCGATGATTGAAGAAGCTGAGTCCGAGATACCTTGGACCGTTTGAGATCCTAGAGCGGATTGGCGATACAGCTTATCGATTGAAGTTGTTGGTGGAATTGAGTGGGCTACACGATGTATTCCACATTTCAGTATTGCGGAAGGTGGCACAAGAGCCTTCTTAGGTTATTACGGCCGATCAAGTATTGATTGATAATGGGTTGACGACCAAGGTCAAGCCAGTTCGCATTGAAGACTTTGAAGTCAACGGCTCCGCAACAAGTAAATTCGAATGGTTAAAGTCCAATGGGATAACTGCGGACGTGAGGAGCTTTCTTGGGAGCGAGAGGAGACTATGTTGGAAGCATACCCCGAATTATTCCATGCAGGTTATATTTAAATTGTTTTGTGTACCTTTACATAATTTCATGGACGAAATTTTTTAAGGGTGGGGGGTGGAGATTTATAACGCCCCGAAACTTAAAAGTGAAATGGGCGGTGTTCGAACAAAGTTCGGGTCTTGGCAGAGTGAACACGGCCTGTGACACGGGCGTGTCACATGGCCATATCGTGCTCGGGTCATCGAGTTATGGTCGACAAGCATTGAGTGCTCGAACACGGCCTGGGACACGGGCGTGTCCCAGGGCGTGTCAGGCACACGACATGTGACACGGGCGTGTCACATGGCCGTATACTCCTCTGGAAGTTTGGTCCTGTATCGACTTTGGACACATCCTAGAACACGCGCGTGTACTGTATGACATAGGCGTGTCGAATTCGGCACGGGCGTGTGGCGACCCTTGTACTCCAAGGGTTGTGGTGGTTGGCGTGGCGGTTATTCGTGAAACTCCACTAGTCACGGTCGTGTCGATGACCCGACACGGGCGTGTCAGGTTTGGACATGGGCGTGTCCTAACCCGTGTGCTTTTCTGTACTTGACAATCATATCTTGATCGAGGCATATGGCCTGGGACACGGCCATGTGTAAAGTCGTATTTAGCCCAGGATTAAGAGACTTTCGGCAAATCTGAGCCGTTTGTTTTCTTTAAACAAGATCTGACAGCCCATATGAGTTCCTGCCTTCTTAACTCCGGGAATAGAGGATTAATTCCTCATTTCCTCTTAAGTTTTTTTATTTCTAATAAGTTAGAAAGAGGAGAGAGCAAGGAAGAGGGAAGGAAAGGAATCCGGCTGCCGGCGGAGCATCGGAGCACGAACTTTAGAACAGCGACCAGATCCGTGGAGAGAATTCCCTTGCGAATCCTTTCATCCGGCTAGTTCTTCATGGCGCTAAAGCAGACTTCAAGGGTAATGATTCTCAACTTGAGCATGTGAAGCTCTTCTTCCTCTGCATGGGAAAACCCTCTCACGCGAGTGTGCTGTGAGTTTGCGGTGTTCCTTGGGGTAGATATATAAAGTCCCCCTTGTTTCGAGTCTGAAATCGTAGTACGAACATTGGCATTGTGTGTGAAACCTACCCGGACGTGTTTGTCTGGATCGGTGATGTTGCATTGCATGAGTAGCCGGAGAAGACTTCGTGCGTTGTTTTCGGGTTTCTACGCGGAAGATTACAGCAGGGATCCTTGGGGATTAACTCCAAGGCGCACCCGGAAAATTGGGCAGAATCGTAATTCTACTAACTTGGCGGTCGGGGAGCCAGCCTTGAACATAACTGGGTTATGTGATGATTGGGAATGTTTTAGGATCCGGGTGAAACTTGACCCACACGTACGTCTTAAAATGACTAGGCAGTGTGAGAAATGGGCGGGTGAAAATGGACCCGGGCTTTGCGGTTCAGTGCTAGAGGCCCTAAAGTGGAACTGGCCGTTGGCATAGTCAGGAGTCTTGGACTGCGGTCAAAAAGACTCGAAAATGCTCACAATGTTTTCCATCCCTAGGATGGTAGTGAAGCCATGGAATTGACCGGATTTACTGAGAATGTGCCCTGAGTACACGGGGTGTTTGGCCGAGCGAGCCTACACATGTGGTGAAATACACTTATGCACTTAACAGTTTAGCTGGGATAATGAAGTACAAGGAAGGAGCACCGCCGTCCTGAGTAAGAGACGGGGTCATTATAATTTGTCCAGCCTTAGCTGACCGTTGCTTTGTTTGCCACCGTGCGGTGGAATATTGCTTGCAGGTGCTGCGGAACCAAGCGCCAAGTAGCGGTCTTGAGCCCAAGTTGCTGAGCTGGCCCTCGAAGTCCAAAGCGAACTGTTGTTTTACTTTTTTCATGTGTGGTCGGCCTGTGAGCCGATGTATGTAAAACATTATATTGTCAAGTGAACATTATAAGGCCTTAAGGCCAAGTGATCTTTTGTGTATTTGTTGTATTTCATTCCTGTGGTGTATAGCGGACATTCATGTCGTTGTTGTGCAAATTATGGGTTCTCTTCTATTTAAAAGCATCTGCTAGAATGCTCTGTGTTATGGCGAGTAGTTGAGTTTTTGGTATTATTCTGTAACCCTTCCGACTGTCCGTGGTATATGGCGTCGGGTTCCAGCTGGACCTTCTGTTATATGCCATACGACGGATGAGGGTTTTACAAGTAACCTATCACGTGATGATAGTCGGTTGTAATGGTATGCCCACGTACTGACCTATGATTGGAGATCTTGGGTGGTGGGTGTAACACACCAAATTCCAATTTGGAGTTTAGGCTGAGTGACACGGCCTGGGACACGGGCGTGTCCCAGGGCATGTCCAGCACTGGGTACTCGAGTGGGTCGAGTAGTACTCGAGTGGGGCTCGAGTGTATCTCAAGTGAGGCACATGGCCTGGGACACGCATGTGTCCAAGGGCGTGTCCTTCACTGTGTGTGTTGAGTTTTTGAAACAATGCAGTCGATGATTGTTGAGAGGCAACACGACCAGGGACACGGGAATGTCCCAGGCTGTATCCTGCTCGGGTTGGTAACCGGGATATGTCGAGTATGGCACATGGCCTGTGATATGGGAGTGTCACAAGGGCGTGTTTAGCACATGTCCAAGGACACGGGCGTGTGCCTTAGACGTGTCCTTTTCGGGAGTGTTAGTCCTGTTTCGATTGAGGGACACGCCCCTCAACACGGGCATGTACCTTGTGACACGGGCGTGTCAGGTGCATGACACGGGCACGTCTTAGTCCTTGTACTGGTCTGGATAGAGTCAATTCCTTAACTTCTTAGGGAAACGGCTTGTGACACGGGCGTGTCACAAGCTGTGTCAGCCTATGAAAAGTGATTCCAGGGCAGATCTTGGTCGTCCATTTCCTTCTACTTAGATCCTGTGGTCCATGACAACTCCTCCTTGGATAAGGCCAAGGAATGAGATGTATTTCTCATTATACTTGTTATCACTCTCTTTCTAAGCAAGAGAGAATGGAGAGCTTGGAGGAGGAGTAGGAGAAGAGATCCGACTGCTAGAGGAGCATCAGCAGTCCAACTCGAGATGTGAGGCCAGCATTGTGGAGGCAAGGCCATCACGGTGATTTCTAACTGGCCAGTTTTCCATGGCTCCGAAGCGACCGTCAAGGGTAACAATCTCCATCTTGGACAAGTGAAATCCTACATTATGCATGTGCATGGGATCCTCCACCAAGAGGTGGAAAGCGTAAGCGATTCAAGTGGTTGGGTCTGTATTTAGATTCGGAAATGTGTAGTACGGAATAGGCATGCTGTGTGAAGCCCATCTGGACGGGTAGTTTAGATTGGTGATGCTGCGAACAATAGAAGACTTAGTGTATATAACGAGTAGCTTGCGGAGATTGTGAGGATGCTTGTGATTTGTGGTAAGGAAGCTTTGCATAGCTCCTTTGGTTGTATGCACGGTACGAGCTGGATGATGGATGGGAAAGTGGCACTGTGTGCCTGTGTTATGAGATTGATTGCGGATACCTCTGAGTGGATGGGCGCGAGAGGTCTTCAATAGGGGTTTGGAAGCTGATGACCATGGCCAACAAGTTAAGAACCTTTGAGTGGGTGAGCCACCCAATAAGTTCAGTGGTAGGATCGTTTTGAGCAGTAGATTGGCAGTACTGTAAATGGGGGGCTTTGGGCCTTCCCGACGTGTTGCATTACGTGTGCAGGTCGATATGTAGTGCTCACAGTTGCCGTGAGGTGAATGCCTCTGAGTGGGATGGGTGCATGAGGTCTCCAGCGTGTGTTTTGAGGCTTATATGTGGCCAACAAACTAATAACCTTTAACCGGTGTTGGGACCTGGAGGATTTCGGTACATAATAAGCGTGCCCTGAGAGCACAGAGCGTCTGGCACAAAGGCCGGCATTTGTGTTGATGTTGAATTATATATATATATATATATGTTGTGAGTGCACTGTATGCAAGTAAGGAACCACTGCCCCGGGTAAGGGGTAGGGTCGTTTTAATTGGTCAGCTGAATGCTAACCGTTGCTTTGTTTATCAACCATGGGGTGGACGTCCATATGCAGGTGCATCCCTTGTTTATGTTGTCTTGGATTGAGCGGGCTGAAGCCCGTACTGCTGCTGCTGCTTGTAGGCCCTTGAAGGCTGTGCGAAGAATTGGATTTCATGTGTGGCCGGCCTGCGTGCCGATGTATGAAACCACCTTTTGTAAAGAGAAACTTGTAAGGCCTTAAGGCCGTGAGAGGTGTGTGTGTGCTTGTATAAATTCCTGGTGTTATATATAAATATGGGATTTATATATTAGTGGGCATTCCTTGGTTGAGTTCGTGCAAGTAATAAACTTCCGCTAAAATGCTCATGGTTAGGGTTCGATGGTATTTTTGTATTAACCTGTGACCTCGCTGTCCATTTGTGGCATATAGTGTGAGGCCTCGGACGAACCTTCTATTATATTCTATTTAACGGGTGGAGTCGTTATAGTGGGAATGTGAATCGAGCCATCAATTAAGGTGCCACGCAGCGGTACCCAGTTACCGTGCGGCGGTAGCTCGACATAAAGCCTAAGAAGTGGCGGTTTCACTTCATTTTCTTCTGAGCCCTAAGTCTGAATGGCTGGAGAAAGGAGGAACATCATTCGAATGAGATCTCGACACTGTCTGAGTTCGGAGTCCCAATTCGCAAGATAAGTATAGATCTATGGAGGTAAAGCCGTAGCGGTCATTTCCATCCAGCTAGAATCTATCGCATTGCTCTGATAAAGACTTCGAAGGTAACGATCCTCTTACTTGGACATGTGAAGTCCTTCATTTTGGCATTTAAGGGTAGACGCTCCACAAACACGTGAAAGTGGTTCTCCTAAAGGGTAGATCCATGTATCCCCATTAATATTGCATTTAAATCCATAATCAAAGTACAGAATAGACATGCTGTGTGAACCCCATCCAGACAAGTTGGTCTGGATTGGTGATGTTTGTATGTTATGTATGCTAGAGAATACTCTGCAGTAATCACGTAGATTTTAGAGTCACGGGGTGTGCAGTTGCCTGCAAAGAGAGTACTGGGGGATGATCTTTAGGAAAACATCAGTTTTAGGGGAAGAATCAATAGTCTGTCCCCTACAGCGCGGCGGTAGCTCTACCCACGGTGGTAGCTCCCAATAAGCATTGTTTTATTTTATGAGGCCTGTCTTATGGAGACATGGGGGCCATATTTCGGTTATGCCTATCTCTTGAAGATCTAGGGGCCAATGTGTGGAGCCGAGAGCCTGTGTGGCCATGTTTAGGTGGCCGGGAGTGCTAGCCTATGATCATATTGGGGTTATGTAATTTATGGATGGGAAAGGGGATACTGACCCACATCGTGGCTATCGTGCCTGATGATTTGAGCACGGGAAATAGCTGAGCTATACCCAACCCTAGGTCAATCGACTTAGTCGTAGCCATAGGGGCATTGCCTTTGGCTTTGGACCTAACAGACTAAAAAGCTCAAACATTACTGACCATCGCAAAGAAAGGAGGTGTGACCCTTGAGTTCCTGTTCACCGAGAATGTTCCCTGAGAGAACGGGGCGTTGGACGGCCGTACCAATGTCTGTGGTGAATGGTGATTAAATTTCATGTTCTAATTGCCAATATTTGTATATGTTAATGCCTGTAGGGAAGGAGCACCTCCACCCCAAGTGAGGGGTGAGGTCATTATAATTTTGTCAGCTAATGCTGATCGTTTCTATGTTTACCATCATTGTGGTTAAATGTCACATGTAGGTACAACAGAGCCAGATGGGAAATAGCGGGCTGGAGCCCATAGTTGCTAATCTAGCCCTCGAAGGCCAAAGTGAATTACCTGACTTTATTTACTGTTCTTGTGTGGCCGACCTGCATTCCATTGTATGTAAGAAATTATTATTTGATAAAAACCTTGTAAGGCCTTAAGGCGGCAACATTTGTGTATTTTACTTTCATTCCTATCTAGTTGTGTGGACATTAAAATGGTTGTGTTCTTATAAGCATTTAATTAACTTCCACTAGAATACACTCTGAGTTAGGATAAACATATATGGATTATGGTCTCAATAAGTAACTCCACTAACTATCCATAGTATATGGCATCGGGCGCCTGCCAGACCATCTTTTATATGTTGTGTGACGGATGGGGGTGTTACAATATAAATACATAAAATATTTTTTCAGTATCAATTTTATAAAATATATGTAAATTTTTATTTGTATCCAAGGTCCCCGAATCCATCAAAATCTACCCACATTGATAGATACACTTTAACTTGTATACAAAAGAACTTACTAATGTAATTTTGGCCCGACGTTCTAAGCTCTATATAAAAAAATGAACAACGTGATATTGATTTTCAAGTCATTCCTTGCTTGTTAGACACCATCAAGAGTTATAACATGTAAGTTTCAAAATTTCTACAAGAGTGCATTTTCTAGAGATGCGTGATAAGTGAGATGTCATCATTCTACCTAAATCCTCACACATTTCTGGAGGTATATTAAACACACACTATCCTATTTAGTCGCACTCACTAGCAAAATACCAATAGATTAGACACATCATAGAAAAGATGTACAATGTTAAATAGAGATTAGTAATCCTAAATCAAACATTGGATGCAATCTTTATACTTTTAGTTCTAGTCATACATGTCCCAAAAATAATGATCGTACCATAATTATTGCGTATTGTTTTGTGAAATTTTGTTTTAAATGAAATAAACAAACATGAATGCTAAGCAAAAACATATTTTTGTGATTTTGGGGTTATATATATATATATATATATATATATATATATATATATATATATATATTTGAGTTTTTTTTACAAAACCTAAATAAATAAAGCGAGTAAATCAAAAACATTTTTTTGTGATTTTTGGGTTATATATATATATATATATATATTAAGTTTTAATTAAAAGATAAAAGCAAAACTAAATTGACAAAGAGAAACAAAAGAAAAGAAAAAATAACTCCAAAACAAAATAATGAGAACAAAAAAAATTTCAAGGTTTTTCATTGAAAAGCACGCGATATCACTACCGCCCAGCGATATCAAATAGAGACTCAATTTTTTTGAAAGGTAAGCCTATTTTTTGCTATTTATGTTATATTATTTTTAGAAAATATTTTATCAATCTAAACCTTATTGAATACGGCAAAAAACATAAAGAATTACCAAACTAATGGCAGATTTATTCACTTAGCCTAGAGATCCAAAACCCCAATTTCTAAGCAGAGCTTAGAGAATTATGTGTCAGGAAGGGTTTTGGTAAAGATGTTTGCAAGTTGTTCGTCTTTGCTAATGAAATTTACTCTCATGTTTTAATTCTTAATGTTAACTCGAATAATTTAATTTCGTAGATCTATGTGTTTTGAGCGAGTGTGGTGCACTGGATTGTTTGTTAAGTCTATTGCACTCTTGTTATTGCACCTAAGTTCAACGTTCTTGAAAAAAAGACCAAAGTCCTATAACATTTGTGACATCCATAGTGCTTGTGCGCAAAAACTCCCTAAGGCAAAATATTCGACCTCGGTTATGGAGAGTGCAACAAAATTCTGTTTCCTAATCCACCATGAAACTAGTGCAGGCCCTAAGAAGTTATAAGTGTCACTTGTGCTTTTACTATCAAATGATCACCCAACATAATCTGAATCCGAATACCCACGGAGCATAAAGGTGTTGGTGTGAAGATACCAAAAAACCATGATTTGGTATGCGTACAAGATACCTAAAGATGTTTTTAATGATTTTAAAATGAGATTCTTTAGGATTAGCTTGATACCTAACACAGAGACAAACCACAAACATGATGTCTGGTATAGATGCACTGAGATTCAGCAGTGATCCAATCATACCTCGATATACTATTTGATCCACTGGAATGCCACTATCATCTTTTCCCAATTTGAGTGATGCACTTATTCTTAAATCAAACCATTTAAGAATATCTTTTATATATTTTTATTTATAAATAAAATTACTATCGTCTCATTGAGAAATTTGAAAACCCAAGAAGTATATCAATTATCATACTAAACTCTTTTCAAATTCACTTTGCATCACTTCTATAATTTCCTCACATAATTTTTCATTAGTGGCAACAAAGATTATATCAACAACATTTATTTTCATGATCATTAAATCTGAATCACTATATTTTTCAAACAACGTAGTATCCACACTACCTATCCCAAAACAAAATTTGACAAGAAAAGTTGTTAGCCTATCATACCAGGCATGTGGTGCTTTCTTTAATCTGAACAAGGCTTTTATTAGTTTAAAGACATGATTTGGATGATTACTATTTTAAAATCGAGTGGTTGCTCTACATACACCTCTTCTTTAATAAAACCATTTAGAAACACACTCGTGACGTCCATTTGATATAATTTTATTCTTTTAAAATTAGAAAATGCTAAGAACATCCTAATGGACTCAAGGCAAGCTACGAGTGCAAATGACTCCTCAAAATCCATCCCTTCGATCTGTGAGTATCCCTGAGCACCCAACCTAACCTTATTTCTCGTTATCCTAGACTCATGATCAAGTTTAATTTTGTAGATCCACTTAACACCTATAATTGGATAGTTACTAGGGTGTCCACTAATGTCCATACTCTATTTCTTTCAAATTTATTAAGTTCATCATTCATGGACAAAAATTAAAACTCATCGTTTAGTGCTTCAGAAATGTTCTTTGGTTCGATTTCAGATATAAAACATAAGTTGAAAATGATTCATGCAAGGCTAAATGAGTTCTAATCTCATGTGAAGTCTCTCAAATTACTAATTCTCGAGGATGATTTTTTGAAAAAATTAGTTCATTTGGAGGTTTATATCCTTCAGTATGACCTAATTCATCACCTACCACTTCCCCTTTCTTCACACTCTCATCTTCTTGAGAAATGACATCTTCATCTACTTTATTTGAGGATGCTGTTATTAGCAAACCCACTTTTGTTACTAGCAAATCAGAAAAAAAAACACATTCAGCCATTTTTTGCATTTTTTTCTCTTCCAAAAAATTACTATTAGCAAACCAATCTTAATTTTGTGGAATTTTTGAATTTTTTAATTTTTGAATTTTGAGACTCAAATATTTCTCATTTGAAAAAGTAATCAACATGAAAGTTGTAGATCTCATTAAAATCTACTACTTTCATGCTGATAATTTTTTTGATTTGAAGCCGTTTAGACCTCGAATTTGGACCAGAAAAAAACATGCACGGAACGAGTCGTCTGTACAGATTTTCGGTGTAACTTTTTACGGGGCCCAAATCGGGGGTCTAAAATGCTTCAAATAAAAACGTGTTCAGCATGAAAGTTGTATATCTCGCGGATATCTACAACTTTCATGTTGAACAAATTTTGATTCGAAGTAGTTTAGACCCCCGATTTGGGCCCTAAAAAATGTCACGCCGATCCCGGGCTTCCGTACATATGTTTGGTGTGAATTTATTCAGGGGCCAAATTGGGGGTCTAAATTACTTTAAATCAAAAAGTGTTCAACATGAAAGTTTTAGATCTTGTCAAGATATACAACTTTCATGTTGAACACTTCTCATAAAAATTTACGTATAAGATGCAGGTTAAAATGACGCGTATATTCGTATATACACTTAACTCGTATATACAGCACACCCTTATAGGAATTAGAAATCAAATATATTTCTAAACCAGGCGATATTTTGTTTAAAGATATTGATGCAGATGACAATATTTTATTGAAAAGGGAGTTTTGGACATACTAAACAAAATTTTGTGCTATTTTGATTCATTTTTAATGCTAGCATATGTGGTTAAATGAAAACATTTGAAATCATTTGTAATGTCATTATATGTAGTGAGTTATTTTGAAAGAATGAATGTTTTAAACAAAATTTATTTTTTTTTTAAAAACATTATGTGGGGTTTTCTAGTAAAAAATGGTTTTCAAATAATCATTTTTAAGAATGAGGGTTTGCTAATAGTAATGGTTTGCTAGAAATCAAATTGGGTTTGCTAGTAACAACACCCTTATTTGAACTAGAGTCTTCTTTTGGAGTATTTTTGTTAAAGTGTACATGAATTGATTCTTCAACAACCAAGGTTCTCTTATTTTAAACCCTAGAGGCACAAATCGTGGAGGAATATCCTAGAAAGATGAATAGGTCAATTTTTTCATCAAATTTCCTTAAATTATCTTGTATTAAGAATGAAACAGGGGAAACCAATGACTTTAAAGTTAGATACACTTAGTTTCCTTACAAAATAGAGCTCATATGAAGTAAGCTTAAGAATTGGGCGAAGCAAGGTCCGGTTCATTACATAGCATGTTGTACTAATTGCCTCAGCCCATAATATTTGGGTAAGCTATAATCGACAAGCATAGTGTGATCTAATTCTTATATTGTCCGATTTTTTCTTTCCACTACCCTATTTTATTGTGGATTGCAACACCTCCCATGTAATGATCATATAATATGGGTCTAGTCGGGGTCCCACAACATATAGAACCCAAAGCTTTAGCATTATAAAGTGATATGAAAGCACTGCCTAACTCAAAACTCAGAATATAAATAGCAAAAACATTAAAACAGACACTAAAAGCTATCCACAAAACATCAGAGTCCAAATGGCCTCATGGACTTACAATAATAAGATGTCCAAATCATCATCAACAGTAAACATATCAATGTGTCATATCACTCCTAGGCTACCTTAGAATGCAAGCCAGATTATAGTGAACAAAACATAACATATAAATACACAGGAAAAATCAGAAGGGGCACACTTCATGAGGCTCAGGCCTTTTTGCCCAGCGAGCTTGCTCATGATTTTGATCCTTGTCCTCTAATTTTTTTTATAACGTTGGTCAACAAAGAGTGACCTCAACTTTGTAACCAACACCCCTCCTCCCGACTATCCCTAGCAGACCCCGGGGCACTCCATCACCCTACAGGTCAACACTTCGTATGCATATGTAATAAAAAATAAGCTAAAATATAAAATAACGGTTATGGTATCTCAAACATCAATCACATTTCTTTATTGAGCATATAAATAAAAATGGGCCAACAATGCAGTATGTATGCAAAATAGGGTTACACCCAAGGCACTCTAAAGCACGTATGATTCTAACATATCATCATATTAATCATATTATTAATCTCATTTACCCAAAGGTATACAAGCCCAAGGTTTAGAACTCTCGTTGAGACACCACCCACATATGGATTATCATACAATCAGGCTTGTCCATCAGTTCTACCATTCTTTCCAATTTCAGCACAACCGATGCTAAGGTCCCTTGCTTGACCTTTCCTTCTCACGTGATTCATCACCTGGGACTGTCAAAGAGTTTGGAATCATCATTAGTTTTCACAAAGGGGACTTGTCTTGCCGAAACACCCTCCACACATGAATCACAACATCACAGGGTGAGCCAGTCAACCACAAAGATTAAGCCATGCCTTATAATACATTTAATAAACATATATCTTCCCAACCCTAAATTATTATTCGTCTCATGAAAAATTACGCTCATAACAATGACGTCTTTGCGACAAAATAGATCTCTTGCAAGATCCCTAAAATAAAGATCAAACATCACTGAATGAGACCACTGGTCGTTATTTCGTCTTCACCGACCATGCCTAATCCACTAACAGAGTGGATCACTAATGTAAAATATGTCAGGGTCATACACAATCAACTTGGTGTTCTTGTTAAACCAAGGCAACCCAAACCATTCCCAAAGTAGAGATTTGGTGCCAAAAAAATTACAAAAAAATAAAGGCATGAAGAACATATGCCATGCACGCATTCTAAGAATGGGTGGAGAGATTTCGTTACCTTACGATTCCTCTTCCTAGACTTGGAAACCTTGAAGAAGCACGAATGAATGTGTTCGCCACTACACCCTCTCCACAGATTCAGTCTCGGATCGTCAATAAGAGCTTTGAAGTTCAAACAATGAAGGAAGTTAGGTCGTCTTCCCCCTCTACTCCTACCACTCATGAGTCATCAAGTGTCAAGAACTTTCAGCCAAATGAAGGGAAGGATCTCCTATACCCTAAATAGGGTTCACACATAAATATCTGTGACATAAGCTAAAGTTCTAGGAAGATCGGATGCCTAGAAGTCAAAAATTTTTGAAACCGGTCCGCAAAATAATTCTCTGACTCACACTGTCGTGTAGCTCAGATTCTCTTGAAAATATCATCGAGAACCGCCCTCTTTCTCAATGGTATGCTACCGTAGAACAAAGTGCTACCGCCGGGTGCCAGCTTACCGACAAAAACCACCCATTCTTCGTGGTCCTCACGACAATACCATCGAGATACCCATAAAATAGGAATGCTACCGCCAGTGCTAAATTCCTGATAGCCACCATCCGTTCTTCCTAGTCCTCATGATTGTACCATCGAGATGCCCTTTCTTGATGGTACTCTATTTTCGTTAGTAGTGTTACTGTCGGGCGATAGCTCCAGTTTTGATTAAGAAAAATTGGGGTGATACAATTCCACTCCCCTTAAAATAATTTCGTCCTAAAAATTTAAGCACTATAGAATAGAATATAGATAAATGTACCTTAAACCCCTCTCATTTGAGTGATCTGGTGTTGAAAAAATTGCATAAAAATAAAGGTATGAAGAAGAGAAGCCATACACGCATCCTAAGACCGAGAGGACAGATGTCGTTACCTTACGATTACTCTTCCTAGCAATGGAGACCTTGAAGAAGAACAAATGAATGTGTTGTCCGATACACACTCTCCATAAATTTAGTCTTGGATTGTCAATCAGAGCCAAGCCTTTTTCTCGAGAAAGCTAGCCATTTCTCGAGAAATATACTTCTTCTCGAGAAATGGACTTACAGATGTTTCATTTCAAATTTTCTGACCGGAATTCAAATTAACCTATGTTTAGTAGGTTTGATCTTTACTTAATTACATGGATCCTTTCTTAATAACGATTGACCGTTGGTCGATGACATTTAAAAGACATTTCAAGGATTCGCCGATGATAATAAGAAAAAGAATCATTCAATTAGAAGAATAATTTTCACGGAATTAGAATCGCTAAGAACTTTCCATTTTCGGGAGAAAAGCCGATCGTCTTCATTGTCAACCCTTTCTGTTGCTCTCCTCTAGATCCGGCGATTCAAATCATGACTAGAATCGACCGATCCTAGATTATCAGTTTCTTCAACTTCAATTCGATCGAGTAAGATCCTGGCTTTCAGATCAGTCTTCTCTGGTTTCTTCCTCAACCTTCTTCATCAAGTTATTCTAGTTTCAAGAAGGAAGATTAAATAAGATATCAGATCTGAAGTGTAAAATATTTTCTTTACTGTTGTAATTTGTTTTTACATTTGTAGGAACTTTCTCTCCGAGTTTGTAGGAGTTTTATCTCCGAGGTTGTTGATCCGTTAGTTGATTGAGTTTGTAGATCCGGTTTATGGATCGAGGTGTAGATCCATTATGGATCGAGGTGTAGGAGCGTTACTCTGAGGTGTAAGATTGGTATAATTTGAGAAAGGTGAAGTAACCGAATCTTACCCTTTATGGTAGATAGGAGAGGCGGGTTAGTGGACGTACCCAATCTGGGGAACCACTATAAAAATCTCTGTGTTTGTGTGATTATCTTTTTAATATTTTTATTCTGCAAAATAACGTAAAAATCACCTATTCACCCCCCTCTAGGTGATTTAGGTAGACGCTAGATACTTTCAATTGGTATCAAAAGGAGGTTTTGGTCGATAAGGCTAACACCTTGATCAATATCCCTGGTTTAGTATTAAGATATTTCACACAGTCACTATGGATCGAAGCAAAGATATATCTTCCATGAAACTACCAGTGTACTTTCCCATGTGGAAAGAAAGAGTACAGTTCTACATGGATGCTGCAGATCTGAGAATTTTTCATATCGTGGAAGGACAACACATCCCTACTATATCTTCAACAATAAGTCCAGCAATTTAGTTTCCTAAGAAGATGATGGATCTCAATAAGGATGAGGTTGCCCTAGTCTACCTGGACAATAAGGCGAAGAATATAATAGCTAGTGCAGTGGACGACTCAATGCTCCAGAACTTATTCCACTGCAAATCTACCAAGGAGATGTGGGACTGCCTGGTTGTACTTATGGAAGGTACTGAAGAAGTGAGAGACGATCGCAGATCGTTGTTTAATCAGGAGCACGAAGCCTTCAAACGAGGTTCAAATGACTCCATAGCTAACAGTTTTTAGAACTTATTCAAGATAGTCAATGGGCTCAACAACTATGTCCGTTAATTCACTCATAGTGAACTGAATGACAAATTCCTCAGATCCTTTACAAAGGACTAGGATACAAAAGTTGTTGACATCAGAGAATTCGAGAAGTTTCCAGAGATCGACCCTCAGAATCTCTTCGACAAATTGCTGTCCTACAAACTCCAAATGAACACTAGAAATATGGAGGAGCAAGACAACCGATCTTCAAGCAAAGAGAAGTCTACAGCCCTAAATGCTGAAGGTTCAAGGAAGTCCAAAGCTATGTCACCCCTATGGACACGAGCTCCTAACACTTCTAAAGACTCTGAGCCCATCACATAAGGCTCCGAGCTATCGGATGGAGAGTTCTCCCTAATCTCTAACTAGTTCAAGAAGTTGCTGAGCAAGAGGAGACAAATGAAAAATAAGTCTTTCTCTTTAGATTCTAGGAGATCAAATCTTGACGGTGATCGTAAGAAGAAAAGCTACAACAAGGAGGACATGTATAAATTGAAACCTAATAAATTTTCTTCTTCTGACGTTTGCTAATGTTGCAATAAGTTAGGTCATATGATTGCGGAGTGTCCTTACCAGAAGAAGGATAGCTTCGAGAAGGACGATAAAAGATCATTCAAAGGGAAGAAGAAAGAAGAAAAGAGCTTCGTGAAAGTGAGGGATAGATCTAACTTTACTCTAGAGGGGGTGAATAGAGTATTTTAAAACTTGATTTATTTTTATAGCGGATTTAAAACTTAATGATATATATATATATATAAAGAAAATAATCACAACACACAAAAAGAAAGTAAAGCAATCACAGACGACAAAAGGAAATTTATTGTAATTCCCCAATAAATCTGGGTACGTCTACTCTTCTACTACCCTGGTAGGAATCAACTATAGGTTTTTGATCTGGTTCCATGCAACTAGAAGATCTATTTTCTAAGGGAGATCTTGCAACCCTTTGAGCTTTTGATCAGGTGCCCAAAAAACAATTTTAAGTCTTTTGATCAGGTGACTTAGGAACCAAGAGGTTCACTTTTTAAGGGAGTTATAACCCTGTACACAGTTTAGGAAGTAAACTAAAACTTGAAGTTATCTTCTCTTTCAGGAGTCTCTAAGAAGACTTAGTGGATGATGAAGCAAAAAACTCCCTCTGATTTGAGTAGAGATTTGAGATAAGGAGGGGAGGCCTTTCTTCAGGGTGTAGGCATTCTTATATTTGACTGATGAATACTTTGCACTTGCAGAGACTGAAGCAGAAAATTTGATGAATATGTGTTGATCTATATTGATCTATTCATTATTTGATTAACCTCTATAACAATAATCTTCTGAGAGAATATATAGAATGACTGAGGAGAATTCAAATATTTGAATTAAAACCTTTCTTAAACACCTGAAGCATCTCTGAGATTGTAACTGCCCTGGTAATTAATTAGATTAATAACCCTGTGATAACTCCATATTTAATGTTGCTAAAAACGACTATATTCATTAAGAATATTAAGCATTAAATATTAGAGTGTAACTAACAAGAATTAAGCCTTTTTAAAATCATTCTGCATCTGATTATAAAACTACCTGAACAAAGAACACTGCAAGAGATTCGTCAAACTATGTCTGGAGATCGTCAAACTAAGCCTAGAGTTTGTCGAATGAAGCTTGGAGTTCGTCGAGCTGAGCTGCTGAGATATGATCAGCATTCTTCGAATGGAGCCCAGAGTTCATCGAGCTAAACTCAGAGTTAGAACTCTGAGTTCGTCGAACTGGGCTCGGCGTTTGTCGAACAGAGCTCATCATTCATAGAATAGAATCTTTCATTCGTCGAACTGCATTTTTCTGGAAATCTTCTGAGGAAGCAACCCTAGAAAAATAACCTATGACCTGGAACTATACAAATTGGGTCAAACTAATCATCCTAAAATAATAATAGTAATCGTATCCCAAATCAGTAATAGGGTTCAAACAATCTCTCCATTTAGGTGAGGATACTATCAAAACAAAAAACCACAAAGCAAAATAATCTGACAGAATTATAAAATTTTCAACAGATATAAAGAAATTGCTTTGAGAGTATAAAAAACAACAACAGAGTTTAAAACTTATAATCAAAATTAAGAGTCTTTCTAAGGAGCTGCTGATGGAGAATCTGAAGATGATTTGGTGAAAATAAACTTTCTATTTGGATCTTCAGATTCTCTTTTACTCATTGTCAGGTCTTGAGAAGCAATAATCTTTAGAGAGGTGGTAATGGGAACTACTGCCTCTGGATGCAGACTCATGCACTCATCAACATTGAATATACTTTTCTTCTAATATCTTTCTAATTCTTGCTGCAAGTAGGGGGACATGGTGGTGAATTAAGAAGATTCCTTGCCTTCTGACATGGCTTTCTTAATTTGAGATAGAGCAACTAGCTCATTGAACCTTGCCATTCTAAATATTGGGTCTAGTTCTGGATCATATACTAGAGAAGGTGTCCTCTCTTGGCTTGATTTCTGTTGCTAGCTACTTTGACTTCTATTATGTTATTGGCTACTGTGAGAATCAAACCTTGAAGATTTATCCCATCTTCCTTGAGAAGATCTTGAATGATGATTAGAAGATGGATTTTGAGAAGTGGAAACACTAATAGCTGACCCTGCAGTTGGAGGAGGAGGAGGGGGTCCTCTCCAAGACTTTTGAGGTTGAGAATGTTATCTCCTCATCTTCTTCCTATTTTTCTGCTCATTTTTGGAGTACCTCATCTGGTTTGGAAGATCTGGAGTTATATGTATCCCATGCAGAATATAGTTTGGAATGTCTGCAGTTGAGGAAGGTTGAGGAGAAACCTTAGCTGGAGCCTTCTTCTTTAATTTTCTTTTCTTAGACCCAGAGTCTTCTGAATCATCTGACTCTGCATCATCATCAGATTGCTCTGCAAGGGTATCATATAAATCATCTATCTGTTTAAATAAATTAGAATGGTCATCTTACTAATCCTCTTGCTGTGTATAAACATTATCTACAACAGCTGCCACTTCCATAACATTATTAAGAAGATCATCAAAATTTGGCATAGGGGATTCATCCCATGCAAAAGTGGGAGAGGAACAAGAATGCTCCATTATATCAATTACTACAGTCTGAGTATCAGTTACTACAACCTGAGTGGTGGAATAGAAACTGGTAGAAAAATATTGCAAAAACTGTTCTAAGATAGAAGTATTAATAGGAATAGTATAACAGACTATAGCTCTAGAAGGATCTGTTTAAAAAACTGGGCATGGTAAACTAGCAGTATAACAGTGTAGTAAATCACAATTTGATAATAAAGAATATATATCAACTGTGGGATTAATAATGGAATCACCAACAATTATAACTTCTGGAAGTTTTGAAACCATATCCTCAACTGTCATCTCTATATCAGGCTCTTCAATAAAAATAGCTGCTGCAACCTGAGCTTCAACATATGGAGCTTCTTCATTAAACATCTCCCCCCTGCCTAGATCTAAGGAGACCTGAATCTAGTGATGCAGCGATGCAGCTCAGTTGGTGATGAGAGCTGTTAGGAAAGCTCTTTATCAAGGGGGCTGGGTTCGAGACCTCGCCTCAACATCCCGCCGCACTGAGAATAGGTGCGGTCATGGGTGGGGTGCTTGGGCTGCAGCCCAGTAGTGATCGCCGGACTTGTCTAAGAAGGAAATCGTTACCCTTGGAAGACGCTTCAGAGCAATGGGGAGAAAAGTAAATGGATGAACGTTCTCGCAGCATCCTTGCCTTCGCAAATCCGAACTCGGCTCGCGATTTGAACCACCGTAGCACCACCGGCAGTAGGCTTCCTCTTCTTCTTCCTCCTCTTGCTCACCTCTCTCTCTTAACTTAACAAAGAGAATGACACAACTCAAATGAGTTTTATCCTCCTCAAGATCGGCCTTATCACCCCAGGGAAGAGCCTAAACCATTTGATCTTGGTTAAAGAAAATGAACGGATCATCTCAGCCCTTAAACTGATTTCCTGGACTGAACACGGGTTGTGACACGCCCGAGTCACAGGTTGTGTTCCTGAAGCGGCTACAAAACTGACTCACCCAGTCCAGAACACGGGTTTAGACACGCCCGTGTCAAACATCTGACATGCCCATGTTAGAAAGCACACGGCCGTGTGACTTACCGCGAACCTCTTTCAACACAGGACCAGATCACCCGAGAAGAACACGGCTAAGGCACACACCCGTATCCTTAGCTGTGTGCTAAACACACCCCTGTGACATGCCTGTTTCACAGGACGTGCTCCACACTCAACGCCACTCCACTCAACACCACTCAACGCCACCTGGGTATTCACCCGAGTAGGATACGCCCTGGGACATGCCCGTGTCCAAGGCCATGTCACCTCTCGACGATCGTCGACCGTGCTATCTCGAGAACTCGAGTCGATGCCTATAGTAAAGGACATGCCCTGGGACACGCCCGTGTCCCAGGTCGTGTGCACTGGAAATTCCCTGGGACACGCCCGTGTCCCAGGACGTGTCACCCAGCCTAACCCATTTTGGAACTTATGGATTTTTGGGGTGTTACAATCCTCACCCCCTAAATATAAATTTCATCCCGAAATTTGTACACAACAAGGGAACAAACAACACAATGTTATCACCCTAACATATTTATTACAACAGAATGTACACGGTCAATAGTTTATATAAAAAAGCTCGGGAAACTCAGCTCGTATGGTCTGCTCTCGCTCCCATGTTAGCTCCTCACGGTCACAATTGTCCCACCGGACTTTGACCATCCCGATCATCTTGTTATGCAACTATTTTTCGGCTCGATCCTCGATTCGAATAGGCCTAACCTTCGTCATTAGCCCACTGTCGACTGATACTTGATCTGCAATAACCACTTGAATTGGCTCTCTTACCACTTTCCGCAACACCGAGACATGAAACACATCATATAAACCGCTCAGCTCTTGCGAAAGTGCTAACCGATAGACAGCTTCACTAATACGTTCGACCACTTCAAACGGTCCTAGATACCTCAGGCTCAACTTTTTCAAACTTCGTATCCTGGACACACCTTTGAATGGTTTGATTTTCAAGTACACCCAATCGCCCACTGCAAACTCCACATTTAGGTGTTTGGCATTACAATACTTAGCTTGCCTGTCTTGAGCCACCATCAGTCTTTCACGTATCAATCGTATAATTGAGTTGGCATCATTTAACTCTTTTCGCCAGTACAACTTCGTTTCGCCAGTCTCCGCCCAAGCCAAAGGTGTACGGCATTTCCTACCGTATAAAGCCTCAAAGGTCGCCATCTGGATACTAACTTGGTAGCTGTTGTTGTAGGCAAACTAAACCACACCGAGATTATCTTCCCAATTCTTCCCAAAATCCAGCGCACACATTCAGAGCATATCCTCCAATGTCCTATTGGTCCTCTCAGTCTGACCATCCGTTTGAGGATGGAGGGCCATGCTGAAATGTAATTTCGTACCCAACAGTTCGTGGACTAATCTCTAATCACCCGAAGTGAAACACCCATCTTGATCACTAACGATTCTACGGGGCACACCGTGCAATCGTACAATAGTATCCACGTATAGTTTTGCCAATTTCTCGACTGAATCATCCTTACGGTTCGGGAAAAAGTGTGACACCATAGTTAACCGGTCCACAATCACCCATACCGCATCATTTCCATGCTGAGATCTCGGCAACGCATGCACAAAATCCATGGAAATATCATCAAATTTCCATACAGGGATAGGTAATGGCTTCAGTAAACCACCCGGTTTTTGGCATTCCGCCTTTACCAAAGCACATGTTTGACACTTAGCAACATAGTGTGCTATGTCCTTCTTAATTCAAGGCCACCAGAACAGCTTCTTCATATCTTAATTCATCTTCGTGCTCCTGGGGTGAACCAAATATTTGGTGAAGTGTCCTTCATACATTTCTTCATCACGAAGCTTAACCTTATCTGACACACAAACAACCGTCCTTTCGAAAAAGACCATCATTAAACGAAAATCTAGAGTCCGCACTTTCCGATGCATAGCGTTGTAGACTTTCATCAAGTCTTGTTGCTTGCCAAACTTTGTCCGCCAGGTCATACTGTACCTCCGTCGAGTATAAGCACGCATCTGTAGTGACATTCCTTTCAACACAAGAAATATTTAATGCCTCCAGTTCTCGAATTAGGCTTTAATCATGCCTTAGAAGCCAACTTGCCCTTGCCGGAGTCCGACGACTCAAAGCATCCGCGACTACATTCCCTTTACCAGGAGTATAGTGAATCTGGAAGGTGTAGTCACCAAGAAACTCCATCCACCTTCTCTGTCGCATATTAAGATGTTTTTGATCCAACAGATATTTCAAGCTTTTATGGTCCGTGAATATATCAACTTTCACGCCATATAGATAATGACGCCATAGTTTAAGTGCAAATATCACCGCCGCCAATTCCAAATCATGGACGGGGTAATTCGGTTCATGCACCTTTAACTGGTGTGAGCCATAAGCTATCACATTTCTTAATTATAAAAGAATGATGACTAAGTCGCTCCCTGATGCATCACTATAGACCTCAAAGCCGTTTTGACCACATGGCGATGTTAAGATTGGCGCCGCGGTCAAACGACTCTTTAGCTCTTCAAAAGCTCGTGCGCACTCCGGCGTCAAAACAAACTTCTGATCCTTCCTTGTCAGTGTGGTGAGAGGCAAAGCTATCCTCGAGAAGTTCTCTACGAAATGCCTGTATTAGTCCAAAAACCTAAGAAAACTCCTGACTTCTGCTACTGAATAAAGAACAGGCCACTCCTGTATAGTAATTACCTTAGAAGGATCCAATGCAATGCCCTCTCCACTAACCACATGGCCAAGGAAAGCCACTGACGACAGCCAAAACTCACACTTAGCAAACTTGGTGTAGAGCTTATTCTTCCTCAGGGTGTGACACACCATCCGTAAGTGATTTGCATGATCTTCTTCGGATTGGGAGTATATGAGGATATCGTCAATAAAGACGATCACAAAGAGATCCAAGTATTCCCTAAACGTTCGATGCATCAAGTCCTTGAATATCGATGGCGCATTAGACAGCCCAAATGGCATTACCGTGAACTCATAGTGACCAGAGCATGTTCCAAACGCTGTTTTGGGTATGTCACTTTCACGAAATCTCAACGGATAGTAGCCTGACTTCAAATCCAACTTGGAGTATACAGACGAGCCAACTAACTGATCAAGCAAGTCGTCAATCCGTGGAATTGGATACTTGTTCTTTTCTGTTAGTTTGTTCAGTTTTCTATGGTCAATGCATAAGCGCAAGCTTCCGTCCTTCTTTTTCATAAAGAGAACCGGCGCGCACCAAGGCGATTGACTTGGGCGTATATAGCCTTGCTCTAGCAATTCTTGCAACTAAACCTTTAGTTCCGCCATCTCCTTTGGCGCTACTCGATAGGGCTAGCGGGCCACATGTTTCGCACCTGGAACCAGCTCGATAGCAAAGTCAATTTCCCTTTGGGGAGGTAACCCCAGAAGATCTTTTGGAAAAACATCAGTGTATTTCGATGCAATCGGCACCTCACTTACACTGGCCTTCGGCTCAACCGCCTCAATGAGTGTGAAGAAAAACTCTGCACCCTTCCAAACTTCCTTAATGACTTGGAGAGCAGATATCAATACCCTACTCGTCCCTCGCATACCACTGAACTTGGCCTCTTGTTCGGTATTTTTCCCCAGTGTAACCTCTTTTGAAGTGCAATCTATACAAGAATACTGCTCTGAAAGCCAGTCTATACCACAGATTATATCAAACTCTGATATAGGCAATACTAATGTTTCCACCTTGAAATCCCGACTCCCTATCTTGACCTCAACACAACAAGACTTATCGGCACACATTAATCATCAGTTAGGTAGCAACACCTTCAGACTATCTATCGCGGTCCGTATAGGCACCCTGATTTGCAAGATGAAATCTTCTGATAGAAACGAATGTGAAGCACTTGTATCGATTAGTGCTCGTGTCGGGTAGTCACGTATAAGGACAAAACCTATAGCACCAAGATTAAAACAAGCAAAGCACACAACATACAATAAAATTAAAACTGCGTGCACCTGTGATGACATCATCCTGTTTAATGGTCTCCCGTTGACCAAGGTTGAAGACCCGGGGCTGCACGTGCGATGTATAAGACTCCACCACAGTATTCCCTTTATCCGCATAAGATGCTCCCATCTTTTTTTCACCCTTCAGAGGGCCAACTCGACAATCACGTGCAAAGTGTCCCAACTTCCCACACATAAAACAAGCGCGAGATCCATACTTAGAAGATGCTTCTGTCACAGTCGCTGAAGGAGCTTGTCCAATAGATTTAGACTTCTTATTCCATCTACTTCGGTATCCAGACTTCTCCAGACGCGGCGGCTTAAACTCCAGTTTTGTAACAGCTAAGGTCTCCCTTGCTTGTCCTCTTTTCATATCCTTTTCCAAAGACCGAGCCGTACAGACCAATGTTTGTAATCCCTGATTCACAGAACTCGAGAGCAAATACCGCAGCTCATCTCATAGTTCCCCATAGAACTGACTGGTCTTACGCTCCTCTTTGGCGAAGATATTTCCCACGTACCGTCCCAGATGTGTAAACTCATGCAGATACGCATACACACCATGCTCCCCTTGAGTTAAACGTTGGAACTCCAACACCATGAAAATTCTTTGCTGCATCGGGAGATGCTTTGTTAAAACAATCGAGAGAACTCTTCAATCGAGACTCCCGTCAAATGCCTGCCCGCTAAGTGATGCAGTTCTACCTCGTCCCACCACAACTGTGCCTCTCCCTCAAGCAGGAAAGTGGTTAGTGTGACTTTCTGTTCCTCTTCTAATCTGATAGCTATCAAGAGTCTCTTAATCCTTGAGAGCCAATCCTCCTCTTAGGCTGTGAAACCCGCCCCAGTAAATTGAGGAGGATTGAAGCTCATGAACAGCTTCAATTATTGATCTGCCTCCCGCGGATCAACTACAGCTTCTACTGGTTCTTGTCTTATCTCAACATGCATTGGCACCACTGCAGGCCGAGCCTGCCTAACTTGCTGAGCATTCATAACTGCAATCACTATCTCCGTAACCAAACAGACAGTTTCAGTAGATGGAGGAGGTGTGGGCACCTCAGCCGGTGTCGTACTTTCAACAGAATGTTGATCTTCCGACTGACCCGCAACACTTCTAGTCACCTATATGTATAGAAATACAATTTAGCGACCAAACAAATGGAAAACATACAAAAATGAACACAGGTTCAACAAACAAGTGTATTTATAAGCGTAGGTGGACATTGTTGAGTTCAATATATATGTTATAACGATAGCACTTACACGTGCTCGCAACCCCTCAAAAGAATTCGTCCGTGAATTCGGAAGAGATCGACCAACAAGCTGATACCAAATTTAAACACCTCTACCTGTCAAGTAGGATATAATAGAGGGTCCGGTCGCGGCCCAACACCATATTCCACAAACAGGCGAAGACGTCACGAAATAATACAAAGAACCATCGCACCCTAACACAGAGCAACCTAGAGGAATCTTTAGGGTTGTAACCTTAAACTCAATAATAACAAAAATGTCCACTTCTATTAAAAAATAGGAATGTCTACAACCACTAACACAAGGTACATAGCCTTATGGCTTTTACAAGTTTCTCTTAACATAAGGTGAGGCTTACAAACATCGGCATGCAGGCCAGTCACAAGTGAACAAGAGTAAGCAAAACAAGGCCTTCGAGGGCAGCAACGCAGCTTGGGCTTCAGCCCGGTAAGTACCGCATGGACCAGCACCACCTGTACCTGCAAGAACCAATCCACCGCCCGGTGGAAAACAAGGCAACGGTCAGCATTCAGCTGACCAATTATAACGACCTTGCCTCTGGCACGGGGCAGCGGAATTCCTTCCCTGCATAGCAAGTTACATCACATACATATATATTCAGCCCCCAAGTCAATACATATCACAAATGCCGATACGATGGATCGACATTCCGTGCACTCAGGGCACATTCTGTAACATCCATTTCCAACTAGACCCCTAAGAGTGGTTTTGTCATGACAAAACTCTAGGAAGCCCAAGAAAGAGTCAAGTGGACCTGGTGGTGTGGATAGGGCCACTATGGTCTGCACTTAGCAGATCTCTAAACCTTGGTTAAAAGTGATCATGGGGCTTCACCAAGACTCCAAGACCCCACCCATACCCTTATAACCCTAGAAAGAGATCAATGGGTCACTAAGGACCCATGAAGAGCAATCAAAGGACCTATGTTGACCAAAGTCAACTATAGCCCTAATTGGGTCAAATTGACCTACACAAGGGTCAATTGCAGTCCCTTAGCCCAGTAGACCCCACCCATACCTTCTTAGACCTAGTGAGAGGTCAATGGGTCACTAAGGACCCATAGAGAGTAGTCAATAGGGCTAAGTTGACCAAAGTCAACTATGACCCTAATTGGGTCAAATTGAGCTACACAAGGGTCAATTGTAGTCCCTTAGCCCAGTAGACCCCACCCATACCCTCATAGACCTAGTGAGAGGTCAATGGGTCACTAAGGACCCATAGAGAGTAGTCAATAGGGCTAAGTTGACCAAAGTCAACTATGACCCTAATTGGGTCAAATTGACCCACACAAGGGTCAATTGCAGTCCCTTAGCCCAGTAGACACCACCCATACCCTCATAGACCTAGTGAGAGTTCAATGGGTCACTAAGGACCCATGGAGAGTAGTCAATAGGGCTAAGTTGACCAAAGTCAATTATATCCCTAATTAGGTCAAATTGGCCTACACAAGGGTCAATTGCAGTCCCTTAGCCAAATGGACCCCACCCCTACCCTCAAAAGCCTAGTGAGAGGCCAATAGGTCACCAAGGACCCATTGGGACCAATCAAAAGGGCTAGTTTTGACCAAAGTCAACCATTGACCTAAAATGGTCAAAATGCCCTAGTTAAGGGCCAAGTGACCTCCAAGGGCCAATCCAACCACACCTTGACCCTAGGGGAGACTAATAGGTCACCAAGGAACTATTAAGGAAATCTCAAGGATCAAATTAACCTAGATGGGCCCTAGTCCAACTTTGGGTCAAGTTAGCCCAAATGGGCTAACTCAAGCTCAAGCCTATTACATTGGGGCTAACCTTGACTTAAGTGGCCAAATGGATTTGTGGGCTGACATGGGACATGTAGGAGCCAAAAATTCAGGCATGGTGACTAGGAGAGAGAAAGTCATCCATGGAGGAGAGAGAAAGAGAAGGAAGAAGAAGGAAGGAGGACTTTGTGCTCCTCCTCCCCCCTCCCCAACCTCCCCATTCATTTCAGAAGGACAAGGGAGAGTGCAGCAGCCATTGTGGACTAATTAGAGCAAGCTCCACCCCCCTACCAACCTAGCCTCCAAAATGGACTTAGGCCAAAAATGGCACATGCCATTTCAGCCACCTAACTCCCTCCTCTCCCTCTTTAAAAGCTTCAGTGAGGTCCAGGGATGAATTCCCACCAGTTTCCTAAAGAGACCAAGCCCTAATTTGCATTTGTGAACAAGCCGACCACCACCGGCCACCACCATGCCAATCCGGCGATCAGCCAGGCTACAGCCGCCACCACAGGTCCTCCTCCATTCCTTCTCTCATGGGTAGATCGTAGGAATCAATAGAACCAAGGTTGGAGCTCAATTGAGCCCAATCCAGATTTCAAAAAACATGGATTTTCACGGTTTTTCTGCTTACTGGGATCGCCGGAATAGTGCTTCCCGGCAGCCTAGCCTCCGTCTGGAGATAGCCCCGACCACCACGAAGGTGTCGGTGGCGGTGGCAGGCCGGGGAGTTGGCCGGAGCGACGGCGGCAGCCGCTAGAAATCGGCCCAGGCAAGATTAATCCTGGTCCGTTGGCGCGTGGGGGACGATGATGGGATGCCGTCGGTTATGCGCCAAGATTCGTGTTGTATAATAATTAAACTATGGAATATATAGTTTGAATCATTTCATTTCTGTCACAGTTTTTACATTTATTGGTTTTAATTATTAAAAATAGCTGGAGCCATTTTTAGAGAAAATGGTCAACACCAAAAATGTAGCCCTATGGATCTACTGTCTGACAAAATTGGTTTGAACCAATTTGGGTGACTGGTTTGACCAGGGCACTCATTTTGGTGGGGTCTATACAAATGAATAGGCAGTCATTAAACTAGTTTCCCACACTTCATACTTGGTCCAAATGAGCTGAAATTTTGGCAGCGAGTTACCCTACCCTATATCTAGACCCTGCCTAAAAATGGGAATTTTTGGGAATAATTTTCCTATAGTTTTGTAAAAAATTTAATTATGCTAGGGTAAATTAAATTATGGGTCAAATGAAGTCCAAATTTATCCAAATTTTGGTGGGATGGATATGAGGTCAATATAGACCTCTGGTTAAAATTTCATTAAGTTTGGAGTTGAGTTGAAGGGGATTCAAGCAAACCCTAGCCTTGCCCAAAGAAGGGTATTTTGGTCCAAAAATGTAATTTTGGCTTTTAGTGTCCACTTCACCTCAACAGAGGTTCAAATTTGGTACACTGGTTTGTCATGACAATATACACCTCCCAATGAAAACTTGGGGGCATTGGAGTTGATTTGGCCCAAGATCCTAGGTCAAACCCTAAGGAAGGGCTTTTTGTACCTTGTGAAGGACATATGGCCAAAACACCTTGTATGACTATGAAATTTTGTAGGGGTGGTATTTTGGTAACTATAACCCTCTGGTAAAAATATTAGGGTATTTTGGAAGGTTTAGGACCCTCAAAACCCTAACCCTAGTTTAGGGCACAATTGTGGTGGGATGGGAATGGGTTAGCTAAACCCCTTAAAATGATTTGAAATTTTGGTAGGATGGTCATAATGATATTAAGAAGCTTTTGTTATTTATTTAGAAATTTTGGAGTATTATTTATAGCACTTCATTTGTAACACAAGAAATGCCTCACTTTAGTAAATAAAATATTATGCTACCTCTGACCCTTGGAAGGTCATGAAATTTTGGAAGAGGAGGTTTTATATCATTATGAGCTTATATAAATTTTATAAAAATACTTGGACACTTATTTGAAGTAGTTTCTTCACAAGCTTGCTATATGATGGAATTATTCAATAAATTAGTTAAGTCCATTTACTGATAAATAAATTATGAAATTTGGCCCAAACCATTTAAATGCCATTAGATTCATACTTGAAATTTCTTTGAATTTTTGGAAGCAATATAGTATTTTATAATTCTTAAAAGAATTTTCAAGGATTTAAATGTAATATTGATTTAAGGATAAAACCTTACTGAAAGAACTTGATATTTTGGAAGATAAGTTATAACATTATTTTTAGTAAAATATAAAATTTGTAGAATGATGTCTTGACTGAAAATAGTACTTCGTGTTCATTATTGGAAATTTTAGACATTAAAATAATTAAATAAATTATTAAATAAATAAGGAAAATTTTTGAACTCTGGATGTAGGACTTAAAGGTCATAATGGACCTCCATTAATTATTATAGGGGTGTTGGATGATTATTTGATATACTTCCCATTTTACATGAAGTTTGACTTGGTGGTCTGCATTTAGCAATTTTGAATAATTGTTTATATAGTTTGTTTGAAGTTTATCACTCCTTAATTCACTTATGATATTTATCCCAGAGCATTTATATGCCTTTGTTATCATGTTGGAAGTTTACTTGAAATTTTAGGAGTAATATTACCCTATTTATTTATTTTAATGAAATATGGTGAGATAATTTAAAAAAATAGAATTAGTGCCCTAAACCTTGCTGAAAAATCAAGAGATCTTGGATATTAGGTTAATTGTTATATTGAAGTATAACATAAATTTAAGGGAATTTTATCTTGTCAAAATTTGGTACCTTCAGTTCAATCTTAGAGACTTTGGCAACTATAAATATTTAATAAATTCCTAGATAAATAGGAAAATTGTAAAACTCTAGATTTGGGCAATAAAGGTCATAATGGACCTCCATAAATTATTATAGGAGTATTGGATGATTACTTGACATACTTCCCATTTTACTTACCATTAAACCTTAGGTGTCTGCATATAGTAATTCTTCAGAAATAATCTGGAGTACAAGTTAGGTACATAAGAGTTCATCACTCAGGGTTGGATAAGAAAGGAATGAGTTTGACTAAATGTTGGATGATGTTTTGGGATCGACGAAAGATCGTCTTCCCCATAAAGTGGAAGGTCAAATCTCCTTAGGTCTAGTTACTGTAATATGGAAATGAAAGGGGTAAAACCTAAGTCGTAGGCATAAAGTAAATAGTAAACTTAGGGTTTCACACATTCACACCCCAGTGTCCCGGGAGATAGTATGGGTTACTGGGGCAATAAGCCCGGTAGTTATTGGGTATGGTAGTCTGGCGAGCTTCAGCTCGGTTATTGATTATGACGGACGGGATAGTCCGGGGAGCTTTGGTTCGGTTGTAGATTATGATGGACGGGATTGTCCGGTGAGCTTCTGCTCGGTTGGTTGTTTGACTCATAACTATTGCATGTGCATAAAAGGTTTAAGGTGGTGGGTCTTCGATATTGGGGAGTTCGATGCACCGACACCAATATCGTTGGCTCGGAAAGTGTGGTGAGCACTTCGCCAACAGAAGTCTGGTGCGCCAGCCGGCAAGAGTACGCAGGTGTCCGCTTAGTGCACCAAGCGTTGAGGCATACGATAGGTCTGACCGGTAGTGCTTTACTGGTTTAGAGGTGGGCGAGGCCCAACCCACCGCTTCCGTCTACCACTACGGAGGTATCCTGGGAGGTAACGGCTCCGAAAGGGGGAACTAAAGGTCTGTGTACACAGAGTCGAGTGGGTGAGTTGCACTTGCATGTTCACATCATAACATAATTGTATTTCATAGCATAACCATTACATAAAACCCGACACCTAATGTATAAGCGGTATGGGACGCTCTATACATTAGGCCTTGCAAAACGACCCCTTGGCCTATAAGTTCGTGTGAACGTGCTTGTAAGTCAAGGCTCTCTTTCAATATTATAAGCCTGCTAATAGAACCGACACCCTATCGTATAAATCGGTATGGGACTTTTTATACGGTAGGAGCCCTGCAAAAGATCCCTTAGCTTATGTGTACCCACATAAGTTAAGGTTACTTATTTAATTTTGTATAATTATTATCATGCGTACACTGTTAGTTTAGTTCCGCTGCCATCTGGAATTTGACTATTCTCCACCTTCATGTCCTTCCCATTCCTTCTCCCCGCTCGGTGCTTAGGATCCATGGGGGAAGGGGTGGGGGACGATAGGACTTAGTCTTTTAGACTAACGGTTTTCGAACCACATCATTTAGGGGACCACGGAGCCCAGCATGGAGGAGCAGCCCCGGAGGTTGGCACGCTTGGAGATCGGACAGTCTAGCACTTGAGTCCAGACAGCAGGGACAGTGAGTCCCGAACTATAGTAGTTGTATTAGTTTGCTTCCGCGATGAGTGAATTGTAGTGAGGACTTGATGTACCGGGCATAAGCCCGAGATTTTCATTATATATACTATCTGTGGACACTCCCTTCGTGGAGTTTATTTCTATATATGTGATTTCTGTGGACTTGCATCTTTTCTTGTGCTACAGTTACGATCGAAATTGGCCGGCAGAGTCGGCGTCTTGTAGTGACAAACTTCCCGAGTGTGAAGGTATCACCGCAAGGCGGCGGTTCTGGGCCTAAGACCCCGGTGTCGAAAAAGAAAAAAAAATAGGGGTCTTACAAGTGGTATCAGAGGCAAACCTCGATCAGAAAAGTAGCAGTCCACTAACCCTGGGACACCCCCGCTCGAGTTTAGTTTGGGGACAAACTAAGCAGCGGAAGCCGTGGTGGGCCCATATGGGAAATCACATGAAAATTGTCCACTTTTAGTTAAATCTGTGAGACTTCTTATAATTGTCTTCTATTACGCAGCCCCCAGCACAGCCAACACCACAAGGCGGAGTTCAGCAGACTCCGACTGTTGCACCACCTCCCCCGGTCCCCACTCCATTCTTACACTCGGAGATGGGTCAAACGCTGACGACCATTCTAGATGATTTCAGGGCTCAGCAGGTTCCGGCTCCGCAGCCGAACCCGGGGGCCAATTGGCTGAGCATTTTTCGAGGACTCTCTCCTCCATCTTACTTGGGGACAGAATCCGCTGTACGGACAGAGGAGTGGCTAGATATTATATACGAAATGCTGACTGGGATACGATGTCCCTGGGAGGAGAAGGTGGCCTTGGTTGTCTCCTGCCTAGAGTCCCATGCAAAGAGGTGGTGGAAGACGCTGCTGGATACAACATTTGCTGATAAGGAGGTTACAGAAATCTCCTGGGAAGAGTTCAGGACCGCTCTCCTGGAACATTTTGTTCCACAATCAGCCAGGGATGAGTTGGAGGAACGGTTCTTACAGTTGAAGCAGGGTACCAGGACGGTGGTAGAGTACCATCGGGAGTTCGACCACTTGGCTCGCTATGCAGATTCGTATCAACTAGATGAGGCGGGCTACACAAAAAGGTTTTATAAGGGTCTACGAGAGGAGTTGAGGGAGGCCCTTCTGTTCGTTTCTGACGGACCTATCTCCCGGATCTTGGAAATGGCCAAGAGGATTGAGGCTGACTGGCACACGACTCGGGGCCGAAAGAGGCCAACAGAGGACCAGGGCCGAGGAGCTCGGAATGATCAGCGGCGGGGCCGCATCACAGATGGGAGAGAAGGAAGAAGAACAGAAGACCAACCTCGTTAGGAAATAAGACGAGAGCCGAGGGAGCCGGTGGTAATGGCTCCTCAGCCTCTTCAGATGAGGGAGGCACCAAGACCCGGGGGCATGGCATTTCCCCCATCAGAGTGCTACAAATGCCATCAAATAGGGCATATTCGGAGAAACTGCCCCATGAGGGAAGCACCTCTACCAGCACCACAGGTTGCCCAGCATGCCCAGCAGTTTGGAGGATGAGGACGTGGTCGAGGACGTGGTTTCCAGGGTACAGATCGTAGGCAGCAGAGGGAGCAAATTTATGCACTGGATCTGGCTCAGCCCCGAAACCCGGAGCAAGTAATCACTGGTACGTCTGAAAATTTTGGTTTAAGTTATTCCTCATGAACTTAAATTTTATATAGAAGTGACAATGTAGGAAAGAAAACCATAGCTTGAATTCTGAGACATTTAATTTTTCCCAAAACCCTAGGAATAGTTTTCATCAGCGGCAAACCCGCTTATACGCTATTTGATACGGGTGCTTCGCACTCATTTGTATCGGAGGCCTTCATAGAAGGATTGGAAGGCGTGGAACGATTCACGGGTCTGATGATGAGGATACGACTACCCGACAGATCAGAGTGGTTCACCTCTGCCCACTGCAACATGGAGGCGGAGATCGGCGGAAGGATATTTGAAGCTCCAGCAACGATCATAAAGATGCCAATCTTTGATTTGATCCTAGGGATGACGTGGTTGAACTGGAATCATGCTCAAATTGACTGCACGTCCAAAAGAGTTACCGTAAGACATGGGGATTCCTACCTCATCATTGAAGGTATTAAATCTATTCCCCCTCTCATACTGTCGTCTGTACAAGCCGTCAAGGCTTACTTATAGGGGGAAGAAGTGTATGAAGTAATATTTGAGATGACTGAGACCAAGGTCTCCTCCTCGAATATTCTAGTGGTGCGAGATTTTGCTGACGTATTCCCAGAGAAACTACCTGGGCTACCCTCGCACCGGGAGCAGGATTTCCGGATACAGCTGGTGCCGGGGGTTAAGCCGGCAGCTAGGGCCCCTTACCGGATGGCCCCGAAGGAATTGACAGAGTTTTGAAGCCAACTCCAAGAACTGGTGGAGGCTGGATTTGTCCGACCGAGCTCTTCGCCTTGGGGATCCCCGGTCTTATTCGTTAAAAAGAAGGACGGAACTCTGAGACTGTGCATCGACTACCGAGCACTAAACCGATTGACAGTCCGAAACACATATCCGTTGCCAAGGATAGATGAGCTGTTTGACCAGCTAGAAGGTGCGCATTTATTTTCCAAATTGGATTTGAGGTCTGGTTACTACCAGCTAAGGATCCAGGAGGAGGACATTCCGAAGACTGCTTTCAATAGCAGATATGGGCTATATGAATTTACAGTGATGCCCTTCGGGCTCACAAATGCGCCATCAGCATTTATGAGCCTTATGAATCAGGTGTTCGAAGAATATTTAAATGTGTTTGTCATTGTGTTTATCGATGACATCCTCATTTACTCAAGGACAGAGGAGGAGCACACACGGCATCTGACGCTGTCCCTGGAGAGACTACGGGAGCACAAGCTTTATGCAAAGATCAGCAAAAGCCAGTTTTGGTTGAAGGAGGTGGCCTTTCTAGGCCATATCATCAGTAGTGCTGGGTTGGCAGTGGACCCGGCCAAGATTCAAGCGGTTCGGGACTGGCCACAATTGAAGACGGCCACAGATGTACGAAGTTTCCTAGGACTTGCCGGTTACTACCGGAAATTTGTAGAGGGATTCTCTCGTGTCGCCCTCCCACTCACATCTCTGACAAGGAAGGAGGTGCCCTTTATCTGGACCCCACGATGTGAAGAAGATTTACAAGAGCTAAAGGGGCGACTCACTTCGGCTCCAATACTTGCCCTTCCTTCAGGGAAAGAAGGATTCCAGGTCTACACCGATGCCTCCTACCAGGGCATGGGGGCAGTACTTATGTAGAATGGCCATGTGATAGCTTATGCTTCTCGGCAGCTGAAGAAGCACGAGCAAAACTACCCAGTTCATGACTTAGAGATGGGAGCGGTCATTTTTGCAGTAAAAGTCTGGCGTCACTATCTGTACGGTGTCCACTGCGACATATACTCCGACCATAAAAATCTGAGGTATGTGGACACACAGAAGGAGCTAAACATTAGACAGAGAAGATGGGTGGAATTTTTAGCAGACTACCAGTATGAGATGCACTACCACCCTGGAAAGGCGAATGTGGTAGCAGATGCATTAAGCCGAAAGACCACAAACGCTGGAGTAGTGTCGAAGTATGAGACCGGGCGGTCTGGCGGTTTGAGCCTGGCGGGTTGTTGACCGGGCGGTCTGGCGGTTTGAGCCTGGCGGATTGAGGTTGGCGGGTTGATTTCCAGGCTGTCGCCGTATGGTATCCGGCGGTCTGACGGCTTATCTCTGGCGGCTTGGAAACCGGCCGGTCTAGCGGTCTCCTACCGCATCTCTCCCTCTTGGTTCTGGTGTTGCCGAGCGGTTAGAACATTGTCTAACCGCGCGGCCTGTTCCGGTCTCTTATTCTAGCCGCCCAGATCTGTTGTATAGCTTTAGTCCCACATTGTTAGTTTGTATTCTTCTCTCTCTCCTCCATTCTATAAAAGGGAGGCCATACCTTTGTAAATGATATCTTTTTGGATAATAAAATTTCAATTATTCAAAGTTCCGGCTTTTTTCTAGTCGTTTGTTCTCTGCTCTAGTCGTTTGTTCGCTACTTTTAACATGGTATCAGAGGGATCGATCTTCTCCTCCTGATTCTGTGCGCCCTGTCCGCGCGGCTTGCCCCTTCTTCTCGCGACCTGTTCTCGCTGTTTGCGCCCTGTCCACGCGTCCTCCTTCTCCTGCCCTTCTGTCGCAGCGACCTGTCTCCTTGTTCGTCGCGACCTGCTTCTTTATTCGCCTTTTCCGTTCGCGCGGTCTATCTTCTAGCCGTTCGACCTCTTCCCCGTCTTGGACCTGCGGCTTGGTCGTGGCTTCTCTGGCCGCTGGTGTCGAACATCGTGACCGCCGCAGCTCGTCTTCTTTCTATCCGCGCGGCTTATATTCTAACCGCGCGGCCTCTCGCAGTTATCTCCTATGGCCCTTTCTGAGACCTCCACCACCACCACTCCTATCGCCACTCCGGCGCCGCTTCCTACACCCTCTGGCAACCTTGGCACGGTTTCTAAACTTGTTGGCTCCAACTATCCGGATTGGAGCGTCTCCTTCACTTTTCTTCTCCGCTCTCAGCGCAAACGTCATCACCTCACCGATGACCCTCCTCCCTCAGACTCTGCTGAATTTGATGACTGGGATGCCAGTGATGCGCTTGTCCGCACGTGGTTGGCTAACAGCCTCTCCGATGAATGTCTTCCTGTCATACGCCATGATGAGACGGTCAAGACCGCGTGGCTTCACCTTGCTGCTCTCTACTCAAAGGGGGCCCAGACATCCCGCATTTATACTCTCTACGCGGATCTCTTCGCTCGCCCTTCCATGTCTCCTGCTGCGGCTTATCAGCAAGTTCAGGCTCTTGGAGCCGAAATCCTCCAGAATCGCCCCTTCTCCGCGGACTTGGCCGAACAGCACAAACACTTCCAGGAACTCCTGGTTGTTTGTTATCTTCTCCGGCTTCCTGAGTCTTTTGATATGATCCGCCAGCAGATCTTGGGCGAAGCCGAGTCTCCCACATTGGATGCCACCGCAGCTCGCATCGCCGCGGTTACTTCACTGCTCCAACGTCCTCTATTGTCCTCCCCTCCTCCACCGGACTCCTATGCTCACCAAGTCCAGCGGGGTGGCAATAGTGGTCGCAGCCAATCTGGCACGCGCGGTCCGTCCAGGTTCCTCTGCTCTCACTGTGGTCGTACCGGCCACTCAGTTGACCGCTGCTGGCAGAAACATCCTCATCTTCGTCCCTCCGGTGATACTTCTTCCTCAACCTCCGCCTCCTCTCGGCAGTCTGCTTCTGTGGCCACCACCTCAGGTAGTGCACACGTCGTTACCCAAGGTAAATGGCTCATTGACTCTGGTGCTACAAATCACATGACCGGAAACCCTCACTGCTTCTCTCTCCTAGAGACGCATGCTCGGTTACCCCCGGTTCTCGTTGCGGATGGTTCGCCTTCCCCTGTTCATGGAACGGGCATGGTTCAAGTCACTCCCTCGCTTTGCTTAGCAGACACTCTCTATGTCCCAAAGTTCCCTTGCAATTTACTCTCTGTTACTACTTTATGCAAGCAACTTCAGTGCTCTGTATTATTTACTCCTACTTCTTGTTGTTTTCAGGACCCGAGAACCCAACGGACGATTGCTACTGGGACTGAGAGCGGCGGCCTCTACTTCCTCGACAATGTTTCCGCTCTGTCCGCCTTCTCTTCCTCGTCTACTGATCTGCTTCAATGGCATCTTCGCCTTGGACATCCTCCTCCTCGGATTCTGCATCAGCTTCTTCCCCACTTACCTCAAACCAGTCCTCCGCTCAACTGCGATGCGTGTCAGCTTGGCAAGCATCACCGTTCCTCCTTCCCGCAGAAGCAAGGCCGTGGTTCCTCCCGCCCTTTTGATCTCATTCATTCTGATATCTGGGGTCCTGCTCCTACTCCCACCGTTGGTCGGGGTAGTTTTTACTTTGTAACTTTTATTGATGATTTCTCCAGATGTACCTGGGTGTATCTATTAAAAGATCGCTCTGAACTCTTATCTGTATGGCAATCTTTTTATAATATGATTAAAACTCAGTTTGCTATTTCTATTAAAGTATTGCGCTCTGATAATGCTAAAGAATATCTCAGTCATGAGCTTTCATCTTTTTGTATGCAATAAGGTCTTATTCATCAGACCAGCTGTGTTTACACCTCCCAGCAAAATGGGGTGGCGGAACGTAAAAATCGCCATCTCCTCGATATCGCTCGCACTCTGATGACACAGATGCAGGTGCCTCGCTCCTATTGGGGCTATGCTGTTCTTCTTGCCTGCTATCTCATCAATCGCATTCCCTCTTCTGTTCTTCACGGCAAGACCCCCTTCTCCATTCTCTACCCAACCACGGAACCCTTTCCTCTTCCTCTCCGTATCTTTGGGTGTACGGCCTTCGTGCATGCTCCGTCTGCTACTCGCGACAAGCTTTCCCCCCGCTCCACCAAATGTGTCTTTTTGGGTTACTCGACAACTCAAAAAGGCTACTGTTGCTTTGATCCTGTTCTGCGAAAACAGTTTGTTTCCGCAGACGTCACCTTCTTTGAAAATGCTTCCTACTTTTCTTTCCCATCTTCACCTCCTCCTGCTGTCTCTGACTCTCCACCATCTCTCTGTGAGCCTTCCACACAAGTCCACGTCTCCCCTCCTATGTCGTCTCCTCCTCCGTCTCCTCCTCTCCCTATTATCTCCCCTCCTTCGTCTCCGCAGCCGTCTCTCTAGTCCCGGGCCAGCTTTCTCTGCCACGGATGCTCCGGTCCCTGAGGCACAAGACGACCTGGATCGTCCCATTGCCCTTCGCAAAGGGGTGCGGGCGTGTACCCAACACCCGCTTACGGCTGTTGTTTCCTATGATCGGCTTACTCCCTCTCGCAGGTGCTTTGCTTTGGCCATCTCGGCTACCACCACTCCCCGCACTTACCAGGAGGCTCTTGTTATTCCTCATTGGAAATCTGCCATGGATGAGGAAATTGCCACTCTTACTGAAAGAGGTACCTGGAACCTTGTTCCTCCACCGATCGGTACTGATGTGGTTGGCTGCCGCTGGGTGTTCGTTGTGAAGTTTCGCCCGGACGGCACTGTGGATCGTTACAAGGCCCGCCTGGTGGCCAAAGGCTTTACTCAGACTTATGGAGTTGACTATTTTGACACTTTCTCTCCGGTTGCTCGCCTCAGCACCATCCGGGTTCTTCTTTCTGTGGCCGTCAACAGGGAGTGGGAAATTTCTCAACTTGACGTCAAGAATGCTTTTCTGTATGGGGATCTTCAGGAGGACGTCTATATGGAGCAACCTCCAGGGTATGTTGCTCAGGGGGAGACACGAGTATGCCAGTTGAAGAAGGCCATCTACGGCCTAAAGCAGAGCCCTCGGGCGTGGTTTGACATGTTTAGTGGCATTGTGGCTGCAATTGGCTTTGCAAGAAGTTCCGCCGATCACTCATTGTTTATTCGCAAAACCGCATCAGGCCTTGTGGTTTTGGCGGTATATGTGGATGATATCCTTCTTACCGGCGATGACCAGGCTGGGGTGGACTTGACAAAGAAACACCTCCGTCAACACCTTGTCACGAAGGATATGGGCTCCCCGAAATATTTTTTGGGGATAGAAATCTCTCGGAAGCCCGACTCGTTGGTTCTCTCCCAACGGAAGTATGCGCTTGATCTTCTACAAGAGGCAGGATTGACCGGGGCCAAACCGGCCCGGTATCCCATGGCCACTGGAGAAGACAAAACATGGACAGATGACTCACCGCTTATATCCGATGCCACGAGGTATAGACGTCTGGTGGGCAAACTCATTTATCTCACGGTGACCAGACCCGACATTGCCTATGCTGTAGGCAAGGTCAGTCAGTTCATGCAAGCTCCCAGGGAATGTCATCTTCAGTCTGCCTTGAAGATACTAGAGTATGTCAAAGCAGCACCAGGGAAAGGGCTACTCTTTCAGAAGCATGGTCATCTGAGAATTGAAGCCTACTCAGACTCAAGCTATGCGGATGATAAAGGTGACCGTAAATCTACATCGGGTTTCTGCACATTTGTTGGAGGTAATCTTGTGAGCTGGAAGAGCAAGAAGCAGTCTGTTGTCTCAAGGTCCAGTGCAGAAGCCGAATACCGGAGTATGGCGTCAACCACGTGTGAGTTAAAATGGTTGCGGGCTCTCATGCTTGACCTAGGAGAGGTCTACAACTATCCTCTGCCTATGTTTTGTGACAACAAAGCCGCTATATACATATCCAAAAATCCGGTCTTCCATGAGAGAACGAAACATATAGAGGTCGACTGCCATTTCATCCGAGAAGAGGTCTTGAAGAAACAGATTTGCACTCCGTTCGTCACCTCCGACAAAGAATTGGCTGATATCTTCACCAAGCCGGTTTCTACTTCCTTCTTCCACATTTGTGACAACCTGGGCATGATTGATATCTATGCTCCAGCTTGAGGGGGAGTGTCGAAGTATGAGACCGGGCGGTCTGGCGGTTTGAGCCTGGCGGGTTGTTGACCGGGCGGTCTGGCGGTTTGAGCCTGGCGGATTGAGGTTGGCGGGTTGATTTCCAGGCTGTCGCCGTATGGTATCCGGCGGTCTGACGGCTTATCTCTGGCGGCTTGGAAACCGGCCGGTCTAGCGGTCTCCTACCGCATCTCTCCCTCTTGGTTCTGGTGTTGCCGAGCGGTTAGAACATTGTCTAACCGCGCGGCCTGTTCCGGTCTCTTATTCTAGCCGCCCAGATCTGTTGTATAGCTTTAGTCCCACATTGTTAGTTTGTATTCTTCTCTCTCTCCTCCATTCTATAAAAGGGAGGCCATACCTTTGTAAATGATATCTTTTTGGATAATAAAATTTCAATTATTCAAAGTTCCGGCTTGTTTTCTAGTCGTTTGTTCTCTGCTCTAGTCGTTTGTTCGCTACTTTTAACATGGTATCAGAGAGATCGATCTTCTCCTCCTGATTCTGTGCGCCCTGTCCGCGCGGCTTGCCCCTTCTTCTCGCGACCTGTTCTCGCTGTTTGCGCCCTGTCCGCGCGTCCTCCTTCTCCTGCCCTTCTGTCGCAGCGACCTGTCTCCTTGTTCGTCGCGACCTGCTTCTTTATTCGCCTTTTCCGTTCGCGCGGTCTATCTTCTAGCCGTTCGACCTCTTCCCCGTCTTGGACCTGCGGCTTGGTCGTGGCTTCTCTGGCCGCTGGTGTCGAACATCGTGACCGCCGCAGCTCGTCTTCTTTCTATCCGCGCGGCTTATATTCTAACCGCGCGGCCTCTCGCAGTTATCTCCTATGGCCCTTTCTGAGACCTCCACCACCACCACTCCTATCGCCACTCCGGCGCCGCTTCCTACACCCTCTGGCAACCTTGGCACGGTTTCTAAACTTGTTGGCTCCAACTATCCGGATTGGAGCGTCTCCTTCACTTTTCTTCTCCGCTCTCAGCGCAAACGTCATCACCTCACCGATGACCCTCCTCCCTCAGACTCTGCTGAATTTGATGACTGGGATGCCAGTGATGCGCTTGTCCGCACGTGGTTGGCTAACAGCCTCTCCGATGAATGTCTTCCTGTCATACGCCATGATGAGACGGTCAAGACCGCGTGGCTTCACCTTGCTGCTCTCTACTCAAAGGGGGCCCAGACATCCCGCATTTATACTCTCTACGCGGATCTCTTCGCTCGCCCTTCCATGTCTCCTGCTGCGGCTTATCAGCAAGTTCAGGCTCTTGGAGCCGAAATCCTCCAGAATCGCCCCTTCTCCGCGGACTTGGTCGAACAGCACAAACACTTCCAGGAACTCCTGGTTGTCTGTTATCTTCTCCGGCTTCCTGAGTCTTTTGATATGATCCGCCAGCAGATCTTGGGCGAAGCCGAGTCTCCCACATTGGATGCCACCGCAGCTCGCATCGCCGCGGTTACTTCACTGCTCCAACGTCCTCTATTGTCCTCCCCTCCTCCACCGGACTCCTATGCTCACCAAGTCCAGCGGGGTGGCAATACTGGTCGCAGCCAATCTGGCACGCGCGGTCCGTCCAGGTTCCTCTGCTCTCACTGTGGTCGTACCGGCCACTCAGTTGACCGCTGCTGGCAGAAACATCCTCATCTTCGTCCCTCCGGTGATACTTCTTCCTCAACCTCTGCCTCCTCTCGGCAGTCTGCTTCTGTGGCCACCACCTCAGGTAGTGCACACGTCGTTACCCAAGGTAAATGGCTCATTGACTCTGGTGCTACAAATCACATGACCGGAAACCCTCACTGCTTCTCTCTCCTAGAGACGCATGCTCGGTTACCCCCGGTTCTCGTTGCGGATGGTTCGCCTTCCCCTGTTCATGGAACGGGCATGGTTCAAGTCACTCCCTCGCTTCGCTTAGCGGACACTCTCTATGTCCCAAAGTTCCCTTGCAATTTACTCTCTGTTACTACTTTATGCAAGCAACTTCAGTGCTCTGTATTATTTACTCCTACTTCTTGTTGTTTTCAGGACCCGAGAACCCAACGGACGATTGCTACTGGGACTGAGAGCGGCGGCCTCTACTTCCTCGACAATGTTTCCGCTCTGTCCGCCTTCTCTTCCTCGTCTACTGATCTGCTTCAATGGCATCTTCGCCTTGGACATCCTCCTCCTCGGATTCTGCATCAGCTTCTTCCCCACTTACCTCAAACCAGTCCTCCGCTCAACTGCGATGCGTGTCAGCTTGGCAAGCATCACCGTTCCTCCTTCCCGCAGAAGCAAGGCCGTGGTTCCTCCCGCCCTTTTGATCTCATTCATTCTGATATCTGGGGTCCTGCTCCTACTCCCACCATTGGTCGGGGTAGTTTTTACTTTGTAACTTTTATTGATGATTTCTCCAGATGTACCTGGGTGTATCTATTAAAAGATCGCTCTGAACTCTTATCTGTATGGCAATCTTTTTATAATATGATTAAAACTCAGTTTGCTATTTCTATTAAAGTATTGCGCTCTGATAATGCTAAAGAATATCTCAGTCATGAGTTTTCATCTTTTTGTATGCAACAAGGTCTTATTCATCAGACCAGCTGTGTTTACACCTCCCAGCAAAATGGGGTGGCGGAACGTAAAAATCGCCATCTCCTCGATATCGCTCGCACTCTGATGACACAGATGCAGGTGCCTCGCTCCTATTGGGGCTATGCTGTTCTTCTTGCCTGCTATCTCATCAATCGCATTCCCTCTTCTGTTCTTCACGGCAAGACCCCCTTCTCCATTCTCTACCCAACCAAGGAACCCTTTCCTCTTCCTCTCCGTATCTTTGGGTGTACGGCCTTCGTGCATGCTCCGTCTGCTACTCGCGACAAGCTTTCCCCCCGCTCCACCAAATGTGTCTTTTTGGGTTACTCGACAACTCAAAAAGGCTACTGTTGCTTTGATCCTGTTCTGCGAAAACAGTTTGTTTCCGCAGACGTCACCTTCTTTGAAAATGCTTCCTACTTTTCTTTCCCATCTTCACCTCCTCCTGCTGTCTCTGACTCTCCACCATCTCTCTGTGAGCCTTCCACACAAGTCGACGTCTCCCCTCCTATGTCGTCTCCTCCTCCGTCTCCTCCTCTCCCTATTATCTCCCCTCCTTCGTCTCCGCAGCCGTCTCTCTCTAGTCCCGGGCCAGCTTTCTCTGCCACGGATGCTCCGGTCCCTGAGGCACAAGACGACCTGGATCGTCCCATTGCCCTTCGCAAAGGGGTGCCGGGCGTGTACCCAACACCCGCTTGCGGCTGTTGTTTCCTATGATCGGCTTACTCCCTCTCGCAGGTGCTTTGCTTTGGCCATCTCGGCTACCACCACTCCCCGCACTTACCAGGAGGCTCTTGTTATTCCTCATTGGAAATCTGCCATGGATGAGGAAATTGCCACTCTTACTGAAAGAGGTACCTGGAACCTTGTTCCTCCACCGATCGGTACTGATGTGGTTGGCTGCCGCTGGGTGTTCGTTGTGAAGTTTCGCCCGGACGGCACTGTGGATCGTTACAAGGCCCGCCTGGTGGCCAAAGGCTTTACTCAGACTTATGGAGTTGACTATTTTGACACTTTCTCTCCGGTTGCTCGCCTCAGCACCATCCGGGTTCTTCTTTCTGTGGCCGTCAACAGGGAGTGGGAAATTTCTCAACTTGACGTCAAGAATGCTTTTCTGTATGGGGATCTTCAGGAGGACGTCTATATGGAGCAACCTCCAGGGTATGTTGCTCAGGGGGAGACACGAGTATGCCAGTTGAAGAAGGCCATCTACGGCCTAAAGCAGAGCCCTCGGGCGTGGTTTGACAAGTTTAGTGGCATTGTGGCTGCAATTGGCTTTGCAAGAAGTTCCGCCGATCACTCATTGTTTATTCGCAAAACCGCATCAGGCCTTGTGGTTTTGGCGGTATATGTGGATGATATCCTTCTTACCGGCGATGACCAGGCTGGGGTGGACTTGACAAAGAAACACCTCCGTCAACACCTTGTCACGAAGGATATGGGCTCCCCGAAATATTTTTTGGGGATAGAAATCTCTCGGAAGCCCGACTCGTTGGTTCTCTCCCAACGGAAGTATGCGCTTGATCTTCTACAAGAGGCAGGATTGACCGGGGCCAAACCGGCCCGGTATCCCATGGCCACTGGAGAAGACAAAACATGGACAGATGACTCACCGCTTATATCCGATGCCACGAGGTATAGACGTCTGGTGGGCAAACTCATTTATCTCACGGTGACCAGACCCGACATTGCCTATGCTGTAGGCAAGGTCAGTCAGTTCATGCAAGCTCCCAGGGAATGTCATCTTCAGTCTGCCTTGAAGATACTAGAGTATGTCAAAGCAGCACCAGGGAAAGGGCTACTCTTTCAGAAGCATGGTCATCTGAGAATTGAAGCCTACTCAGACTCAAGCTATGCGGATGATAAAGGTGACCGTATATCTACATCGGGTTTCTGCACATTTGTTGGAGGTAATCTTGTGAGCTGGAAGAGCAAGAAGCAGTCTGTTGTCTCAAGGTCCAGTGCAGAAGCCGAATACCGGAGTATGGCGTCAACCACGTGTGAGTTAAAATGGTTGCGGGCTCTCATGCTTGACCTAGGAGAGGTCTACAACTATCCTCTGCCTATGTTTTGTGACAACAAAGCCGCTATATACATATCCAAAAATCCGGTCTTCCATGAGAGAACGAAACATATAGAGGTCGACTGCCATTTCATCCGAGAAGAGGTCTTGAAGAAACAGATTTGCACTCCGTTCGTCACCTCCGACAAAGAATTGGCTGATATCTTCACCAAGCCGGTTTCTACTTCCTTCTTCCACATTTGTGACAACCTGGGCATGATTGATATCTATGCTCCAGCTTGAGGGGGAGTGTCGAAGTATGAGACCGGGCGGTCTGGCGGTTTGAGCCTGGCGGGTTGTTGACCGGGCGGTCTGGCGGTTTGAGCCTGGCGGATTGAGGTTGGCGGGTTGATTTCCAGGCTGTCGCCGTATGGTATCCGGCGGTCTGACGGCTTATCTCTGGCGGCTTGGAAACCGGCCGGTCTAGCGGTCTCCTACCGCATCTCTCCCTCTTGGTTCTGGTGTTGCCGAGCGGTTAGAACATTGTCTAACCGCGCGGCCTGTTCCGGTCTCTTATTCTAGCCGCCCAGATCTGTTGTATAGCTTTAGTCCCACATTGTTAGTTTGTATTCTTCTCTCTCTCCTCCATTCTATAAAAGGGAGGCCATACCTTTGTAAATGATATCTTTTTGGATAATAAAATTTCAATTATTCAAAGTTCCGGCTTGTTTTCTAGTCGTTTGTTCTCTGCTCTAGTCGTTTGTTCGCTACTTTTAACAAGTAGGAACACCGTTGATGGCCTTGGAGTTAATACAGATGTTTGATAAGATGCAAGTATCCCTGGTATCTGAGGATCACCCTGAGTTATACCGAGAATATCTGTCGTCATTAATCGCCACGGATGACATACGAGAACGGGTCAAGGATGGACAGAGGCAGGATACTCAGCTAGAGCCGATATTCCGGTCCTTAGAAGCAGGCACTGTGGGAGATTACACACTGAGGGACGATTTAGTATGCTTCAGAGGACAGGTCTACATACTAGAGGGAGGCCAGATCCGGGAGGACATCATGATGGAGGCTCATTGCAGTCGATATTCAGTACACCCGGGGATTACGAAGATGACTGCAGATCTGAAGAAGACTATGTTCTGGCCCGGCATGAAGAAGGATATCACCTACTTCGTGACCCGTTGCAAGGCGTGCCAATTAGTAAAAGCGGAGTGCAGAAACCCCGCAGGATTATTGCAGCCACTCCCAGTACCAGAGTGGAAGTTTGATGATATCGCCATGGACTTTATACATGGACTTCCTCGATCCAGGACAGGGAAAGATTCGATATGGGTGATCATCGACCGACTAACGAAGGTGGCGAGGTTTATTCCAATCAGGAAGGATGACTCGGTGGGGGTGTTAGTCCGGAAATTTGTGGAGCAGTTCGTCCGCTACCATGGTGTACCCAAGTCGATTGTGTCAGACCGGGACAGACGATTTATATCCAGGGAGTGGAGGTCAGTGCAAACTTACTTAGGCACTCAACTATCCTTCAGTACGGCTTTTCATCCCCAGACAGATGGACAGATAGAACGGACCAACCGGACTTTAGAGGATTTACTATGACTCTGCGTATTAGATCGCGGTGAACCATGGGAGAAGTTATTACCACTGATCGAGTTCTCGTATAATAACAGCTACCAGTCCAGTATTAAAATGGCTCCTTATATTGCGTTGTATGGGCGAAAGTGCAGGACTCCTCTGTCATGGATACAGGACGAGGATCCTATGGCATTGGGTTCGGAGTTTGTCGAGGACACCGAGGCTCAGGTAAGATTGATACGGGACAAAATGCTGGAAGCACAGAGCCGGCAGGCTAAGTATTACAACGCTCGGCACTGTCAGGTGGAATTCCAGATAGGAGATCAGGTGTTCTTGAAGATCCGACCCATGCATGGAGTTACTCGGGTACGCGGACAGAGGAAGAAGCTCAACCCAAGGTACATGGGGCCTTATAGGATCCAGGAGCGGATCGGTCCCTTGGCATACAGGCTGGAACTGCCACCGGAGCTGGCGAGTCTGCACGACGTATTCCATATATCCTCTCTTAGGAGAGCTCTACTATGTCCAGAGCAGCAAGTTACAACCACAGATGGACCGATAACATCTGATCGGTCAGTTCACCTAGAACCGGTCCGGATTGACGACAAGGGGGTACGAGTTTTACGCCACAAGAGGGTTCCGTTAGTCAAGGTCCTGTGGAGAAATCACGGAAGAGAGGAGCACATATGGGAGCCCCAGGACTTGATGCGACAAAGATATCCGGAACTCTTCAGTCAGGTATTCCTCGCAACCACTCAAGATGTTCAATTTCCTTCCTAATTTAAACTAGTAGAACTGAAATTTCAAGGTTATGAGCTAAACTTTTGTTTATTGGGGTCTAGACTTTGCCAATTGGGCAATTTGATCTTAATATTGACAAACATCTTTGAACCTCATGGGATGTTACAAGTTGCCGCTCCCTGATAGGAGTCCCCGTAGGCTTAACCTAGATTTCGGGGATGAAATCTTTGTTTTTTTTATTGTGATTTGTAACATCCCATTTCAACCTAGACCCCTAAGAGTGGTTTTGTCATGACAAAACCCTAGGAAGCCCAAGAAAGAGTCAAGTGGACCTGGTGGTGTGGATAGGGCCACTATGGTCTGCACTTAGCAGATCTCTAAACCTTGGTTAAAAGTGATCATGGGGCTTCACCAAGACTCCAAGACCCCACCCATACCCTTATAACCCTAGAAAGAGATCAATGGGTCACTAAGGACCCATGAAGAGCAATCAAAGGACCTAAGTTGACCAAAGTCAACTATAGCCCTAATTGGGTCAAATTGACCTACACAAGGGTCAATTGCAGTCCCTTAGCCCAGTAGACCCCACCCATACCTTCTTAGACCTAGTGAGAGGTCAATGGGTCACTAAGGACCCATAGAGAGTAGTTAATAGGGCTAAGTTGACCAAAGTCAACTATGACCCTAATTGGGTCAAATTGACCTACATAAGGGTCAATTGCAGTCCCTTAGCCCAGTAGACCCCACCCATACCCTCATAGACCTAGTGAGAGGTCAATGGGTCACTAAGGACCCATAGAGAGTAGTCAATAGGGCTAAGTTGAACAAAGTCAACTATGACCCTAATTGGGTCAAATTGACCTACACAAGGGTCAATTGCAGTCCCTTAGCCCAGTAGACCCCACCCATACCCTCATAGACCTAGTGAGAGGTCAATGGGTCACTAAGGACCCAAGGAGAGTAGTCAATAGGGATAAGTTGACGAAAGTCAACTATAACCCTAATTAGGTCAAATTGGCCTACACAAGGGTCAATTGCAGTCCCTTAGCCAAATGGACCCCACCCCTACCCTCATAAGCCTAGTGAGAGGCCAATAGGTCACCAAGGACCCATTGGGACCAATCAAAAGGGCTAGTTTTGACCAAAGTCAACCCTTGACCTAAAATGGTCAAAATGCCCTAGTTAAGGGCCAAGTGACCTCCAAGGGCCAATCCAACCCCACCTTGACCCTAGGGGAGACTAATGGGTCACCAAGGACCTATTAAGGAAATCTCAAGTATCAAATTAACCTAGATGGGCCCTAGTCCAACTTTGGGTCAAGTTAGCCCAAATGGGCTAACTCAAGCTCAAGCCCATTACATTGGGGTTAACCTTGACTTAAGTGGCCAAATGGATTTGTGGGCTGACATGGGACATGTAGGAGCCAAAAATTCAGGCATGGTGACTAAGAGAGAGAAATTCACCCATGGAGGAGAGAGAAAGAGAAGGAAGAAGAAGGAAGGAGGACTTTGTGCTCCTCCTCCCCCCTCCCCAACCTCCCCATTCATTTCAGAAGGACAAGGGAGAGTGCAGCAGCCATTGTGGACTGATTAGAGCAAGCTCCACCCCCCTACCAACCTAGCCGCCAAAATGGACTTAGGCCAAAAATGGCACATGCCATTTCAGCCACCTAACTCCCTCCTCTCCCTCTTTAAAAGCTTCAGTGAGGTCCAGGGATGAATTCCCACCAGTTTCCTGAAGAGGCCAAGCCCTAATTTGCATTTGTGAATAAGCTGACCACCACCGGCCACCACCATGCCAATCCGGCGATCAGCCAGGCTACAGCCGCCACCACAGGTCCTCCTTCATTCCTTCTCTCATGGGTAGATCGTAGGAATCAATAGAACCAAGGTTGGAGCTCAATTGAGCCCAATCCAGATTTCAAAAATCATGGATTTTCACGGTTTTTCCGCTTGCTGGGATCGCCGGAATAGTGCTTCCCGGCGGCCTAGCCGCCGTCTGGAGATAGCCCCGACCACCACGAAGGTGTCGGCGGTGGTGGCAGGCCGGGGAGGTGGCCGGAGCGACGGCGGCAGCCGCTGGAAATCGGCCCAGGCAGGATTAATCCTGGCCGTTGGCGCGTGGGGGACGATGATGGGATGCCGTCGGTTATGCGCCAAGATTCGTGCTGTATAATAATTAAACTATGGAATATATAGTTTGAATAATTTCATTTCTGTCACAATTTTTACATTTATTGGTTTTAATTATTAAAAATATCTGGAGCCATTTTCAGAGAAAATGGTCAACACCAAAAATGTAGCCATATGGATCTATTGTCTGACAAAATTGGTTTGAACCAATTTGGGTGACTGGTTTGAACAGGGCACTCATTTTGGTGGGGTCTATACAAATGAATAGGCAGTCATTAAACTAGTTGCCCACACTTCATCATTGGTCCAAATGAGCTGAAATTTTGGCATAAAGTCACCCTACCCTGTACCTAGACCCTGCCAAAAAATGGGAATTTTTGGGAATAATGTTCCTATAGTTTTGTAAATAATTTAATTATGCTAGGGTAAATTAAATTATGGGTCAAATGAAGTCCAAATTTATCCAAATTTTGGTGGAATGGATATGAGGTCAATATAGACCTCTGGTTAAAATTTCATTAAGTTTGTAGTTGATTTAAATGGGATTCAAGCAAACCCTAGCCTTGCCCTAAGAAGGGTATTTTGGTCCAAAAATGTAATTTTGGCTTTTAGTGTCCAATTCACCTCAACAGAGGTTCAAATTTGGTACACTGGTTTGTCATGACAATATACACCTGCCAATGAAAACTTGGGGGCATTGGAGTTGATTTGGCCCAAGATCCTAGGTCAAACCCTAAGGAAGGGCATTTTGTACCTTGTGAAGGACATATGGCCAAAACACCTTGTATGGCTATGAACTTTTGTAGGGGTGGTATTTTGATAACTATAACCCTCTGGTAAAAATATTAGGGTATTTTGGAAGGTTTAGGACCCTCAAAACCCTAACCCTAGTTTAGGGCACAAATGTGGTGGGATAGGAATGGAATAGCTAAACCCCTTAAAATGATATGAAATTTTGGTAGGATGGTCATAATTATATTAAGAAGCTTTGGTTATTTATTTAGAAATTTTGGAGTATTATTTATAGTACTTCATTTGTAACACAAGAAATGCCTCACTTTATTAAATAAATTATTATGCTACCTCTGACCCTTGAGAGGTCATGAAATTTTGGAAGAGGAGGTTTTGAATCATTATGAGCTTATATAAATTTTATAAAAATACTTGGACACTTATTTGAAGTAGTTACTTCACAAGCTTGCTATATGATGGAATTATTCAATAAATTATTTAAGTCCATTTACTGATAAATAAATTATGAAATTTGGCCCAACCATTTACATGCTATTAGATTCATACTTGAAATTTCTTTGAATTTTTTGAAGCAATATAGTATTTTATAATTCTTAAATGAATTTTCAAGGATTTAAATGTAATATTGATTTAAGGATAAAACCTTGCTGAAAAGAACTTGATATTTTGGAAGATAAGTTATAACATTATTTTGAGTAAAATATAAAATTTGTAGAATGATGTCTTGACTGAAAATAGTACTTCATGTTCATTATTGGAAATTTTAGACATTAAAATAATTAAATAAATTATTAAATAAATAAGGAAAATTTTGGAACTCTGGATGTAGGACTTAAAGGTCATAATGGACTTGCATTAATTATTATAGGGGTGTTGGATGATTATTTGATATACTTCCCATTTTACATGAAGTTTGACTTGGTGGTCTGCATTTAGCAATTTTGAAAAATTGTTTATATAGTTTGTTTGAAGTTTATCACTCCTTAATTCACTTATGATATTTATCCCAGAGCATTTATATGCCTTTGTTATCATGTTGGAAGTTTACTTGAAATTTTAGGAGTAATATTACCCTATTTATTTATTTTAATGAAATATGGTGAGATAATTTAAAAAAATAGAATTAGTGCCCTAAACCTTGCTGAAAAATCAAGAGACCTTGGATATTAGGTTAATTGTTATATTGAAGTATAACATAAATTTAATGGAATTTTAACTTGTCAAAATTTGGTACCTTCAGTTTAATCTTGGAGACTTTGGCCACTATAAATATTTAATAAATTCCTAGATAAATAGGAAAATTGTAAAACTCTGGATTTCGGCAATAAAGGTCATAATGGACCTCCATAAATTATTATAGGAGTATTGGATGATTACTTGACATACTTCCCATTTTACATAACATTAAACCTTGGTGGTCTGCATATAGTAATTCTTCAGAAATAATCTGGAGTACAAGTTAGGTACATAAGAGTTCATCACTCAGGGTTGGATAAGATAGGAATGAGTTTGACTAAATGTTGGATGATGTTTTGGGATCGACGAAAGATCGTCTTCCCCATAAAGTGGAAGGTCAAATCTCCTTAGGTCTAGTTACTGTAATATGGAAATGAAAGGGGTAAAACCTAAGTCATAGGCATAAAGTAAATAGTAAACTTAGGGTTTCACACATTCACACCCCAGTGTCCCGGGAGATAATATGGGTTACTGGGGCAATAAGCCCGGTAGTTATTGGGTATGGTAGTCTGGCGAGCTTCAGCTCGGTTATTGATTATGACGGACGGGATAGTCCGGGGAGCTTTGGTTCGGTTGTAGATTATGATGGATGGGATTGTCCGGTGAGCTTCGGCTCGGTTGGTTGTTTGACTCATAACTATTGCATGTGCATAAAAGGTTTAAGGTGGTGGAACTTCAATATTGGGGAGTTCGATGCACCGACACCAATATCGTTGGCTCGGCAAGTGTGGTGAGCACTTCGCCAACAGAAGTCCGGTGCACCAGCCGGCAAGAGTACGCAGGCGTCCGCTTAGTGCACCAAGCGTTGAGGCGTATGGTAGGTCTGACCGGTAGTGCTTTACTGGTTTAGAGGTGGGCGAGGCCCAACCCACCGCTTCCGTCTGCCACTACGGAGGTATCCTGGGAGGTAACGGCTCTGAAAGGGGGAACTAATGGTATGTGTACACAGAGTCGAGTGGGTGAGTTGCACTTGCATGTTCACATCATAACATAATTGTATTTCATAGCATAACCATTGCATAAAACCCGACACCTAATGTATAAGCGGTATGGGATGCTCTATAAATTAGGCCTTGCAAAACGACCCCTTGGCCTATAAGTTCGTGTGAGCGTGCTTATAAGTCAAGGTTCTCTTTCAATATTATAAGCCTGCTAATAGAACCGACACCCTATCGTATAAATCGGTATGGGACTTTTTATACGATAGGAGCCCTGCAAAAGATCCCTTAGCTTATGTGTACCCACATAAGTTAAGGTTACTTATTTAATTTTGAATAATTATTATCATGCGTACACTGTTAGTTTAGTTCCGCTGCCATCTGGAATTTGACTATTCTCCACCTTCATGTCCTTCCCTTTCCTTCTCCCCGCTCGGTGCTTAGGAGCCATGGGGGAAGGGGTGGGGGACGATAGGACTTAGTCTTTTAGACTAACAGTTTTCGAACCACATCATTTAGGGGACCACGGAGCCCAGCATGGAGGAGCAGCCCCGGAGGTCGGCACGCTTGGAGATCGGACAGTCTAGCACTGGAGTCCAGACAGCAGGGACAGTGAGTCCCGAACTATAGTAGTTGTATTAGTTTGCTTCCGCGATGAGTGAATTGTAGTGAGGATTTGATGTACCGGGCATAAGCCCGAGATTTTCATTATATGTACTATCTGTGGACACTCCCTTCGTGGAGTTTATTTCTATATATGTTATTTCTGTGGACTTGCATCTTTTCTTATGCTACAGTTACGATCGAAATTGGCCGGCAGAGTCGGCGTCTTGTAGTGACAACCTTCCCGAGTACGAAGGTATCACCGCAAGGTGGCGGTTCTGGGCCTAAGAACCCGGTGTCGAAAAAGAAAAAAAAATGGGGGTCTTACACATTCTGGTGTACCGGAAACACCAGATCCCACCACCGTTCAGAGATCCCAAACATGACGGTCAAACTTGAGCAGTCCTAGTCTGATTAGCATGCAAGCCATCGACTCTCTCTATGTGATCCTAACAGGGCCTTAAGCACCAAAGGTTAGACAACCATAACGCGCGTATGGATCAACCTTTCCCGTTGCTCAAACTCGTCAGACTCAAGACTGGACCGACGTGGGTATAGCTTCATGATGGCGCGCCCCCTCCACCTCTACTTGGAGACGATGCTGACGATGATGAGGTTGATCCGGTTGCTGAGGCGATTCAACTAAAGGACTTGAGGCGTCACGATGATGCTAGCGGAAGGCTACATTACAACCTCCGCCCGCGGCGCGCAACATTCGCCGCACCCCATTAAAACATTTCCCTTTTCATGCTTTATTATTTCTATTTTAGGAATATAAAATTATCCAAGTTTGAAGTGATAATTTTATATTCAATATTGCACTTTTATTTTTGAATTTGGACAATATTTTTATTTTGTATGCATTTAACCATTTGGATGGATGAGATTACATCTCCATCATGAATGGTTAAAGCTTGTTTGTAACTCCTATATAAGGAGGCCTTTGTTATGAGATAATGAGAAAAGAATTGAACCCTAAAATCCCCTTTGAGGAATTTCGGCCAAGAGGAGGAAGCCTCCTAGCCGCCGCCCCTTCCCCCCTTTTGCTTGTGGTGTGAAGCCGCCGGCCTCCCTTGCTCCCTCCGTCCGTTCGGTGCGACTCCGGCGCGGCTTCCTTCGGTGCGACTCCTTGGAAGAAGGTTGCAACCCTTCGGTGTGACGCCGGTGGATCCGTGGAGAGAGTGATTCTCCCACAGTTATCTCGTGTGAATGCTCTCCGGTTGGGTAAAATATCTCATCCCTCCTTGTGTGATTTCTTCTCATTAGTTGTGGTGGATCGCGAATCGTTTTATCCGCTTTGTTAAATCAATCGCTGCACTTTTCATTTCGAAAACGCCGTTGCTAGGCTTTTTATTTCCGGATCGGGTGGATCCTATTTGCCGGAGCGGATCTAGGCCTATAGCCTTGGTTTTGCTCCCAAAAAGGTTGGCAACCTTTATGTTAATTTGGGGAACGATCCGACTCAAATTTCGTTCGCTATTTTTGAGTCGACCAATCCTCCTTGTTATTTTTATGCGCTGCGTTTGTGACGAGGAAATATTGTGGGCGATAGGTGCTGTGTAGGTGCAGTAGATCTAAGCGATATTGGGCGAGGAGTGAATTATTTCCGTAGAGATCTCCGATTCCGGACATCCCTACACCAATTTGGTATCAGAGGCGGTCGTTTCAACTTCCACGTTGCAAACATCCTCTCTGCGTTCGTCGTTGGTTGATCTGAATTTTCTAAGATCTGAAATTTCGGATTGGTCTGCGTTTAGTAAATCCGTCGAAATATTAACTTGTCAAAAAAATCTGAAAAAAAAACTGTAGCTTCCTGCACTTATTTCCAGCAACTTTAAAACAGAAAATTTTTTGATTCGGCCGCGTTAAGTCTGCCTGCAAATTAGAACATCGTAATTCTGTCAAGTTGGTCTGCAAATAGCGTGCTGAAATCTTCGTTTTTCAGCAAAATTTCAGAAATTTTTTTTTTAATGATCTACATGTTTTTCACATTAATCTTTTATAAAAACATATTACTTTCAGTATAGCTACAGCCCTAGGGAAATTCGTCTCTCAAAATTTTCAGGGTCTTGCATGCCCACTAGGCTAGGCACGGAGTATTCGGCACCGTCTACGTCTAGGATGGCTGAGAACGAGCACGAAATTCGTAACACTGAAGCGATAGCAGGTCTTCGTAACGATATGACGAAACTTAGGGCCACCTTAGCACAGATTTTACAAAATCAAGCTAGGCCACCCCCACCTCCCGCTAATGTTGAGTTGCCCCACCGGCGCCAACATATTTCCGATTCAGATTCGGATGGCGACCCCCACGAGTGCCCCCTCGAGGCAATCGCCACGGGCGAGAGTTTGATATTACAAGGGCCATCAAAATTGATGCCCCCACTTTCGATGGTATGGGAGATCCACAGAATTTCCTAACATGAATAGTGGACATGGAATGCTATTATGATTGGCACCATCTTACGGACCCCCAAAAGGTCCAAGTTGCCAGGATGAAGCTAACCGGTCGCGCCAAAACTTATTGGCTGAATGAAGAGCGTAGACTAGGGACTGGGGACAGAGACCCAATTATTGGATGGACCGTCATGAAGAATTTGTTGACCGATCAGTACGTCCCCGCGTACCATCGGACACAAATGTTTGACGAGCTCGCCTCCCTGCGGCAAGGCTCCAATTCTGTATCAGAGTACATGGGAGAATTAAAGGACCAGTTGGTGCGTTGTAACCTGAGGGAGATCCCCGAAGTCACCCTTTCTAGGTTTCGTAAGGGGCTTCAACCCGATATTCAGCGGAAGCTCTTGCATTATGGTCACACAGATCTGAACACGACATTCAATGCCGCCCTCGACATTGAGAAACATTTAGCCTCTAAGGCTCACTCCCGTTACTCCCATGCGAAGGGAAAATCCTCTACCGGAGCATCTTCCTCCACATATCAGGACAAAGGGATGTACCGGTCGACCGAGTGCAAGTCCGTAGTAATCACTGCTAGGAATGCCAAGAACCCCGCGAGCGAACGTATTCCCATAGGAAAGGTTAACAAGACTAACGCTACATGTTACTCTTGCGGCATTCAAGGTCATTATGCCTTCGAATGCCCAACGAAGACTAAAGCCAATGCCCTATTAGAGTCGACAACCGATCTTGCGGATTATGTTTATGAGGCTGCTGAGGAGAGCGACCCGGAAGGGGTCCCAAGTGATTTAGAGGACGATCACCCCCTTATGGTGATGCGTTGTATCTTGACCACTCCTCGTCCGTTAGATGACTGGAAGAGGACGAGTATATTTTCTCTGATCTTTAAGAGTGGCGAAAAGCTTTGTAAGCTTATTATTGATAGTGGTAGCTGTGTGAATGTTGTATCTGAGAATGCCATAGCACGTATGTCCTTGACCACGGAACCACACCCGACCCTGTATCAGGTTGCTTGGATCAACAAGATCTCCGTACCTGTTACCAAGCGATGCCTGGTACCTCTCTCATTCAAATCTTATATTGATGAGGTTTGGTGTGATGTTCTTCCGATGGACGCCTGTCATGTGTTGTTAGGCCGCCCGTGGCTATACGACCGTGATGTCACACATTTTGGTAGAGCCAACTCCTATGAATTTAAATTCAATGGTAAAACCATCACTTTGAGGCCCACCATCCCAAAGGAGCCCGTAGTCTTGGCTAAGGATACCACTATCCCTGTAGAGAGAAAGACGTTGAGTCTAGTTGGTAGGAAAGAGTTTGTGAGAGACCCGTTCGTTGATGGAATTATGTATGCGCCAGTTCTCCTGAGTGCGAAACCCGAATCTAGTCTTTTGGATGAGTTACCTAGTGAGTTACGGGTACTATTGGAAGAGTATAGGGACGTGTACCCGGAAGAGTTGCCGCCCACGTTGCCCCCGCTTAGGAATATCCAGCATGCGATAGACCTCATCCCGGGGTCTTCCTTGCCAAATCAGCCCCATTATCGACTCCACCCCGCAGCTCACCTGGAGTTGCAGTCCCAGATAGAGGGCTTGCTTGAGAAAGGTTTTATTAGGACTAGGATGAGCCCATGCGCGGTGCCAGCCCTTCTTGCCCCCAAGAAGGATGTTACGTGGAGGATGTGTGTTGATAGCCAGGCTATCAACAAAATCACCATCAAGTATATGTTCCCCATTCCCCGCCTAGATGATTTGTTGGATGTCTTGTCTGGAGCCACCGTATTCTCCAAATTAGATCTTCGGAGTGGATATCACCAGATTAGGATACGAGAGGGCGACGAGTGGAAGACGGCATTTAAGTCGAAGGATGGACTATACGAATGGCTTGTGATGCCCTTTGGGTTATCCAATGCCCCTAGTACCTTCTCCCGGATGATGACACATGTCTTTCAGCCATTCATGGGGAAGTTCGTTGTCGTCTACTTTGACGATATACTGATTTATAGCACCTCTACTACCGAGCACATCTCCCACAAGAGAGTGATCCTTTCCACCCTGCGGAAAGAGACTTTATTTCTCAATCTTAAGAAATGCACTTTCAATGCCGCGGAGGTAGAGTTCTTAGGTTATATAGTCGGTTCTAAGGGTATTCGAGTTGATCCGGGCAAGGTTCAGGTCATTAAGGACTGGCCCGTGCCAACCACCCTACGTGAGGTGCGTAGTTTCCATGGGTTAGCCACATTCTACCGCCGTTTCATACGGGACTTCAGTAGTATTATGGCGCAAATCACAGACTGTATGAAGAAGGGAGAGTTTACGTGGACGAAGTCCGCCACCTATGCTTTGGAACGAATAAAGAAGCTCATGACTGAGGCACCTGTCTTACGTCTACCCAACTTTTCTAAAGTCTTTGAGCTCACATGTGATGTTTCAGGGGTTGGGATTGGAGGTGTCTTGAGCCAAGAAGGCCATCCCGTTAGCTACTTTAGCGAGAAGTTGTCGGGCCCCAAGTTGAATTATTCCAATTACGATAGGGAGTTCTATGCTGTAGTCCGATGTCTACACCATTGGAGGCACTATCTCCTCTCCAAGGAGTTCGTGATCCTCTCCGATCATGAGGCCTTGCGTTTTATTAACGGACATCATAAAATCAGCCCAAGACACGCTAAGTGGGTAGCATTCCTACAAGGTTATACATTTAACCTCAAACATCTTAAAGGAGCTGATAACCGAGTCGCTGACGCCCTTAGTCGTCTTATGCTTTTACTCACTTCTATGGAGGTACATATTATTGGATTTGAGCGGGTTAAGGATGAGTATGCTACGTGTCCTGACTTCCAAGACGTCTATTTATCAGCCCAGGATAGTTCCCCCACGACGATATCTGCATACGTCATTAAGGATGGGTACCTGTTTAGGAGCGGGAAGCTATGTATCGCACAGTCATCACTACGATTACATATCATTTGGGAATTGCATAGTGGAGGGTTGAGTGGTCACTTTGGTAGAGATAAGACGATTACATTAGTCGAAGAGAAGTTTTATTGGCCAAAACTTAAGGCTATGGTAGGAGGAGTAGTGAGTAGCTGTCGGACGTGTCAGGTTTCTAAGGGTGGTAAAACCAATGTAGGATTATATACACCCTTGCCTATTCCCTCCATGCCTTGGGTAGATGTTAGTATGGACTTTGTATTAGGCCTTCCCCCTACCCAACGCCGTCATGATTCCGTTTTTGTAGTTGTGGATAGGTTTTCCAAGATGGCTTATTTCATCCCGTGCAGTAGAACAAACGATGCGTCTCATGTCGCTAAACTATATTTTAAAGAAGTCGTTAGTCACCGCGGAGTGCCAAAGACCATAGTTTCAGATAGAGACGTAAAATTCACTAGTTATTTTTGTAAAACGTTATGGATATTAATGGGAACAAAGTTATTATTTTCCTCCGCCTATCATCCCCAAACGGATGGGCAGAAGGAAGTAGTTAATCGGAGTTTAGGGAATTTGTTAAGATGCCTCGTGAGCGATCATTTGAGCACTTGGGATCTTCTCTTACCCCACGCCCAATTAGCCTACAATAATTCCAAAAATAGGTCTACGGGTATGTCTCCGAATGAGATTGTCCATGGTTATAAAGCTCCTGTGCCGCTTGACTTGGTGCCGTTGCCTCCAACGTACAAAGCAAGTCAATTTGCACAATCCTTTGCCCAACACATCCATGATCTACATGCACGTATACGGGCCACTTTGATGTCACAATACGACTCTTATCAGGTACACGCTAATTTACATAGGAGAGTATCAAACTTTAAAATTAGCGATCTGGTTTTAGTCCGTTTAGTTCCCGAACGCTTGCCAACTGGCACCGTAAAAAAGTTAGCACCAAAGCGCGCCGACCCTTTTCGGATTATTAAGAAGTTAGGTGACAACGCTTTCGTTTTGGACTTGCCTGCTGATTGGGGTATCTCCCCCATTTTTAACGTTTCGGATTTAACGATATTTGTGTCGCCACCACAAGAGTTGATTTCTTTGTCGTCTTCTTCTCCCACTTTAAATTCTCATGGGTTGGGGAGTGGTAGAACGGATGATCTCTCTCTTACGGTCCCCGCAGGTATATCATCGGATGGTACGTTGCCTTCTTTCTTGCCTACTGCTAATATGTTCCCCAGGTTCCCACGGACATTTTCCACTCCAGAGATGATACTTGATGCTGAGCATGTTACCACTGCTGATGGCGACACCGGCCGCTTCCTCATCCGTTGGCGTGACCGCCCCCCTTCGGATGACTCTTGGGTGCTCGAGTTGGAGCTGCAAAGTTTGGATGCCGATCTTCTTCGCCGCTACCTCTTGGACCACGCAACAGAGATGCGTGATTTTGAGCGGGGGAGGATTGATGGCGCGCCCCCTCCACCTCTACTTGGAGACGATGCTGACGATGATGAGGTTGATCCGGTTGCTGAGGCGATTCAACTAAAGGACGTGAGGCGTCACGATGATGCTAGCGGAAGGCTACGTTACAACCTCCGCCCGCGGCGCGCAACATTCGCCGCACCGCATTAAAACATTTCCCTTTTCATGCTTTATTATTTCTATTTTAGGAATATAAAATTATCCAAGTTTGAAGTGATAATTTTATATTCAATATTGCACTTTTATTTTTGCATTTGGACAATATTTTTATTTGGTGTGCATTTAACCATTTGGATGGATGAGATTACATCTCCATCATGAATGGTTAAAGCTTGTTTGTAACTCCTTTATAAGGAGGCCTTTGTTATGAGATAATGAGAAAAGAATTGAACCCTAAAATCCCCTTTGAGGAATTTCGGCCAAGAGGAGGAAGCCTCCTAGCCACCGCCCCTTCCCCCCTTTTGCTTGTGGTGTGAAGCCGCCGGCCTCCCTTGCTCCCTCCATCCGTTCGGTGCGACTCCGGCGCGGCTTCCTTCGGTGCGACTCCTTGGAAGAAGGTTGCAACCCTTCGGTGTGACGCCGGTGGATCCATGGAGAGAGTGATTCTCCCACAGTTATCTCGTGTGAATGCTCTCCGGTTGGGTAAAATATCTCATCCCTCCTTGTGTGATTTCTTCTCATTAGTTGTGGTGGATCGCGAATCATTTTATCCGCTTTGTTAAATCAATCGCTGCACTTTTCATTTCGAAAACGCCGTTGCTAGGCTTTTTATTTCCGGATCGGGTGGATCCTATTTGCCGGAGCGGATCTAGGCCTATAGCCTTGGTTTTGCTCCCAAAAAGGTTGGCAACCTTTATGTTAATTTCGGGAACGATCCGACTCAAATTTCGATCGCTATTTTCGAGTCGACCAATCCTCCTTGTTATTTTTATGCGCTGCGTTTGTGACAAGGAAATATTGTGGGCGATAGGTGCTGTGTAGGTGCGGTAGATCTAAGCGATATTGGGTGAGGAGTGAATTATTTCCGTAGAGATCTCCGATTCTGGACATCCCTACACCACTTCACCTTGCCCGTTCGCCACCAAGGCATTCCCCCAGTTGCAGCCCAATGGCTCAACTTCATACCACATGGCACTCATAGCAACAAGAGTTGAACCCAACTCTCATCATTCTCTGGACTTCCTCTAGTACTTCCTGCGACACCAAGCCACCAGCATCCACCACAGATTTCATGCACACTAGCAATAAACCCGGAGTCTTCTCTGATGTGCAAACAAGCATCACCAATCCAGACCAACATGTCCAGATGGGTTTCACACAACATGCCTAACCGTACTTACACTTCCGGTTTTAATGCAATACAATAAGGGATGAACCACCGACCCATGGGAATCACTTCTCCATCCACCTTTTTGGTGGAGGATTCCTATGATCCTGTAGGAAAGAAGGACTTCACTTGTCCAAGAAGGAAATCGTTACCCTTGGAAGACGCTTCGGAGCCATTGGGAGAAAAGTAAACGGATGAACATTCTCGCAGCAGCCTTGCCTTCGCAAATCCGAACTCGGCTCGCGATTTGAACCATCGTAGCACCACTGGCAGCCAGCTTCCTCTTCTTCTTCCTCCTCTTGCTCTCCTCTATCTCTTAACTTAAGAAAGAGAATGAGACAACTCAAATGAGCTTTCTCCTCCTCAAGGCCGGCCTTATCACTCCAGGGAAGAGCCTAAACCATTGGATCTTGGTTAAAGAAAATGAACGGATCAAATCAGCCCTTAAACTGATTTCCTGGACTGGACACGAGTTGTAACACGCCCGTGTCACAGGCCTTGTTCCTGAAGCGGCTACAGAACATACTCACCAAATCCAAAATACGGGTTTAGACACGCCCATGTCAAACATCTGACACGCCCGTGTTAGAAACCACACGATCGTGTGACTGGCTATGTCACTCTTTCAACACAGGACAAAATCACCCGAGAAGAACACGGCTAAGGCACACGCCTGTGTCCTTAGCCGTGTGCCAAACACGCCCCTATGACATGTCATAGGTTGTGCTCCACACTCAATGCCACTCCACTTAACGCCATTCAACGCCACCCGGGTATTCACCGAGTAGGACACACCCTGGGAAATGCCCGTGTCCCAGGTCGTTTCACCTCTCGACGATCGTCCATTGTGCTATCTCGAGAACTCGAGTCGATGCCTACAGTAAAGGACACACCCTGGAACACGACCGTGCCCAGGGCCGTGTGTAGTGGACACGCCCTGGGACACGCCCGTATCTTAGGCCGTGTCACCCAACCTGACCCATTTTGGAACTTATGGATTTTTGGGGTGTTACACGATACATGTTGAATCTACCTTGGACTACCTTACCCGACGGAAATGCCCAAAGAAAATCTTTCGATAGTCAACGAATTCTACCCTACTGATATTCAACGAATTAGGCTAGCGATACTCGTCGAATTCTACATAATGACTTACGAAGGATTCTGACCTGGCTAACCAACCATATTCAACGAAACCTACTGACGATACTTGACGAATTTTCTAACCTAAACTCGCTGAATTACACTTAGTCTTTTTTCCTATTCAACAATCCTTTGCTGAATATCTGCCCTAAACTAGGGATTCTTTTCACTGATCTACCTACACAACTCCTACTCTCTAAAGGAGGAGGAAAGAAGGGAAGAAAACAACAAGAAAATAGACATGCAATGGGAAATTCCACTTTCCTTAAAAACTCTGGAAAAGGCGCCTCCCGCTCGCACCGCGATAAGGATCGGCCACCAAAAGATCCTAGCAACGTTTCCTTAAACTTTTGGAGGAGAAAATAGGTCAAAACCTCAAACCCTAACTCACAAAAATCGTGGAAATAGGAAGATCTTACCACGATTGCGTAGTCCTCGTCGAGAGCTCTCCAAATCTCTGCTCCTTCGTCAAAACCGACCACGGGAGCTCTCTCAATCGTCGTTCGTACGCACGCCCATCTGCCGCTCCTCTTCTGATTTTGCGAAAATAGTCTGCCACCGGGTTTAGTAATAATATTAATAGGTTTTGACGCGAGCTAATACTGTTCTAATATATATACATACTTAATTAATTATTATTACATAAAACAATATAATAACTCATAGTCCAAACACCACCCGAAACCCAAATTAACTCGAAATCTTATGAAAATCGCACCGTAGCTAACTACCGACGCTACGAATCTAACGACGAATTCGAAATCCAAATACTACAAACTAAATTTGGGTAAAACACCACCAGACGAAAAAATGCCACCACATCCCTATAAAAGCTCCACCGAGTCACCAAAATAGACCCGGCTCGCAAGGGAAGGTGCACAACCAAACCAAAACCAACCACACAAGAAAACCCACTAAGTAAACCCATGCTCTAACAAACAACACCCATTAACTATGCATCAACGTAACGCCCTGACGCAAATTTTACGTCACTACGGGAATTAAAATAAATACCTAAAAATCAGGGGTGTTACAATTGTGGCATTTTGAGACAACAACAAAAGAAGAATTTTGGGTGTGGGCACTATAGATAACATGCATTTTCTTTTTCGAACGTACTGTTAGTAGATTGTTTAATGCATACTTTAATATCCATTAGTTTATTGTGTGATAAAAGACTTAACATTTTATTTGAAACCTCTACAAACATGTGTAAAATCATTGATGCAAAATCATAAAATATATTGCTAACCACACCTTAGAAACACAATGTTTACACTATCATGTTTGATGATTTATCCTCTACAAATTTAAAATGCTTATTCGTTTAAAATGAAGAGTTAGAACTTTGGCATAGGAGACGCGGTCAATCTGGGAATAAATTAATAGTCAAACGATTGAAAGAAAAACCATTTCGTGGACTTCCACAACTAAGTGGTAGTTTGACATATTTATGTTCTCCTTGCCAAAGGTAAACTTCACAAAATCATATTTTAAAAACAAAAGTGATATTACCACTTCTAGACCACTGCAATTAATTCACATGGATTTTTTTAGTCCTCTTAGTACTTGTAGGGTAGATGGGAAATGGCACACATTTGTGATAATAGATGATAACTCACATTTTACTGGACTATTTTTCTTATAAATAAATAAAATGCCTTCACTTAATTCTCCACTCTGTACACAAAAATTCAAAATGAAATTGAATAGAAAATTAAATGTATAAGGCCAAACCACGGGGGAGAATTTGAGAACAAAAATTTTACCTCTTTCTGTAATAACTTAGATATTCAACACAAGTTTTCTGCTCCATGCTCTCCATGAAACACCCCAAATTTTCTTAATCCAAACATGAGCAGTCCTCTGGTAGTAGAGCTACCACCGGTGTTAACGTATCATTGAGAATAGGCATCTCTACGGTACCATCATGAGAATTGGGCAGAACGGATGGTGGAGGTCGAGGAGATACCTCCTAGCGGTAGTGTTACAGCTTGCCGGTAGCATACCATTAAGAATGAGTAACTCGACGGTACTGTCGTGAGGATTGTGCAGAATGGGTGGTGGTTGTTGGGAAGGTACCGCTCGACGGTAGTGCTATCTCTGGCGGTAGTGTACCTTTGAGAAAGATGGCAGGTCTAGACATTATCATCGAGAGCATCTAGGCTAATTGATTGTATGAGTCAAAGAACTATTTCGCGGACCAGTTTAACAATTTTTTTATTTCTGGGAGTCTGATCTTTCTGGAACTTTATCTGATGGCTCAGATCTTTCCGTGCGAACCATATTTAGGGCAGAGGAGATCCTACTCCTCATTTGCCTGAAATATCTTGACAATTGACGGCTTGTGAGTAGTAGGAGTGGAGGAGGAAAACGACCTAACTTCCGCCATTGCTTGAGCTTCGAAGCTCTGATTGACAATCCAAGACTAAATTTATGGAGAGCGTGTATCAGACAACACATTCATTTGTTCTTCTTCAAGGTCTCCATTGCTAGGAAGAGTAATCGTAAGGTAACGACATCTGTCCTCCCGGTCTTAGGATGCGTGTATGGCTTCTCTTCTTCATACCTTTATTTTTATGCAATTTTTTCAACACCAGATCACTCAAATGAGAGGGGTTTAAGGTACATTTATCTATATTCTATTCTATAGTGCTTAAATTTTTAGGACGAAATTATTTTAAGGGGAGTGGAATTGTATCACACCAAATTTTCTTAATCAAAACTGGAGCTATCGCCCGGCAGTAGCACTACTAACGAAAATAGAGTACCATCAAGAAACGGCATCTCGATGGTACAATCATGAGGACTAGGAAGAACGGATGGTGGCTATCAGGAATTTAGCACCTGGCGGTAGCATTCCTATTTTATGGGTATCTCGATGGTATTGTCGTGAGGACCACGAAGAACGGGTGGTTTTTGTCGGTAAGCTGGCACCCGGCGGTAGCACTTTGGTCTACGGTAGCATACCATTGAGAAAGAGGGCGGTTCTCGATGATATTTTCAAGAGAATCTGAGCTACACGACAGTGTGAGTCAGAGAATTATTTTGCGGACCGGTTTCAACATTTTTTGACTTCTAGGCATCCGATCTTCCTAGAACTTTAGCTTATGTCCTAGATATTTATGTGTGAACCCTATTTAGGGTATAGGAGATCCTTCCCTTCATTTGGCTGAAAGTTCTTGACACTTGATGACTCATGATTGGTAGGAGTAGAGGGGGAAGATGACCTAACTTCCTTCATTGTTTGAACTTCAAAGCTCTTATTGACGATCCGAGACTGAATCTGTGGAGAGGGTGTAGTGGCGAACACATTCATGCGTGCTTCTTCAAGGTTTCCAAGTCTAGGAAGAGGAATCGTAAGGTAACGAAATCTCTCCACCCATTCTTAGAATGCGTGCATGGCATATGTTCTTCATGCCTTTATTTTTTTGTAATTTTTTTGGCACCAAATCTCTACTTTGGGAATGGTTTGGGTTGCCTTGGTTCAACAAGAACACCAAGTTGATTGTGTATGACCCTGACATATTTTGTATTAGAGATCCACTCTATTAGTGGATTAGGCATGGTCGGTGAAGACGAAATAACGACCAGTGGTCTCATTCAGTGATGTTTGATCTTTATTTTAGGGATCTTGCAAGAGATCTATTTTGTCGCAAAGACGTCATTATTATGAGCATAATTTTTCATGAGACGAATAATAATTTAGGGTTGGGAAGATATATGTTTATTAAATGCATTATAAGGCATGGCTTAATCTTTGTGGTTGACTGGCTCACCCTGTGATGTTGTGATTCATGTGTGGAGGGTGTTTCGGCAAGACAAGTCCCCTTTGTGAAAACTAATGAGGATTCCAAACTCTTTGACAGTCCCAGGTGATGAATCACATGAGAAGGAAAGGTCAAGCAAGGGACCTTAGCATCGGTTGTGCTGAAATTGGAAAGAATGGTAGAACTGATGGACAAGCCTGATTGTGTTATAATCCATATGTGGGTGGTGTCTCAACGAGAGTTCTAATCCTTGGGATTGTATGCCTTTGGGTAAATGAGATTAGCAATATGATTAATATGAAGATATGTTAGAATCATACGTGCTTTAGAGTGCCTTGGGTGTAACCCAAGTTTGCATACATGTTGCATTGTTGGCCCCTTTTTATTTATATGCTCAACAAAGAAATGTGATTGATGTTTGAGATACCATAACCGTTATTTTCTATTTTAGCTTATTTTTTATTACATATGCATACGAAGTGTTGACCTATAGGGTGATGGAGTGCCCCGGGGTCCGCTAGGGACAGTCGAGAGGAGGGGTGTTGGTTACAAAGTTGAGGTCACTCTTTGTTGACCAACGTAATAAAAAAAATTAGAGGACAAGGATCAAAATCATGTGCAAGCTCGCTGGGCAAAAAGGCCTGAGCCTCATGAAGTGTGCCCCTTCTGATTTTTCCTGTGTATTTATATGTTATGTTTTGTTCACTATAATATGGCTTGCATTCTAAGGTAGCCTAGGAGTGATATGGCACATTGATATGTTTACTGTTGATGATGATTTGGACATCTTATTATTGTAAGTCCATGAGGCCATTTGGACTCTGATGTTTTGTGGACAGCTTTTAGTGTCTGTTTTAATGTTTTCGCTATTTACATTCTGAGTTTTGAGTTAGGTAGTGCTTTCATATCACTTTATAATGCTAAAGCTTTGGGTTCTATATTTTATGGGACCCCGACCAGACCCATATTATATGATCATTATATGGGAGGTGTTGCACTCCACAATAAAATAGGGTAGTGGAAAGAAAAAATCGGACAATATAAGAATTAGATCACACAATGCTTGTCGATTATAGCTTACCCAAATATTATGGGCTGAGGCAATTAGTACAACATGCTATGTAATGAACCGGACCTTGCTTCGACCAATTCTTAAGCTTACTTCATATGAGCTCTATTTTGTAAGGAAACTAAGTGTATCTAACTTTAAAGTCTTTGGTTTCCCCTGTTTCATTCTTAATACAAGATAATTTAAGGAAATTTGATGAAAAAATTGACCTATTCATCATTCTAGGATATTCCTCCACGATTTGTGCCTCTAGGGTTTAAAATAAGAGAACCTTGATTGTTGAAGAATCAATTCATGTACACTTTAACAAAAATACTCCAAAAGAAGACTCTAGTTCAAATAAGGGTGTTGTTACTAGCAAACCTAATTTGATTTCTAGCAAACCATTACTATTAGCAAACCCTCATTCTTAAAAATGATTATTTGAAAACCATTTTTTACTAGAAAACCCACATAATGTATTTTAAAAAAAAATTAAATTTTGTTTAAAACATTAATTCTTTCAAAATAACTCACTACATATAATGACATTACAAATGATTTCAAATGTTTTCATTTAACCACATATGCTAGCATTAAAAATGAATCAAAATAGCACAAAATTTTGTTTAGTATGTCCAAAACTCCCTTTTCAATAAAATATTATCATCTGCATCAATATCTTTAAACAAAATATCACCTGGTTTAGAAATATATTTGATTTCTAATTCCTATAAGGGTGTGCTGTATATACGAGTTAAGTGTATATACGAATATACGCGTCATTTTGACCTGCATCTTATACGTAAATTTTTATGAGAAGTGTTCAACATGAAAGTTGTATATCTTGACAAGATCTACAACTTTCATGTTGAACACTTTTTGATTTAAAGTAATTTAGACCCCCAATTTGGCCCCTGAATAAATTCACACCAAACATATGTACGGAAGCCCGGGATTGGCGTGACATTTTTTGGGGCCCAAATCGGGGGTCTAAACTACTTCGAATCAAAATTTGTTCAACATGAAAGTTGTAGATATCCGTGAGATATACAACTTTCATGTTGAACATGTTTTTATTTGAAGCATTTTAGACCCCCGATTTGGGCCCCGTAAAAAGTTATGCCGAAAATCTGTACAGACGACTCGTTCCGTGCGTGTTTTTTTCTGGTCCAAATTCGAGGTCTAAACAGCTTCAAATCAAAAAAATTATCAGCATGAAAGTTGTAGATCTGAATGAGATCTACAACTTTCATGTTGATTACTTTTTCAAATGAGAAATATTTGAGTCTCAAAATTCAAAAATTCAAAAATTCAAAAATTCCACAAAATTAAGATTGGTTTGCTAATAGTAATTTTTTGGAAGAGAAAAAAATGCAAAAAATGGCTGAATCTGTTTTTTTTCTGATTTGTTAGTAACAAAAGTGGGTTTGCTAATAACAGCATCCTCAAATAAAGTTGATGAAGATGTCATTTCTCAAGAAGATGAGAGTGTGAAGAAAGGGGAAGTAGTAGGTGATGAATTAGGTCATACTGAAGGATATAAACCTCCAAATGAACTAATTTTTTCAAAAAATCATCCTCGAGAATTAGTAATTGGAGAGCATTCACATGAGATTAGAACTCATTTAGCCTTGCATGAATCATTTTCAAACTTATGTTTTATATCTGAAATCGAACTAAAGAACATTTCTGAAGCACTAAACGATGAGTTTTAATTTTTGTCCATGAATGATGAACTTAATAAATTTGAAAGAAATAGAGTATGGACATTAGTGGACACCCTAGTAACTATCCAATTATAGGTGTTAAGTGGATCTACAAAATTAAACTTGATCATGAGTCTAGGATAACGAGAAATAAGGGTAGGTTGGGTGCTCAGGGATACTCACAGATCGAGGGGATGGATTTTGAGGAGTCATTTGCACTCGTAGCTTGCCTTGAGTCCATTAGGATGTTCTTAGCATTTTCTAATTTTAAAAGAATAAAATTATATCAAATGGACGTCACGAGTGTGTTTCTAAATGGTTTTATTAAAGAAGAGGTGTATGTAGAGCAACCACTCGATTTTAAAAATAGTAATCATCTAAATCATGTCTTTAAACTAATAAAAGCCTTGTTCAGATTAAAGAAAGCACCACATGCCTGGTATGATAGGCTAACAACTTTTCTTGTCAAATTTTTTTTGGGATAGGTAGTGTGGATACTACGTTGTTTGAAAAATATAGTGATTTAGATTTAATGATCATGAAAATAAATGTTGTTGATATAATCTTTGTTGCCACTAATGAAAAATTATGTGAGGAAATTATAGAAGTGATGCAAAGTGAATTTGAAAAGAGTTTAGTATGATAATTGTTATACTTCTTGGGTTTTCAAATTTCTCAATGAGACGATAGTAATTTTATTTATAAATAAAAATATATAAAAGATATTCTTAAATGGTTTGATTTAAGAATAAGTGCATCACTCAAATTGGGAAAAGATGATAGTGGCATTCCGGTGGATCAAATAGTATATCGAGGTATGATTGGATCACTGCTGAATCTCAGTGCATCTATACCAGAAATCATGTTTGTGGTTTGTCTCTGTGTTAGGTATCAAGCTAATCCTAAAGAATCTCATTTTAAAATCATTAAACACATCTTTAGGTATCTTGTACGCATACCAAATCATGGTTTTTTGGTATCTTCACACCAACACCTTTATGCTCCGTGGGTATTCAGATTCAGATTATGTTGGGTGATCATTAGATAGTAAAAGCACAAGTGGCACTTATAACTTCTTAGGGCCTGCACTAGTTTCATGGTGGATTAGGAAACAGAATTTTGTTGCACTCTCCATAACCGAGGTCGAATATTTTGCCTTAGGGAGTTTTTGCGCACAAGCACTATGGATGTCACAAATGTTATAGGACTTTGGTCTTTCTTTCAAGAACGTTGAACTTAGGTGCAATAACAAGAGTGCAATAGACTTAACAAACAATCCAGTGCACCACACTCGCTCAAAACACATAGATCTACGAAATTAAATTATTCGAGTTAACATTAAGAATTAAAACATGAGAGTAAATTTCATTGGCAAAGACGAACAACTTGTAAACTGTTGGAACCTTAGGTTCTGATTTGGGTTAGGATCACTATTAGGGTGATTAGTTTGACCCAAAATGTATAGTCTAAGGGTCATAGGTTTTTCCAGACATACCTCAGAAAGAATTCCAGAAGAAGTGCAGAAGAATTCCAGAGAAAATCAGTTTTGAAGTTCAGAAATTTTAGCTCCAGAGATAGTAGAATGGCGCTCTACTATTGCAGTCCAGAGATAGTCGAACGGCGCTCTACTATTGCAGTCCAGAGATAGTCGAACGGCGCTCTACTATTGCAGTCCAGAGATAGTCGAACGGCGCTCTACTATTGCAGTCCAGAGATAGTCGAACGACGCTCTACTATTGCAGTCCAGAGATAGTCTAACGGCGCTCTACTATTGCAGTCCAAAGATAGTAGAACAGCGCTCTACTATTGCAGTCCAGAGATAGTCGAACGGCGCTCTACTATTTCTGTGCAGATTTTCAAGAAGCTTTAAGAAGGCTATTTTTTGGCGTTTTCCTGTGCGACTTTTCAGACAGACTTTATTACAGCTGGCAAAGTTATTTCAGGCTTATTTTAAGGGACTTACAGCTAATATATTTAATGCAATATTCTTATGAATATAGCCGTTGAGGCTGCATTAAATATAATCTTTCTGGGGAAAAGTAATTCTGCCAGATAAAGACAAAGATAAAAAGAAAGATTAGAGAGAGAAAAAGTGAGAAGACTTTTTCTCTTACAAATAAAGGATCTCTCTCTCTCTCTCTCTTATACACATTAACAGAGAAGAAAGCTCGACACTCTCAGGATACAGGCAGAAGAAAGAAAGCTTCATCTTCTTCTTCTGCTCCAAGCTTCAAAGAGACAATTATTCATATCTGTCTAAGGAAGCTTGCTGAAGCTCAACATCAGTTGAAGGCCTACACCCTGAAGCAAAGACTCGCAGCATTCCTGAACCATTTCATATTCTCAGGGGGAGCTTTGACATCAACAGCAATCCACTAGTCTTCTCTCAGTTGATTTGAGAACAGAGAAGAACATCATCAACTTCTAGTTTTATAAACCGTGTACAGTGTTATTACTCCCTTCAAAAGTAAACCCCTTTGGTGACAGGGCACCTGATCAAAAACCTGTGTTGGTTTTTAGACACCTGATCAAAAGTCTAAAGGGTCTCTAGATCTACCTGCAGCAGATCTTGTTTGTGGCAGGGCACCTGATCAAAAACCTGAGTGGATTCCTACCAGGGTGGTAGATGATAGTTTTACTTTCAAGACAGCCTAAACACCTAGAGGGGGGGGGGGTGAATAGGTTCTACTTCTGTATAAAAACTTCTAGGCAGAATTCAATTTAATGGCTAACACAATAATCACAGCAATCACAGAAAATAAAACATCACATATTGCACAATGTTTTATAGTGGTTCCCCAAGGTCTGGGTACATCCACTTTCCCCCTTCACCTATCTAGCAGTATGCTAGATTCGGCCAAACTTCCACTAATCTCAGATCAACAGATCCTACAACTCAGAACCCAACTGGTTCCTACAACTCAGGCACAACAGCCCTACCTCAGCCTTGCCCCAAGGCCTACAACTCAGAGAAGACCCTTCTCCTACACTCATGCAAACAGCCCTACCACTCAGAGTTCAACACTCCTACACTCAGCCTTTATAACACAGGCTTACAACTCAGATATGTGTAAAACAGATCCTACAGAAATATAGAAAAGATTATTTAACTGTCTTGCCTAAATTGAGAGAGAAAAGGCCAAGACAATTCTTGATCAGCTGATGAAATCAACTGTATCTGAGCTTTCTTCAAAGCTTCTTGAATATAAACTTAGCTGAGTTGATTTCCAAACAGCTTCTTGAGAATCCACTGGTGGTTTCTTTCTTCTTCTTCAAATTCTGGCTTGATCTCTCTCTATCCAGCACTTTTGAATGATTCTTCTGAATTCTGATTAGAACTCTTCTTTGATCTATCCTTAGATAGTCTTCTTTGATCTTCCGGAGAAGATCTTCTTAAGTGCCAAGCACTTTCTTGAAATGAATTGGATTGTAATCCTTCTCAACTTTTTGATTCTTATTAATGTTTTCAAAAGTTACTTTCTCCTTCTGAATCTGTCTATTTATAGACTTTCTTCATGGTAACCGGCTGATCCGGTTTCTAACTGTTTTCTGACAAGTCTGACAGCTTCAGTTAACCGGTGGCAACCCACAGCTGTCAAGTCTTCAAACAAGTCCTGTGCCTTAGTCTTGAACCACAAGTTGTCGAGACAGTCTGTCAGAAAGTGTCGAGACCATTTGACCATCTGTGTCGACACAATTGACTTTGATGTCGACACAGTCTTTAGTGATGTCGACTAAGTTGCCTTTGAGTCGACACAGCTTCTTCTGAAAATAACTTGGTCTTGACTCTTCAGTGTGTCGACACAAGTCCTGTGTGTCGACACAGTTGTTGTAGAATCATAACTTAGTAAGTGTCGACTTAGCCTTCTGGTGTCGACACAGTCTTCTTCTAACTCTGCTATAATGTGTCGACTCAATCACAATGTGTCGACACATTCTGCTGGTGTAGACAAACTTGAGGTCGACTATATTCTTCTATGTCGACACATTTTCCCAATGTTGAGGTCGACGCTTTTCTTCTGTGTCGACACAAATTCCCAGTGTTGTGTCGACTTACTTCTTGTGTGTCGACACACTTTCCCAGTATTGGTTGTAGACTAACTGCTATGTGTCGACATACTTCCTCTGTGTCGACACTTTTTCCCAGTGTAGTTGTAGACTAACTGCTATGTGTCGACATTGCTTCCCAGTGGTGTGTCGACTAATTTATTCTATATGTCGACACATCCTTCTCTGTGACGACACATGGACTTAGAATTTTTCTGCATACTTTATTAATTCTTCACCTGCACATGTAAACTCAAAACAACATCAAATACACCTTGATGGATATCATTGAGCTAGGTTGGGCTTCTTCAAATCAGGTACACATTTTCCAATGTACCCAACAATCTCCCCCTATTTGGAGAAGTCATAACCCTTATAGCCAATGATATACACCATTTATAAACAGTACTAAATGATGATATATGACAAAAACACAGGGATACTTAATTATAAACAAAATAATAAAAACATCATAGATAAAACAATCTATCATAGACTTAAACAATATTTTGTCTATTACTGGGTAATGTTTGATTACATTGTTTTACATTTAATGATCACATTACAACATTACAAAACATTATGAAGGAACTAAAACACAATCAGGATTGATCAGGCTCTTTAATGATAATCCCTTTGCCAGATTGAATTTTAGCTGTCACAGGAGCTTCTGATTCTTCAGCTATCTTCTTTCCTTTTAGATCAGCTTTCTTCTTAGCTTCTTCCTTGAGCCTTTGCCTTTCAAAATAGTGAAAAGGCTTTGGGAAGTACTTGCTTGGCTCCTTAGTATCTGGTGATAGCCTCCCCAGCTTAGCTTTCCTTCTGAATTGTACTATTGCTTCCTGTCTTGCCTCATACTTCTGCCATTCTATCTCATTGTACCACTTTCCTCTTTCATGAACTTTGTCCTGTACAGCCTTCCATGTAGTGAGTATTATGTTCCTTGAAGTAGGACTCCACTGCTCATAATCTGGCTTAAGTGCAGCCTGCTCTCTAAATCTCTTCTTTGCTAATAGAGCATCTTGCTGTTCTTTCAGGAAGGCCTCTGGCATCTCAACTTTCTCAATCACAACATTATGCACATCCTTTGGAGGACTATATATATCCTGCACTTGCTTATCCAGAATTTCAAAATCAGAAGGGGGGTAAATAACTTGGGCAACCTCAGGTTGGTTGCCTTCAAGTAGTCCTGCTTGAATGCCTGATTCAGCCATCATATCATCATCACACAAGGGTGGACATCCCAAGGTGGCTCTTATACTATTTGTCACCCATTTAGAGTGCTCTTGGCCTGCATGAATCAATAACCTCTCCCCCTTTATGACTTCTCTTGTCATATGATCTCTAAGATCATCCTTCTGAAACCTTATCTGTCCATCTAGATAATTTATACCTTCTTTGAAAAATGGTTTCAATTTTTGCAACTTGGTTGATATTTCCTGTTGGCAGGTGGAGATAGCAGTTTGTACTGAGGCAATGGCATCTGGAAATTGCTTATTAAACTCTTCCTTTTCTTTTGTTTTATCTGTAGGCAGGCCTGGAACAATCTTTTTCACTTCCTCTATTATTTCATGATGAGATTCAGTTAAATTATCATTCATTCTTAACTGATTCTCCAAGACATAGCTTTGCTTCAGGACAATATCATCTACCTTTTTAGTAATAGCCTCCTGTTGTTGAGCAAGATAAACCACAGCATGGCCTCCCTTTTGGAAGCAATCTGTCATTTCTGTCTTATGCATGTTGACTTGAAACTGGATGGACTTTATATCTTGAGCTAAGTCAAACTGCATAGACTTGCTATTTTCATCAACATACTTTTCCAGAGCCATTCTTTGTTCATCCAATTTCACCTGGAGATCTATCATAAATTTGTTATGATCAAAGGCAGGAGATGCTTGTTGAGGTGTTGTCTGTAAAGCCTGCTTATAATTCTTGCTTCTTCTCTTAAAGACAACAAGTTTTCTTTTCTTGGCCAGCCTGGCTTCTTCAGTTTCAATATCAGAAGAAGTATCTAGGTGAATTCTTTCTTAAGGAGGATGAAGTGTTTCTGTCCCAGTGACCTGTTGTTCAGTCTCAACATCCACTGGCTCCCCCTCTACCTGTGGCTCAACTTCAGCTTCCTGATCAATTTCCATACCTATGGACTTCTCAATTTCTGGTCCTCCTCCTACTTTATCTGTAGTAGTATCAGCATCAGGGAATAACTCCTCCAGAGTAAATTCTAGTTGAGTTGTAACTTCAGCAGCAGTTAAATCTTGAGATAAGTCTAACTGTGCTTCCTCTTGCACTTGTACTGACAACAGCTCCCCCTGAACCTGTGCAGTAATAAGAATATGAGCAATGTCTTTTATAGTAAAATACATTAGCTCCCCCTACACGTGTACCTGATCAGGAGTAGATACATTTTGAGCTGGAGAGTGATTTGGCTCCCCGTGTATCTGTGCAGGTGTTGACACTTGCTGTAGTATAGTTGAGTCAGGCTGTTCTTCAACCTGTGTCCTAAGTGGGTCTTCTTGTTGTTGTTCAGTTTCTTGAGTTTGAGAAGGGGATTTCACAGGGGTGTCAGGCCTGCTCTCTTCAGGCACATCCTTGGACAGCACCCTATCCCACCTAGAGAACAGTCTCATATCCATCCTTCGCATATGATTGATCTTAGTCCCTGGCAGTTGCTGCATCACTTCAGGAATCACTCCAGTGAGATATAAGCTCATGATTCTAGCCATGTTGGGCTTCTTGATTCCTTCTTTGATCTTGTCAAAGAGTACTCCTGACCAATCAGTAGGAATTGTAAAAACAATCCTGGTCATAAGGCTGAACATATAGGCAGAAATCCTATCATGTCCACCTGTCTTGCAGAGGATTACTTTCCCAACAATTTCAGACAAGAATTTTCCTTGCTGATTCATACCCTTCCTGTTGAATGCAGCTCCAATCTTCATACTCGAGTCCAGTCCACACCATTGAAGGGCTTCCCTTGTCTTAGAACTAGGAACTTCCTCTTCATTCTCAACTACTTGTAATTGAAAGATCTTTCTTAAAGTTCTTGGAGTAATCTTCACCTTAGTCCCTTGAACATTGGACTTAATCTTGAGGGATTTTGAGTGGACTGATGCAGAGATAAAGAACTCGTGCACCTCCTTCTTCCAGATTTTAGTCGGCTCTGAGATTAGAAATTCTAACCTTGACTCGGAGAGGAGGGTGATAACCCCTTGAACATCTGGCGGCGCATCTGCAAAGGCCTGGCGCACCAACTCATACCCCTCATTGACGTTGTCTTCCATCCTTGGCGCCATCTATTCGTCGAGAAAGCTTGAGAGAAGAGAGAAAGATAGACTGTCGACACAGGGTTTTAGTCTCGAAAACCTTGGAAGCGTGTCGACAGAAAGCGTTTTTCACCTATTTATACCTTCTGTTGAAAGAAGTTCAAAAGGCGCCAAACACAGACTAAATGTGTCGACACAGACGGAATGTGTCGACACAAACTTCTATTGTCTCGACATTACTTCAGCCTACTATGTGTCGACACCAATTTGTGGTTATGTCGACACCTTGGATACATAGTAGATAGACAGAAATTCTGTGTCGACTCTAAGGATAAGTGTCGACACATATTCAGTAAGTGTCGACACCATTATCCTGGTTGAGTCGACATTACATTTCTGGTTAAGTTGACAATATAACTCTTAAGTGTCGACACATATTCTCTGTGTCGACACAATATTTCTGACTTGTCGACATTATTTCTCTGAGTCGACACATAATTACTGAATGTGTCGACACATTCTTACTTAGCCAATTTCTGTTGGTTCAACACCACTTGTAAGTGTTACTTCAATGTGTCCTTTTTAACACTTAATTATGTTGTTATTACTTTTACTTACTTACATACCACTTCAATTGCATTGTTAATGATTTTGTTAATACATTAATCAATGGTTAACATACCTAATTCAATTTTGAATTTATTGAATTTGGTTTCATCTAAAGGCTTAGTAAATACATCTGCTATTTGATAATCTGTTTTTACAAATTCCAATGAGATGTCTCCATTTTCTACATGTTCTCTAAGAAAATGGTATTTGATTTCTATATGCTTAGTTCTACTATGAGAAACTGGATTATTAGCAATAGAAATAGCACTCTTAGAATCACATAAAGGGGTGTTCTACTTACCTGAATACCATAATCCTTAAGCTGATGCTGCATCCACAATAGCTGTGCACAGCAGCTTCCAGCAGCAACATACTCTGACTCAGCTGTGGAAATTGCCACACTGGTCTGCTTCTTACTACTCCATGATATTAGTCTTCCTCCCAGGAATTGACAAGTACCTGTAGTACTCTTTCTATCCTCTCTACATCCTGCAAAATCTGCATCTGAATAGCCTGTTAGTAGAAAATCTCTATTCCTAGGGTACCAAAGGCCTAGATTAGGAGTGCCCTTTAGATATCTCAGAATCCTTTTGACTGCAGTATAATGAGATTCTTTAGGGCAGGCTTGGTACCTAGCACAGACACATGTTGCATACATAATGTCTGGTCTACTAGCAGTAAGATATAGTAGAGACCCAACTATTCCTCTATACAATGACTCATCAACAGGTTTACCTGCCTCATCTTTGCATATAGGGATGCTTGTTCCCATAGGAGTTCTCATGGTGGAGGATGACTCCATACCATATTTCTTAATTAATTCTTTGGTGAACTTAGACTGGGATATGGACAATCCATCATCAGTCTGTCTTACTTGGAGTCCCAAGAAGAACTTAAGTTCTCCCATACTGCTCATCTCAAACTTCCCTTGCATAAGTTTGGCAAACTTTTTACAAAGGTTGTTTTCAGTAGATCCAAAGATTATGTCATCAACATAGATCTGAACTAAGATGATCTTACCTTTGGATTCCCTAAGGAATAGAGTTTTGTCTATCTTTCCTCTTGAGAATTTATTCTCAATGAGGAAGGTAGACAGGGTTTCATACCAAGCCCTTGGAGCTTGTTTTAACCCATACAAAGCTTTCCTAAGCTTATATACAGAATCAGGTTTAAGAGGATCTACAAAACCTGATGGCTGCTCTACATATACTTCTTCTTTAAGATCACCATTCAGAAATGCTGACTTCACATCCATCTGGTATACTTTGAAGTCTTGATAGGCTGCATAGGCAAGGAATATTCTGATAGCCTCCAGCCTTGCTACTGGAGCAAAGGTTTGATCAAAGTCAATCCCTTCTTCCTGCCTGTATCCTTTTGCAACCAATCTTGCTTTATTCTTCACTATTATCCCACTTTCATCTAGCTTGTTCCTATAGATCCACTTAGTGCCAATTATGTTGTGGCCTCTTGGTTTAGGAACAAGCTCCCAGACTTTGCACCTTCTGAATTGATTCAGCTCCTCTTGCATAGCATCAATTCCAGTGCTGGTCTTGGATAGCTTCTTCAAACTTCTTAGGTTCCATTTGAGACAAGAAACTTGAATGCAAAACTGTGCTTTGATTTTTGCTTCTAGTTTGCACTCCTTGTCTTGGATCACCAATTATCTGATCAGCAGGATGATCTCTTAGATATCTTATAGCTGGAGGAAGATTCCCTTCAGGTTGAGCATCTCCAGCTTCTTCATTCTGCTGAACCTCTTGGTTTTCATCAGCTTCCATTATCTCTTGTACTCCCCCTGGACAGCAGCCTTCATTTTCCAATGCTCCATCTTCCTTTGAAGCTTCAGCAATGGAGAGCTTGTCCATCCTTTTGCTTATACCTGTTGAGTCATTTGATCTACAAGACAACTCACAATTGATTAATCTTGTTTCATCAAATACAACATGCACAGATTCCTCAACAACTTGAGTAGTTAAGTTGAAGACTCTATAGGCCTTACTATTTGTGCTGTACCCAACAAATATCCCATCCTGGGATTTGGCAGCAAACTTAGTCAAATATGACTTGCCATTGTTAAGTATATAGCACTTGCAACCAAAGATCCTAAAATAGGATAGATTTGGTTTTCTGCCTTTCACAATCTCATAGGGAGTCTTTCTGTGGCTTTTGGTGATAGAAGCCCTATTGATGACATGACAAGCAGTGTTAACTGCCTCAGCCCAAAAATATTCTTGGAGAGAGGTGTCACTCAATAGAGTTCTACCAGCTTCAATTAATGTTCTATTCTTTCTTTCAGCAATTCCATTTTGCTGAGGTGTTCTAGGTGAGGAGAATTCTTGGAAAATCCCAAAGTCTTTACACAAGTTTGTTATGCTTTCAGATTGAAACTCAGTACCATGGTCACTTCTGATTTTGACCACTGTACTATTCAGTTCATTCTGAATTTGCTTTACAAAATTAAGTAATACACTTGGGGTTTCAGATTTTTGTCTCAGAAAGAACACCCATGTAAATCTAGAATAGTCATCCACAACCACAAATGTGTAAACCTTCCTACCTAGACTATGAACTGGCATAGGACCAAAAAGATCCATATGCAAGAGGTATAAGCACCTCACAGAATCCTAGTTTTCAAAGCTTTGAAAAGAGGATTTTGTCTGCTTTCCCTTTTGACAAGCTGAGCATATCCCTTCCTTTATACACTTAATTTGAGGTCCATTCCTCACTAGCTCTTTGCTAAAGAGTTGGCCAATTGTCTTGTAGTTTAGATGAGCCAATCTCTTGTGCCACTTAACACAATGAGAAGCATTGTCATCAGCTACAAGACAGATGGGAGAAGCCTTATTCTCACATTCAAAATTAAGACAATATACATTTCTCTTCCTATACCCAGTCAATATGATCTTTTGATCACTTGACCTCTTGATATGACATCCATCTTTAACAAATGAAATGTCATATCCTAAATCACTTAGCTGACTTATGCTTATTAGATTATGTTTCAAACCTTTTACATAAGCCACTTGAGTGATAGTAATTATTTTAGAAGAAATGTTACCAAACCCTTTGATGACTCCTTTTTCAGATCCACCAAAGATCACTTTAGGTCCATCTTTGACAGATGAATACTCCTTCAGCAGCCCCTTTGTTCCAGTCATGTGCCTGGAACAACCACTATCCAAGTACCATATAGGGGCATGGTTACTTGGATTCACCTGCAATACAGAATTACTTTCCCTTAGAACCCAAGTAAGTCTTGGGTCCTTGGTTCAGGTTAGCATTAATAAAGCTATCATAACCTCTTCTAACAGGTAGACTCTTATTCTTTATAACACTTGTGTTATACCAGCAGTCTAATGCAAAATGGCCTCTTTTGCCACAGCACCAACATTCAAACTTATTGTATCTAGATCTAGATACATCCTTGTCAGAAGAATTTCTGTTTATTGCTGGTGCTGTTGCAACTTCACCTACTGATTTCTTAAAACCATTGGGTTTATGACCATAGGTAGGCCTGCTTGCATTTACACCCTTGTTCTTCAGAACATTAGTCTTAATATGACCTTGAATGTCTTCATGATCATATCTGTTAGAAGGCACTTTCACCTTACTAAACTTTATGGGGACTGAAAGGTTTAGTGGCTGAACAGGAGCTTTGCCTTTCCTCTTGAATCTGCCAGCCCTGGAGTTACCTTTAAATCCTAATCCAGCCTTACCCTTTTGAGTGACAAATTCATCTATCAAGGGTAAGACAGATTTTGGCTTAGAGTAACTAGCCACTAAATCCCTTTCAATTCTAAGTCTGGCCTCCAGACTCTTCACTTGATCATTAGTATAATTAATTGTGCCCATCTGAATAATAGTTATATTCTTCAGCTTGGCAATTTCATTTAATTTTTGATCAAGGACTTTTTCTAACTCAGTTGTTGCAACCCTTAGTTCAGCAATTTCCTGAGCCTGAGATTTAACCAGGTTCTTGCTTTTCTTAAGGGCCTGCAACAAGTCCCCATACTTATCTATCAATTGATAGACATCTCCTTCAGATTCAGATGCATCTTCATCACTTGATGCAGATGTAGCTGATTCTTCACTTGTACTACAAACAGATGTACTGGAAGGACATTTTACCTCATTAGGACCAGACTGATTCTGGCATATGTCCTCTTCTGATCTTGTCATCAACCCCATGCATTGATGTTCATTGATGGAGTCTAGCAACTGCATAAACTCCTCTTCCTCAGATGCAGCATATAGTCCAATATATGCTTCAGCTTCAGATCCTGATTCTGAAGTTGACTGGTCTGACAGACTCTTATCTTTCTTTGCTACAAAGGATTTCTCCTTCTTGCCTTTCTGATAAGTCTTCTTCTTTTCTGAAGATTCCTTTCTCTTGTCAGGACAATCAGCCACTACATGTCCAGGCCTATTGCAACAATAACAGACAATCTTTGAAGTAGTGGCTTTGCTGGGTTTTGATCTGCTCTTCTCTTTCCTTGATGACCTTTTCTTCTTATAATAGTCATCAACTTGCTGTGATGGGGAAGGCCTAGACTTCCACTGCTTCTTCTTCAAGAACCTCTGGAATTGTCTTATGAATGCAGCAAAATCTGCATCTGAATCACAGCTTTCAGATCCCTTGTTTGAACTTTCAGAACTATCTTCTATAACTTCCTTAGGAGGAGATGGTGATTTCCTCCTATTCTTTCTAGTGGCTTCTGCATTGAATGCCACAGTCTTTTCTCTATGCTCTCCTCTTGAATTCTTTTCCTCCTCCTTCCTCACCATAAGTTGCATTTCATAGGATAGCAACTTTTCAAACAGGGTTGGAGGAGATATCTCTGCCAATTTAGCCACTTCTCTTATGACACAGATCTTTGTATCCCAATCCTTTGATAAGGATCTTAAGAATTTGTCATTCAGTTCATAGGTACTGAAGACTCTTCCATAGGATATTAGCTCATTCACAACTCTATAGAATTTCTTATAGCACTCAGTTATGCTATCAGATTTTCCTTGTCTAAAGCTTTCATACTCCTGATTTAGCATAGACTTCCTGTCCAGCCTTACTTCTTCAGATCCCTCCATGTAGACAATCAATGTGTCCCACATCTCCTTGGAGGTCTTACAGTGAATCAGATTCTGAAATGTTGAATCATCTATGGCACTAACAATAATGTTCTGAGCTCTTTTATCCATGGTTGCCAAGATGATTTCATCCTTGGTCATTTCTGAATAACTCTTTGGAGTTTGGATATTTGCATCAAGAACTGATACCTTCATTGGAATAAAGGGGCCTTCCTGTACTGTGATGTAAATTCTTGGGTCAGATGCCTCCATAAACAGTCTGACTCTTTTTTCCAGATCCCAAAGATTTCCTTCCTGCATATGGGTAATTTCATAGACCCTAGCTCCTTATGATTCTCTCCAGAACCCATCTTCTTGAATCTTGAATCTGCCTTTCAGATCTACCTCAGACTGTTGAGTCCTTTTTGAGGAACCTGCCTCTGATACCACTTGATAGTTTTACTTTCAAGACAGCCTAAACACCTAGAGGGGGGGGGTGAATAGGTTCTACTTCTGTATAAAAACTTCTAGGCAGAATTCAATTTAATGGCTAACACAATAATCACAGTAATCACAGAAAATAAAACATCACAGATTGCACAATGTTTTATAGTGGTTCCCCAAGGTCTGGGTACATCCACTTTCCCCCTTCACCTATCTAGCAGTATGCTAGATTCGGCCAAACTTCCACTAATCTCAGATCAACAGATCCTATAACTCAGAACCCAACTGGTTCCTACAACTCAGGCACAACAGCCCTACCTCAGCCTTGCCCCAAGGCCTACAACTCAGAGAAGACCCTTCTCCTACACTCAGGCAAACAGCCCTACCACTCAGAGTTCAACACTCCTACACTCAGCCTTTATAACACAGGCTTACAACTCAGATCTGTGTAAAACAGATCCTACAGAAATATAGAAAAGATTATTTAACTGTCTTGCCTAAATTAAGAGAGAAAAGGCCAAGGCAATTCTTGATCAGCTGATGAAATCAACTGTATCTGAGCTTTCTTCAAAGCTTCTTGAATATGAACTTAGCTGAGTTGATTTCCAAACAGCTTCTTGAGAATCCACTGGTGGTTTCTTTCTTCTTCTTCAAATTCTTGCTTGATCTCTCTCTATCCAGCACTTTTGAATGATTCTTCTGAATTCTGATTAGAACTCTTCTTTGATCTATCCTTAGATAGTCTTCTTTGATCTTCCGGAGAAGATCTTCTTAAGTGCCAAGCACTTTCTTGAAATGAATTGGATTGTAATCCTTCTCAACTTTTTGATTCTTATTAATGTTTTCAAAAGTTACTTTCTCCTTCTGAATCTGTCTATTTATAGACTTTCTTCATGGTAACCGGCTAATCCGGTTTCTAACTATTTTCTGACAAGTCTGACAGCTTCAGTTAACCGGTGGCAACCCACAGCTGTCAAGTCTTCAAACAAGTCCTGTGCCTTAGTCTTGAACCACAAGTTGTCGAGACAGTCTGTCAGAAAGTGTCGAGACCATCTGACCATCTGTGTCGACACAATTGACTTTGGTGTCGACACAGTCTTTAGTGATGTCGACTAAGTTGCCTTTGAGTCGACACAGCTTCTTCTGAAAATAACTTGGTCTTGACTCTTCAGTGTGTCGACATAAGTCCTGTGTGTCGACACAGTTGTTGTAGAATCATAACTTAGTAAGTGTCGACTTAGCCTTCTGGTGTCGACACAGTCTTCTTCTAACTCTGCTATAATGTGTCGACTCAATCACAATGTGTCGACACATTCTGCTGGTGTAGACAAACTTGAGGTCGACTATATTCTTCTGTATCGACACATTTTCCCAATGTTGAGGTCGACGCTTTTCTTCTGTGTCGACACAAATTCCCAGTGTTGTGTCGACTTACTTCTTCTGTGTCGACACACTTTCCCAGTATTGGTTGTAGACTAACTGCTATGTGTCGACATACTTCCTCTGTGTCGACACTTTTACCAGTGTAGTTGTAGACTAACTGCTATGTGTCGACACTGCTTCCCAGTGTTGTGTCGACTAATTTCTTCTATGTGTCGACACATCCTTCTCTGTGTCGATACTTGGACTTAGAATTTTTCTGCATACTTTATTAATTCTTCACCTGCACATGTCAACTCAAAACAACATCAAATACACCTTGATGGATATCATTGAGCTAGGTTGGGCTTCTTCAAATCAGGTACACATTTTCCAATGTACCCAACAGTAGAAGAGTGGACGTACCTATTGAGAGGGAACCACTGTAGCTCCTTGTGTCGTCTGGTTTGCTTGCTCTGTTTCTTTCTTTGTGCTATGCTCTGTTATTTGTTTTAATTTTTAATTTTCCGCATTAACTCTGCCTAAAGAAAATATAAGATCTTCCCTCACTTTCAATTGGTATCAGAGGGAGGTTGGTTGCTCATACAGGCTAACACCTGAACCAACAGATCCTTGATAGATCTTATTGTTCTTAAGAGTTTTTCATGGCAAAAAATGAAGAATGGTCAAGCACTGGACCTCCTAAGTGCAATCTGGACAAGCTTGCATTATGGAAGGCAAGGATTAGGCTTTTTATGAACTCTATTGATGAAGCCATTTATAATTCTATTTTGTCAGGTCCCTTTACACCATCTGCAGCTACAAAAGCTCAAAAACAGCTTAAGATGGCTGATGCACAAGCAATGAACATTCTTGCAGAATCAATGTCTGATGACATTTTTCAAGAGATTGCTGAATGTTCATCTGCAAAGGAAATTTGGGACTCTCTCTCAGTAATGGCTGCTGGATCAACAAAAGAAAGAACATCAAATGCTGATTCATGGAGTAACTCTGAAGCTTCATCTTGCACAACTGAGGATGAAGAAGAAGCAAGAGCAAGAGAATTTTGTCTAATGGCAATAGATGCATCTTGCAAAAGGTATGATGAAGATAAAGAATCTGAATCAGATGATGATGAAGATCAGGTTATCTCTACCCTTGACTTTTCATCAGAAGAACTTAAAACAGATTTTAAATTATTATGTAAAGATCTGATTCAATCTAAGAAGGAAATAAAACTTCTTAGAGAGAAAGTAAATAAACTTTCTTCTAAAAACATAAAATTCAATAAAGATTTAGAAATTGCTTTAAATCATATAGCCTCATTAAAATCAGTTAAAGATTTTCAGAAAATCTGTGTTCAACATAATTCGTCGAGCTCAGGTCGATGAAAATACTATTCGTTGAGATCAGATTTTCATAGCAAAGATTTTAAATCATTTTATAATCAAAAATTTAAAAATCCTTATACCCAGTGGTTCATCCCTTCTAGGAAACTTCATCCACTTGGCTATAAAGATTTCCCTGGATATTACTTTACTTCAAATTATTATTGTGAAAGAAAATTAAGACCCAAGGCAAATCTGGGTCCAGAATTCCTAACATCTCCTTTCAGGAAAATTGTTCAGAAGGCTACAACTATAGGGGGAGATTATCAGAATCTCAGAATGAAAATGAACAGAAGTGCAGCTGTCACTTTATTAGATTCTATGCAGCTGTCCCTTAGTTTCTGTTTGTATTTCTTTTATTTTGAATCCCTTTTTAACAAAGCACCCATGTACATCTGCTATCATATTATAATTCAGGCAGATCTTTTTGCTTTGTATTTTGTTTTTATGTAAATAGTATCCTCACCCAAATAGGGGGAGATTGTTGGAACCTTAGGTTCTGATTTGGGTTAGGATCACTATTAGGGTAATTAGTTTGACCCAAAATGTATAGTCTAAGGGTCATAGGTTTTTCCAGACATACCACAGAAAGAATTCCAGAAGAAGTGCAGAAGAATTCCAGAGAAAATCAGTTTTGAAGTTCAGAAATTTTAGCTCCATAGATAGTAGAACGGCGCTCTACTATTGCAGTCCAGAGATAGTTGAACGACGCTCTACTATTGCAGTCCAGAGATAGTCGAACGGCGCTCTACTATTGCAGTCCAGAGATAGTCGAACGGCGCTCTACTATTGCAGTCCAGAGATAGTCGAACGACGCTCTACTATTGCAGTCCAGAGATAGTCGAACGGCGCTCTACTATTGCAGTCCAGAGATAGTAGAACAGCGCTCTACTATTGCAGTCCAGAGATAGTCGAACGACGCTTTACTATTTCTGTGCAGATTTTCAGGAAGCTTTAAGAAGGCTATTTTTTGGCGTTTTCCTGTGCGGCTTTTCAGACAGACTTTATTACAGCTGGCAAAGTTATTTCAGGCTTATTTTAAGGGACTTACAGCTAATATATTTAATGCAATATTCTTATGAATATAGCCGTTGAGGCTGCATTAAATATAATCTTTCTGGGGAAAAGTAATTCAGCCAGATAAAGACAAAGATAAAAAGAAAGATTAGAGAGAGAAAAAGTGAGAAGACTTTTTCTCTTACAAATAAAGGATCTCTCTCTCTACACATTAACAGAGAAGAAAGCTCGACACTCTCAGGATACAGGCAGAAGAAAGAAAGCTTCATCTTCTTCTTCTGCTCCAAGCTTCAAAGAGACAATTATTCATATCTGTCTAAGGAAGCTTGCTGAAGCTCAACATCAGTTGAAGGCCTACACCCTGAAGCAAAGACTCCCAGCATTCCTGAACCATTTCATATTCTCAGGGGGAGCTTTGACATCAACAACAATCCACTAGTCTTCTCTCAGTTGATTTGAGAACAGAGAAGAACATCATCAACTTCTAGTTTTATAAACTGTGTACAGGGTTATTACTCCCTTCAAAAGTAAACCCCTTTGGTGACAGAGCACCTGATCAAAAACCTGTGTTGGTTTTTAGACACCTGATCAAAAGTCTAAAGGGTCTCTAGATCTACCTGCAGCAGATCTTGTTGGTGGCAGGGCACCTGATCAAAAACCTGAGTGGATTCCTACCAGGGTGGTAGAAGAGTGGACGTACCTATTGAGAGGGAACCACTGTAGCTCCTTGTGTCGTCTGGTTTGCTTGCTCTGTTTCTTTCTTTGTGCTATGCTCTGTTATTTGTTTTAATTTTTAATTTTCCGCATTAACTCTGCCTAAAGAAAATATAAGATCTTCCCTCACTTTCATAAACATCTTTACCAAACCCCTTCCTGACACATAATTCTCTAAGCTCTGCTTAGAAATTGGGGTTTTGGATCTCTAGGCTAAGTGAATAAATCTGCCATTATTTTGGTAATTCTTTATGTTTTTTGCCGTATTCAATAAGGTTTAGATTGATAAAATATTTTCTAAAAATAATATAACATAAATAGCAAAAATAGGCTTACCTTTCAAAAAAATTGAGTCTCTATTTGATATCGCTGGGCGGTAGTGATATCGCGTGCTTTTCAATGAAAAACCTTGAAAATTTTTTTGTTCTCATTATTTTGTTTTGGAGTTATTTTTTCTTTTCTTTTGTTTCTCTTTGTCAATTTAGTTTTGCTTTTATCTTTTAATTAAAACTTAAAAATATATATATATATATATAACCCAAAAATCACAAAAATATGTTTTTGATTTACTCGCTTTATTTATTTAGGTTTTGTAAAAAAACTCAAATATATATATATATATATATATATATATATATATATATATATATATATATATATATATATATAAACCCCAAAATCACAAAAATATGTTTTTGCTTAGCATTCATGTTTGTTTATTTCATTTAAAACAAAATTTCACAAAACAATATGCAATAATTATGGTACGATCATTATTTTGGGTCATGTATGACTAGAACTAAAAGTATAAAGATTGCATCCAATGTTTGATTTAGGATTACTAATCTCTATTTAACATTGTACATCTTTTCTATGATGTGCCTAATCTATTGGTATTTTGCTACTGAGTGCGACTAAATAGGATAGTGTGTGTTTAATATACCTCCAGGAATGTGTGAGGATTTAGGTAGAATAATGACATCTCACTTATCACGCATCTCTAGAAAATGCACTCTTGTAGAAATTTTGAAACTTACATGTTATAACTCTTGAAGGTGTCTAACATGCAAGGAATGACTTGAAAATCAATATCACGTTTTTCATTTTTTTATATAGAGCTTAGAACGTCGGGCCAAAATTACATTAGTAAGTTCTTTTGTATACAAGTTAAAGTGTATCTATCAATGTGGGTAGATTTTGATGGATTCGGGGACCTTGGATACAAATAAAAATTTACATATATTTTATAAAATTGATACTGAAAAAATATTTTATGTATTTATATTGTAACACCCCCATCCGTCACACAACATATAAAAGATGGTCTGGCAGGTACCCGACGCCATATACTATGGATAGTTAGTGGAGTTACTTATTGAGACCATAATCCATATATGTTTATCCTAACTCAGAGTGTATTCTAGTGGAAGTTAATTAAATGCTTATAAGAACACAACCATTTTAATGTCCATACAACTAGATAGGAATGAAAGTAAAATACACAAATGTTGCCGCCTTAAGGCCTTACAAGGTTTTTATCAAATAATAATTTCTTACATACATTGGAACGCAGGTCGACCACACAAGAACAGTAAATAAAGTCGGGTAATTCACTTCGGCCTTCGAGGGAAAGATTAGCAACTATGGTCTCCAGCCCGCTATTTCCCATCTGGCTCTGTTGTACCTGCATGAGACATTCCACCATAATGATGGTAAACATAGAAACGGTCAGCATTAGCTGACAAAATTATAATGACCTCGCCCCTCACTTGGGGTGGAGGTGCTCCTTCCCTACAGGCATTAACATATACAAATATTGGCAATTAGAACATGAAATTTAATCACCATTCACCACAGACAGTGGTACGGCCGTCCAACGCCCCGTACTCTCAGGGAACATTCTCGGTAAACAGAAACTCAAGGGTCACACCTCCTTTCTTTACGATGGTCAGTAATGTTTGAGCTTTTTAGTCTGTTAGGTCAAAAGCCAAAGGCAATGCCCCTATGGCTACGACTAAGTCGATTGACCTAGGGTTGGGTATAGCTCAGCTATTTCCTGTGCTCAAATCATCAGGCATGATAGCCACGATGTGGGTCAGTATCCCCTTTCCCATCCATAAATTACATAACCCCGATATGATCATAGGCTAGCACTCCCGGCCACCTAAACTGGGCCACACAGGCTCTCGACTCCACACATTGGCCCCTAGATCTTCAAGAGATAGGCCTAACCGAAATATGGCCCCCATGTCTCCATAAGACAGGCCTCATAAAATAATACAATGCTTATTGGGAGCTACCACCGTGGGTAGATCTACCGCCGCGCTGTAGGGGACAGACTATTGATTCTTCCCCTAAAACTGATGTTTTCCTAAAGATCATCCCCCAGTACTATCTTTGCAGCCAACTGCACACCCCGTGACTCTAAAATCTACGCGATTACCGCAGAGTATTCTCTGGCATACATAACATACAAACATCACCAATCCAGACCAACCTGTCTGGATGGGGTTCACACAGCATGTCTATTCTGTACTTTGATTATGGATTTAAATGCAATACTAATGGGGATACATGAATCTACCCGTCAGGAGAACCACTTCCACGTGTTTGTGGAGCGTCTACCCTTAAATGCCAAAATAAAGGACTTCACATGTCCAAGGAAGAGGATCGTTACCTTCGAAGTCTTTATCAGAGCAATGAGATAGATTCTAGCTAGATGGAAATGACCACTACGGCTTTACCTCTATAGATCTGTACTTATCTTGCGAATTGGGACTCCGAACTCAGACAGCGTCGAGATCTCCTTCGAATGATGTTCCTCCTTTCTCCAGCCGTTCAGACTTAGGGCTCAAAAGAAAATGAAGTGAAACCGCCACTTCCTAGGCTTTATGTCGAGCTACCGCCGCACGGTAACTGGGTACCGCCGCGTGGCACCTTAATTGATGGCTCGATTCACATGCCCACTATAACGACTCCACCCGTTAAATAGAATATAATAGAAGGTTCGTCCGAGGCCTCACACTGTATGCCACAAATGGACAGCGAGGTCACAGGTTAATACAAAAATACCATCGAACCCTAACCATGAACATTCTAGCGGAAGTTTATTACTTGCACGAACTCAACTAAGGAATGTCCACTAATATATAGATCCCATATTTATATATAACACCAGGAATGTATACAAGCACACACACACCGCTCACGGCCTTAAGGCCTTACAAGTTTCTCTTTACAAAAGGTGGTTTCATATATCGGCACGCAGGCCGGCCACACATGAAATCCAATTCTTCGCACGACCTTCAAGGGCCTACAAGCAGCAGCAGCAGTAGGGGCTTCAGCCCGCTCAATCCAAGACAACATAAACAAGGGATGCACCTGCATATGGACGTCCACCCCATGGTTGATAAACAAAGCAACGGTTAGCATTCAGCTGACCAATTAAAACAACCCTACCCCTTACCCGGGGCAGTGGTTCCTTACTTGCATACAGTGCACTCACAATATATATATATATATATATATATATATATATATATTTATATATATATATATATATATATATTTATTTATATATATATATATAATACAACATCAACACAAACGCCGGCCTTTGTGCCAGACGCTCCGTGCACGCAGGGCACACTTATTGTGTACCGAAATCCTCCAGGTCCCAACACCGGTTAAAGGTTATTAGCTTGTTGGCCACATATAAGCCTCAAAACACACGCTGGAGACCTCATGCACCAATCCCACTCAGAGGCATTCACCTCACGGCAACTGTGAGCACTATATATCGACCTACACACATAATGTAACACGTCGGGAAGGCCCAAAGCCCCCCATTTACAGTGCTACCAATCGACTGCTCAAAATGATCCTACCACTGAACTTATTGGGTGGCTCACCCACTCAAAGGTTCTTAACTTGTTGGCCATGGTCATCAGCTTCCAAACCCCTGTTGAAGAACTCTCGTGCCCATCCACTCAGAGGTATCCGCAATCAATCTCATAACACAAGCACACAGTGCCACTTTCCCATCCATCATCCAGCTCGTGCCGAGCATACAACCAAAGGAGCTATGCAAAGCTTCCTTACCACAAATCACAAGCATCCTCACAATCTCCGCAAGCTACTCGTTATATACAATAAGTCTTCTATTGTTCACAGCATCACCAATCTAGACTACCCGTCCAGATGGGCTTCACACAGCATGCCTATTCCGTACTACACATTTCCGAATCTAAATAAAGACCCAACCGCTTGAATCGCTTACGCTTTCCACCTCTTGGTGGAGGATCCCATGCACATGCATAATGTAGGATTTCACTTGTCCAAGATGGAGATTGTTACCCTTGACGGTCGCTTCGGAGCCATGGAAAACTGGCCAGTTATAAATAACCATGATTGCCTTGCCTCCATAATGCTGGCCTCAGAACTCGAGTCGGACTACTGATGCTCCTCTAGCAGCCGGATCTCTTCTCTTACTCCTCCTCCAAGCTCTTCATTCTCTCTTGCTTAGAAAGAGAGTGATAACAAGTATAATGAGAAATACATCTCATTCCTTGGCCTTATCCCAGCAGGAGTTGTCTTGGACCACAGGATCTAAGTAGAAGGAAATGGACGACCAAGATCTGCACTGGAATCACTTTTCATGGGCTGACACAACTTGTGACACGCCCGTGTCACAAGCCGTTTCCCTACGAAGTTAAGGAACTGACTCTATCCAGACCAGTACAAGGACTAAGACGTGCCCGTGTCATGCACCTGACACGGCCGTGTTGTAACATCCCAATGTTACTTCTAGACCCCTTAACTTAGATTGGGTTAGGTATGGGGTGGGTGTTAGGGTTAGAAGCTAGATTTGACCCTAGGTAGTGGGTTGTAGCCATGTGGGGCCCACCATGGGGCCAAAGCCAAACTAGGTCAAACTAGCCTAAACATGAACCTTAGCCACACCATGACCCCACCATGATGCCCTAACCCTAAATACAATCTAAGTGGCCCCCAAGGTAGGCCATGGGGTCAACCAGTTGACCATGATGGGTCAAGTCAACACCTTTGACCTAAATAGTGAAAATGGTGCCCTAGCCCAATTCACTGGGTTGGGTCCACCCAAATCAACCCAAATTCATCATGTGGGCCTAAAGTGACCCTATAAACCCTAGGGGAGAGAAAAATAGGGCCTCTCAATAGTAAATTTGGAAAATTACCTAGGAGAGAGGAAAGAGGAAGAATAGGAGAGAGAAAGTGCCTAGGAGTTATTCTGGGCCACTTGGGCTCATCCCACCAACCCATGATGGGTTGGCTGACCATGCATGGGTATTAGGAGGTGTAGGACCTCCACCATGCAGCCTTGGGCCAAGCCCAAACCCAACCCAAGCCCAACATAGCTAAACAACTTGGTGGAGTCAACCCTCCCTATTCACTCACCCAACCCGGCCCAACACTTGGCAACCCGACCCACTAGGCTCTAATCAGCCTTCATGGCCAGTGGGACCCACTCACCAGCCACCTAGCCGGCCAAATCCACTAACCCGAGCCCTCCCCACATTGGTGAAATCACCCTTCCTTGGTGAAATCGCCCAAGCCTTGGTGATGTCGCCCCCCCTCTCATAACTCAGCCCCACACCGACCTCACACCCTCACTCCCACTTCATCCCTACCCAGAGAGAGAGAGAGAGAGAGGAAGGAAGCCATGAAAAGCCGTGGAACTCGCCGGAATGTGCATGCAAGGGGAAGCCGCCGCCACCCTCAACCACAACCACCAAGGGTCCGTATCCCCTCCCCTCTTACTGTACTAGTATCCTAGATCATCTAGGTTAGAGGTCGAGCTCAAACGAGCTCGACATAGGAATCAAAAAGCTTGAAAATAGGTTTAAAAATGGCGGATTTTAGGCTTTTCGGGTCGGTTGCACCGCCGCCGTCCGCCGCTCTCCGCCGCCCAGTCACCGGCCAGCCCTAGCCCCGACCACCGTGAGGCCGGGGAAGGTCTTGGTCGGAGGCCCCGCCGCCGGCGATGGCCGGAAACCACCCCGCAAGGGTGGCCTGCACGGGCTGGCCATGCATGCATGTGCATGAGGAAGATGATACAGTAGCCGTTAGATTTCTTTAAAATTCGTGCAAGCCGGATTAATCATTTTAAGTTATTATTATTAAATCTGTTACTATTTAATTTAATGAATAGTGATTTAAATTGTGACATTTTGGCAGTCACCTTGCATGCTGTTTATGAGGTACTTAGAGGCCCCACCATAGGATGAACCCTGAATGAAAAAGTTAGGTAGATGGGTTAACTTTGAAATTCCACAGAAATCATGACTTTTGGACCAGTAGGCTGCCCTGTAGGGCTGTTTTGCTAGGACTGCCCCTAAACTAGGGCAGAAACCAAATTTGATGCCCAAGACAAACCAAGCATCACCATGACCTGAAATTTTGGTCATGGGTGTATTTAGGTCATGCCTATGCCCTGCCAAAAATTTGGAATTTTTGGAAGAACTTTTTCTATAGTTTATAGCAAAATATCAAAAATTAAATTAAGGGCATAATTGTAATTTTAGGCACCCAAATGACCCCAAATTTTGGTGGTATGTCCTTGGGGACATTATTGGTGTCTGGAAGAAATTTCAAGGCAATTGGACCCCTGCATGAAGGGTCATTCCATGTGTTTGTGTAGGCTAATTTAGGCCTTGGTGTGCAATTAGCAACAATTTGTATTTTGTGTATTTAACCTAGCTGAGGCACCCAAAAACCATGCAATAAATTCCAGTGATACATTAGGGCATGATTCACCCCTAGAATTATTTTTGGGACTTATGAAATCAGAAATACTATTTAATGGAATTTTACAAAATATAGGAGTTTTGGGAAAATAAATGGAAAAATTTGATTTTTGTTTATAGAAAATCCTCAAATTCAGCCAAGTTAATTTATGGTGTCTTATTTGACTTTGGAAAATTTTAGACCTCTGTTTGGAAATTATTAGGGCAAAAATCTTGAAATTACTGTTTTACCCCTTTTGTATTTATATGAGAAATGATGGTAACTACATGTGGGAAAATTGTAAAAAAAAAAATATCCCTATAGGTGTACAATAACAATATTAGTGTGGCATATTTATTTCAGAATTTTTGTACACACTGAAAATTATTTGGATAGGAAAATGGCATTGTGGTAATTATTTAGAAATGAATTTTGTTAAGCCATCATCGTTCAGGAAGGAATGAAATTTTGCCATCATTCATAAAATAATAATACAATTGCTCAGTGAATTTTCTGGAATTTTAGTAAACACAAATCTCGTACTTCATTTGGGAAATGGTAGACAGATAAAATCTACATTAATTATGCGAAGAAAATAAAAATAAAAAGGGAAATTATGAAACTTTGTAGACAGTGTTATTTTAATCATTTGCATCTCAGGAAAATTCCCCTAGGTCAGAGGATTTTAATTGAGGACTCTTCATGGGTAAAATGACCTAGTAAATAATTTATAAGATTTAATTAAGGGCCTTAATAACGTAGAAAATTCATAAAATCCACATATTCATTTTAGTAGTCCATACCACCCTAGGATAAATGTTTGGAGTCAGTTGGACCAGGAATTTAGAAGTTCGATTTCAGGGTGGTGTTAGGTCATGGGGTGCGCATAGTAAAAGTAGGCTGGACTATAGGCCGCCAGGGGATGAATCAACAACTGAGTTAGAGTCTAAGTTCGGAAGTATAACCCTGGATGACAGTTGCATTCTAGAGGCGAGAGTAACAGTGCAATATTAGACTTGCCTAGGAAGAGTTGACGGAAGACCGTCACTCCTTAATCCATACCTTAAATCACTAGGTCACTCTATGTAACAGAAGAGAGAAAAAGGGGTCCGGGGTAAGAAACAACTAAAGTAAATATCCTTGAGAAAGGGAGCTTTGGGATTCAGCCCATCGCAGCTCCTAGTGCCCCTGAGAGCCCTTCACCGGGAATACCTTGGGCAGCCCTGGGATTAACCTTAAGACTCTAAGTATGATAATCTGTAGATAAGAGTAGTCTAATAGGTTAAGTGAACTGGACATGTGCTCACTTGTGCCGGGTTGGAGGGACTTGGAGTCTTTTGACTACTTGCTCACCCGTGCAGAGTTGGAGGAAAGAAATTGGCTTATATATACTCACCCGTGGCGGGTTGGAGAGATTTGAGACAGGATAGTCCTTTGAGCTGGAGGCTCAATATATAGTACTTGCATGTGCATATACTAGTGGCGGGCCATGCGGTACTGGCCGGTCGTCACAACGACGGCAGTACGGTGGACCAGGCGGGTGCGAGGGTTAGAAGGACCAGTAGGATGTTTATACTGGAGTCTGGAGGACTTTTCCTAATAACGCGCACCCGACCCAACAAGACTGACAGGTAGTCAGCAAAGTGGTACGCAGAGACTCTAGAGTGCACTGTCGGTGTACAGAGGCGTACAAGAGAGGTCTAGGCCTGGTAGTGTGTATACCCGCCTAGAAGGCGGAGACGCCCGCTCCGCTGCTGCCGTAGCCACAACGGTAGTACCTGAGAGTGATGCTAGCTCTCGAAAAGTGGGAACTAAAGGTCTGTGATCACGGAGTCGTGTGTGTGTGTTGCACTGCATGTTCATATCATACCCACCATATAGTTGCATAACATTAATCTGCATAACAACCTAAGACACCTAATGTATAAGTGGTATGGGACGCTTATACATTAGGACCTGCTATACGAACCCTTAGCCTATAAGCCTGAGTGGGCATGTTTATAGGTTAAGGTTATTTTTCCTTTATATATATGCTTGTGACTCTGACACCCCATTGTATAAATGGTATGGGACACTCTATACAATGGGAGCCTTGCAAAAGATCCCTTGCTTATGCGTACCCGCATAAGTGGAGGTTACATTTCATCATTTTCTTGATTATATACCCTGTCAGATTCCTGTCACCTGCTCTCTTTTGCTACCCCTTGTTGTCCTCCGCTTCGTCCTCCCGCACGGTGCCCAGGAGTTGCAGGAGGAGGTGCCGAGGATACGACTTAGTCTGTTTGACTAATGGTCGTTGACCTTACTATTTTAGGAGCTCGAAGAGGTAATCCAGCACGTCGAGGAGGCAGGGCTTGAGGAGCAGATACCGGCCACTACTACTGGAGCACATGTTCAGGTGCGATGATTCGAGATGATAGATTCCGCTGCTGTGTATGAGTGAGAGAGAGATTATGATGTACTGGGCATAAGCCCTATTTACTTTCACTTCTGTACTCATTATGGACTGGCTTTTATTTCATTTGATATATATATGTGATGTGGCTGTGTACTTGCTTCTGCTTTTACTCTGATTTATTTTGTAATTACTCTCATATTGGCCGAACAGGTTATGATCGTACTAGCCGGCAGAATCGGCGTCTTACGGTGACGACTGACTCGTGCGTTAGTGTCACCGTAAGGCGGCGGTTCTGGGCATAAGATCCGGGTTGCCTCGGATTTGAGGAACAGGATCTTACAAACTGGTATCACTTGAACACACGATCATATGAGAATACAGTCCACCACACTGGAACACCCCGCTCGGGCATTAGTTTGCGGACAAACTATGCAGCGGAAGCAATGGTGTGCCCATGTGTAAAAGCCACATAAAACAGTCCATTAAACAATGAGTTAGGCCAATTTTGACATTACCTTACCTTTATGCAGCCTCCACAGGATACGGTTCCTCCCCCTCCGGCTGCCATTCCGTTCATGCAGACAGAAATGGGACAAACGCTGACGGCGATCCTGGACGCATTCAGAGATCAGCAAGCCCCGGTATAGCTACCCAACCCAGGGTCGAACTAGCTGAGTGCGTTTAAAAGTCTGTCTCCGCCACTGTATCGCGGGACAGAAGATGCTGTGAAGACAGAGGAGTGGTTGGAGACCATCCAGGAGCTGCTAGCTGGCATCAGCTGCCCTGTCAGACAGGCAGTTCCCCTTGCCACCTCGGCACTAGACGCTCATGCAAAGAGGTGGTGGAAGTCGGTGCGGGACTCTACATTCGCCGACCGGGAGCTGATGGACATATCTTGGGAGGAGTTCAGCGACGTCTTCTTGGAGCATTTTGTATCTTCCACAGACCGAGATGCCTTGGAGGCGAGGTTTCTGAGCCTCCAGCAGGGGAGCCGATCAGTTATTGAATATCAGAGAGAGTTCTCCCATCTGGCGAGGTTTGCAGGCTTCCATGACTGGGATGACCAGAAATACGCGAAGAGATTCTATCACGGGCCCCGCGACTCTTTGAGGCAGCCCTTGCTGTTCATTGCCCACGGTACCATGGCGCAGATCATCGAGATGGCAAAGAAGCTGGAGGCTGACCAGCTGTTGGTGCAAGGCAGAGGGAAGAGATCGTTGGATGGACAGCCGTTTGGGGAGAGCAGCAGATCGTCTCAGAGGGGCAAGACGATTGGATACAGGAGAGGTGGGGGACGTCGTCGTCCCAACTATAGGCAGGATCAGGGGCCTCCTCCACCTTTGGCTCCCCCACCTATGCAGATTCCCGGACCGATGAGACAGGATGATCGAGGTCAGAGGCAGATCACCTGCTTTGGTTGCGGCCAACCTGGGCACATCAGGACGCAGTGCCCGCTTCAGGTCCACCCTCTTCCTCCTCCTACACCTCCAATGGCCCCTCCAGTTCACCAAGGCCGAGGACGAGGACGAGGACGAGGACGAGGTCGAGGCCGAGGATATCACGGCCGAGGCCGAGACCGGGAGCAGGTATACGCGCTGGATCTCACGGAGCAGAGGGACCCAGAGGAGGTGATTACAGGTACTTAAAATTTTTTTTTTTTGGATTTATAAATTTTAAATTTTAAGAGTACCTTAGACATTAAAAGTAATACTATTCTTTGAACTCAAACAAACCCAGGCATAGTGATGATTAGCGGCAAGCCCGCTCACACCCTCTTCGACACGGGTGCGTCACACTCCTTCGTGTCGGACTCGTTTATTGAAGGATTAGAAGGAGTGGAGAAGTTTTCCGGTTTGGAAAAGAGAGTGCGACTCCCTGATGGTACGGAACTTCGAACCACAGACTGCTGCAATATGGATGTCGAGGTAGGAGGCAAAGCGTTTGAAGCTCCGGCAACAGTTCTGAGCCTACCGGATTATGATCTGATCCTAGGCATGAATTGGCTTCATTGGAACTACGCGCAGATAGATTGCCCCTCGAAGAGGATCACACTCAGACACGGAGACTCCTACGTCATCATTGAAGGTATCCGTTCCATTCCCCGACTCTCTTTATCTTCAGTACAGGCCGTTAAGGCCTATGAACAGGGAGAAGAGGTATACCTCATTTGTTTCGAGATGGCTGTGGTAGAGAGTTCCATAGCTGATATTCCAGTGGCACGAGATTACGCTGATGTCTTTCCGGAGAAGTTACCTGGGCTACCACCATCACGGGACTTGGACTTCAGGATCCAGTTGGTGCCAGGGGCAAGACCAGTGTCCCGAGCACCCTACAGAATGGCCCCTAGGGAATTGGCAGAGTTCAGGACTCAGCTACAGGAACTTGTGGAGTCAGGATTTGTGCGGCCAAGTTCATCGCCGTGGGGAGCACCGGTTTTATTTGTGAAGAAGAAGGATGGATCCCTCCGACTGTGTATAGATTACAGGGAATTGAATAGGTTGACGGTTCGGAACACCTACCCATTGCCCCGGATAGACGAGTTATTTGATCAACTTCAGGGAGCCTTCTGGTTCTCTAAGCTCGATTTACGATCCGGCTATTACCAGTTACGCATCCGGAGGAAGACATACCGAAGACCGCATTTAGCTCACGTTATGGCCTATATGAATTCACGGTGATGCCATTTGGGCTCACGAATGCCCCCTCGGCATTCATGACGCTCATGAACCGTGTATTCGAGCCTTATCTAGATCGGTTTGTCATAGTTTTTATTGATGATATTTTGATTTACTCACGGTCTCGAGAGGAGCACGCAGAGCACCTAGCGCTGGTATTGCAGAAGTTAAGAGAATTCCAGATGTATGCGAAGTTCTCTAAGTGCCAGTTCTGGCTTCAGGAAGTGGCTTTCCTTGGACACACGATCAGTGGAGCTAGATTAGCAGTGGATCCGGCTAAGATTGCGGCAGTGCGGGATTGGCCACGACCAAAGACAGCGTCGGACATCCGTAGCTTCTTGGGCCTAGCAGGTTATTATTGCAAGTTCGTGGAGGGATTCTCGAGGATAGCCCTCCCCCTCACGTCCTTGACGAAAAAGGATGCCGCATTTGACTGGACAGAGCGGTGCGAGTCAGCATTTCAAGAGCTCAAGGACCGGCTCACTTCATCCCCCATCCTTGCACTTCCCTCTGGGAGCGAAGGATTCCAGATATATACAGATGCCTCTTATCAGGGGATGGGTGCAGTCCTGATGCAACATGGACATGTTATCGCTTATGCTTCGCGACAGCTGAAGAAGCATGAGCATAACTACCCAGTACATGACCTCGAGCTCGGGGCCGTAGTCTTTGCCCTCAAGACATGGAGACATTACCTCTATGGGATTCATTGTGATATATACTCCGATCATAAGAATCTCAAATACATCGACACGCAGAAGGTTCTGAACCTGCGACAGAGGAGGTGGCTTGAGTTCCTCTGCGATTACGACTATAAGATGCACTATCACCCGGGAAAGGCGAATACTGTAGCGGATGCTTTGAGCAGGAGAGCCGGCACTTCTGGACCGGAGCCCCGGGTGATGTCTATGAAGCTGCTACGCATGATGGAGGATATGCAGATTACCATGGTTTCGGAAGCCGAGCCAGTGCTCTATCGAGAGTACCTGAACTCTTTGGTCAGCAATGATGATGTACAGAGACGCATTCTTACACATCAGAGATTGGATACTGATCTAGAGCCTATCTTTGACGCTCTAAAAGGAGGCAAGCATGGGGATTATACGCTGGAGGACGACCTTCTTCGATTCCGTGGCCGAGTGTACATTCCAGCAGGAGGCGAGATCCGGGATGACATCCTCAGAGAGGCACACTACTCCAGATATTCAGTGCATCCCGGCATCACCAAGATGTGGGCTGATTTACGACGGACCATGTACTGGCCAGGAATGAAGAGGGAGATCATACATCTGGTGACACACTGCGAGACTTGCCAGCGAGTGAAGGCCGAATGCAAGAGCCCAGGCGGTATATTACAGCCACTGCCAGTCCCAGAGTGGAAGTTCGAGGATATCTCTATGGATTTTGTTCACGGACTCCCCCGCTCTCATTCTGGGCACGACTCCATCTGGGTCATTGTGGACAGGTTGACCAAGGTAGCACGGTTTATCCCGGTCAGAAAAGATGCCCCGGTTGCTGTACTGGTGAGGTTGTTTGTAGAGCAGTTCGTCCGGTATCACGGAGTACCCAGGTCTATTGTTTCAGATAGGGACGGTCGCTTCACCTCCAGGGAATGGAGGGCAGTGCACGCTTACTTGGGATCCAGACTTTCCTTTAGCACTGCCTTCCACCCGCAGACCGACGGTCAGACGGAGCGGACGATACGCACTATGGAGGACCTGCTCAGGTTATGTATTTTGGATACAGGGAAACCTTGGGAGAGGCTACTGCCGTTGATCGAATTCTCATACAACAACAACCACCAGGCCAGCATCGGGATGGCTCCTTACGAGGCGCTTTATGGGAGAAAATGCCGGACTCCGCTATCCTGGGTGCAAGATGTGGATACTCGAGCCCTTGGGTCAGACTTTGTAGAGGATACGGAGGCTCAGATTCATTTGATCAGGGATCGGCTTCTGGAAGCTCAGAGCAGACAGGCGAAATATTATGATGCTCGACACCGGAAAGTGGAGTTCCAAGTTGGGGACAGGGTTTTCCTGAAGATCCGACCGGTACACGGTATTTCTCGGATTCGGAGACATAAGAAGCTCAGCAACCGGTACATGGGACCATACCTGATTCTGGAGCGTGTGGGCCCCTTGGCTTATCGGCTGCAGCTACCTCCGGAGCTGAGCAGCCTACACGATGTGTTCCATGTCTCTTCTTTGCGAAGAGCTCTCCTTCGCCCTGAGCAGCACGTTCCTACTGCAGCTGGACCGGTAGAGCCTGACCGGTCAGTCAGATTGGAGCCGATCCGGATCGACGATTCAGCAGTCCGAACGTTGAGGAAAAAGAAGGTTCCACTCGTAAAGGTGCTATGGTCCAACCATGGACGGGAGGAGCACACCTGGGAACCTAGGGATCTGATGCTGGAGCGTCATCCAGAACTATTTACATCAGGTACTTTTATGTTATTTTCTACAAAATTTCCTTAACAATTTCTGCAACTGGAACCCGTAGACCCAAACTTAAATTTCGGGGACGAAATTATTTCTTTTATTTATAGGATTTGTAACATCCCAATGTTACTTCTAGACCCCTTAACTTAGATTGGGTTAGGTATGGGGTGGGTGTTAGGGTTAGAAGCTAGATTTGACCCTAGGTAGTGGGTTGTAGCCATGTGGGGCCCACCATGGGGCCAAAGCCAAACTAGGTCAAACTAGCCTAAACATGAACCTTAGCCACACCATGACCCCACCATGATGCCCTAACCCTAAATACAATCTAAGTGGCCCCCAAGGTAGGCCATGGGGTCAACCAGTTGACCATGATGGGTCAAGTCAACACCTTTGACCTAAATAGTGAAAATGGTGCCCTAGCCCAATTCACTGGGTTGGGTCCACCCAAATCAACCCAAATTCATCATGTGGGCCTAAAGTGACCCTATAAACCCTAGGGGAGAGAAAAATAGGGCCTCTCAATAGTAAATTTGGAAAATTACCTAGGAGAGAGGAAAGAGGAAGAATAGGAGAGAGAAAGTGCCTAGGAGTTATTCTGGGCCTCTTGGGCTCATCCCACCAACCCATGATGGGTTGGCTGACCATGCATGGGTATTAGGAGGTGTAGGACCTCCACCATGCAGCCTTGGGCCAAGCCCAAACCCAACCCAAGCCCAACATAGCTAAACAACTTGGTGGAGTCAACCCTCCCTATTCACTCACCCAACCCGGCCCAACACTTGGCAACCCGACCCACTAGGCTCTAATCAGCCTTCATGGCCAGTGGGACCCACTCACCAGCCACCTAGCCGGCCAAATCCACTAACCCGAGCCCTCCCCACATTGGTGAAATCACCCTTCCTTGGTGAAATCGCCCAAGCCTTGGTGATGTCGCCCCCCCTCTCATAACTCAGCCCCACACCGACCTCACACCCTCACTCCCACTTCATCCCTACCCAGAGAGAGAGAGAGAGAGAGGAAGGAAGCCATGAAAAGCCGTGGAACTCGCCGGAATGTGCATGCAAGGGGAAGCCGCCGCCACCCTCAACCACAACCACCAAGGGTCCGTATCCCCTCCCCTCTTACTGTACTAGTATCCTAGATCATCTAGGTTAGAGGTCGAGCTCAAACGAGCTCGACATAGGAATCAAAAAGCTTGAAAATAGGTTTAAAAATGGCGGATTTTAGGCTTTTCGGGTCGGTTGCGCCGCCGCCGTCCGCCGCTCTCCGCCGCCCAGTCACCGGCCAGCCCTAGCCCCGACCACCGTGAGGCCGGGGAAGGTCTTGGTCGGAGGCCCCGCCGCCGGCGATGGCCGGAAACCACCCCGCAAGGGTGGCCTGCACGGGCTGGCCATGCATGCATGTGCATGAGGAAGATGATACAGTAGCCGTTAGATTTCTTTAAAATTCGTGCAAGCCGGATTAATCATTTTAAGTTATTATTATTAAATCTGTTACTATTTAATTTAATGAATAGTGATTTAAATTGTGACATTTTGGCAGTCACCTTGCATGCTGTTTAGGAGGTACTTAGAGGCCCCACCATAGGATGAACCCTGAATGAAAAAGTTAGGTAGATGGGTTAACTTTGAAATTCCACAGAAATCATGACTTTTGGACCAGTAGGCTGCCCTGTAGGGCTGTTTTGCTAGGACTGCCCCTAAACTAGGGCAGAAACCAAATTTGATGCCCAAGACAAACCAAGCATCACCATGACCTGAAATTTTGGTCATGGGTGTATTTAGGTCATGCCTATGCCCTGCCAAAAATTTGGAATTTTTGGAAGAACTTTTTCTATAGTTTATATCAAAATATCAAAAATTAAATTAAGGGCATAATTGTAATTTTAGGCACCCAAATGACCCCAAATTTTGGTGGTATGTCCTTGGGGACATTATTGGTGTCTGGTAGAAAGTTCAAGGCAATTGGACCCCTGCATGAAGGGTCATTCCATGTGTTTGTGTAGGCTAATTTAGGCCTTGGTGTGCAATTAGCAACAATTTGTATTTTGTGTATTTAACCTAGCTGAGGCACCCAAAAACCATGCAATAAATTCCAGTGATACATTAGGGCATGATTCACCCCTAGAATTATTTTTGGGACTTATGAAATCAGAAATACTATTTAATGGAATTTTACAAAATATAGGAGTTTTGGGAAAATAAATGGAAAAATTTGATTTTTGTTTATAGAAAATCCTCAAATTCAGCCAAGTTAATTTATGGTGTCTTATTTGACTTTGGAAAATTTTAGACCTCTGTTTGGAAATTATTAGGGCAAAAATCTTGAAATTACTGTTTTACCCCTTTTGTATTTATATGAGAAATGATGGTAACTATATGTGGGAAAATTGTAAAAAAAAAAAATATCCCTATAGGTGTACAATAACAATATTAGTGTGGCATATTTATTTCAGAATTTTTGTACACACTGAAAATTATTTGGATAGGAAAATGGCATTGTGGTAATTATTTAGAAATGAATTTTGTTAAGCCATCATCGTTCAGGAAGGAATGAAATTTTGCCATCATTCATAAAATAATAATACAATTGCTCAGTGAATTTTCTGGAATTTTAGTAAACACAAATCTCGTACTTCATTTGGGAAATGGTAGACAGATAAAATCTACATTAATTATGGGAAGAAAATAAAAATAAAAAGGGAAATTATGAAACTTTGTAGACAGTGTTATTTTAATCATTTGCATCTCAGGAAAATTCCCCTAGGTCAGAGGATTTTAATTGAGGACTCTTCATGGGTAAAATGACCTAGTAAATAATTTATAAGATTTAATTAAGGGCCTTAATAACGTAGAAAATTCATAAAATCCACATATTCATTTTAGTAGTCCATACCACCCTAGGATAAATGTTTGGAGTCAGTTGGACCAGGAATTTAGAAGTTCGATTTCAGGGTGGTGTTAGGTCATGGGGTGCGCATAGTAAAAGTAGGCTGGACTATAGGCCGCCAGGGGATGAATCAACAACTGAGTTAGAGTCTAAGTTCGGAAGTATAACCCTGGATGACAGTTGCATTCTAGAGGCGAGAGTAACAGTGCAATATTAGACTTGCCTAGGAAGAGTTGACGGAAGACCGTCACTCCTTAATCCATACCTTAAATCACTAGGTCACTCTATGTAACAGAAGAGAGAAAAAGGGGTCCGGGGTAAGAAACAACTAAAGTAAATATCCTTGAGAAAGGGAGCTTTGGGATTCAGCCCATCGCAGCTCCTAGTGCCCCTGAGAGCCCTTCACCGGGAATACCTTGGGCAGCCCTGGGATTAACCTTAAGACTCTAAGTATGATAATCTGTAGATAAGAGTAGTCTAATAGGTTAAGTGAACTGGACATGTGCTCACTTGTGCCGGGTTGGAGGGACTTGGAGTCTTTTGACTACTTGCTCACCCGTGCAGAGTTGGAGGAAAGAAATTGGCTTATATATACTCACCCGTGGCGGGTTGGAGAGATTTGAGACAGGATAGTCCTTTGAGCTGGAGGCTCAATATATAGTACTTGCATGTGCATATACTAGTGGCGGGCCATGCGGTACTGGCCGGTCGTCACAACGACGGCAGTACGGTGGACCAGGCGGGTGCGAGGGTTAGAAGGACCAGTAGGATGTTTATACTGGAGTCTGGAGGACTTTTCCTAATAACGCGCACCCGACCCAACAAGACTGACAGGTAGTCAGCAAAGTGGTACGCAGAGACTCTAGAGTGCACTGTCGGTGTACAGAGGCGTACAAGAGAGGTCTAGGCCTGGTAGTGTGTATACCCGCCTAGAAGGCGGAGACGCCCGCTCCGCTGCTGCCGTAGCCACAACGGTAGTACCTGAGAGTGATGCTAGCTCTCGAAAAGTGGGAACTAAAGGTCTGTGATCACGGAGTCGTGTGTGTGTGTTGCACTGCATGTTCATATCATACCCACCATATAGTTGCATAACATTAATCTGCATAACAACCTAAGACACCTAATGTATAAGTGGTATGGGACGCTTATACATTAGGACCTGCTATACGAACCCTTAGCCTATAAGCCTGAGTGGGCATGTTTATAGGTTAAGGTTATTTTTCCTTTATATATATGCTTGTGACTCTGACACCCCATTGTATAAATGGTATGGGACACTCTATACAATGGGAGCCTTGCAAAAGATCCCTTGCTTATGCGTACCCGCATAATTGGAGGTTACATTTCATCATTTTCTTGATTATATACCCTGTCAGATTCCTGTCACCTGCTCTCTTTTGCTACCCCTTGTTGTCCTCCGCTTCGTCCTCCCGCACGGTGCCCAGGAGTTGCAGGAGGAGGTGCCGAGGATACGACTTAGTCTGTTTGACTAATGGTCGTTGACCTTACTATTTTAGGAGCTCGAAGAGGTAATCCAGCACGTCGAGGAGGCAGGGCTTGAGGAGCAGATACCGGCCACTACTACTGGAGCACATGTTCAGGTGCGATGATTCGAGATGATAGATTCCGCTGCTGTGTATGAGTGAGAGAGAGATTATGATGTACTGGGCATAAGCCCTATTTACTTTCACTTCTGTACTCATTATGGACTGGCTTTTATTTCATTTGATATATATATGTGATGTGGCTGTGTACTTGCTTCTGCTTTTACTCTGATTTATTTTGTAATTACTCTCATATTGGCCGAACAGGTTATGATCGTACTAGCCGGCAGAATCGGCGTCTTACGGTGACGACTGACTCGTGCGTTAGTGTCACCGTAAGGCGGCGGTTCTGGGCATAAGATCCGGGTTGCCTCGGATTTGAGGAACAGGATCTTACAAACTGGTATCACTTGAACACACGATCATATGAGAATACAGTCCACCACACTGGAACACCCCGCTCGGGCATTAGTTTGCGGACAAACTATGCAGCGGAAGCAATGGTGTGCCCATGTGTAAAAGCCACATAAAACAGTCCATTAAACAATGAGTTAGGCCAATTTTGACATTACCTTACCTTTATGCAGCCTCCACAGGATACGGTTCCTCCCCCTCCGGCTGCCATTCCGTTCATGCAGACAGAAATGGGACAAACGCTGACGGCGATCCTGGACGCATTCAGAGATCAGCAAGCCCCGGTATAGCTACCCAACCCAGGGTCGAACTAGCTGAGTGCGTTTAAAAGTCTGTCTCCGCCACTGTATCGCGGGACAGAAGATGCTGTGAAGACAGAGGAGTGGTTGGAGACCATCCAGGAGCTGCTAGCTGGCATCAGCTGCCCCGTCAGACAGGCAGTTCCCCTTACCACCTCGGCACTAGACGCTCATGCAAAGAGGTGGTGGAAGTCGGTGCGGGACTCTACATTCGCCGACCGGGAGCTGATGGACATATCTTGGGAGGAGTTCAGCGACGTCTTCTTGGAGCATTTTGTATCTTCCACAGACCGAGATGCCTTGGAGGCGAGGTTTCTGAGCCTCCAGCAGGGGAGCCGATCAGTTATTGAATATCAGAGAGAGTTCTCCCATCTGGCGAGGTTTGCAGGCTTCCATGACTGGGATGACCAGAAATACGCGAAGAGATTCTATCACGGGCCCCGCGACTCTTTGAGGCAGCCCTTGCTGTTCATTGCCCACGGTACCATGGCGCAGATCATCGAGATGGCAAAGAAGCTGGAGGCTGACCAGCTGTTGGTGCAAGGCAGAGGGAAGAGATCGTTGGATGGACAGCCGTTTGGGGAGAGCAGCAGATCGTCTCAGAGGGGCAAGACGATTGGATACAGGAGAGGTGGGGGACGTCGTCGTCCCAACTATAGGCAGGATCAGGGGCCTCCTCCACCTTTGGCTCCCCCACCTATGCAGATTCCCGGACCGATGAGACAGGATGATCGAGGTCAGAGGCAGATCACCTGCTTTGGTTGCGGCCAACCTGGGCACATCAGGACGCAGTACCCGCTTCAGGTCCTCCCTCTTCCTCCTCCTCCACCTCCAATGGCCCCTCCAGTTCACCAAGGCCGAGGACGAGGACGAGGACGAGGACGAGGTCGAGGCCGAGGATATCACGGCCGAGGCCGAGACCGGGAGCAGGTATACGCGCTGGATCTCACGGAGCAGAGGGACCCAGAGGAGGTGATTACAGGTACTTAAAATTTTTTTTTTTTGGATTTATAAATTTTAAATTTTAAGAGTACCTTAGACATTAAAAGTAATACTATTCTTTGAACTCAAACAAACCCAGGCATAGTGATGATTAGCGGCAAGCCCGCTCACACCCTCTTCGACACGGGTGCGTCACACTCCTTCGTGTCGGACTCATTTATTGAAGGATTAGAAGGAGTGGAGAAGTTTTCCGGTTTGGAAAAGAGAGTGCGACTCCCTGATGGTACGGAACTTCGAACCACAGACTGCTGCAATATGGATGTCGAGGTAGGAGGCAAAGCGTTTGAAGCTCCGGCAACAGTTCTGAGCCTACCGGATTATGATCTGATCCTAGGCATGAATTGGCTTCATTGGAACTACGCGCAGATAGATTGCCCCTCGAAGAGGATCACACTCAGACACGGAGACTCCTACGTCATCATTGAAGGTATCCGTTCCATTCCCCGACTCTCTTTATCTTCAGTACAGGCCGTTAAGGCCTATGAACAGGGAGAAGAGGTATACCTCATTTGTTTCGAGATGGCTGTGGTAGAGAGTTCCATAGCTGATATTCCAGTGGCACGAGATTACGCTGATGTCTTTCCGGAGAAGTTACCTGGGCTACCACCATCACGGGACTTGGACTTCAGGATCCAGTTGGTGCCAGGGGCAAGACCAGTGTCCCGAGCACCCTACAGAATGGCCCCTAGGGAATTGGCAGAGTTCAGGACTCAGCTACAGGAACTTGTGGAGTCAGGATTTGTGCGGCCAAGTTCATCGCCGTGGGGAGCACCGGTTTTATTTGTGAAGAAGAAGGATGGATCCCTCCGACTGTGTATAGATTACAGGGAATTGAATAGGTTGACGGTTCGGAACACCTACCCATTGCCCCGGATAGACGAGTTATTTGATCAACTTCAGGGAGCCTTCTGGTTCTCTAAGCTCGATTTACGATCCGGCTATTACCAGTTACGCATCCGGGAGGAAGACATACCGAAGACCGCATTCAGCTCACGTTATGGCCTATATGAATTCACGGTGATGCCATTTGGGCTCACGAATGCCCCCTCGGCATTCATGACGCTCATGAACCGTGTATTCGAGCCTTATCTAGATCGGTTTGTCATAGTTTTTATTGATGATATTTTGATTTACTCACGGTCTCGAGAGGAGCACGCAGAGCACCTAGCGCTGGTATTGCAGAAGTTAAGAGAATTCCAGATGTATGTGAAGTTCTCTAAGTGCCAGTTCTGGCTTCAGGAAGTGGCTTTCCTTGGACACACGATCAGTCGAGCTAGATTAGTAGTGGATCCGGCTAAGATTGCGGCAGTGCGGGATTGGCCACGACCAAAGACAGCGTCGGACATCCGTAGCTTCTTGGGCCTAGCAGGTTATTATTGCAAGTTCGTGGAGGGATTCTCGAGGATAGCCCTCCCCCTCACGTCCTTGACGAAAAAGGATGCCGCATTTGACTGGACAGAGCGGTGCGAGTCAGCATTTCAAGAGCTCAAGGACCGGCTCACTTCATCCCCCATCCTTGCACTTCCCTCTGGGAGCGAAGGATTCCAGATATATACAGATGCCTCTTATCAGGGGATGGGTGCAGTCCTGATGCAACATGGACATGTTATCGCTTATGCTTCGCGACAGCTGAAGAAGCATGAGCATAACTACCCAGTACATGACCTCGAGCTCGGGGCCGTAGTCTTTGCCCTCAAGACATGGAGACATTACCTCTATGGGATTCATTGTGATATATACTCCGATCATAAGAATCTCAAATACATCGACACGCAGAAGGTTCTGAACCTGCGACAGAGGAGGTGGCTTGAGTTCCTCTGCGATTACGACTATAAGATGCACTATCACCCGGGAAAGGCGAATACTGTAGCGGATGCTTTGAGCAGGAGAGCCGGCACTTCTGGACCGGAGCCCCGGGTGATGTCTATGAAGCTGCTACGCATGATGGAGGATATGCAGATTACCATGGTTTCGGAAGCCGAGCCAGTGCTCTATCGAGAGTACCTGAACTCTTTGGTCAGCAATGATGATGTACAGAGACGCATTCTTACACATCAGAGATTGGATACTGATCTAGAGCCTATCTTTGACGCTCTAAAAGGAGGCAAGCATGGGGATTATACGCTGGAGGACGACCTTCTTCGATTCCGTGGCCGAGTGTACATTCCAGCAGGAGGCGAGATCCGGGATGACATCCTCAGAGAGGCACACTACTCCAGATATTCAGTGCATCCCGGCATCACCAAGATGTGGGCTGATTTACGACGGACCATGTACTGGCCAGGAATGAAGAGGGAGATCATACATCTGGTGACACACTGCGAGACTTGCCAGCGAGTGAAGGCCGAATGCAAGAGCCCAGGCGGTATATTACAGCCACTGCCAGTCCCAGAGTGGAAGTTCGAGGATATCTCTATGGATTTTGTTCACGGACTCCCCCGCTCTCATTCTGGGCACGACTCCATCTGGGTCATTGTGGACAGGTTGACCAAGGTAGCACGGTTTATCCCGGTCAGAAAAGATGCCCCGGTTGCTGTACTGGTGAGGTTGTTTGTAGAGCAGTTCGTCCGGTATCACGGAGTACCCAGGTCTATTGTTTCAGATAGGGACGGTCGCTTCACCTCCAGGGAATGGAGGGCAGTGCACGCTTACTTGGGATCCAGACTTTCCTTTAGCACTGCCTTCCACCCGCAGACCGACGGTCAGACGGAGCGGACGATACGCACTATGGAGGACCTGCTCAGGTTATGTATTTTGGATACAGGGAAACCTTGGGAGAGGCTACTGCCGTTGATCGAATTCTCATACAACAACAGCCACCAGGCCAGCATCGGGATGGCTCCTTACGAGGCGCTTTATGGGAGAAAATGCCGGACTCCGCTATCCTGGGTGCAAGATGTGGATACTCGAGCCCTTGGGTCAGACTTTGTAGAGGATACGGAGGCTCAGATTCATTTGATCAGGGATCGGCTTCTGGAAGCTCAGAGCAGACAGGCGAAATATTATGATGCTCGACACCGGAAAGTGGAGTTCCAAGTTGGGGACAGGGTTTTCCTGAAGATCCGACCGGTACACGGTATTTCTCGGATTCGGAGACATAAGAAGCTCAGCCCCCGGTACATGGGACCATACCTGATTCTGGAGCGTGTGGGCCCCTTGGCTTATCGGCTGCAGCTACCTCCGGAGCTGAGCAGCCTACACGATGTGTTCCATGTCTCTTCTTTGCGAAGAGCTCTCCTTCGCCCTGAGCAGCACGTTCCTACTGCAGCTGGACCGGTAGAGCCTGACCGGTCAGTCAGATTGGAGCCGATCCGGATCGACGATTCAGCAGTCCGAACGTTGAGGAAAAAGAAGGTTCCACTCGTAAAGGTGCTATGGTCCAACCATGGACGGGAGGAGCACACCTGGGAACCTAGGGATCTGATGCTGGAGCGTCATCCAGAACTATTTACATCAGGTACTTTTATGTTATTTTCTACAAAATTTCCTTAACAATTTCTGCAACTGGAACCCGTAGACCCAAACTTAAATTTCGGGGACGAAATTATTTCTTTTATTTATAGGATGAGGAGTGGTTTGAAAACTCCTTATTAAGGAGGTCTCGGGTTCGATCCCCGGCCTCAACAACCCGCCTGTGAATGGAGAGGGGTTGGGGTGCATGGTCTGCAGACCTGGTTAGGCTGAACCCTTTCGAGCGTGGTGCTGGGGGTGCCGGCGGTCGTCCTTGCGAGCGTGGTGCTGGGGAGGCCGTTACAAAAAGTGCACTTTTTATAACGGTCCAGGCCCGCCAACCCCGCGGGACCCAGCTGGCACCGCCGGCCTACCAGAGTCCAGACCCGGGCCCACTACTGGTAGTCAGCCTATCACATCAAGCCTGCAGGCCAATGCACCCCAACCCCTCTCCATCCAGGCGGGTTGTTGGTGGCCGTAGCCCCCCTTAGATGAGTCAAACTCGATAGTCAAGCCCGCACTACGGGGACTTCCCAGGAGGTCACCCATCCCAGTACTACTCCAGCCCGAGCACGCTTAACTATGGAGTTCTTTCAACTCTCATCACCAATTGAGCTGCAGATCAATTGGTGATGAGAGTTGAAAGAACTCCATAGTTAAGCGTGCTCGGGCTGGAGTAGTACTGGGATGGGTGACCTCCTGGGAAGTCCCCGTAGTGCGGGCTTGACTATCGAGTTTGACTCATCTAAGGGGGGCTACGGCCACCAACAACCCGCTTGGATGGAGAGGGGTTGGGGTGCATTGGCCTGTAGGCTTGATGTGATAGGCTGACTACCAGTAGTGGGCCCGGGTCTGGACTCTGGTAGGCCGGCGGTGCCAGCTGGGTCCCGCGGGGTTGGCGGGCCTGGACCGTTATACGTGTCACAAGGTACATGCCCGTGTTGAGGGGCGTGTCCCTCAATCGACACAGGACCAACACTCCCGAAAAGGACACGTTTAAGGCACACACTCGTGTCCTTGGACATGTGCTAAACACGCCCTTGTGACACGCCCATATCACAGGACATATGCCATACTCGACATATCCCGGTTACCAACCCGAGCAGGATACAGCCTGGGACATTCCCGTGTCCCTGGTCGTGTTGCCTCTCAACTATCATCGACTGTATTGTTTCAAAAACTCAACACACACAGAGAAGGACACGCCCTTGGACACATGCGTGTCCCAGGCCATGTGCCTCACTTGAGATACACTCGAGCCCCACTCGAGTACTACTCGACCCACTCGAGTACCCAGTGCTGGACATGCCCTGGGACACGCCCGTGTCCCAGGCCGTGTCACTCAGCCTGAACTCCAAATTGGAATTTGGGGTGTTACACCCACCACCCAAGATATCCAATCATAGGTCAGTATGTGGGCATACCATTACAACCGACTATCGTCACGTGATAGGTTACTTGTAACACCCCAATCCATCGTATGGCATATAACAGAAGGTCCAGCTGGAACCCGACGCCATATACCACGGACAGTCAGAAGGGTTACAGAATAATACAAAAAACTCAACTACTCGCCATAACACAGAGCATTCTAGCAAATGCTTTTAAACAGAAGAGAACCCATAATTTGCACAACAACGACATGAATGTCCGCTATACACCACAGGAATGAAATACAACAAATACACAAAAGATCACTTGGCCTTAAGGCCTTATAATGTTCACTTGACAATATAATGTTTTACATACATCGGCTCACAGGCCGGCCACACATGACAAAAGTAAAACAACAGTTCGCTTTGGACTTCGAGGGCCAGCTCAGCTACTTGGGCTCAAGACCGCTACTTGGCGCTTGGTTCCGCAGCACCTGCAAGCAATATTCCACCGCACGGTGGCTAACAAAGCAATGGTCAGCTAAGGCTGGCCAAATTATAATGACCCCGTCTCTTACTCAGGACGGCGGTGCTCCTTCCTTGCACTTCATTATCCCAGCTAAACCATAAAGTGCATAAGTATATTTCGCCACAGGTGTAGGCTCGCTCGGCCAAACACCCCGTGTACTCAGGGCACATTCTCAGTGAATCCGGTCAATTCCATGGCTTCACTACCATCCTCGGGATGGAAAACATTGTGAGCATTTTTGAGTCTTTCTGACCGCAGTCCAAGACTCCTGACTATGCCAACGGCCAGTTCCACTTTAGGGCCTCTAGCACTGAACCGCAAAGCCCGGGTCCATTTTCACCCGCCCATTTCTCACACTGCCTAGTCATTTTAAGACGTACGTGTGGGTCAAGTTTCACCCGGATCCTAAAACATTCCCAATCATCACATAACCAAGTTATGTTCAAGGCTGGCTCCCCGGCCGCCAAGTTAGCAGAATTACGATTCTGCCCAATTTTTCGGGTGTGCCTTGGAGTTAATCCCCAAGGATCCCTGCTGTAATCTTCCGCGTAGAAACCCGAAAACAACGCACGAAGTCTTCTCCGGCTACTCATGCAATGCAACATCACCGATCCAGACAAACACATCTGGGTAGGTTTCACACACAATGCCTATGTTCGTACTACGATTTCAGACTCTAAACAAGGAGGACTTTATATATCTACCCCAAGGAACACCGCAAACTCACAACACACTCGCGTGAGAGGGTTTTCCCATGCAAAGGAAGAAGAGCTTCACATGCTCAAGTTGAGAATCATTACCCTTGAAGTCTGCTTTAGCGCCATGAAGAACTTGCCGGATGAAAGGATTCGCAAGGGAATTCTCTCCACAGATCTGGTCGCTGTTCTAAAGTTCGTGCTCCGATGCTCCGCCGGCAGCCAGATTCCTTCCCTTCCCTCTTCCTTGCTCTCTCCTCTTTCTAACTTATTAGAAATAAAAAAAACTTAAGAGGAAATGAGGAATTAATCCTCTATTCCCGGAGTTAAGAAGGCAGGAACTCATATGGGCCGTCAGATCTTGTTTAAAGAAAACAAACGGCTCAGATTTGCCGAAAGTCTCTTAATCCTGGGCTGAATACGACTTTGCACACGGCCGTGTCCCAGGCCATGTGCCTCGATCCAGATATGATTATCAAGTACAGAAAAGCACACGGGTTAGGACACGCCCATGTCCAAACCTGACACGCCCGTGTCGGGTCATCGACACGACCGTGACTAGTGGAGTTTCACGAATAACCGCCACGCCAACCACCACAACCCTTGGAGTACAAGGGTCGTCACACGCCCGTGCCGAATTCGACACGCCTGTGTCATACAGTACACGCGCGTGTTCCAGGATGTGTCCTAAGTCGATACAGGACCAAACTTCCAGAGGAGTATACGGCCATGTGACACACCCGTGTCACATGTCGTGTGCCTGACACGCCCTGGGACACGCCCGTGTCCCAGGCCGTGTTCGAGCACTCAATGCTTGTCGACCACAACTCGATGACCCGAGCACGATATGGCCATGTGACACGCCCGTGTCACAGGCCGTGTTCACTCTGCCAAGACCCGAACTTTGTTCGAACACCGCCCATTTCACTTTTAAGTTTCGGGGCGTTACAAATCTCCACCCCCCACCCTTAAAAAATTTCGTCCATGAAATTATGTAAAGGTACACAAAACAATTTAAATATAACTTGCATGGAATAATTCGGGGTATGCTTCCAACATAGTATGCTCTCGCTCCCAAGAAAGCTCCTCACGTCCGCAGTTATCCCATTGGACTTTAACCATTCGAATTTACTTGTTGCGGAGCCGTTGACTTCAAAGTCTTCAATGCGAACTGGCTTGACCTTGGTCGTCAACCCATTATCAATCAGTACTTGATCGGCCGTAATAACCTAAGAAGGCTCATGTACCACCTTCCGCAATACTGAAATGTGGAATACATCGTGTAGCCCACTCAATTCCACCAACAACTTCAATCGATACGCTGTATCGCCAATCCGCTCTAGGATCTCAAACGGTCCAAGGTATCTCGGACTCAGCTTCTTCAATCATCGAATCCGCGAGACACCCTTGAACGGCTTGATTTTTAAATACACCCATTCGCCAACACTGAACTCAAAATTCCTATGCTTGGCATTATAGTATTTTGCCTGGCTGTCCTGAACGATTTTTAACCGTTCCTGAATCGTACGTACCATTGAAGTGACGTTTTCCACTGCCTGATGTTTATATAGCTTTGACTCGCCTGTCTCCAACCAAGACAATGGCGTACGACACCTTCTCCCATATAGGGCCTCGAAAGGCGCCATTCCAATACTCGCTTGAAAATTGTTATTGTATGCAAACTCTAACATGTACAGATAATCTTCCCACTATTTTCTGAAATCCAAGACGCACATGCGAAGCATGTCCTCCATCGTCCTGTTGACCCTTTTAGTCTGACCATCCGTCTGCGGATGAAAGGCTGTGCTAAAACTCGGCTTAGTTCCCAACAACTTATGCACCAGCCTCAAGTCATTTGACGTGAAGCGTCCGTCTAGGTCACTAACAATACTACGTGGCACACCATGCAATCGTATAATATTATCCACATAGAGCTTGACAAACTTTTCCACCAGATCTTCTTTCCTATTCGGGATGAAGTGAGACACCTTTGTCAATCTATCTATGACCACCCAGATGTTGTCGTTTCCCCTCTATGACCTTGGCAATCCATGCAACAAATCCATGGAAATGCCGTCAAACTTCCATTCCGGGATAGACAAGGACTTCAAGAAACCTCCGGGCTTCTGGCATTCCGCCTTCACCAAGGCACAAGTTTGGCACTTTGCCACATAAAGTGCTACATCCTTTTTTAGCCTTGGACACTAAAACAACTTCTTCTTGTCCCTATACATCTTCGTGCTCCCCGGGTGGATTGAGTACTTAGTATGATGAACCTCGTACATTAACTCCTCCCAAAGATTATCTGCACTAGGGAAACATAGGCGACCGTCCATCCTTAGCAGTCCATCTTCAACTGGAAATTAGGAATTTGACCCATCCAACGATTCATCCAAGATCTGCTTCATACTGCTATCCTGAACCAAAGCCCGCCAAATCCTATCAACAAGGTCATACTGCACCTCCGTCCAACACAATATTGCCTCGGCACTAGCCTGCTTGTCAACACAGGAGATCCCCAATGCCTCCAAATCATGGACCACACTCTCATCATGCCCCGCCAACCAGTTGGCTTGCGTAGGTGCCCTACGACTCAACGCATCCTCCACGACATTTCCTTTCCTAGGCATATAATGAATTTCGAAAGTGTAGTCCCCTAGGAACTCCATCCACCTCCGCTGCCTCAAGTTTAGGTCCTTCTGATCTAGCAAATACTTCAGGCTCTTATGATCGGTGTAGATATTTACCTTCACACCGTACAGATAGTGCCTCCACGGCTTTAGAGCAAATATCACGGCCGCTAACTACAAGTCATAGACCGGATAATTTCTCTCATGATCCTTCAACTGTCGTGATCCATAGGCTATCACGCTCCCATGTTGTAGCAGAACACAGCCCAAAGCACTGCCCAAAGCATCACTATAAATTTCAAACCCTTCGGACCCACTCGGCGAATGCAAAATAGGCGTCGTGACCAACGGCCTCTTCAATTCTTCAAAAGCTTGTGCGCACTCCAACGTCCGCACAAACTTTTTATCCTTCCTTGTCAGCATTGTGATTGGTAGCGCTATCCGCGAGAATTTCTTTACGAAGCATCTATAGTAGCAGGCAAGCCACAGAAAGCTCTGGACTTCCGCCACCGTAGTCAACACTGGCCACTCCTGAATAACCTCTATCTTCGCCAGATCCACCGTTATGCCTTCATAACAAACAATATGACCAAGGAATGCGATTGAGGATAACCATAACTCACACTTGGAAAACTTAGCATACAACTGATTCTTCCTCAACGTCTCCAGTACCATATGCAAATGCTTGTAGTGATCATCCTGACACCACGAGTACACCAAGATGTCGTCGATAAATACTATCACGAAATGGTCCAGGTACTCTCTGAACATCCTGTTCATTAGATCCATAAACACGGATGGCACATTGGTCAGCCTAAACGGCATGACCGTAAACTCGTAATGTCCAAACAGCGTGCTGAACGCTGTCTCTGGGATGTCACTTTCCCTTATCCTTAACTGGTAGTATCCAGATTTCAGATCGAGCTTCGAATATACCGTTGAACCAACCAACTGATCAAATAGATCGATAATCCCTGGGATCAGATACTTATTCTTTTCCGTAAGCTTGTTCAACTCCCGATAGTCAATATAGAGTCACAAGCTCCCATCTTTCTTCTTAACGAAGAGGACCGGTGCGCTCCAAGGTGACGAACTTGGACGCACATACCTTGCTCTAATAATTCTTGCAGTTGTACTTTCAACTCCGCCATCTCCTTAGGTGTTATCTGATATGGAGAGCATGACACCGATTTGTCACCCGGCACCAGCTCAATTATAAAATCAATCTCCCGTTGAGGAGGGGCTCCCGAGAGATCATTTGGGAATACATAAGGATACTCAGACACCACTACAATACTGCTAGACCAGGATTAGGCATTGAACCATGCACTGAAATGACAAACAACTCAGCCCCAGACTGAACTGTCTTAATCACCTGAAGAGCCGACATCATAATCTTGCTCAACCCTTTCATGCCCGCAAACGTAGTCTCCTGATAAGTATTCAGTCCCAACTTCACCTCCTTTCGGTTGCAACCAATGCATGCTTGCTGCTCCGAGAGCAAGTCCATTCCAAAGATTACATCAAACTCCACTAACGGCAGCACCGACGCTTGCAAAATGAACTCCTGATCCCCGATCTGAATCTTTACCACACAGAATCTATCCGCGCGCATTGAGCACCCATTGGGCAACAACACATCCAACTTGTCTTTTGCCATCGAGGAAGGAACTCCGATGCGCGATGCAAATCTTTCGGACAAGAAGGAATGTGAAGCTCCCGTATCAAACAGGGCACTCACCGAACTATCGAAAACAAACACAAAGCTTAGCACCAAGATTTATAAGCTAACATGTAAAAAGGTAACGACCACAAAGCTAAATAGTAATAATTTAACTCATACTTGTCACCACATCAGCTTGCTTAATGGCCTCTTGCAGACCAAGGTTGTATAGTCTAGGCTGAGCTGGAGCATGACGGGATGCGATTGACTCTGCTGTCATCCCCCTTTACTCATAAGTTGCTCCAGGCCTCTTCTCGAACTTTGCACGTCCGCTCCAACACTCACGTGCAAAATGCCCCACATTTCCACAGTTGTAGCACGCTCCTGGGACTCTACTTGTGTTTTCCCCCATCACACCAGATGAAGGGTCTGAACTCAAGGTCTCTTGCTTCTTATTCCATCTGCAGAAACCAGACTTTAAATTTGGAACTTTGAACTCTGACCTTTTTTCCCCTGGGTCCTCCTTCCCTTGAACTTTCTTCGTGACCCTTTCCAATGACCGAGCCGCATTTACCAAGGCTAAGAAGCCCTGCGCCTTAGGCCCAGTGAGGAGTAGCTGTAAGTCGCCCCGTAGGCCCTAATAAAATCAGTTGTTCTTCTGCTCCTCTTCTGTAAACATATCACCAACATAACGACCTAACTGAGTAAACTCATGGAAATACACATCCACGCTACTCTCTCCCTGAGTCAAACCAAGGTACTTATTCTCAATCTCATGCTTCTCGGCAGAAGGTAGGTATCTGGCCAAGAACAATCTTGAGAATTCCTCCATCTGTACATCAGCAATTTGCCTTTCCACCAAGAGATGAACCTCCAACTCGTCCCACCACATCCTTGCCTCACCAACTAATAGGAAGGTCATTATTGTGGTCTTATGCCACTCCGCAGGTTCTGTGGCAGTCATGACCCTCTTCATAGTAGAGAGTCAATCCTCAGCTTGAGTTGGCGTTCCCATCCCGTCGAATACCCGAGGATTAAAGCTCATCACATGCTTGAGCTATTTCTCCGTGCCTCTCCTTGGAATTACCGGATAAACTGCCCCACGCTCTACCACTCCTGGCTCTGCCACTCTAATCATTTCTAGCTCATTTGCAGGTGGTGTGGGCTGCACTTATTGGGTATTGATCATAGTAAAGACTGCTTCAACCACCAATCTGATGTTTTCTGTTGAAGGAGGTATTGTAGGCATGTCACTCGGTGCACTACTTTCTGCCGATTGCGGACGTTTCGATTGCCCAGCACCGCTCCTAGTTACCTAATATAGCATAAACCCTTGATTAGGCGACACACAAATTGCTAAAAACAATCATTTGAACACTCAGGTTCCTCAAAACAAGTGTTTTTTTTTCATTTCTAAGTGGACATTCATGGGATCTTTTATGTTATAATGATGATGCACATACATGTGCTCACCACCCCTTAAAAGAATTTGCCCACAAATTCTTTTACAAACGACCGACAACCTGGCTCTGATACCAAATTGTAACACCCCAATCCGTCATATGGCATATAACAAAAGGTCTAGCTGGAACCCAACGCCATATACCACGGACAGTCGGAAGGGTTACAGAATAATACCAAAAACTCAACTACTCGCCCTAACATAGAGCATTCTAGCGGAAGCTTTTAAATAGTTTAAGAAAACCCAAAATTTGCACAACAACGGCATGAATGCCCACTATACACCACAGGAATGAAATACAACAAATACACAAAAGAGTACTTGGCCTTAAGGCCTTACAAATGTTCACTTGACAATATAATATTTTATATACATTGGCTCACAGGCTGGCCACACATGATAATAGTAAAACAATAGTTTGCTTTTGCCTTTGAGGGCCAGCTCAAAACTTGGGCTTCAGCCCGCTACTTGGCGCTTGGTTCCGCAGTACCTGCAAGTAACATTCCACCGCACGGTGGCAAACAAAGCAACGGTCAGCTAAGGCTGAACAAATTATAATGACCCCACCCCTTACTCGGGCGACGGTGCTCCTTCCCTGCCTTACATTAGCCCAGCTAAACCTTTAAGTGCATAAGTATATTTCGCCACAAGTGTAGGCTTGCTCGGCCAAACACCTTGTGTACTCAGGGCACATTCTCAGAGAATCCAGTCAATTCCGTGGCTTCACTGCCATCCTCGGAATGGCAAACATTATGAGCATTTTTTAGTCTTTTCGACCGCAGTCCAAGACTTCCGACTATGCCAACGGCCAGTTCCACTTTAGGGCCTCTAACACCGAACCGTAAGCCCAGGTCTATTTCACCCACCCATTGCTCACACCTCCTAGTCACTTTAAGATGTACGCGTGGGCCAAGCTTCACACGGATCCTAAAACATTCCCAATCATCACATAACCTAGTTATTTTCAAGGCTGGCTCCTCGGCCGCCAAGTTAGCAGAATTACGATTCCGCCCAGTTTTCCGGGTGCGCCTTGGAGTAAATCCCAAAGGATCCCTATTGTAATCTACTGCGTAGAAACCCGAAAACCACGCACAGAGTCTTCTCCGGCTACTCATGTAATGCAACATCACTGATCCAGAAAAACACATCTGGGTAGGCTTCACACACAATGCCTATGTCTGTACTATGATTCCGGACTCTAAACAAGGGGGACTTTACATATCTACCCCCAGGAACACCGCAAACTAACCACACACTCGCGTGAGAGGGTTTTCTCATGCAAAGGAAGAAGAGCATCATATGCTCAAGTTGAACCCGAGAGCTTCACCAACTAAATGAACCATGATATTGCCAGCGGTATCTCTACCGATTCTCAACTTGAGCATCCATCCTATTTACCCTCTCGGTCTGACCATCCATCTGCGGATGAAACGACGTACTGAACTTCAGCTTAATATCCAACAGTTGATGTATTAGCCTCTAGTTATTAGATGTGAAGCGCCCATCTCGGTCACTCATGAAGCTACGGGGCACACTGTTCAGTCGTATAATATTATCCTCATAAAGCTTTGCAAACTTTTCCATTGAATCATCCTTCCTGTTCGGGATGAAGTGTGACACTTTCGTCAAACGATCAATGATCACCCAGATGGCGTCGTTGCCCTTCTACAATCTCGGTAGACCATGCACAAAATCCATGGATATATCGTCAAACTCCCATTTCGGTAGAGGAAAAGACTTCAAAAATCCACCAAGCTTCTGACATTTGGCCTTCACCATGCACAAGTCTGACACTTTGCCACATATAGAGCTAAGTATTTTTCAGTCTTGGCGACCAGAATAGCTTTTTCATATCTTTATACATTTTTGTGCTCCCCGGGTGAATCGAGTACATGGTATAATGAGCGTCGTACAATAATTCTTCTCGTAGTCTACCCAGCTTTGGGATGCATGATCGACTATTCTTCCATAACAGCCCATTAACAATAGTAAACTAGGCATTTAACCCATCCAAAGAATCAGCTATATAGCGTTTCATACTGTCGTCCAACTCCAAAGCCTGCTGAATCCGGTCGGCGAGGTCATATTGTACCTCTTTCCAATTCAAATGTGCTTCATCACTAGACCTCCTATCAACGTAAGAGATCTCTAAGGCCTCCAAATATTGAATAAGATGCTTGTCATGTATCAGTATCTAATTGGCCTGTGCTGAATCCCTGCGACTTAACGCATCTATAACCACATTATGCTTGAAAGGGACATAATGTATCTTTAAGGTGAATTCCCCAAGGAACTCCATCCACCTCCACTAGTGCATATTTAAGTCCTTTTGATCTAATAAGATACATCAAACTCCTGTGGTTTGTTTATATATCGAGCTTCACGCCATTCAAGTAGTGCCTCCACAACTTCAGAGTGAAAATCACAACCGCTAACCCCAAAGCATGGACTGGATAGTTCCTCTCGTGTACTTTCATCTGGCGCAAGCCATATGCTATCACCTTCCCATTTTATAACAAAATTAATCCTAAGCCACTCCCTAAGGCGTCGTTGTAGATCGCATAGCCCTCTGTTCCATATGGTGAGCACAAAATAGGCGTCGTGGTCAGACTACTTTTTAATTCTTCGAAAGCTTGCACGCACGGTGGAGATAATACAAATTCCATTCCTCCCTTGTCAGGGTTGTGAGGGTAATGCTATTCGCGATAAGTTCACCACTAAAATCCTGTAGTAGCCGGCAAGCCCAAGAAAACTCCTGACTTTCTCCACGGAAGACAAAATAGGCCACTCTCATATCGCAATGATCTTTGTCAGATCCACCGCGATCCCCTATCCACTAACAATGTGGCCAAGGAATGCCACCAAAGATAGCCAAAACTCACACTTAGAGAACTGCACATACAACTAACTACTCCTCTGGGTCTTGATGGCGACGTTGTCCCGCAACTAGTTCAAGATGACGTTGTTGAGGCGGCCTTTGATCCCCGACATAGAGAGTTTGTTGATTGGGATGAACGGTGCCGCAAGCTTGAAGATGGGATGCTACCGCGGCATCCATCTCCAATGCTGCTACATGTTATGCACGTCGTTCACCGTCTCTGTTACCCTCATATAAAAATATATGATTATAAATTAAATATTTATAATTATATATTTTTAAGCATTATTTTTTTAAGCATTTTTTTTAAACATTTTATTTTCATGCATTTTATTTTTATGCAATTATCCTATTGTATTTTTATTTCATGTTACGATGGCTGCTTATAACCATCTTGTATTTCTATTTCATGAATGGTGGAGATTGAGTGGTTTAGCCTATAAAAGGCATGCTTATGAAGAATTTAGTAAGAAGATAAGAAATTGAAAAACTTAAATTTATTGAAATTTTTCCCCTCCTCCTCCTTCGCAAATTTCAGCCTCTCCTCTTGTCCTCTCTCTTGGCCGCTGGCCATCCTCTTCCCATATCGAATTCAAGCCTCCTCTCCACCTCCTCCTCGCTCCTCAAGTTCTCCACCAATAGCCCTCCTTTAACCCAAAACCCGATCACCTCTCTCCCTTCCCATGCAACTCTCGGCCACCCTAATCCCTCTCCAAACAATACCAGACCAACTCTCTCCCTTCCCTTGCAACTCTCAACCACCCTCATCCCCCTCTAAACAAAACCGACGACCCTCCTCACCACTCAAAACACCGAGCAGCAATCCTCCTTTTCCACAATAAAATCGACCCCCTCTCTCCCTCCAATAAACCGAGCAGCCCTCCTCCTTCCGCACCAAACCTGATCCCCTCTCTCCCTCCACAAAAAAATCAAGCAACCCCCCTTTATAATATCAGCCACCATCTTTCCTCTCTCCTCCTTCAATATATCCGACCATCAAGGGTTCTCCCTCTCCTAGGGTTTTTGCAATGGAAATAGCTTTCAATTTCATCGTCTGACGCTGTTCCGTGGAGTTGCATGGAAATAGATCCAACAACCGTCATCGTGTGCTTCCTCCACCCATCAATGTGGATGGATTTCTTGGGATTGGGTAACGAATTCTAAACCTCCTCTTGTGTGATTCTTTTATATTATTGTGAGATTTGGTGGATTAGAAGGCTAGTGTTTAGTCCGTATTTATATTGAAATTAGTGCGTTAATAAAATCTGAATTTCAAGCGTTTAATTCTCTGAATATTTTGTTATAAATTGGACCGGGTAGATCTCGTGAACACTACAAGAAATTGGGTTCATTAACCCTTGATTTCTCTTTGAGTTCAAGTGATTTTGTATACCCCCATATTAATTAATTTTGAGATTTGTTTGTACTTTGCTGAAATCGCAAATTTAGTTCGGGCACTCTCTTATTGGGTTTGTGTATGCATACAGATAATAATAATTTGAATAGATAATTCTTCGGATCGTGTACCTCTTATTCACTTGAGCGAACATTAGCCTATAACCCTTATTTAATCAATTAAAAGGGGTAGCGACCCTTTGCATTGTGCGTTGTTAAGTTTCTGGCCTAGTGGTTGAGTTCGACGATTGCGTAATTAGAGAGATATCGCACGCAATATATCTAGTTTAATTGTTAGAATCAAAGAGCGCAAAGTAATTATCCCGTCAGAACCATTAGCATGCATCAATTTGTCATCAGAGGGGGTTCATGCCAATTTCCTAATTGTCACCCTCCCCCTTTACTTAGAACGATTACATGCACTTGCACTATCCGTTGTCCAAAATAATAAAATAAATTTTTAATTTTTTGTCTGCAAATAGCGGCCTAAAACTTTTATTTTTCTGTAAAAAAAATTGAAATTTTTTTTTAATAATCTCCTATTTTTTTCAGCAAAAAAATAAAAAATAATATTTTAATTACCCTAGTAATTAAGCGGGAACAAATCAATCTATTATAATATTATTGGGTCAAAATCACGGTTATTTGTATGCGCACAAGATCTCGGTAGGTTTTTCTGTCCTGCCCCCACTAGATATGGCCCATGTTGTTTATGCTTCCCGATTCGACTATTTGTATGCTAGAGTTATGGCTAATCACACCCCAGCCTTACCTACATACCAGAGTAATATCAACCATCCCCACACTAGAAGAGAGGCACCCACTTATGTTGGTTATGGGAATTCTCAAATTTTTAGGGACGACCACCATAACATTATCGTCGCCTGAGAAAGATTAGTAGGTTAAGCCCAGGTGTAATGGCTAAACGAAGAGCGCTGTGTGGGTGGTTATCAATATGCTTGCCCGTAAATATGTAGCCTTCTCACTTATCAATTTGACCCTGCCTACCTCCGTACTAATAGCACCATAGCCGTGAGAAAGTATAGTTATGGTACTAGAACCGTATCTGCTTGTAGGAGTGACCATATGCCTCAGGCTAGATCCTTTCCCTACAAATGTAGGACTACCCAAAGTGCGCCTCTTTCCACCTTTAGGGAAAATAAGCAGTTTAGGCCCTATATTCTGGACTCAAATGATGTTACTACTAGGGCTTTGGCTCCTTTAGTTTCGACATCTAAGCCTCCTAAGATTGTGTATGATACCCCTGAGGATTCTGATGTAGATGTGGTATCACTTGATTCTGAGGATGACCAGCTAGATGAGAGTATTCTGTCATGTACGATAGTGCCCGACGATTCTGATGATTATGACATTAATGGGATACCTAGTGATTTGGAAGATAAAGTAAGGGATAATGGTATTCCGATCTGTGAGAGTATCTCGTTGCCTATTACATGCTTTGCTAGTGTTGTGTCTGATCACCCTATTATTGATTGCCATCTTTAGGCTACGATCCCCGTCATGATAGAGCCTACGATTGCACCAACCGAGATTGTTTCTGAGTCATCTGTGGAGCCTGAGAGTGAGGATGTCCTTATTATTATTGTGGATGATTTACCTTATGAGGGAAGGTTAATTTTGGAAGAATTTAGCGCTAAGAACCCAAAGAATATTTCTTTTACGTCATCACCATTGCCTAAAGCTACTTGTGAATTAGAAATTTTGTCAGGTTCGATTTTGCCTATTTCTGAGACCTTTACTGATTCTGATTTGGATGATGTATCTAGTGCGGAAGAATTTTCTAGCGAGGGAGTTGTTCTTTTGGATGAAGTTATTGATATAGACCCGGATGAGAGTTCCTTGATGTTGTCACCATTGGGTGAAAATTATACTGATTTGGATGTTGTCCCGGGATTGATTTTATTGACCCTTCCTCCTATTTATTTGCCTACATTAGATGACTTTTTTGGACGTGGATCCGGTAGTCCTAGTCTGAGTTTTTATGCCACACCCACTCTATTAGTTCCTACATTAACATGGTCTCGACGTTTAGATGTTAATAAGCCGAGCGCACTAGTATTTGGTCTCTTCACCGCTCTTCCTTGTCCTGACCACACCTTGTATTTGATGGATCACGTCATGAGTTATATGTCAGTGTCTAGAGATTCGCTATCGACTGTTTATGATTCCACGATGATTGTGCCACTAGATTTATTCTTATCTCGAGATATTCATTCATCCAATCCAGTGGCACATACTTTCCATCCGCCTATTTATGACCTTCGCTTACAGGCATCTAGGACGTTTGCTAGCAATTTTAATTTATGTCGCAGGCACTTTCGTTCCCTTCCGAGACCGTCATATGCTAGAGATGGTTATTTGGATTTTGTCTGGTCAATACCGGAGCGGATGCCTACTGGCTCCGTCAATAATGTAATACGTAGGAATGCTGACCCATCCATGGTTATGAAGAACTTCGGATTTGATGCTTTTCTTTCGTATTTTTATAATGCACGAGGTGTTTCACTCTATTTAAAATTTCCGGACTTTTTACTATACGTCTCTTTTCCACCTGAGTGGCTTTCTTCGTCGTTTCTTCCTTCCACTAAATGTTCTCTTGGGTTGGGGAGTGTTAGTTCTACTGTGTCTATTTTTCATGTGGATTCCTTGGTTCTTGAACTAGATGGTAAGATTCAAGTTATTTTTCTTTTGTTTGACACCCTTTCGAGTTTCCTCGAAAGTTTTGTTGTTCCTATATCTAACAGGTTCTCATTGTTGAGGGATGATCGTGCTACTATGACTTGGGTTGTGGGGCCAGATTTTCCCCCTATTGCTGCTGCTTTAAACTATTTTCCCCTCACGGGCCACTCATCGATGATGAGTAATTTTTAGTAGGGGAGGATTGATGGCGACGCTGTCCCGCCACTGGTTCAAGATGACGTTGCTGAGGCGGCCTTTGATCTCCGACATAGAGAGTTATTGATTGGGACGATCATTGCCGCAAGCTTATAGATGGGATTCTACTGCGACATTCATCGCCAACACCGCTACATGTTATGCATGTCGTCCGCCGGCGTCGTTATCCTCATATAAAAATACATGATTATAAATTAAATAAATATAATTATATATTTTTAAGCATTATTATTTTTAACAATTTTTATTTTAAGCATTTTATTTTCATGCATTTTATTTTTATGCAATTATCCTATTGTAATTTCTTTCATGTTATGATGGGTGCTTATAACCATCTTTGTATTTATTTCATGAATGGTGGAGATTGAGTGGTGTAGCCTATAAAAGGCCAGGCTTATGAAGAATTTAGGAAGAAGATAAGAAAATGAAAAACCTAAATCTATTGAGATTTTTCCCACCTCCTCCTTGGAAAATTTTGGCCTCTCCTCCTGTCCTCTCTTTTAGCCGCCGGTCAACCTCTTCCCTCTCTCAAATTCCGGCCTCCTCTCCACCTCCTCCTCCCTCCTCAAGTTATCCAACCAACATCCCTCCTTCAACCAAAAACCCGACCACCTCTCTCCCTTCCCTTGCAACTCTCGGCCACCCTCATCCCTCTCCAAACAATACCCAACCACCTCACTTCCTTCCCTTGCAAATCTCGGCCACCCTCATCCACCTCCAAACAAAACCGACAACCCTCCCCATGACTCCAAAAACTGAGCATCCCTCCTCCATTTGCACACTAAAACTGACCCCCTCTCTCCCTCCAATAAACTGAGCAGCCCTCCTCCTTCCACAATAAACCTGACCCCCTCTCTCCCTCCACAAAAAAACTGAGTAGCCCCCCTTATAATATTGGCCACCACCTTTCCTCTCTCCTCCTTAAATATATCCAGCAATCAAGGGTTCTCCCTCTCTTAGGGTTTTTACTAAGGAAACGGCTTGCAATTTCATCATTCGGTGCAATTCCGTGGATTTGCGTGGAAATAGATCCAACCACCGTCGTCGTGTGCTTCCTCCACGCATCCTTCTGGATGGATTTCTTTGGATTGGGTAACGAATTCTAAGCCTCCTCTTGTGTGATTCTTCTATATTATTGTGAGATTTGGTGGATTAGAAGACTAGTGTTTACTCTGGATTTATATTGAAATTAGTGCGTTAATAAAATCTGAATTTCAAGCGTTTAATTCTGCGAATATTTTCGTATAAATTGGACCGGGTAGATCTCGTGAATGCTAGAAGAAATCTGGTTCATTAACCCTTGAGTTAAAGTGATTTGGAATACCCCCATATTAATTAATTTTGGGATTGGTTTGTACTTTGCTGAAATCGCTAATTTTAGTGTGGGCACTCTCTTATTGGGTTTGTGTATGATTGCCAATAATAATAATTTGAATAGCTTATTGTCCGGATCGTGTAGGTCCTATTCGCTTGAGCGAACATTGGCCTATAGACCTTGTTTAATCTATTAAAAGGGGGTAGCGACCCTTTGCGTTGAGCGTTGTAAAAGTTTTAGCCCTAGTGGTTGAGTTTGATGGTAGTGTAATTAGAGAGATATCGCACACTACTTATCTAGTTTAATTGTTCGAATCAAAGAGCGCGTAGTAATTATCCTGTCATAACCATTGGCCATCATCAGGTCTCTAAAACAATATGTAAATGCTCTACATGATCATCCTCGGACTGGGAGTACAATAGGATATCATGAAAAAAACTATCACGAACCGATCAAAATACTCCATGAACATCTGGTTCATTAAGTCCAAAAGTAACATCTCGGTTTTTCCAGATCTTGAGCCTCTTGAAGCTACCATGTGGCAATAGGTATCTCTCGCCCGGCGATAGACTTGTTTCATCGAATCCAGGAATTGAGAGCACTGAGTAGCCAGGTGTTGAGAGCGTTGAGTGGTACTGCACGGCGGTAGGATTCTACCGTGTGGTGGTAGCTTGTGAAGTGTTGAGTGAAAAGCATTGAGTGGCTATCATGCGACGGTAAGGATAACGCTGGCGATAGCATTTTTCTTCCCAACGGGATCGACAACTCGGTAACCTACCATGTCACAGTAGGTAGTTACCACTCGTTAGTAGCACACGGGAGCAGTTCCGTCATTTGGCATTTTGGTCATCTGATTTCTCTTAGTATTTGATCCTATGGCCCAGGATGCTCCGCCAAAAGGGCATATAAAGGGTTGAAACGTTATAAACATTCATTCTCTTCTCTTTTGAAGTGGGATTTAGGGTTTGAGAGTAAGAGTTTGGAGGAGGAATAAGAAGGTCTTTCTCCTCCATTGACGAAGCTTCGGGGCTCCGATCGTCGATCCGAGGCCAGATGTGGACTTGAAGACAAACATTTTCATCCGTGCAAAACAAGTTTTTAATTGCATGGAAGAGGAGTTGTAAGGTAATGACATTTCTCCTATTGGTCTTTAGGATGCATGCATGGCATCCATTCTTTGCTTGTTCTATTTCAAGCATTTAGGCACCAGATCTCTCGAATGAGAGGGATTCAGGTTTCTATGGTTCAAGAGGAACCACCATGTCGATTGTGTCCGTTCCCGGAATGATATTGCAATAGAAATCTGCTATGTTAGTTGATTAGGCATTGTGGATGAAGCGAAAGTCACGACCGTTAACTCGACTCAGTGATGTTGTATAACGAGCCTAAGGATTGTGGTAGAAATCCATTTGCTGCAAGATGCCATTTATGATGATTGTTCCCCCTTGATTTCATATGAGAACAAATTGTGGATTAGGGCAGGAAAGGCTTTTGATTGTGATGTGCTAAGTAGTGGGTTTTTCTCTGTGGTTAGATGGCTAGCCCGTGACGTGCAAGTCATATGTGGAGAGTGTCCTGGTGAGACAAGTACCCTTCTATTAAATTGACGAGAACGCCAAGCTTTGGACACGCCTGGGCGATGAAGCCCACGAGCGGGTGGGGTCTAGCTAGGGTTCTTATCATCGATTCGTTTGTGTGACAGATTCCTAGCATGAGAAGTCAGAGCTTGCAGGTAAGCCCGGGTTTTGAGACCTACGAGCGGGTGGGGCCTAAGCAAGTGTTTCCATGTAGCATATTTTATGATGTTGGGGAAATGGAAGTACTCATGTTTTTGCTATTTGAACGCCGAAGGGGAAATTGGAAGTACCTGATTGATGATGCGTGATGATGTGTTAGATTCATACGTAATAAGGTGCCTTGGGTGAAGCCCAGGTTTGCATACTTGATGCATTGTGGGCCCCTTTTATTATATGCTCAACATAGAAACATGTTTGTTGTATGAGACATCCAAACCTGTTTTACTACTTTTTGTGTTCTTATATATTTGCATATGTAGTGCTGACCTGCAGGGTGATGGAGTGCTACGGGGTACGCTAGGGATGGCCGGTAGGAGATGAATTGGTTACATAGTTGAGGTCAGCCTTTGCTGACCCATGTTACTATAAACATTTATAGGGTAGGGATCTCAAGCAGGAGCAAGTTTGCTGGACAAAAAGGCCTAAGCCTCATGAAGTGAACTCTCTTGTTTTTTCCAATTTTTTACTAAATGCTTTGCTCCATGAATTGTGATCTGTCTTGCATTCCAAGGTAGCATTGGTGTGCTAAAGCATGTTGATACGTTGATGTATTATTTAACTATTTGTACTTATGAATGTTGTATGGTCATAAGGCCATTGGATACTCCTGTAGTAGTGGATAACTTCTAGTTTAGCTGTTTGTTTCTGATATGTTTATAGTCTGAGTTTTCAGTTTGGTAGTTTATATCATCTTATAATGCTTAAATGTGGAGTCTGTATGTTGTGGGGCCCCGACCGAACACATATTATACGGATATAACCGGGGAGGTGTTACAATTTGGTATCAGAGTGAGGTTAGTGTCTAGGGTAAGGTTTAGTGAGTTGACATAATCGGATCGCGTAAAGAAGTTATCCACATAGGAGTATCACGAGAGCGTGAGTGTCCTAATGTCTAAGTTTTTGTGTGAGAAGCTGATTCTTGTTTTACCTTGCTTTTTCTAATGGTGCAAGCGACGAGGCGGGGATATCGAGGCCACAACAGGAGCCTTCGACGAGCAATGCTACTGCTCTATGTCCGATGTGCATGGGTGTAACCCCAACTGACTTCTATTGTATGTTAGCAGAGGAAATGGTAGTGCCCAAGCCACATTGGCAGTGTTAGTTATGACCCATGTTGCACAGGAAGCGACTCCTGTTACCCTGGATGCGGCACCGGTCATACCGAGCGGAGGAGACAGGACAATAGAGCCGTTGGTTGTGACAGTGGTCGTTTGTCAGGGAGACCGACAGATGTAGTATTTTCTTAGATTCCATCCTCCAACATTAAAGGGAGTCGGCACGCTGACCGATGCGGAGGACTGGTGGGTGAGGATTAAATAAGTACTGAGGGCGGTAGAGAGGTTAGAGGATAAGCAGTCTCAGTTTGTGACCTTCATATTATAAGGTGATGCTAAGTTGTGGTGGGTGAGCCATAGCAACTGCCAGTTTCCTAGACACACCCCGTCTATAGAGGAGTTTGGGAATTCCTTCTTGAAAAAGTATATCCCTTCGTCGACAAGGTCAGCCCTTCAGTGACAGTTTTTGAACTTGGTGCAATGAGATAAGACTGTTGATGAGTATGTATAGGAATTTAATCGATTAGGTCGGTATGCTAGAACGACCATGACCAATGATGAAGAGAGACATAATCTCTTCTTCCATGAGTTGAGAGAGGATCTGAGACAACCCCTCATAGCTATGAGGAATACGGGCTTCAATGAGTTGATTGAGGCGGACAGGACGTTGGAAAGTTTCATAGAATGAACCCAATGTCATAAGGGATTTACAGTAAAACAGGGAGAAGGAAAGCCTAATCAATCACAAGGGAAGTCAGAAGGGAGTAAGTGGAAAAGAAGCCCCATCCCTTCAAGTCATGGGAGAAGAGAAGTATGACGTCTGGGGGATCTCGCTTTATGGGACCACCATCTTGCTATAAGTGTGGCAAGCCGGGCCACATAGCTCGTTTTTGTACTGAAGGTGGCGCTGAGCAGGAGACAAGACAGGAGTAGTCCGTGTGTTTCGGTCCCAGCACTGCAGAGAAAGGAAAAATGGTGGAGTCGAGCGTTTCACGTTTCCAATCCGTGCAACCAAGGGCATACAACCTTGGGCAGTAGAAAGCAATTCGGCAACTCGATGTGGTGACAGGTATGGGAAGTTTAAGTTTATTTATTTGCTTTAAACTTTCGAGAATTTTATTTGTGTTGCCTATGTTTTAGGCTTCGGGCTAGTTTCTGGTTACCCCGCTAGGGTATTGTTCGATACAGGAGCATCACACTCCTTTTTGGCAGAAAGCTTTATCTGGAGAATTGGAGTCGATCCCTTTTCGGCGAACGCAGAACTTCGGGTGCGCATGCCCAATGGGTCTTTTATGACTACCAGGACGAGATGGAACATTGGTTGGATTCTGGATGGAGTTGACCTCATGTTGGATGCAGCAATTCTGCTTTTGACCTGAGTTCAATGTGATCTTGGGGATGGACTGGCATGTTGAGTAGTGTGCTAGTATTTACTACCTATCTAAGGTGGTGACCCTGAGAAGTGTTGGAAAGGAAGAAGTCAGATTTGAAGGCATTAGTGGAGTTAAATGTTCCCTGATCTCAGCCATTCATTCAGTGCGGGAAGTTATCTTTGGAGGAGTAGCTTTCATAGCATTGTTAGAAGCTCAACTTTCCAAGCTAATAATCAGAGAAGTGCTGGTAGTGGCAGAATTTGTGGATGTGTTTCCTGAGGAGCTTCCTGGGGCGCATCCTCTTCGGGATATCGATTCTTCGATTGAGTTAATACCAGAAGCTAGGTCGGTGTCACACCTCCTTTTAGGATGGCACCGAAGGAGTTGGCCGAGCTTAGTGTCTACTAAGCGTTAAGAGAATAAAACCTAACTAGAAATCCAATTAGGCAAGTATACCTATCGAATTATAGCTAGGGTACACAAGTGTCGTATTTAAATTCGGGAACCGTTGAGTAATCTTACTCACACGAAGACTATTATCTTATCGAAGAACCTTTTACGGTTGTTAACTAAATTAAAAGAAGAGACTACTTGCATAAATAAAAGCACTTGCACTTAATCAGAGAGAGCACAACTAGAGATTAAAATGAGGGGTTAAACAATGATAAAGAAAAGCACTCGATCGAGAATCACCTCGACCTAAGTAGCTCAAAAATTCGATAATAAACTCTAACTTAATACGACAAAGGACCTTGACCGTGGAGGTTCCTAAAGCATGAACACGCTTCTCTCGAAGTCGTGCCCACCTAAATTTAGGAAGGTCCGACGAACTCTCATCTAAATTGGAGGCATAAATCTTGATTTGCGTTGTGAACCCCGCTATTGGATTTCACTCCAATCCGGGAGATTTAACGTATGCCTCTCTCGAGGGGTGCGTGCACTCTATTTACTCTTGAGTGTTCACTCCAAACAACGAGCCTCTCAACTAGCTAAGAGTAGAAACAAAGATGTAAAATATATATCGATGATATATCTCCAAACACGATTAATCAAGAGTAAATCAAGGTCTAAACCTTACAAAGAAAAAGCAAACTAGAGCATCATAAATTAATCAACTAAAAACTCGGATAATCAAGATCGAGTACAGGAGGATTAGTTACTCATGGTGAAGTGGAGGAAGAGAGATGAGTAGGAGTGCATGGAAACAAAATAGAGACAAGAAAAAGCAACAGGCTTTATATTAATTCAAATAGAGAGATACAACTTGAAATATAAAAACTACACTTGTAGGAAATGAAAAAAAAACTAATCTAGCACTAAAGATTAATTACTAAAAAAATTCAAGAACTATTACAGAAGAGTAAAGCTAAAATAAAAACACTGAAATGAGAAAAAGAGAGAGGAAGAACACTAAGGAAGAACTGATTGGCAGCACTTCCCCTCTCCCAAAATTCTATATCTTTTTTACACAAGGGGAGGGGCTCTATTTATAGATTCTTCAAAGATCAATAAATGCACATGCATCCATCCATGCATGGGAGTTGACCTTGTTACAAATTCTATCGAGAAATGATGATTGCCTCGGTACGGGTGACGTGCATTTATGGTGGCAGTAGGCTTTTGTGAAAAAGCGGGACTTGTCCTCTGGCAGCAGGTAAGTTCGACGAAAGAAGGAGAGAGGGCTCGACAAAATCATAGGAGAAGGAGGGAGAGATCGATGAAATCAGAGGATAAGGAGGGAGAGCTCGATGAAATCAGAGGAGGAGGGAGAGCTTGACGAATGGAGAAAAGAGAAGGCGGACGGGAGGTCGAAGAATGGAGGAAAATGTCGAACGCTGAAAGTTGAAGGGAGGTCGATGAATTTGAACTGAAGGCGAGGTCGACGAACATCAAATGCAGGAAGGGTGATGGGAGGTCGACAAATTTGAACTTAAGGCGAGGTCGACGAAATTGGAGGAGTTCGTCGAACGCAGAATGTAGGCGAAGCTCGACGAAATTGGCTGAAGGCAAGGTCGACGAACGTCGAACGCTTAAATTGGATGGGAGGCCGACAAAATTTAACTTAAGGCGAGGTCGACAAAATTGGTTGAGCTCGACGAAATTGGAGACGTTCGTCGAACGCAGAATGAAGGCGGGAGGTCGACGAATTTGAAGGAGTTTGTTGAACGTAGAATGAAGGCGGAGCTTGATGAAATTGGCAGAGTTCATCGAATGCAGAAGGTGGAGGAGAGGTTGACGAATGCTGAGGTCGACAAATGCTGGCGAGCTCGACGAAGTGGGCTAAATGTACCATTCGTCGGACGCAGAAGATGCGTTCGATGAATGTTGAGGTCGACAAATGCTGAGGTCGATGAATTCTGAGGTCGATGAATGTTGAGGTCGACGAATTATAGTGAGCTCGATGAACTGGCTGAGCTCGATGAACTTGGCTGAAAACCTGCAAACCCGCAAAGAAAAGAGAAAACATTAGTGAAATTAAATTATAGACAAGAGGAGGTCAAAATAAAGTTTTAAAAGATATGATTTTTATAATAAAGACTTGTAATTTCCCTAGTAGTTTAAACTACAAAATGTATTATCAAACTCCCCCAAGCTTAAGCTTTGTTTGTCCTCAAGCAAAAATATAAAAACTAGCTAACATAAAAGTGACTAATCAGTAAAATTCTAATTATGCTAACACAAGTACTATGCAAAATTTTAAGTAGGGAGAAGGTAAAACGTAAACCTAAACCAATTAATTAAACAAGGTTTAACAATTTATAAACTTTACTAACGAAAATAAATTATCCAAAATTTTAACAAAATTCTTTAAATAAATTTAAGCAAAACAACAAAATGAGAAAACGCATTGAGTTGTAACTAGATCCAAGAGACACATTATAACTATATTAATCAAATAACAAAAATCTAAATTTAAATCCAAAACTTTACTATTTTACTTTTCTTCTTTACTTAGCTAAAATATAAAATTCAAAAACATGAATCAAAAGAGCTTATTTGGACCGAAATGTTTGGTTTAGGATTCTGATTAGAAGTGGAATTCAAAGATAAACAAGGAGGCTCAAAAATCACACTAAACCAAAATAAAGAGTTTTAAAAATTTCATCATAAATAAAATATTCTTTTTTTTCATTTTCTTTTCCATTTTTGTTTCTTTTTTTTCCTTTCTTCTTTTCAAAACATAGGCCATAAATATTTTTCCTTTTTGTTTTGAAATTGACCAAACAAAAGTAAACACTTCTTTTGAGCATATTTTTTCTTAAATTTCTCAAAAAATCACAAAATAACCTTATCACAACAGGAAATTTTATTAAACTCAAAAAGTTAGTGTGATTAGATAGGTTGGAAGATTTTAGCTTTTGTGAAAATGAAATGATAAGTGGAGCTATCAATTGAAATCAGAAAAAGGATCAAAAGTGGCTAAGTTGGGATGAAAAATTTTAGGTTGGCAAGAAGGCTCAAACAAAAACAAAAACGGGCTAAATCATTTTCATGCTTCTAAATTTATCTAAAGCATAGTTTTGAAAAATTTCAAAAAACAAATCCTAAATAATAAATGAAGACTAATGAAATTATATTGAAAATAGAAATAATAAGTGACTTGGATCGTTCACATCTACTATGCAAATAAAAAGTTGACATTACAAAAATTATCCAAAAACAAAAAGGAAAATAGCGATCCAGAGCCGCCCCGCTCTGGCGCAGCCAGAGGAACACGTCCGGCGATCACTACCGGGCTGCAGCCCAAGCACCCCACCCATGACCGCACCTATTCTCAGCGCGGCGGGATGCTCAGCTCAGTTGGTGATGAGAGCTGTTAGGAAAGCTCTTTATCAAGGGGGCTGGGTTCGAGACCTCGCCTCAACATCCCGCCGCGCTGAGAATAGGTGCGGTCATGGGTGGGGTTCTTGGGCTGCAGCCCGGTAGTGATCGTCGGACGTGTTCCTCTGGCTGCTCCAGAGCAGGGCGGCTCTGGATCGCTGCATCATCTAAGCCCTCAAAAGAAGGGTATAAAGAGGAAGAGGCTAGCTTGGAAGAGAGGTCTGAGATAGAAGCAACAAGTGGAGCCAAGGCTTCATCTATGAGCTTCCTAAGAGTGGGAGTAATGAATTCAAGGAGACTAGAAGAAATAGATGAGAAATCCAAATACATATACTCAGAAGGATTTTGAGCAGATGCAGAGGATGGATTGTAAGTAGATAAAAGGGAAGTAGAGGGAGCAGATCTGTTAGCACAGTTTGAACATATAGTGAATGCTTGAGGAATAGATGAAGGAGGGATGACATGGGGAATTTCATCTGGAATAATTTCCTGGATTGGTGAATGTGGTGGAGATATATGAGGTAGAGCTGAATGTTGTGGCGATGAATGTAGTAGAGAGAAGTGAGGAGGAGAATAAAGTAGTGGAGATGAAGGTGGTGATAGATGAATGGGTGAATCTGTATGGAAGTAAGTTAATGGGATACCTTCAGATAGATTAGGTGGTAGTGGTGACTGAGGAAGAGGGGAATCATCATGTAGAGTTGATGATGGAATTTTTCAGATAAAGAAGGTAGATGAGATGGAGATGAATACCTAGGTGAATGATGTGGAGATGGTAGGGGAGAAGAATTAGGAGGAACAGGAGGTGCTTCTGGGGTTGAGAGAGTGGCTAGAACAACCCTTGTTCTTTAAGACGTATTCCTATAGGATTCAACACTGGATGGCTTTTGAATCACCCTCTCCCATTTTCCAAAAAGGGCAGAGGTAATCCTCCTGGAGGCATTGATAAGCACTGTTGGAGATACCAGAACCTCGAGGCATTTTGTTTGGAGAAAAATTCCCAGTATTCTCCGATAACTAACATCTTTTTTTTTAATCTTCTTTTTGATTGAGTCAAACAATATTGTCCCCCAATTAACAGGTTTCTGGTCCACCAGAGCACACATCAAAAAAAATTTATGCCTGGTCATATAATCATTGGCAGAGTGTTTGCCCAGAATTACCTTCCCAACCACATCAGCAAAGAACTTATATTTTATAGAAAAAAATTTCTTCAGTAAGTGGTTAGGGTTTCCTTGATTATTTCCAATTCTATCAAGCATAACATCTATTTCTGAGCTAGACAATTCTATATCGTCTTCTCCATTACCTAATCCAAAAATTTCAGATAAAATTGCATGGGTGATTGAAACCTGATTGCATGAGATAGATCCAGTAATAATTGTAAGATCAGGAATCCTTGCTGTATGAACCCATTCTTTTATCTCTGTGAAGGGGAGTTTGATCCTGGTGGTCATAAAATTACGCAGTTGCTGTGCCTCAAACAATTGCAAAATATCTTGGAAGATTAGATCTGAGTGGCGGAATGAGTCCATATCGATGTTGAATCCGACATCGAATTTCATCTAAGAGAGAGTCGCTTGAGAAATCGCCAATTTTCTGCAATATAGAGAGATCAAGTGCACGGGAAATGGGAAATGCGCGGGATAGAGCTCGATGAAAACCTAATTATAAGTTTTCAGAAGTCGAAAAGGCGAACCTTGTCCGACAAATAGCAAAACATCGAAATCTATTCGATGATAAATTCTCAAAATAAATACATTTCTTTGATCTCCGTTCGACGAAAGTTTTGCAAAAGGAATACATTTCGTCGAGCTCCATTCGACAAAAAGCACTAGAAACTAATTCGTCAATCTTTGTTTGACAAAAGTTTCTCAAAAAGCACTATAACCTTGACTTCTTTTTTTTTAATTCTAAGACATACTTTCTTTATGTTAATTATCTCAGTAAAAAAAACAAAATAATCTTAACAACAATTTTAAAAACTATCATAACAAAGCAATCACAGTACAATACACACAGTTTTATAGTGTTCCCCAATTTATGCTTACATTCACTTTCTCCATTCGCCTATCTTGCAATGAACTAGATTCAGCCAAACTCCTTCTTCTTTCTTTACTCAGATCCTCAGATCTTACAGCTTAGAGCCCAGCAGGCTCCTACAACTCAGACTATATAAGCTTACCACTAAGAACACCAAGATCTTACACCTCAAGTTCTTCCCAAGAACTCTACATAAGAGTGAATCCACACTCATACACATCAGGCAACCCCTTCCCTATAACTCAGAACAATCAGTCCTTACTCCTCAGATAAATAACCACTTCTCCTACCTCAGGTAACTCCTTCCCTACATCAACCTTTATAACACAGACTTATAACTTAGAGAATTTGATTCCCCTATACTCAGATGTACAAGTAGATCTTATAATATTAATTGATGATGAAAAGAAAGATTTAGAATTAGTCACCCAGAGAGAAATGGGTGATTGCTTCTTGAACTGAACTTGATAAGTCCTTCCCTTGATTCTTACTGTAGAAGATTTGATCCGTCCCTTTTAGCTTTTCAAAGCCTCTTGAAGTTGAAATTGTGGTAGATCTAGGCTTGAGAATGTTGAAGATGATTCTTAATCAGGGTTCTCTCCACCTTTGGAATTTTCACAGATAACTTCTTAGATCTGGCTTCCCCAAATTTTTCTTCTTATTTTCTAAAGAGATGATCCCTTTAAATAGGCTTTATCAATGGTAACTGGTTGATTCGGTTAATAACTGACATCTGACAATTCTGATAGTTGTCAGGACCTCTGACTATATTTCTGCCCTTAGGAAACAATTCTTCTTGAAATGTTGAAACTTGACTGTTGGATGTGTTGACACCAGTCCTAGGTGTGGACACTACTCTTATAGCGAAGTCGACATACTTCTGAATGTGTTGACACAACCTTCACCTTGTCTCGACACAGCTGATATAGAATGTGTCGACACAAGTTATGAGTGTCAACACAGTTGTCTTCAGTCTCGACACTGCTTGTATAAAGTGTGTCGACACTTGTCCTTAGTGTCGACACAGTTGTTCCTTATCTCGACACAACTTGTGTAAAGTGTGTCGATACTAGTACTGAGTGTCGACACAGCTCTCTCTTTGTCTCATTGCAGTTTTGACAAAAGTCTCGACAAAGGTCTAGTGTCTCAATGCTTTTTTACTTAGGTTTATTTGCCTGCACACAAGAACTTAACATACATCAAATACAACTATATGTATATCATTGAGCTGAAAGGACTTCTTCAAATCAAGTACATTGTGACCAATGTACCAAATAATCTCCCCCTATTTGGAGAAGTCATAACTCCAATTCAATGATATACAAAATGATTCCAAAAATATATTATGATAGAGACATTAAGAGTATAGTGTAGTTCAAATGTGAAATACAATAGATAAAAACACATATTTAAAATCAATAATAATGAACAAAAAATAAGGCAAACAATTGCAATCCTAATTAATAGCACATAAAATGTTGAGTAAATCAAAATTTTCATTAATTGTTTATCACAAGGTTTACTACTACAAGCTTTGGTTACACAATGTATATAGAAGTAGATATTACAAGATACAAAATAAAAATTTCCTAAGGTAACTCTGGTTCTTTGATGACAATGCCCTTTCCAGATTTGACTGTGGCTTTTACTTCAAGTCCCTTGGCATATGCAACCTTTTTTCCTTTGTCATCCTTTGCTTTAGCTTTTGAAATTGCTTCTTATTTCAGCCTTTGTCTTTCAAAATAATGGTATGGCTTTGGGAAATATTTACTGGGTTCAACGAACTTAGCAGGAAGCTTTCCTTTCTTCAGATCATATCTGAACTTCTAGATAACTTGCTGTTGCTTAAGATGTTTGTCCCATTCTTGTTCAATGTACCATTTGCCCCTATCTGTTACATTTGTATTGACTGCCTTCCTTGTAGTGAGAATTATTGATCTTGAGGTTGGAGTCCACTGCTCAAAATTTGGTTTAGCCTCAGCTTATTATCTAAACCTTTTCTTTGATAGTTGAGCCTCTATTTCTTTAGCAGTAGAAGACTTGTCCACTTTCTCACATATTATATTTTGATCTAACCCTTGAAAAGGACTGTACATGTATTCGACAGCTACTTGGATAGCATCATAAGTCCCAAAAGCATGAAGTGCTTCAAGTTGACCTGGTTGACCACCAGACTCAGCATTTTGATCCCCATCCAACCATAGGGGAGGATGGCCTAAAGTGGCTCTGATATTTTTTGAAATCCAGGTAGCATGTTCAGACTGGCCTTAATCATTACCCTCTCCCCCTTTATGACTTCTCTTTCAATATGGTCCCTCAAATCAATTTTGTGAAACCTTACTTGACCATCTAGATAAATGATTCCTGATGTTACAGTGTTCTTCATTCTCAGTAAATTGTTGTCCAAAGACTTGTCAGAAGCCTTGATGTCCTTAAGAAGAGAAATAGAATGATCTATCAGTTTGGTTTCTATATCTTTGGCAGTTGAATCAAGTTTGGCCTCCAAAGCATTTGTTTGATTCTTTATTTTCCCCAAGGTTGTATCATGCATAAGTATCATATTTTTATTTAGTCTTGTCTGATTTTCTATGATACAGACTTGCTTATGGGCTATATCATTCTCTACTTTCTGTGCTTCTGCTTGCTGTTTAGCAATGTATACTACAACATGTGCACCTTTCTCAAAGAAATCAGTCATATCTTTCTTTAATAAGTTTACTTCAAATCTTATTGATTTTATTTCTTGTGCCAGCTGAAATTACAACTCCTTGTTTCTTTCATCCACATTCTTTTCTAGGTATTGCCTTTATTTATCAAGCATTATCTATAGTTGAACTAGCAAGGAGCTAGAATCCATTATAGGAGAAGATGGTGGTCCAGATTGGAGATACTTCTTGTAACTCTTACTTCCTATTCTTAACTTAGATTGTTTCCTTTTCTTCATCTGTGAAGCTTCCTCTTCCTCAGAATCTTATGAGCTGACAATCTCAACAGAGTTTTGTTATTATGTACCTTCAGTATTTGTATTGAGACTTTCAAAGGTAACATCTACATGCTGAATTTCAGCATCAGGAATTTCAATTTGGGAATGTTCAGCTATCTCCCCCTGGATGGTAGATACTTTAGACAAAAGAATTTATTCTTCAATCTCTTTTGGAATTTCTTCCTCCATCTATTTCTCAGACATTTCTTGTTTAGGATCTTTAGATTTTTCTAGTTCCGGTACAACATCGATTATTATAATAGTAGTTGTATCCATTGGCAATTCATTAAGGTTCTCCCCCTGAATTTGTTCTTTTTCTAGAATGTTCATCCCCTGCACCTGATCACTAGTTCCATGTGAGAGTCTTGGAGATCGCCTTTATTCTTCCTCAACATCCTTATCTGAGCTAAACTCCACTTGTTCCTCAAAATCACTTGAGGACTCAACTTTCTCTACCACTACTTTCTTGCCTTTTACCTCGTTTCTCTTCTTAGGTTCTGGACTTTCCTTAGACAAAACTCTGTCCCATCTTGACAGAATTCTAATTTCAATTCTCCTCATATGATTCATCTTAGATCTAATCTTCTGATTAAAACTCTCTGGAATTACCTTTACCAGATATAGACTAACAAGTCTACCCATATTGGGCTTCTGAATCCCTTCTGCATTCTTATGAAAGACTACCCTATTCCAATCTATTTTGATTCTGAAGATAATCCTTGTCATCAGGCTAAACATAAATGTTGAAATCCTATCACGTGCTCCAGTCTTGTAGAGGAGTACCTTTCAAACTACTTCAGATATAAATTTTCCCAGGGAAGTCATTCCCTTCCTGTTTAAGGAACTGCCAAACTTAGTGGTTGGAGCTAGTATACACCATTCTAAGGCCTCTGCTGTCTTGCTTGACTCCAGTTCATCTCCCTATATAGTTCTTGGAATTTGAAAGACTTTAGACAGTCATTTGATTGTGACCTTTACTCTTGCTTCATTAATACTGGATTTGATCTTGCCTGACTTAGGGTTTAGTGAGGCATTGGAATAGAATTCAGATACCTCTCTCTTCCATATCTTGGTTGGTTTTGAAAGTAGATATTCAAGACCTTCCTTATTGATTAGGTCAATCACATTCTTTATTTCTTCTGGTGCAGAGACGAAGGCGTCTCGCACCAGTTCGTAACCCTCGTTGATGTTGTCGTCCATCTTGGGTGCCATTCTAGTTAAAAGAGCTTGAGTTTGAGAGGTGCAGACTAAGGATTTCTAGGTCTCGACACACAACGATGAGTCTCTCAAGATTTCTAGCAAGCGTAGTCGACAATTCATTACACCATCTATTTATAGTAACCATCTGTGAAGGCGAGAAGGCGCGCTGCATTTAGTAATTTTCTAAATATTGGGAAATATTTAAAGTCGATACGGAAAGCCTATTCTATCGAGATTTTTTGACTTAAGTCGACACAAGGTTCATGTCTCTCGACACATACCTCAAGGTCTCGACACTAAATTATAATGTCTTCACACACATAATGTCGCTAATCAGTATCGACATACTGTCAGATGTCTCGACACATGACTACTTATTGTATCGATACACATTCTTGTGTCTTGACATAATACTGCCTATAGTGTCAAGACAAACTGTGGTGTCTTGACAAAATTCTTTGACTTAGACAAAATTTGTGTTCTGAATAAAATTTCTTGACTTATATCAAGTCTTTCTTAGTTGTAATTCTTTGTTGACGTGATTAGTCATCTTTTATATGTTGTACAAACTTTTATTGCTACTAATTGAAAATATTTATTCAATGTTCAACATGCCTAGTTCAAATTTAAAGTAATTGATCTTGCTTTCATCTAGGGGTTTTGTAAAGATGTCAGCAACTTGTCTTTCTATTGGAGTATACTGTAAGCTAATATTTTCTTTTTCAACATTTTCTCTGAGAAAGTGATATCTAATTTCTATATGTTTAGTTTTACTGTATGAAATAGGATTATTAGCAATGGAAATTGCACTAGTAGAATCAGAAAACATAACAAATTTACTTAGCTGTACACTATAGTCCAATAGTTGATGTTGGATCCACACCAACTGTGCCCAGTAGATACCAGTAGATATGTATTCAGATTCTGCTGTTAAAATTGCAACACTTGTTTGCTTCTTACTACTCCAACTTATGAGTCTTTTTCCGAGAAACTGGCAAGTTCCAGAAGTACTTTTTCTATCTTCTTTACACCCTGCAAAAGCTTCATCTGAGTACCATGTGAGTTCAAAATCACTATCCCTTGGATACCAAAGCCAAAGATTGGGTGTGCCCTTAAGATATCTCAATATTATCTTCACAACAGTGTAATGAGACTCTTTTGGGGGCATGCTTGGTACCTAGCACAGACATAAGTTGATAACATAATATCTGGCCTACTAGCAGTGAAATACAGGAGTATCCAATGATGCCTCTATATAAGGTTTCATCAACTGGTTTCCTAGATTCATCCCTGTGTAGTGACACAGAAGAACCCATTGGTGTTCTCATGGTAGTAGAATTCTCCATACCATATCTCTTAATCAACTCCTTAGTGAACTTAGATTGAGAGATGGATATACTATCCTCATATTATATAACTTGGAATCCCAAGAAGAACTTTAGCTCACCCATGCTGCTCATTTCAAACTTACCTTGCATAAGTCTGACAAATTTTCTACACAGCTTCTCATTAGTAGACCCAAAAATTATGTCATCCACATAAATTTGGACTAGGATGCTTAAAACTTTTATGTCTCTAAGGAATAGTATCTTGTATTTCTTTCCTCTTGAGAACTTGTTCTCTATAAGAAAGGTAGACATGGTCTCATACCAGGCTCTAGGTGCCTATTTTAACCCATATAAAGCCTTTTGCAATCTTAATACATAGGTGTTGTTCTTAGGGTTTACAAAACCTGGTGGCTACTCTACATAGACTTCCTCCTTTAGTGTACCATTGAGGAATGGTGACTTTACATCCATCTGGTATACCTTGTATCCTTTGTATGCTGCATGAGCTAAAAACAACCTTATGGCTTCTAGCCTAGCTACAGGTGCAAAGGTTTGGTCAAAGTCTATCCCTTCCTCTTGTATATATCCTTTAGCCATTAATCTAGCTTTGTTCTTAACTATAACCACATGCTCATCTAGTTTATTCCTATAAATCCACTTAGTGCCTATGATATTGTGATCACTAGGTCTAGGAATTAGATTCCAGACTTTACATCTCTCAAATTAATTGAGCTCTTCTTGTATAACCATAATCCAGTTTGGGTCAGAATTGGCTTCTTCAAACTTTTTAGGTTCTATCTAAGAGAGAAAGCTAGAGTATAGAACCTCATTGTGATGTCTACTCCTAGTAGTCACTCCTAATCTGGCATCACCTATCATCTGATCAATAGGATGATATCTAAGGTGTCAAACTGCTACTGGCAGGTTCCCACCATCACCTATGTAACGCCCCGAAACTCAAAAGAGGGACGGGTGACGTTTTAAGCTAAGGCTGGGACCTGGAGAAGGTGCCTCGGGTGTGTCACGGGCGTGTCACGGGCATGTCACGCTAGGGAGTTTTCTGAGTCTTGTACACGGACCATGACACAGGCACAGACACGGGCGTGTCATATGTGACACGGGCGTGTCGGGTGCCGTATCGCAGGCCGTGTCCTCCTCAGGAAGCAAGTGTGGGTAGTTCGACACGGGCCATGACACGGGCACAAACACGGACATGTCACATGTGACACAGGCGTGTTGGGTCCCGTGTCGCAGGCCGTGTCCTTCTCGGGAAAAGAATGTTGGTTGTTGCACACGGGGCATGACACGGGCAGTGACACGGTCGTGTCGTATACGGCACGAGCATGTTGGAAGTCGTGTCGAATGCCGTGTGCTGGTTATCGCGTCGGTCGAGACGGCGAATGGGTGACACGGACATGCACACGGCCGTGTTGCAACCCGTGTTCGGACCAGATTTTGTAATTTCAGGCTTAATCGTGGCCATTCGTTTCCTTGGCCTGGGATCCGACGGCTGGGGGTGGATGCTGGCGGTTTAAACCCGGAAATAGGGTTTCCAATCCCTCATTTCATCCCCTTGGTTCTCTTTTTAAAGTCTAGAGAGAGGGGAGAGCAAGGAGGAGGAGGAAGGCCAAGATCAGGCTGTCGGTGGAGCTTCAGAGCTCCGATTCGCGATCCGAGTCCAGATCCGCGAAGGCGATGTCATTGCGGTGCTTTCCAACTGCGTAGATTTTTCATAACGCCGCGGAAGAATGCAAGGGTAACGATTCTCATCTTAGGGCATGTGAATCCCTCTTTTCCTTTGCATAGGAAGCCCTCTCTCACGAGTGAGCGAAGAGTTGGAGCGTTCCTTGGGGTAGATATGTAAAGTCCCCCTTGTATAGAGTCCATATGCGAAAATGGGCATAGGCATTGTGTGTGAAGCCTATTCGGATAAGTTGATCCAGATCGGTGATGTTGCATTGCATATGAACTGGGGAAGACTCCGGATGATTGGGCGTTTTTTCGGGTTTTCTACGTGGTAGATTGTAGCAGGGAGCCTTGGAGATTAACTCCAAGGTGCACCCGGAAAACTGGGCAAAAGTGGGTTTTGCCAACACGATAGCCGGGGGAGCCAACATGAACATAACCAGGTTATGTGATTGTTGTGGCGGAAATGGGACTCGTTGAATCTTGACCTGCGCATATGGCTTAAATTGCCGTTGCGGAATGAGCACGGGTCTGGCGGAACCGTACCCGATCTATGTCATTCGGTGGGACCGTTCGCATGGTTGAGAGTCTTCGGCGGTCTATGGATTAAATTGTCGTGACCAAGGCCAGGAAGACAAATTGCTCATATGATTGGCCGTCTAAGGGGCGGTGGTGGAACGGGAACGTCTATGACTTGAATTGACGTGACATTGGCTGGTTCACCGTGAATGTGCCATGTGTGCATGAGGTGTTTGGCCATGCGAGCTTACGCCTGTGATGAAGTGTGTTTACACTATTATGATGCTATACTAAAAAAGTGCAGGGAAAGAGCATCGCTGCCCCGATTTTGGGGGTAGGATCATTATAATTTGGTCAGCATTGCTGACCGTTATTTTGTTTACCACCGGGCGGTGGATTGTGTCTTGCAGGTGCTGCGAAGCCGAGCGGGAAAAAGCGGGCTAAAGCCCATGTTGCGGTGCTGGCCCTTGAAGGCCGAACCTTTTTATGTTTTCCGTTTATTTCATGTATGGCCGGCCTGCGAGCCGAAGTATGAAAGACACTCTTGTTTGAGGAAACTATTGTAAGGCCATAAGGCCGGTACTTTTTTATTTAACATTCCTAGTTTATCTGAGTAGTGGACATTCGTGCTTAGCAGGGTTCTTGTTTTTGTGCAACTTAATAATTGCTTCTGCTAGGTGCTGTATAGGACATTGTGATTGGTTGAATGGTTTCAACGCGTAACCAACCGGTCTGTCCGTAGTATATGGCGTCGGGCCCCGGCCGGACCTACTGCTATATGCTATGTGACAGATAGGGGTGTTACAAATTGGTATCAGACTACTAGTTTCGGTCAAACTTAAATGAATTCGTGGGCAAATTCACTTTAAGGGGTGGTGAGCACATGTGTGTGCGTCATCGTTATAACATGAAAAGAACCAATGAATGCCCACTTAGGAATGAAAATACACGTGTTTGAGGAACCTGCGTGTTCATATAATTGTTGTTTGCAATATTGTTTGGTCGCTTATCAGTGTTTTGCACGTTTATAGGTGACCATAAGTGGTGTTGGACCGTCGGAACGGCCAGGTTCCGAGGCAAGCAGCGCACCAAGTGATGCGCCTGCAACACCTCCGTTTGCCGAGACCATTAGATTGGTTGCAGAAGCTGTCTTTGCTATGATCAACGCACAACCTGCAAGGCAGGTACAGCAGCCTGCTCCCTCGGTGGAGCAAGTGCTGCTCAAAGCGGCGGTGTAAGACCCCCTTTTTTTTTTCCACCGGGGTCTTAGGCCCAGAACTGCCGCTTTGCGGTGACTCCTTCACGTCCTGAAGGATCATCACCACAAGGCGCCGATTCTGCCGGCCAATTCGATCACTGAAAAGTAGCATAATATAACAGTAAGAGCAATGCAGTCCACAATAGTAATATCACATATATATAATAAAGCTCCACGAAGGGAGTGTCCACAGAAACATCAGAGTGCAGCATAACGTAAAACTAAAAATAAGGGCATAAGCCCTGTACATCAGAGTCCTCACTACAATATCACTCATGCGGAAGCAAACACTAGAAACTACTCAGGGTCGAGACTCACGGTGCCGGCTGTGTGAACTCCGGAGCTAGACTGCCCCATCTCTAGGCGCACCGATCTCTGGGGCTGCTCCTCCATGCTGGGCTCCACGATCCCCTAAATGATGTGGTTCGAAAACCGTTAGTCATAAAGACTAAGCCCTATCATCCCCTACCCCTTCCCCCATGGCTCCTAGGTACCGAGCGGAGAGGAAGAAAGGGAAGGACATGAAGGTAGAGATTAAACATGAAACAGATGGCAGCGGAAACTAATCTAGAAAGTTGTGTTAGGTGAGCAGTTAATAAATTATTATAATAGGTCTAGCAGTAAGAAAAGCAATTATATGAATTTAAACCTTCACTTATGCGAGAACACATAAGCAAAAGGGATCTTTTGCAAGGCTCCCATCGTATAGAGTGTCCCATACCACTTATACGTTGGGGTGTCGGTTATCAAACAGCAATGGTTGTTATATATTGAAATTAACCTTCGATTTATAAACTTGCCCACACAAGCTTATAGACCAAGGGGTCGTTTTGCAGGTCCTAATGTATAAGCGTCCCATACCACTTATACTTTAGGTGTCAGGGTTAAATGAAACGATTATGCTATGACATGCTAGTGGGTATGATGAAACATGCAGTGCAACTCACGCACCCGACTCTATGCACACAGACCTTTAGTTCCCTCTTTCGGAGCCGTTACCTCCCAGGATACCTCCGTAGTGGCAGACGGAAGCGGTGGGTTGGGCCTCGCCCACCTCCAAAACCAGTAAAAGCACCATTAGTCTGACCTATCGTATGCCTCAACGCTTGGTGCACTAAGCGGACGCCTGCGTACTCTTGCCGGCTGGCGCTCCGGACTTCAGTTGGCGGAGTGCTAATCACCCCGCCGAGTCAACGATATCGGTGTCGGTGCAATCGAACTCCCCGATATCGAAAGACCCACCACCTTAACTTTTCCTATTTTATGCACATGCAAGTTTAATCGTAAGCACACAAAAACCGAGCCGAAGCTCCCCGGACCAAAACGTCCGTCTCCCAACCAACTGAGCCGAAGCTCCCCGGACCATCCCGTCCGTCTCCAAACCAACCGAGCCGAAGCTCCCCGGACCATCCCGTCCGTCTCTAAACCAACCGAGCCGAAGCTCCCCAGACCCAAACGTCCGTTTCCAAATCACCCGAGCCGAAGCTCTCATCAATCTTCCTGTGCCAACAGTGTTTGTGAAAAGTGCAATCCTAGTTACTAAGTTACTCTTGCTAGTTTATTATTACAGTTTACGTTAGCCCAGGACTGCCCCCGGTATACCCTGTGAAGGGCTCTCAAGGGGCACTAGGAACCAAGACGGCGGCATTACGGCCCGAAGTTCCCTTTCGCAAGGCACCTAATATTATTGGTTTATTTCCCTTAACCCATTCTTTTCTCACATTACGATAGACTATCCTAGGGTGATTTTTAAACCTTCCACTCTTCGGGGAAGACGATCTTTCGCCAACCCGAGCACCTCTTAACTCTAGCTATCACTACTACTCTCTACTCTTCATATTTTCCTATTGTAATTTCCTCCACAAATGTCACCCAGACAAAATGTTTAACTCCAAAAACTTCCTCAGATCAAGTCCTATTGCATTTCTCAAATTGCTATATGCAGACCGACCTAGGCTACATGTCGAACCGGTTATGCAATGATCCATTACTCATCCAAATGCCCTAAATTATTTACTGGAGACTTACCATGATATGAATGTCCTAAATCCAGAAAATGGAAATTTTCCTACTTTATTTGGCATTTAATTAAATTCCTCGAAAATCCCAAGGGCTATCGGTTTGAACATGAACTACCCTAGTTATTCATGCAAGATGTCCAGCAAATTTATAATAAATAGTAGGTTATCTCAGAAAGTTAAATCCTAAGTATCATAATTTTTCTATCATCAAAATGGCATGAAAGCTATTTTAGAAATAATCTCTAACTTCTATTGTTTATGAAGCAAGTACAGAAAATATTCTTCCAAAAATTATAAATAATTCATGACATGCAGATAAAGGCCTAGAATTAGCACTGGCCAAGTTTCATAATTTTCCAGCAAGTATTTTATCCATAATTAATTTTTAAACATAAAAGCCCTTTCTATCATCTGTGAATAAGGTACGAGATTTACTCAACATAAAATTCTATAAAAATCCAGGGATCATTGTGCTACTAATCAAGATCTAAATCCAGAATTTCAACTGAATATAATTAATTTAAAACCTCCAAATAATTGAAACAATAAATCGGGCAATTATTCCTTTAACACATGAAGTATAACATTTATTAATCATAAAATTCCAGAAGATTTACTTTAAGTCTAAAACATCCTAAAACTCTCTCCTCCCGAGTTTCACGATTTTTGGATTAGATTTAGTGCTTAAAATAACTAAATTACATTCTTATCCTAATCCGACATTTCAACTTTCGAGGTACCTAACTACCTCTAATTCCTTCACTATTTCAACCAGAGGGTTTTCATCATATCATCCCCCTCTCCTCCAAATTTCAAGGGCATACAAGAGCTTTTGCTCCTATGTCCTTCACAAACCTCAAACTCCCACCCGTTGGATTTGAGCCAATCTCTTAGGGTAAAATCCACCCTAAGCCACACCATGTTACCCAAGAGGGTAGACATAGACTCAACAAATCAGTGGCCAACAACTTCAGCCTCTTTTGAGGAGATTTGTACACTCCATCTCCAATCGTACTTTTCCCCAAAGTACCCCTCACCAAGACCTATCTAGGACTTGATACTTCCCTATTCAAAACTCGCCCAATCGAGTTGAAATTTTGTACAGATCTTAATATTGATGCCAGGGACCACCACCCAAAATTTGGGGGAGTTTGGACTTAATTTCATCTCCTAGTTAATTTTATATTGTTTATTAAATTTTTACAAAAACTTTAGGCAAAAGTTCTCCAAAAATTCTCATTTTTGGACAGCCTCTCGATATACATATTATAGACCTCCAGTCCAAATTTCAAATCATTTGGACATGTTATGAACCGTGGCCAACCATTTCAATTTCTGGTTAGCCTAGGTCTTGATCCCACCAAAATGAGTGCTGTGGTCAAACCACTCACCCAAATTGAATAAAATCAATTTTAAATTAAAGTAGACCCCGAGGGCTACAACTTTTGTGACTGGTCATTTTTCCTAAATCGGCCTCTAAGTGCTTCGTTTTGCAGCCTCAAAAATAAATTCAAATAACCTATTTTCCATTATGTACTATATAATAATCTATGTATTATATATTAAATCCACTGTTCATCTTCTTCATGAACCCGAACAGACACAGGAAAACATTTTTCCTGTAAGCATTCCGTGGTCCGTCGCCGGCCATTCGGTCACTTCCCTGGCCAGCAACCACCACCACCACCTCCGTTGAGGCGATGGCTATCGGTCGGCGGTGGTTTGGCCGCCGGAGGTGGCGGTTTCCGGCGAACTCAAAATACCCTTTTTCATGGTTTTTCCATGAAAACGAGAGACGGGTCCGGCTCCGTTGAGCGCGAACCTCCTTTCTAAGAATCCTAAGATCTACCCATGAAAGAGAAGGAGCAGAGGAGGACCTTGTTCGCGGTTTGAAGGCGAGAAGAACGTCGGGGTGCCATGGCGCGGTGGTGGCGTTTGCTGAACTTCTCCTACAGCAAGAACAAAGGTCTGTTCCGATTACTTGAGCGTGTAACCTTCTCCTCTTGTCCAGGTGGGCTTTTATAAATCAGGAAGTGGGAAGGTGAATGGGTAAAACTATTATGGCCATGAAGTTTCCCCCCCTTGACGTTTCGGTTACAGTGAAGGGATAAGAAATGGTGGAAACTGAACAGGTGTGTCTAGCTGGCGGTTTTCTATTGGACCACCTTTTCCTCATTTATTATATAATTATAGAAGGAAAACGGCCGGAAGTTACTCCTGGTGTAACTTCCCACACCAGCATTTATTACCACGCGTGTTGGAATAATTTCGGGCCTGAACCGTCGTTTCGGCCAATGTCACGGGCGTGACACATAGGTCACGGGCGTGACAGGCCCGGATAGCCAATTCTGGGTTCGACGATCGTCGAACTGAGATCGACGATCGTCGATGGAAGGTCACGGGCGTGACACCTCGGGTCACGGGCATGACAGGCCCAAACGGCAGATTGTGGTTCGACGATCGTCGAATTGAGATCGACGATCGTCGAAGGCTGGTCACGCCCTAGGTCACGGGCGTGACCTCTAGGTCACGGGCGTGACATGCCCGAACGGCAAATTTCGAGGTCGACGATCGTCGAATTGAGGTCGACGATCGTCGAAGGCTTGTCACGCCCTAGGTCACGGGCGTGACACTCATGTCACGGGCGTGACATGCCCGGGCCGCAAGGTCGACGATCGTCTCACGGCGATCGACGATCGTCGATGGGGTCACGCCCATAGTCACGGGCGTGATATCTTGGTCACGGGCGTGACATGCCCAGACAGCACGTTCGACGATCGTCTCGTGGCCATCGACGATCGTCGAAGTAGTCACGCCCATGTCACGGGCGTGACGGGTCGGTCACGGGCGTGACCAACCCTTGACCCGAAAACTCGGTCGATTTATTTTCACTTTTTGTGCTCCCTGGGGTTCTGACTCGACCAACAGACTCCTAGGGGTCTAGCCGGAAATAGGATGTTACAAATCCCAATAAACAAAACAAAAATTTCGTCCCCGAAATTGAGGTTGAGCCTACGGGGATTTCTATCGGAATAAATTAAACTTGTAACATCCCATACGATCTTTCTATTGGGTTCAGGCGACTGTTCGTTTGATAACGAAGACAATCTCCCCAATAAACAAAAGATTAGCCCCTACCTTTCTGATTAAGTGCGCATGCCTAGGTCCTGGATTTTCCGTATCTAGTCTTAACATTCCAAAACAAGAAGGCAATCTATAGTATACCGAGAGGTGGTGAGATGTACCTGACTGAACAACTCCGGGTATCTTTGCCTCATCAGATCCTGCGGTTCCCAGGTGTGCTCCTCCTGACCGTGATTTCTCCACAGAACCTTGACTAAGGGGATCTTCTTGCGGCGCAAGATCCGCACTCCTTTGTCGTCGATCCGAACCGGCTCCAAGTGAACCGATCGGTCTGAAGCTACCGGCCCTTCGGTGGTCAAAATCCGCTGCTCCGGGCGTAGTAGAGCCCTTCTCAGCGAAGAGATGTGGAAGACGTCGTGTATAGCTGCCAGCTCTGGTGGCAACTCTAGCCTGTAGGCTAGGGGTCCGATCCGCTCCAGGATCTGGTAAGGGCCCATATACCTAGGGCTGAGTTTCTTCCTCCGACCGCGCACCCGTGAGACTCCGTGCATGGGTCGGATCTTCAAGAACACTCGATCCCCTACTCAAAACTCCACCTGACGATGCCGGGCGTCATAGTATTTAGCCTGTCTGCTCTGCGCCTCCAACATCCTATCTCTGATCAGTCTCACCTGAGCCTCGGTATCTTCCACAAAATCCGATCCCAACAGCTTCGGATCCTCGTCTTGAACCCAAGAAAGCGGGGTCCTACATTTTCTTCCATACAGGGCTTCATAAGGTGCCATCCTGATGCTGGACTGGTAGCTATTATTGTAGGAGAACTCGACCAACGGTAACATCTTCTCCCACGGCTCCCCTCGGTCCAGTATACACAATCGTAGTAGATCCTCCAAGGTCCTGTTGGTGCGTTCTGTCTGCCCGTCCGTCTGAGGGTGGAAGGCCGTGCTAAAAGTCAACCGGGTGCCCAAATATGCCTGCACTGACCGCCACTCCCTGGATGTAAACCGTCCATCGCGGTCCGACACTATCGTCCGGGGCACGCCATGATATCGGACATACTGCTCCACAAACTTCCGTACCAGCACTCCCACCGAGTCATCCTTCCTGATCGGTATAAAGCGGGCCACCTTCGTCAACCGATCGACAATCACCCAGATCGAGTCATTCCCCGTCCGAGACCTGGGAAGACCATGTATAAAATCCATAGCTATATCGTCAAACTTCCACTCCGGCACCGGGAGTGACTGCAACAGTCCTGCGGGGTTCCTGCACTCCGCCTTCACCAACTGACACGCCTCGCAATGGGTCACGAAGTACGTAATGTCCCCCTTCATCCCTGGCCAAAACATCATCTTTTTCAAATCTGCAGTCATCTGGTGATCCCCGGGTGTATAGAGTACCGGCTGCAATGCACCTCCGTCATAATATTCTCTCGGATCTGGCCTCCCTCCGGTATATACACCCGTCTTCTAAAGCGTACCAGGTCGTCTCTCAGTGTGTAATCTCCAGCAGCGCCTGCCTCCAAAGTCTGAAAGATGGGCCCTAATTGGGCATCCTGCCTCTGCCCCTCCCTAACTCGGTCTCGGATATCATCTGTAGCACTCCTCGCAGCTAAATATTCCATCTTATTCCCATGTCATTGTCTTGGTAATGCTACAGGTCATCATTTCAAACATGTTTTTGCAAAATTTTATGTTCGCCCGAATAACATCAAACTATATCAACTTCAATCTCACCATGTTTGGTATGCCACTTTACTTAAACTAGGTCCAAGGCAACCCCATCCAATACTAATTTGCCCAATAAACAAAAGTTTAGCCCCCAATAAACAAAAGATAAGCCCCTACCTACCTTGGGCTAAGCACCTTTTATATTACCATGTTATCTCCGTCCCAGTTGGGTGCACAATCCCTAGGGCATCAATATTCGACTTAGGGTTCCAACCTGAAACTTGTTGATATACTTCATACATAAAACTCTCTGAGTCACATTTTATGACAACCTCATCCCGGTCAAAATGTTCCTAATCCCAAATGGGTATCTTCCGAACTTGAATTCCTATCCGACCCTCGGTGTTTGTCTTGGTGGTTGTCTCCGAGTAGTCTTATTACCGGTATGAGGGTTAAGACTACTTGTCTTCTACCACTCTGCTAATGTATTATTGGCCTCAATTCTCCTTATGGCCGTCCTGACAGTTTGAGTAATCCTTGATTGGGATAGTAGGGACACCTGAGTTTATGTCTTCGGTAGTCATTCTCTTGCTAAACTCCTCCTTTATTCTCTTTAGGTATTTCCTTACCTAACCAAATTCATACTTAAGGTCTGTTTCGGAGTAGGGCACAGTATAAGTTGTCGGGTTAGTCACGTATCCTAGCGGTTGAGTCTAACCTATCGACTAGAGAATTACAAGAAGAGGTCTTTGCAACCGGAGGTGCTCCCTGCTGGGGACAGGGTTTGCCGCAGGCTACAAAGAAGAATTCCAATTGTTAGTTAATGTACAAATGGAATGGATAGAAAGTGGACAATTTACATGTGATTCCCCATATGGGCACACCACTGCTTCCGCTGCTTAGTTTGTCCCCAAACTAAACTCGAGCGGGGGGTGACCTAGGGTTTGTGGACTGCTACTTCCTTCTGATCGATGTTTGCCTCTGATACCACTTGTAAGACCCCCCCCCCTTTTTTTTTCCACCGGGGTCTTAGGCCCAGAACCGCCGCTTTGCGGTGACTCCTTCACGTCCTGAAGGATCATCACCACAAGGCACCGATTCTGCCGGCCAATTCGATCACTGAAAAGTAGCACAATATAACAGTAAGAGCAATGCAGTCCACAATAGTAATATCACATATATATAATAAAGCTCCACGAAGGGAGTGTCCACAGAAACATCAGAGTGCAGCATAACGTAAAACTAAAAATAAGGGCATAAGCCCTGTACATCAGAGTCCTCACTACAATATCACTCATGCGGAAGCAAACACTAGAAACTACTCAGGGTCGAGACTCACGGTGCCGGCTGTGTGAACTCCGGAGCTTGACTGCCCCATCTCTAGGCGCACCGATCTCTGGGGCTGCTCCTCCATGCTGGGCTCCACGATCCCCTAAATGATGCGGTTCAAAAACCGTTAGTCATAAAGACTAAGCCCTATCATCCCCTACCCCTTCCCCCATGGCTCCTAGGTACCGAGCGGAGAGGAAGAAAGGGAAGGACATGAAGGTAGAGATTAAACATGAAACAGATGGCAGCGGAAACTAATCTAGCAAGTTGTGTTAGGTGAGCAGTTAATAAATTATTATAATAGGTCTAGCAGTAAGAAAAGCAATTATATGAATTTAAACCTTCACTTATGCGAGAACACATAAGCAAAAGGGATCTTTTGCAAGTCTCCCATCGTATAGAGTGTCCCATACCACTTATACGTTGGGGTGTCGGTTATCAAACAGCAATGGTTGTTATATATTGAAATTAACCTTTGATTTATAAACTTGCCCACACAAGCTTATAGACCAAGGGGTCGTTTTGCAGGTCCTAATGTATAAGCATCCCATACCACTTATACTTTAGGTGTCAGGGTTAAATGAAACGATTATGCTATGACATGCTAGTGGGTATGATGAAACATGCAGTGCAACTCATGCACCCGACTCTGTGCACACAGACCTTTAGTTCCCCCTTTCGGAGCCGTTACCTCCCAGGATACCTCCGTAGTGGCAGACGGAAGCGGTGGGTTGGGCCTCGCCCACCTCCAAAACCAGTAAAAGCACCACTGGTCTGACCTATCGTACGCCTCAACGCTTGGTGCACTAAGCGGACGCCTGCGTACTCTTGCCGGCTGGCGCACCGGACTTCAGTTGGCGGAGTGCTAATCACCCCGCCGAGTCAACGATATCGGTGTCGGTGCAATCGAACTCCCCGATATCGAAAGACCCACCACCTTAACTTTTCCTATTTTATGCACATGCAAGTTTAATCGTAAGCACACAAAAATCGAGCCGAAGCTCCCCGGACCAAAACGTCCGTCTCCCAACCAACCGAGCCGAAGCTCCCCGGACCATCCCGTCCGTCTCCAAACCAACCGAGCCGAAGCTCCCCGGACCATCCCGTCCGTCTCTAAACCAACCGAGCCGAAGCTCCCCGGACCCAAACGTCCGTTTCCAAATCACCCGAGCCGAAGCTCTCATCAATCTTCCTGTGCCAACAGTGTTTGTGAAAAGTACAATCCTAGTTACTAAGTTACTCTTGCCAGTTTATTATTACAGTTTACGTTAGCCCAGGACTGCCCCCGGTATACCCCGTGAAGGGCTCTCAAGGGACACTAGGAACCAAGACGGCGGCATTACGGCCCGAAGTTCAATTTCGCAAGGCACTTAATATTATTGGTTTATTTCCCTTAACCCATTCTTTTCTCACATTACGATAGACTATCCTAGGGTGATTTTTAAACCTTCCACTCTTCGGGGAAGACGATCTTTCTCCAACCCGAGCACCTCTTAACTCTAGCTATCACTACTACTCTCTACTCTTCACATTTTCCTATTGTAATTTCCTCCACAAATGTCACCCAGACAAAATGTTTAACTCCAAAAACTTCCTCAGATCAAGTCCTATTGCATTTCTCAAATTGCTATATGCAGACTGACCTAGGCTACATGTCGAACCGGTTATGCAATGATCCATTACTCATCCAAATGCCCTAAATTATTTACTGGAGACTTACCATGATATGAATGTCCTAAATCCAGAAAATGGAAATTTTCCTACTTTATTTGGCATTTAATTAAATTCCTCAAAAATCCCAAGGGCTATCGGTTTGAACATGAACTACCCTAGTTATTCATGCAAGATGTCCAGCAAATTTATAATAAATAGTAGGTTATCTCAGAAGGTTAAATCCTAAGTATCATAATTTTTCTATCATTAAAATGGCATGAAAGCTATTTTAGAAATAATCTCTAACTTCTATTGTTTATGAAGCAAGTACAGAAAATATTCTTCCAAAAATTATAAATAATTCATGACATGCAGATAAAGGCCTAGAATTAGCACTGGCCAAGTTTCATAATTTTCCAGCAAGTATTTTATCCATAATTAATTTTTAAACATAAAAGCCCTTTCTATCATCTGTGAATAAGGTACTAGATTTACTCAACATAAAATTCTATAAAAATCAAGGGATCATTGTGCTACTAATCAAGATCTAAATCCAGAATTTCAACTGAATATAATTAATTTAAAACCTCTAAATAATTGAAACAATAAATCGGGCAATTATTCCTTTAACACATGAAGTATAACATTTATTAATCATAAAATTCCAGAAGATTTACTTTAAGTCTAAAACATCCTAAAACTCCCTCCTACCGTGTTTCAAAATTTTTGGATTAGATTTAGTGCTTAAAATAACTAAATTACATTCTTATCCTAATCCGACATTTCAACTTTCGAGGTACCTAACTACCTCTAATTCCTTCACTATTTCAACCAGAGGGTTTTCATCATATCATCCCCCTCTCCTCCAAATTTCAAGGGCATACAAGAGCTTTTGCTCCTATGTCCTTCACAAACCTCAAACTCCCACCCGTTGGATTTGAGCCAATCTCTTAGGGTAAAATCCACCATAAGCCACACCATGTTACCCAAGAGGGTAGACATAGACTCAACAAATCAGTGACCAACAACTTCAGCCTCTTTTGAGGAGATTTGTACACTCCATCTCCAATCGTACTTTGCCCCAAAGTACCCCTCACCAAGACCTATCTAGGACTTGATACTTCCCTATTCAAAACTCGCCCAATCGAGTTGAAATTTTGTACAGATCTTAATATTGATGCCAGGGACCACCACCCAAAATTTGGGGGAGTTTGGACTTAATTTCATCTCCTAGTTAATTTTATATTGTTTATTAAATTTTTACAAAAACTTTAGGCAAAAGTTCTCCAAAAATTCTCATTTTTAGACAGCCTCTCGATATACATATTATAGACCTCCAGTCCAAATTTCAAATCATTTGGACATGTTATGAACCGTGGGCAACCATTTCAATTTCTGGTTAGCCTAGGTCTTGATCCCACCAAAATGAGTGCTGTGGTCAAACCACTCACCCAAATTGAATAAAATCAATTTTAAATTAAAGTAGACCCCGAGGGCTACAACTTTTGTGACTGGTCATTTTTCCTAAATCGGCCTCTAAGTGCTTCGTTTTGCAGCCTCAAAAATACATTCAAATAACCTATTTTTCCATTATGTACTATATAATAATCTATGTATTATATATTAAATCCACTGTTCATCTTCTTCATGAACCCGAACAGACACAGGAAAACATTTTTCCTGTAAGCATTCCGTGGTCCGTCGCCGGCCGTTCGGTCACTTCCCTGGCCAGCCACCACCACCACCACCTCCGTTGAGGCGATGGCTATCGGTCGGCGGTGGTTTGGCCGCCGGAGGTGGCGGTTTCCGGCAAACTCAAAATACCCTTTTTCATGGTTTTTCCATGAAAACGAGAGACGGGTCCGGCTCCGTTGAGCGCGAACCTCCTTTCTAAGAATCCTAAGATCTACAAATGAAAGAGAAGGAGCAGAGGAGGACCTTGTTCGCGGTTTGAAGGCGAGAAGAACGTCGGGGTGCCATGGCGCGGTGGTGGCGTTTGCTGAACTTCTCCTACAGCAAGAACAAAGGTCTGTTCCGATTACTTGAGCGTGTAACCTTCTCCTCTTGTCCAGGTGGGCTTTTATAAATCAGGAAGTGGGAAGGTGAATGGGTAAAACCATTATGGCCATGAAGTTTCCCCCCCTTGACGTTTCGGTTACAGTGAAGGGATAAGAAACGGTGGAAACTGAACAGGTGTGTCCAGCTGGCGGTTTTCTATTGGACCACCTTTTCCTCATTTATTATATAATTATAGAAGGAAAACGGCCGGAAGTTACTCCTGGTGTAACTTCCCACACCAGCATTTATTATCACGCATGTTGGAATAATTTCGGGCCTGAACCGTCGTTTCGGCCAATGTCACGGGCGTGACACATAGGTCACGGGCGTGACAGGCCCGGATAGCCAATTCTGGGTTCGACGATCGTCGAACTGAGATCGACGATCGTCGATGGAAGGTCACGGGCGTGACACCTCGGATCACGGGCGTGACAGGCCCAAACGGCAGATTATGGTTCGACGATCGTCGAATTGAGATCGACGATCGTCGAAGGCTGGTCACGCCCTAGGTCACGGGCGTGACCTCTAGGTCACGGGCGTGACATGCCCGAACGGCAAATTTCGAGGTCGACGATCGTCGAATTGAGGTCGACGATCGTCGAATGCTGGTCACGCCCTAGGTCACGGGCGTGACACTCATGTCACGGGCGTGACATGCCCGGGCCGCAAGGTCGACGATCGTCTCACGGCGATCGACGATCGTCGATGGGGTCACGCCCATAGTCACGGGCGTGACATCTTGGTCACGGGCGTGACATGCCCAGACAGCACGTTCGACGATCGTCTCGTGTCCATCGACGATCGTCGAAGTAGTCACGCCCATGTCACGGGCGTGACGGGTCGGTCACGGGCGTGACCAACCCTTGACCCGAAAACTCGGTCGATTTATTTTCACTTTTTGTGCTCCCTGGGGTTCTGACTCGACCAACCGACTCCTAGGGGTCTAGCCGGAAATAGGATGTTACAAATCCCAATAAACAAAACAAAAATTTTGTCCCCGAAATTGAGGTTGAGCCTACGGGGATTTCTATCGGAATAAATTAAACTTGTAACATCCCATACGATCTTTCTATTGGGTTCAGGCGACTGTTCGTTTGATAACGAAGACAATCTCCCCAATAAACAAAAGATTAGCCCCTTCCTTTCTGATTAAGTGCGCATGCCTAGGTCCTGGATTTTCCGTATCTAGTCTTAACATTCCAAAACAAGAAGGCAATCTATAGTATACCGAGAGGTGGTGAGATGTACCTGACTAAACAACTCCGGGTATCTTTGCCTCATCAGATCCTGCGGTTCCCAGGTGTGCTCCTCCTGACCGTGATTTCTCCACAGAACCTTGACTAAGGGGATCTTCTTGCGGCGCAAGATCCGCACTCCTTTGTCGTCGATCCGAACCGGCTCCAAGTGAACCGATCGGTCTGAAGCTACCGGCCCTTCGGTGGTCAAAATCCGCTGCTCCGGGCGTAGTAGAGCCCTTCTCAGCGAAGAGATGTGGAAGACGTCGTGTAGAGCTGCCAGCTCTGGTGGCAACTCTAGCCTGTTGGCTAGGGGTCCGATCCGCTCCAGGATCTGGTAAGGGCCCATATACCTAGGGCTGAGTTTCTTCCTCCGACCGCGCACCCGTGAGACTCCGTGCATGGGTCGGATCTTCAAGAACACTCGATCCCCTACCCGAAACTCCACCTGACGATGCCAGGCATCATAGTATTTAGCCTGTCTGCTCTGCGCCTCCAACATCCTATCTCTGATCAGTCTCACCTGAGCCTCGGTATCTTCCACAAAATCCGATCCCAATAGCTTCGGATCCTCGTCTTGAACCCAAGAAAGCGGGGTCCTACATTTTCTTCCATACAGGGCTTCATAAGGTGCCATCCTGATGATGGACTGGTAGCTATTATTGTAGGAGAACTCGACCAACGGTAACATCTTCTCCCACGGCTCCCCTCGGTCCAGTATACACAATCGTAGTAGATCCTCCAAGGTCCTGTTGGTGCGTTCTGTCTGCCCGTCCGTCTGAGGGTGGAAGGCCGTGCTAAAAGTCAACCGGGTGCCCAAATATGCCTGCACTGACCGCCACTCCCTGGATGTAAACCGTCCATCGCGGTCCGACACTATCGTCCGGGGCACGCCATGATATCGGACATACTGCTCCACAAACTTCCGTACCAGCACTCCCACCGAGTCATCCTTCCTGATCGGTATAAAGCGGGCCACCTTCGTCAACCGATCGACAATCACCTAGATCGAGTCATTCCCCGTCCGAGAACTGGGAAGACCATGTATAAAATCCATAGCTATATCGTCAAACTTCCACTCCGGCACCGGGAGTGGCTGCAACAGTCCTGCGGGGTTCTTGCACTCCGCCTTCACCAACTGACACGCCTCGCAATGGGTCACGAAGTACGTAATGTCCCCCTTCATCCCTGGCCAAAACATCATCTTTTTCAAATCTGCAGTCATCTGGTGATCCCTGGGTGTATAGAGTACCGGCTGTAATGCACCTCCGTCATAATATTCTCTCGGATCTGGCCTCCCTCCGGTATATACACCCGTCTTCTAAAGCGTACCAGGTCGTCTCTCAGTGTGTAATCTCCTGCAGCGCCTGCCTCCAAAGTCTGAAAGATGGGCTCTAATTGGGCATCCTGCCTCTGCCCCTCCCTAACTCGGTCTCGGATATCATCTGTAGCACTCCTCGCAGCTAAATATTCCATCTTATTCCCATGTCATTGTCTTGGTAATGCTACAGGTCATCATTTCAAACATGTTTTTGCAAAATTTTATGTTCGCCCGAATAACATCAAACTATATCAACTTCAATCTCACCATGTTTGGTATGCCACTTTACTTAAACTAGGTCCAAGGCAACCCCATCCAATACTAATTTGCCCAATAAACAAAAGTTTAGCCCCCAATAAACAAAAGATAAGCCCCTACCTACCTTGGGCTAAGCACCTTTTATATTACCATGTTATCTCCGTCCCAGTTGGGTGCACAATCCCTAGGGCATCAATATTCGACTTAGGGTTCCAACCTGAAACTTGTTGATATACTTCATACATAAAACTCTCTGAGTCACATTTTATGACAACCTCATCCCGGTCAAAATGTTCCTAATCCCAAATGGGTATCTTCCGAACTTGAATTCCTATCCGACCCTCGGTGTTTGTCTTGGTGGTTGTCTCCGAGTAGTCTTATTACCGGTATGAGGGTTAAGACTACTTGTCTTCTACCACTCTGCTAATGTATTATTGGCCTCAATTCTCCTTATGGCCGTCCTGACAGTTTGAGTAATCCTTGATTGGGATAGTAGGGACACCTGAGTTTATGTCTTCGGTAGTCATTCTCTTGCTAAACTCCTCCTTTATTCTCTTTAGGTATTTCCTTACCTAACCAAATTCATACTTAAGGTCTGTTTCGGACTAGGGCACAGTATAAGTTGTCGGGTTAGTCATGTATCCTAGCGGTTGAGTCTAACCTATCGACTAGAGAATTACAAGAAGAGGTCTTTGCAACCGGAGGTGCTCCCTGCTGGGGACAGGGTTTGCCGCAGGCTACAAAGAAGAATTCCAATTGTTAGTTAATGTACAAATGGAATGGATGGAAAGTGGACAATTTACATGTGATTCCCCATATGGGCACACCACTGCTTCCGCTGCTTAGTTTGTCCCCAAACTAAACTCGAGCGGGGGGTGACCTAGGGTTTGTGGACTGCTACTTCCTTCTGATCGATGTTTGCCTCTGATACCACTTGTAAGACCCCCCTTTTTTTTTTCCACCGGGGTCTTAGCCCCAGAACCGCCGCTTTGCGGTGACTCCTTCATGTCCTGAAGGATCATCACCACAAGGCGCCGATTCTGCCGGCCAATTCGATCACTGAAAAGTAGCACAATATAACAGTAAGAGCAATGCAGTCCACAATAGTAATATCACATATATATAATAAAGCTCTACGAAGTGAGTGTCCACAGAAACATCAGAGTGCAGCATAACGTAAAACTAAAAATAAGGGCATAAGCCCTGTACATCAGATTCCTCACTACAATATCACTCATGCGGAAGCAAACACTAGAAACTACTCAGGGTCGAGACTCACGGTGCCGGCTGTGTGAACTCCGGAGCTAGACTGCCCCATCTCTAGGCGCACCGATCTCTGGGGCTGCTCCTCCATGCTGGGCTCCACGATCCCCTAAATGATGCGGTTCGAAAACCGTTAGTCATAAAGACTAAGCCCTATCATCCCCTACCCTTCCCCCATGGCTCCTAGGTACCGAGCGGAGAGGAAGAAAGGGAAGGACATGAAGGTAGAGATTAAACATGAAACAGATGGCAGCGGAAACTAATCTAGCAAGTTGTGTTAGGTGAGCAGTTAATAAATTGTTATAATAGGTCTAGCAGTAAGAAAAGTAATTATATGAATTTATACCTTCACTTATGCGAGAACACATAAGCAAAAGGGATCTTTTGCAAGGCTCCCATCATATAGAGTGTCCCATACCACTTATACGTTGGGGTGTCGGTTATCAAACAGCAATGGTTGTTATATATTGAAATTAACCTTTGATTTATAAACTTGCCCACACAAGCTTATAGACCAAGGGGTCGTTTTGCAGGTCCTAATGTATAAGCGTCCCATACCACTTATACTTTAGGTGTCAGGGTTAAATGAAACGATTATGCTATGACATGCTAGTGGGTATGATGAAACATGCAGTGCAACTCACGCACCCGACTCTGTGCACACAGACCTTTAGTTCCCCCTTTCGGAGCCGTTACCTCCCAGGATACCTCCGTAGTGGCAGACGGAAGCGGTGGGTTGGGCCTCGCCCACCTCCAAAACCAGTAAAAGCACCACTGGTCTGACCTATCGTACGCCTCAACGCTTGGTGCACTAAGCGGACGCCTGCGTACTCTTGCCGGCTGGCGTACCGGACTTCAGTTGGCGGTGTGCTAATCACCCCGCCGAGTCAACGATATCGGTGTCGGTGCAATCGAACTCCCCGATATCGAAAGACCCACCACCTTAACTTTTCCTATTTTATGCACATGCAAGTTTAATCGTAAGCACACAAAAACCGAGCCGAAGCTCCCCGGACCAAAATGTCCGTCTCCCAACCAACCGAGCCGAAGCTCCCCGGACCATCCCGTCCGTCTCCAAACCAACCGAGCCGAAGCTCCCCGGACCATCCCGTCCGTCTCTAAACCAACCGAGCCAAAGCTCCCCGGACCCAAACGTCCGTTTCCAAATCACCCGAGCCGAAGCTCTCATCAATCTTCCTATGCCAACAGTGTTTGTGAAAAGTGCAATCCTAGTTACTAAGTTACTCTTGCCAGTTTATTATTACAGTTTACGTTAGCCCAGGACTGCCCCCGGTATACCCCGTGAAGGGCTCTCAAGGGGCACTAGGAACCAAGACGGCGGCATTACGGCCCGAAGTTCCCTTTCGCAAGGCACTTAATATTATTGGTTTATTTCCCTTAACCCATTCTTTTCTCACATTACGATAGACTATCCTAGGGTGATTTTTAAACCTTCCACTCTTCGGGGAAGACGATCTTTCGCCAACCCGAGCACCTCTTAACTCTAGCTATCACTACTACTCTCTACTCTTCATATTTTCCTATTGTAATTTCCTCCACAAATGTCACCCAGACAAAATGTTTAACTCCAAAAACTTCCTCAGATCAAGTCCTATTGCATTTCTCAAATTGCTATATGCAGACCGACCTAGGCTACATGTCGAACCGGTTATGCAATGATCCATTACTCATCCAAATGCCCTAAATTATTTACTGGAGACTTACCATGATATGAATGTCCTAAATCCAGAAAATGGAAATTTTCCTACTTTATTTGGCATTTAATTAAATTCCTCGAAAATCCCAAGGGCTATCGGTTTGAACATGAACTACCCTAGTTATTCATGCAAGATGTCCAGCAAATTTATAATAAATAGTAGGTTATCTCAGAAGGTTAAATCCTAAGTATCATAATTTTTCTATCATCAAAATGGCATGAAAGCTATTTTAGAAATAATCTCTAACTTCTATTGTTTATGAAGCAAGTACAGAAAATATTCTTCTAAAAATTATAAATAATTCATGACATGCAGATAAAGGCCTAGAATTAGCACTGGCCAAGTTTCATAATTTTCCAGCAAGTATTTTATCCATAATTAATTTTTAAACATAAAAGCCCTTTCTATCATCTGTGAATAAGGTACGAGATTTACTCAACATAAAATTCTATAAAAATCCAGGGATCATTGTGCTACTAATCAAGATCTAAAACCAGAATTTCAACTGAATATAATTAATTTAAAACCTCCAAATAATTGAAACAATAAATCGGGGAATTATTCCTTTAACACATGAAGTATAACATTTATTAATCATAAAATTCCAGAAGATTTACTTTAAGTCTAAAACATCCTAAAACTCCCTCCTCCCGAGTTTCACGATTTTTGGATTAGATTTAGTGCTTAAAATAACTAAATTACATTCTTATCCTAATCCGACATTTCAACTTTCGAGGTACCTAACTACCTCCAATTCATTCACTATTTCAACCAGAGGGTTTTCATCATATCATCTCCCTCTCCTCCAAATTTTAAGGGCATACAAGAGCTTTTGCTCCTATGTCCTTCACAAACCTCAAACTCCCACCCGTTGGATTTGAGCCAATCTCTTAGGGTAAAATCCACCCTAAGCCACACCATGTTACCCAAGAGGGTAGACATAGACTCAACAAATCAGTGGCCAACAACTTCAGCCTCTTTTGAGGAGATTTGTACACTCCATCTCCAATCGTACTTTTCCCCAAAGTACCCCTCACCAAGACCTATCTAGGACTTGATACTTCCCTATTCAAAACTCGCCCAATCGAGTTGAAATTTTGTACAGATCTTAATATTGATGCCAGGGACCACCACCCAAAATTTGGGGGAGTTTGGACTTAATTTCATCTCCTAGTTAATTTTATATTATTTATTAAATTTTTACAAAAACTTTAGGCAAAAGTTCTCCAAAAATTCTCATTTTTGGACAGCCTCTCGATATACATATTATAGACCTCCAGTCCAAATTTCAAATTATTTGGACATGTTATGAACCGTGGGCAACCATTTCAATTTCTGGTGAGCCTAGGTCTTGATCCCACCAAAATGAGTTTTGTGGTCAAACCACTCACCCAAATTGAATAAAATCAATTTTAAATTAAAGTAGACCCCGAGGGCTACAACTTTTGTGACTGGTCATTTTTCCTAAATCAGCCTCTAAGTGCTTCGTTTTGCAGCCTCAAAAATACATTCAAATAACCTATTTTTCCATTATGTACTATATAATAATCTATGTATTATATATTAAATCCACTGTTCATCTTCTTCATGAACCCGAACAGACACAGGAAAACATTTTTCCTGTAAGCATTCCGTGGTCCGTCGCCGACCGTTCGGTCACTTCCCTGGCCAGCCACCACCACCACCACCTCCGTTGAGGCGATGGCTATCGGTCGGCGGTGGTTTGGCCGCCGGAGGTGGCGGTTTCCGGCGAACTCAAAATACCCTTTTTCATGGTTTTTCCATGAAAACGAGAGACGGGTCCGGCTCCGTTGAGCGCGAACCTCCTTTCTAAGAATCCTAAGATCTACCCATGAAAGAGAAGGAGCAGAGGAGGACCTTGTTCGCGGTTTGAAGGCGAGAAGAACGTCGGGGTGCCATGGCGCGGTGGTGGCATTTGCTGAACTTCTCCTACAGCAAGAACAAAGGTCTGTTCCGATTACTTGAGCGTGTAACCTTCTCCTCTTGTCCAGGTGGGCTTTTATAAATCAGGAAGTGGGAAGGTGAATGGGTAAAACCATTATGGCCATGAAGTTTCCCCCCCTTGACGTTTCGGTTATAGTGAAGGGATAAGAAACGGTGGAAACTGAACAGGTGTGTCCAGCTGGCGGTTTTCTATTGGACCACCTTTTCCTCATTTATTATATAATTATAGAAGGAAAACGGCCGGAAGTTACTCCTGGTGTAACTTCCCACACCAGCATTTATTACCACGCGTGTTGGAATAATTTCGGGCCTGAACCGTCGTTTCGGCCAATGTCACGGGCGTGACACATAGGTCACGGGCGTGACAGGCCCGGATAGCCAATTCTGGGTTCGACGATCGTCGAACTGAGATCGACGATCGTCGATGGAAGGTCACGGGCGTGACACCTCGGGTCACGGGCGTGACAGGCCCAAACGGCAGATTGTGGTTCGACGATCGTCGAATTGAGATCGACGATCGTCGAAGGCTGGTCACGCCCGAGGTCACGAGCGTGACCTCTAGGTCACGGGCGTGACATGCCCGAACGGCAAATTTCGAGGTCGACGATCGTCGAATTGAGGTCGACGATCGTCGAAGGCTGGTCACGCCCTAGGTCACGGGCGTGACACTCATATCACGGGCGTGACATGCCCGGGCTGCAAGGTCGACGATCGTCTCACGGCGATCGACGATCGTCGATGGGGTCACGCCCATAGTCACGGGCGTGACATCTTGGTCACGGGCGTGACATGCCCAGACAGCACGTTCGACGATCGTCTCGTGGCCATCGACGATCGTCGAAGTAGTCACGCCCATGTCACGGGCGTGACGGGTCGGTCACGGGCATGACCAACCCTTGACCCGAAAACTCGGTCGATTTATTTTCACTTTTTGTTCTCCCTGGGGTTCTGACTCGACCAACCGACTCCTAGGGGTCTAGCCGGAAATAGGATGTTACAGGCGGAGCCTAGAAGGGTTGAACAGGTGGCGGTGGAGCCGGAGTTGCCTCGGAGAGAAACTGAGAGACAGCTTAAGCATGTGATGGGCTTCCATCCACCGGTGTTCTCGGGAACGGGAACCCCGACCAAGGCTGAAGATTGTCTCTCAAGAGTCAATAGGGTGATGACAGCAATAAAAATGAAAGAGTGGCAGAATACCACGATAACAACGTTCCTATTTGACGGGGACGCGAGATTATGGTGGGAAGGCCTAGAGCTACACCAGTTGAGGGGAAGGCCATTGGCCGAAGTACCTATGGAGGAGTTTTCGAGATTGTTCATGGCTCGATACCTCCCCTCAGCTTAGAGGATCGCATTGGAGAACGAGTTCCAAAAGTTGGTGCAAGGAGACAGCACTGTAGACGAGTACCTCCACGAGTTTACTCGATTGGGGAGATATGATAGCGCTACCTTTGCCGACTTGGAGCGAAAGACTAACCGCTTCTTTGAAGGGTTAAGAGATGAGTTGAGGTTGCTACTGTCGGGGCCCATGGCGCAGGGTTTCATGACCATGGTCACCTCAGCCCGGTCCTTGGAGAAGGACATGAGAAATGTGCAAGCTAAGTAGTAATCTGGTGGGAAGAAATCGGATTTCAAGGTGCCGACTATGTCAAAGTCGGGCTACCGCAGATTCTACAAGAAGGCTAGGAAGTCAGGTCCAGCTTCTTCTGCAGGTGCCTCGGGGGACCCTACCAATCAAACCCCGGGCGCTTGTTTCACGTGTGGAAAGACGAGGCACTTTTCCCGCGATTGCTAGAGCGGACGCCCAAAGTTCGAGAGAAAACAAGGAGCTACTTACGAAGAGAATGGCAAGGCGGTGGAGTCAACCGCGTCCCATTATGCTCCGACTCAACCTAGAGTGTACAACTTGGGCCAGCAGGAGGCCATTAAACAAGCTGACGTGGTGACAGGTACGAGTTAATTTATAGAAAGTTAACTTTAAATACTGTTCTTTATTGCTTGTTAGCCTAATATTATTTGCATAGGCTTTGTTTTGATTAGCGATAGTCCGGCACGGGCACTGTTCGGTACGGGAGCTTACAACTCCTTCTTGTCCGAAAATTTTATATCGCGCATCGGAGTACCTTCTTCTATGGCGAAGGACAAGTTGGATGTGCTGCTACCGAATGGGTGCTCGATGCGTGCAGACAGAGTGTGCACCGTAAAGTTTCACATAGGGAGTCAAGAGTTCAACTTGCTAGCGTCACTGCTGCCGCTAGTAGAGTTCAACGTTATCTTTGGGATGGATATGATTTCGGAGAATAAAGCTTGGATTGATTGCAATAGTAAGGAAGTCAAGCTGGGTGTTGGACGGGAGACAATATTCACGGGACTGAAGGGTTCGAGCAGGACGCTGATGTCTGCTCTTCAGGTGGTAAAGGCAGTTCGTTCTAGCGCAGAGCTGTTCTTCACAATAGTGGGGGCTGTAGAGCCAAAGTCCGCATTGGACAGTATCCCCGTGGTTTGTGAATACCCTGATGTGTTCCCAGATAGTATTCCCGGAGCCCCACCGCAGCGAGAGATTGATTTCACTATCGAGCTTGTGCCAGATGCCAAACCTGTGTCACGTTCTCTTTATAGGCTGGCTCCGAAGGAAATGGCAGAGTTGAAAGTTCAGCTAGAGGAGCTAATGGAGCAAGGTTATGTGCATCCAAGCTCGTCGCCTTGGAGCGCACCGGTCCTCTTCGTTAAGAAGAAGGACGGGAGTATGCGGCTGTGTATCGACTATAGAGAGTTGAACAAGCTGACGAAGAAGAACAAGTACCCGATCCCGAGGATTGATGATCTCTTTGATCAGTTAGTCGGATCGTCGGTATATTCAAAGTTGGACTTGAAGTCGGGGTACTATCAGTTGAGGATCAGGGAGTGTGATATCCCGAAGACGGCGTTCAGCACAACGTATGGTCATTTCGAGTTCACGGTCATGCCGTTTGGACTGACGAATGCGCCATCAGTGTTTATGGACTTAATGAACATGACGTTTCGAGATTTCTTAGACCGCTTTGTGATCGTCTTTATTGACGATATATTGGTGTACTCGTAGTGCGAAGAAGATCACTTCAAGCACTTGCATCTGGTGTTGGAGACTCGGAGAAGGAATGAACTGTATGAGAAATTCTCCAAGTGCGAGTTCTGGCTAACCTCAGTAGTATTCCCTTGTCATATTGTCAGTGGGGAAGGTATAGCGGTTGATCCGGCGAAGATCGTTGCGATACGGGAGTGGCCTGCGTTGTCTTCTATCGCAGAAGTCCGTAGTTTTCTCGGGCTTTCCGGATATTACAGGTGCTTCATAGAGAACTTCTCGCGGATAGCACTACCTCTCACAAAGTTGACAAGGAAAGATCAGAGATTCTTGTGGAAGCAGGAGTGCGTGCAAGCTTTTGAGGAGCTCAAGAGACAGTTGACCACGATGCAAGTGCTTAGTTCGCCGAGTGGGACCGAGGGCTTCGAGGTTTATAGTGATGCCTCGGGTTGTGGTTTGGGATGCGTACTGTTGCAGTATGGGAGCGTGATAGCTTATGGATCGCGTCAGCTAAAAGTGCATGAAAGGAACTATCCGGTCCACGACTTGGAGTTGGCGGCCATGATATTTGCACTTAAGCTATGAAGGCACTACCTATACGGCGTAAGGGTCGATATTTACACCGATAACAAGAGCCTGAAGTACCTGTTGGATCAGAAGGATCTTAACATGAGGCAGAGGAGGTGGATGGAGTTCCTGGGGGACTACACCTTCAAGATTCATTATGTACCTGGGAAGGGCAATGCAGTTGCAGATGCGTTGAGTCGCAGGGCTCCCGCCCAAGCCAACTGGTTGTCGGTTCATGTTGAGAGGCGAGTACGGGAGTTAGAGGAGCTTGAGATCTGTTGCGTTGACAAGAAGACGAGCGCCAAAGTAATGTTAAACTGGACAGAGGTTCAGTATGACCTGGCTGACCGGGTTCGGTAGGCATTGAAGTTAGATGACTCCATGAAGGAGCTTATGGAGGCAGCATTGGATGGGTCAAATTCCCAGTTCTCGGTGGAATATGGGTTGTTAAGGAAGGACCATCGGTTGTACCTCCCAAGCGGGGGTAACCTACGGGCGGAGTTGATGTACGAGGCTCATCATACCAAGTACTCAATCCACCCAGGGAGCACAAAGATGTACCGTGACCTCAAGAAGCTATTTTGGTGGCCGGGGCTCAAGAAAGATGTAGCGTTGTTTGTTGCTAAGTGCCAAACGTGTGCCTTGGTGAAGGCAGAGTGCCAAAAGCCGGGAGGATTCTTGAAGTCCTTGCCTATACCAGAGTGGAAGTTCGACGACATATCGATGGACTTTGTGCATGGTTTTCCAAGGTCGTAGAGAGGGAACGACGCAATCTGGGTGATCGTAGACCGGTTAACTAAAGTGTCGCACTTTATTCCGCATAGGAAGGATGACTCAGTGGAGAAGTTTGCGAAGCTATATGTGGATAATATAGTTAGACTGCACGGTGTGCCCCGTAGCATTTTGTGTGATCGCGATGGGCGTTTCACGTCCAATGATTGGAGGTTGGTGTAGCAGATGCTGGGGACAAAGTTGAAGTTCAGCACAGCCTTCCATCCGCAGACGGATGGACAGACCGAGAGAGTCAATAAGACGATGGAGGATATGCTACGCATGTGTGTTCTAGACTTCGGGAAGCATTGGGAGGACCACGTGTATTTGGTGGAGTTCGCGTACAACAATAGCTACCAAGCGAGTATCAAAATGACGCCCTTTGAGGCCCTGTATGGTATAAAATGTCGCACGCCGTTATCGTGGCTGGAAACGGGTGAGGCAAGGTTGTACAAGAAGCAGGAAGTGGAGAGTGCTACTTCTTTGGTGCGGATCATTCAGGAGCGCTTGTTGATCGCTCAGGACAGGCAGGCTAAGTATTACAATGGCAAGCACCAGAACGTTGAGTTTGCGGTAGGCGATTGGGTGTACTTGAAGATCAATCCGTTCAAGGGTGTTTCACGGGTGAGACGCTTGAAGAAGCTGAGCCCAAGATACCTTGGACCCTTTGAGGTTCTGGAGCGGGTCGGCGAAGTGGCATACCGATTGAGGCTATCGGAGGAGTTAGGTGGACTACACGATGTGTTCCACATTTCTGTGTTGCGGAAGGCGGTGCAGGAACCTTCACTAGTGATCGAAGTTTATCAAGTGTTGGTGGACGAAGGGTTGACGACAAGGGTCAAGCCCGTTCGTATCGAAGACTTCGAGGTGAAGAGACTCCGTAATAAGGAGATCCGGATGGTTAAGGTCCGGTGGGATAATTGTGGTCGGGAGGAGCTCTCTTGGGAACGGGAGCAAACTATGCTGGAGGAGTACCCAGAGTTATTCCGCTCAGGTACCGTTAAAAGCTTTCAGTTCCTATTGTTTTCCTTTAGTAAATTTTGTGGGCGAAATTCTTTTAAGGGGGAGAGAGTTGTAATGCCCCAAAACTCAAAAGAGGGACGGGTGACGTTTTTAGCCAAGGCTGGGACCTGGAGCAGGTGTCTCGGGCGTGTCACGGGCGTGACACGGGCGTGTCACGGGCGTGTCATGCTAGGGAGTTTTCTGAGTCTTGTACACGGACCATTACACGGGCACAGACACGGGCGTGTCACATGTGACACGGGCGTATCGGGTGCCGTGTCGCAGGCTGTGTCCTCCTCAGGAAGCAAGTGTGGGTAGTTGGACACGGGCCATGACACGGGCACAGATACGGGCGTATCACATGTGACACGGGCGTGTCGGGTGCCGTGTCGCAGGTCGTGCCCTTCTCGGGAAAAGAATGTTGGTCGTTGCACACGGGGCATGACACGGGTAGTGACACGGTCGTGTCGCATGCGACACGGGCATGTTGGAAGCCGTGTCGAATGCCGTGTGCTGGTTATCGCGTCGGTTGAGACGGCGAATGAGTGACACGGCCATGCACACGACCGTGTTGTAACCCGTGTTCGGCCCAGATTTTGTAATTTCAGGCCTAATCGTTGCCGTTCGTTTCCTTGGCTTGGGATCCGACAGCTGGGGGTGGATGCTGGCGGTTTAAACCCGGAAATAGGGTTTGCAATCCCTCATTTCATCCCCTTGGTTCTCTTTCTAAAGTCTAGAGAGAGGGGAGAGCAAGGAGGAGGAGGAAGGCCAAGATCCGGCTGCCGGTGGAGCTTCGGAGCTCCGATTCGCGATCCGAGTCCAGATTCGCGAAGGCGACGTTATTTCGGTGATTTCAAACCGCGTAGATTTTTCATTGCACTGCGAAAGAACGCAAGGGTAACGATTCTCATCCTAGGGCATGTGAAGCCCTCTTTTCCTTTGCATAGGAAGCCCTCTCTCGCGAGTGAGCGAAGAGTTGGAGCGTTCCTTGGGGTAGATATGTAAAGTCCCCCTTGTATAGAGTCCGTATGTGAAACAGGCATAGACATTGTGTGTGAAGCCTATCCGGACAAGTTGATCCGGATCGGTGATGTTGCATTGCATATGAACCGGGGAAGACTCTGGATGTTTGGGCATTTTTTCTGGTTTTCTACGTGGTAGATTGCAGCAGGGAGCCTTGGAGATTAACTCCAAGGTTCACTCGAAAAACTGGGCAAAAGAGGTTTTTGCCAACACGATGGCCGGGGAGCCAACGTGAACATAACTGGGTTATGTGATTGTTGTAGTGGAAATGGGACTCGGTGAGTCTTGACCTACCCATATGGCTTAAATTGTCGTTGCGGAGTGAGCACGGGTCAGGCGGAACCGTACTCGATCTATGTCGTTCGATGGGACCGTTGGCAGGATGAGAGTCTTCGGCGGTCTATGGCTTAAATTGTCGTGACCAAGGCCAGGAAGACAAATTGCTCATATGATTGGCCGTCTGAGGGGGCGGTGGTGGAATGGGAACGTCTATGGCTTGAATTGACGTGACGTTGGCCGGTTCGCCGTGCATGTGCTATGTGTGCACGAGGTGTGTGGCTGTGCGAGCCTATGCCTGTGATGAAGTGGGTTGACACTATTATGATGCTATATTAATAAAGTGCAGGGAAAGAGCATCGCCGCCCTGATTTTGGCGGCGGGATCGTTATAATTTGGTCAGCATTGCTGACGGTTATTTTGTTTACCACCGGGGGGTGGATTGTGTCTTGCAGGTGTTGCAGAGCCGAGCGGGAAATAGCGAGCTAAAGCCCATGTTGCGGTGCTGGCCCTCGAAGGCCTACCCTTTTTATGTTTTCCGTTTATCTCATGTATGGACGGCCTGCCAGCCGAAGTATGAAAGACACTCTTGTTTGAGGAAACTATTGTAAGGCCATAAGGCCGGTACTTTTGTATTTAACATTCCTAGTTTATCTGAGTAGTGGACATTCGTGCTTGGCAGGGTTCTTGTTTTTGTGCAACTTAATAATTGCTTCCGCTAGGTGCTGTGTAGGACTTTGTGATTGGTTGAATGGTTTTAACGCGTAACCAACCGGTATGTCCGTAGTATATGGCATCGGGCCCCGGCCGGACCTACTGCTATATGCTATGTGACGGATAGGGGTGTTACAACCTAGATCTGCAGGAGGATTAGAATGATTCTCTTCCTCCCCCTGGGCAGTTACTATATCTTCAATAGGAATTTCTATATTGTCTCTAGTGTATAACTCTAGATCAGGTAAGTCACCTATTTTTAGCTTTTCAATTCTAGAGTCTACATCACCTAGACTAGAGTAGTTAGAAATCTCATTATATAAAACATATGTTTCATCAAACAATATAGTAATAGATTCTTCTAAAAATTGATGTTTCAAGATGTAGATCCTGTATGCTTTGCTATGTGCACTATATCCTACAAAGATTCCTTCATAGGATTTCTCTAAGAACTTAGTTAGATAAGTTTTCCCATTGTCCAATACATAGCACATACTACAATTTTTTTTTAAGTAGGACAGATTTGGTTTTCTATCTTTCATTAGTTCATAGGGAATCTTGTTGTGATTCTTATTAATTAATGCTCTATTCTGAACATAACATGCTGTGTTTATAGCCTCAGTACAAAAATATTTTGGGAGAGATGTATCACTCAGCATTGTTCTAGCTGCTTCAATGAGAGTTCTATTCTTCCTCTCAGCAACTCAATTTTGCTATGGTGTTCTTGGAGAGGAGAATTCCTGAAAGATCCATAGTTCCTTACAGAAATTTATCATCTTTTCAGATTGAAATTATGTACCATGGTCACTTCAAAGATTGACCACAGAACATCCTATCTCATTCTGAAATTATCTGACAAAATCAGCAAGGATGTCTAGTGTTTAAGATTTTTCTCCTTAGGAAAAATACCCAAGCAAACCTAGAGTGATCATCCACAATCACATAGGTATAGGACTCCTACCCTAACTAAGAACATGCATAGGACCAAATAGATCCATATGAAGTAAGTAGAGACACCTCTTAGTGTCTTTGGACGGAATGCTCTTATAGGATACTTTTGTTTGCATTTTTGACATGCAGGACATAAGCCTTCTTTGAAGCATTTGAGTTGGGGATTGTTTCTAACTAAGTTTATAGAGAATAGCTTGCTCATAGCATTATAGTTTAAGTGAGTCAACCTCTTTTTCCATTGCACATATAATGAGTCTTTCTCACTAGCTACAAGGCATACAGGTGATTTTTCATTAACACTTAAGAAGTTTAGAAAATAAATGTTCCCACTCCTAGTGCCTGACAAGATGATCTCTTGATAACTTGAATTCCTTATTAGACACTTATCATTGTGGAAAACATTTTCATAACCTATATCACAAAGCTGACTTATGCTTATCAGATTGTGGTTCAATCTTTCCACATAAGCCACTTTTGTGATGGTAACTAGGCCATTACAAATGTTACCAAATCCCTTGGTGATTCCTTTCTCTGACCCTCCAAAGATGACTTTTGGTCCATTCCTAACTGGAGTGTAATCTCTTAGCAAACTCCTTGTTACAGTCATGTGCCTGGAATAGCCACTATCCAAGTACCATATTGGACTTCCCGTGGTACTTGGATCCACCTTCAAACAAATATTTAGTTCACCTTATGCACCCAAATAGTTTTGGGGACTTGGTTCCTGTTAGGCTTTGTTGGGTGACACATAACATGCTTTCTAAAAAAACTGGTTGAATCTTTTATGAATGTCATGTTGGATTATACCAACAATCTAGGGCAAAATGCCCAACCTTCCCACAACACCAACACTTAATTCGGTTATATCTTTTCTTTGGTTGCACATTTGAAGTTGTTATTTTGTGCAGCAAAGAATTTTCATCCAACTTCAAAGGTAGTGGCGCAAAATTCACACCCTTACCTTTCAGATTTATGTGAGGTGCACTGGAACCAGCTCCGAGAATTCCCTGGCTTCTTAGATTGATCGCTTTTTGTGGTGGCTTTTGGCCTATATTTCCTTTAAATGTCTATCCCTTCCAGCAAGGCTCTTTATTGACCGTGCTGATAGAGCACTGAGACATCATGTTTCCAGGAACACATGATCTCAAGCATCTGTTATAAGGTAGATACTTGACTAGTTGTCTAACTTGACCAATTGGGGCTTTACCATTAGGTATAGACTTCTTTTTGAACTTTTTATTCTTTCAATACCATACACCACTTCTAAATGGTACAAAAAAGGTATCTATGATAGGTAGCACTGACTTGGGTTTTGAGAATAGAGTTAGGAGCTCTCATTCCTGGGTAAGCTTTGCTTCTAGGTCCTTGACAGTCTTGACCTATTCTACTATTACCTCTTCCTGGCTATCTATCTTATTGGTTAGTTTTATAAGCTTCAGTTTTTGTTGGTCCAACATTGAATTGGCCCTTTCTAATTGAAAAGATACGCCCCTCATAGATTCTAATTCTCTGGCCTTATCCTGAGTAAGTTGTTTGCATGCAATCAAGGCCTTTAGTAATTTACCATATCTGTTGATAAGCGAGTTAAAATCAACTTCAATGACTTAATCATGTTCTCTATTATTAGAGGAGTGTGAACATGATTCATTTTAATATGTAGAAAAAGAATCTTAGGCTAAACTATGAGAGATTGATTTTACCTTTGTAGGATCTGAATAATCCTTATCTCCTTCTCTTGATTGGGTCTCCTAAATAGCCTTCAGGCCCAAGAGAGCCTCCTCCTCTTCTGATTCTAATGAATCAGACTCACTATCAGATAGTGTAAAATGTTTCTTTGCCAAGAGGCTTTTGTCAGGCTTCTTGTGTTGTCCATCTTTCCAATTCTCTGACTTTTTCTCCTTTATTTTTATTGGGCAATCAACTATAACATGCACTTTTCTATTGTTATAATAACACATTATATTAGTCTTAATATATTTGTTCTATGAAGAACCACACCTATCCCAAGATTTCTTTTTCCTGGGTTTATCTTGATGATTTATCTTCTTGAGAGAAGAGTCTCAAGCTAGTCCCTTCCAGCTGCCTTGCTTTCTTCTCCTCAATATCTTCTTGAACTGTTTAGAGAAGAGAGATAGTTCCTCCTCAGTCTGGTCTCCTTCTGATGAGGTTGATTCTAAACATTCAGAAGCTATTTCCAGTTTTTCTGAGAGTGTTGACTTCTCTCTGACTTTTTTGTATGACTCATCCTTTAGGGCCAAAGTCTTTTCTCTGTTGTGTGCTCTAACTAAATCTTCTTCAGACTTCCTGAGATTGAGTTGTAACTCATGGGACAATAGCTTGCCAAATAGAGCTTTGGGGTCTATGTTGGCTAAGTTCCCCATTTCTCTTATGGCGCAAGTCTTGATGTCCCATTCCTTGTTCAGGGACCTCAAGATCTTGTCATTAAGTTCATAGTTAGTAAAGCTCCTGCTATAAGTCATCAGGTTGTTTACAATTCTGAAGAACTTTTCAAAACAATCAGCCACTAAGTCTTTCTTATCCTGTCTAAAGGCTTCATACTTTTAGTTTAGCAGAGTTTTCCTATCATCCCTGACCTTATCAATTCCTTCCATGTAGACAATCAATGACTGCCACATTTCTTTAGCTATCTTGCAATGAATCAGATTCAGAAAAGTGGAATCATCTATTGTACAGACTGTTATATTCTGTGCCCTCTTATCCATAGAGGCCAGAATTATCTCATCCTTATACATCTCCATGTAGGTCTTTGGTGTCTTGATGTTGGCATGAAGAACTTACACTTTGAAAGGTCATTCAACCACTGTTTTGTATATTCTTTGATCTGCTGCCTCCATGAATAATCTGAATCTTTTCTTCCAAATTCAAAAATTCTCTTTGGAGTAGACAGGGAGCTTGATGGAATTGCTTTTCCTCTGAGCCATGATATATCTTTCTCTACAATCCTATGGATTCTAACTAGGTTGTTATGGCTTTTTCAGTGTACCTCCCTCTGATACCAATTATACATGTTTGTTTTAGGATTGACAATGTCCAAGAGGGGGGGGGAGTGAATAGGTCCAATTTCAACCTTGGCTTTATTTTTTAATTATGAGATATATTCTTTATGTTTATTATCTCAGTCAGATAAAACAAGATAATCTTAACAGCAATTTAAAAAACTATCACAACACAGCAATCACAGCACAGTATACACAGTTTTATAATGGTTCCCCAATTTATGGGTATATCCACTTTTCCCCTTCTCCTATCTAGCAATGAAATAGATTCGGTCAAACTTCTACTTCTTTCTTTTCTTAGATCCGCAGATCTTACAGCCCAGAGCCCAACTGGCTCATACAACTCAGACTATACAAGTCTTACCACTCAGATCACCAAGATCTTATACCTCAAGTTCTTCCCAAGAAATCTACCTCAGAGTGAATCAACACTCCTACACCTCAGGCAACCCCAACCCAATAACTCAAAACAATCAGTCCCTACACCTCAGAGAAATACCCACTTCTCCTACCTCAGGCAACTCCTACCCTATCTCAGCATTTATTACACAGTCTTATAACTTAGAGAATTTGATTCCCCTACACTCAGATGTATAAGTAGATCTTACAATATTAATTGATGATGAAAAGAATGATACAGAATTAGTCTCCCAGAGAGAAACGGCTGACTGCCTCTTGAACTAAACTTGATAAGTCATCTTCCCTTGATTCTTGTTGTAGAAGATTTGATCTGTCCCTTCTTAGCATTTCAAAGCGTCTTGAAGTTGAAATTAGGTGAGATCTAGGATGGAGAATATTGAAGATGATTCTTGATCAGGCTTCTCTCCAACTTCTGAATTCTAGCAAATAACTTCTTAGATCTTGCTTCAACAAATTTTCTTCTTATTTTCTAAAGATTTGATCCCTTTAAATAGGCTCTGTCAAGGGTAACTGGCTGATCCGGTTAATAACTGACATCTAACAGTTCTGACAGTTGTCAGGACCTTTGACTAGATTTCTGTACTTAGGATACAATTCTGCTTGAAGTGTTGAAACTTGACTATTGAATGTGTCAACACCAGTCTTGGGTATTGAAACTACTCTTGTAGCGAAGTCGACATACTTCTTAATGTGTCGATACAACCTTCACCTTGTCTCGACACAGTTGATATAGAATGTGTCGACACAAGTTCTGAGTGTTGACACAGTTGTCTTCAGTCTCGACACTGCTTGTATAAAGTTTGTCGACACTTGTCCATAGAGTCAACACAAATGTTTCTTGTCTCGACACAACTTGTGTAAAGTTTGTCGACACTAGTCCAGAGTGTCTACACAGCTTTCTCTTTGTCTCAGCGCATTTTTGACAAAAGTGTGGACACTGGTCTAGTTTCTCGATGCTTTTGTACTTAGCTTTATTTGCCTACACACAAGAACTTAACATACATCAAATACAATTATGTGTATATCAAAGAGATGAAAGGACTTCTTCAAATCAAGTACATTGTGACCAATGTACCCAATAGAAAGTTCATCGATCTCCGTTCGACGAATGTTTCAAGAAAAGTTCAAAGTTCGTCGATCTTTGTTCGATGAAAGGTGTACAATTGGTCGATCTCAGAACACAAATCAATTTAAAGATTCTCCATTTATCATTCCTAACTGATTTAAGAAGAATATATGTTTCTTTTCATTTAAAGGTTTAGTGAAAATATCAGCTCTTTGAAAATTAGTAAAAATAAAAACAAGATTAATTTTATTTTTGTCTACATTATCTCTAAGAAAATGATGTCTAATTTCTATATGCTTAGTCCTATTATGAAGGACTGGATTCTGTGTAATTGATATTACACTAGTATTATCACAGAAAATAGTTGAATTATTTAAGTTATAACCATAATCTAGTAACTGATTTTGAATCCACAAAATCTATGAACAACAAATACCGGCTGCAACGTATTCAGCTTCAGTAGTTGAAGTAGACATAGATGTTTGTTTCCTGCAAGACCATGACACAAGCCTATCACCATGAAACTAACAAATTTCTTATGTGCTTTTTCTGTCAACTCTACATCAGGCATAGTCAGCATCTGTGAATCCAGTTAATTTAAATTCTGACTCAATAGGATACAAAGTCCTAGATTAGGGAACCCTTTTATATATCTCAATTTTTTTTTACTAAAATTAGATGAGATTCTTTAGGATTTACTTGGAACCTAGAACTAATACAGGTGGTAAACATAATGTCTGGTCTGATGGATGTTAAATATAATAAGGACCCAATGATTGTCCTATATATTTTCTGATCAACAGGTTTACCCTATTCATCATTATCAACTACAAAATTTGATGACTTGGGTGTTTCATAGCAGAGGCATCTGACATCCCAAATCTTTTAATTAGCTCTTTAGCATATTTATATTGGGATATAAAAATACCATCAGGAGTTTGCTTCACTTATAAACCAAGGAAGTAGGACAATTCCCCATGCTACTCATTTCAAACATTAAATGCAATAGGTCGGAAAACCTTTTGCAAAGTTTAGAATTAGTAGAACCAAAAATTATGTCATCTACATATATTTGAACTAGTAAAATTTTTGATTTATGATATCTGAAAAATAATGTTTTATCTACCATGCCTCTACTAAATTTATTTTCTAAAAGAAAATAAGCAAGGGTCTCATACTAAGCTCTTGGAGCTTGTTTAAGACCATAAAGGGCTTTGTTAAGTTTAAAAACATGTTTATAATAAGTTGCAGAGATAAAACCTGGAGGTTATTCTACATAAACTTCCTCTTTGAGTTCTCCATTTAGAAATGCACTCTTCATATCCAAATGATATACCTTGAATCTCTTGAATACTATAAATGCAAGAAATATTCTGATAGCTTCTAGCCTTGCAAAAGGAGCAAAAGTCTGATCATAACCTATGCCTTCCTCATATGAGTATCCTGGAGCTACCAATCTATCTTTATTTCTTACAATGACTCCTTGAGCATAAGAATTATTCCTGAAGACCCATTTGTTTCCAATGACTGGAAAGTTTTAGGTCTTGGAACTAAGTCCCAAACTCTACATCTCTCAAACTGATTGAGTTCCTCTTGCATTGCAATAATTCAATGGGGATGTTGTTCTGCATCTTTGATGGATTGAGGTTCAATCTGAGAAATAAAACAAGCATGCATCTGATCTTGATTCAATTGATGCCTTATTTGAACACCAGCTAATATGTCTCCAATCAATTGAGATCTAGGGTGATCTCTAAGTATGACAAAGTCAACAAGTGGAGTTAGTTCTTCAACTATTTGTGGTGCTAATTCCTCTTGTGGAATTTCATTGACCACAACCTTTTCAACATACATTTTATGATTTTCTTCATCACTGATATCATCAGCAACCTTTTGAGAAGGATATAATATATCCTCTTGTGTTAGGATTAATTCATCAATTTTCTCACACAGATTTGGTACCTAAATAGAATCTATGGTAGAGATATCTCTCTTCTTGTAAAACATATTAGTTTCATCAAAAGATACTTTTATTTTTTCTTCTATCTTAAGGGTAGATTTATTAAACACTCTATAAGCCTTGCTGACATTAGAATATCCAAGAAATATTCCTTCTGAAGCTTTGGCTTCAAATTTTCTTAAGTATTTCTTGTCATTATTATGTATCTAACATCTATATCAAAAACATTAAAATAGTTTATTTTAGGTTTCTTATTTTTAAGTAATTCATAGGGAGTCTAACCATTCAGCTTATGAACGAGACTTCTGTTAAGAACATAGTTTACTGTACTTACTGCCTCTGCCCAAAAGGATAGGGGCAAGTTAGCATCTGTAAGTAATTTTCCAACAGATTCAATTAGGGTTCTATTTTTCATTTCAGCTACCCTATTTTGTTGAGGAGTTCTAGGAGCAGAAAAATAATTCTTGATACCCTCTTTCTCACAAAATTCTTTCATCAGAAGAGATTCAAACTCAGTGCCATGATCACTTATGATCAATGCAATCTGAATAGAGTACTCAAGCTTGATGTTCCTAAGAAAGTCTCTAAGAACTTTGAAGTCATCTGACTTGTTTCTAAGAAAGAAAACCCAAGTGAATCTAGAAAAATCATTAATAATCACTAAAGTATAAGACTTTCCTCCCAAACTTTGTACTGTAATAAGTCCAAAAAGTTCCATATGTAGCAAATACAAAATCCTGGGTGAATCACTTTTAGATGTGGATTTAAAACTATTTTTTGTTTGCATGCCTAATTGACAAGCCCTACAAATTCCTTCCTTCTTGTAGGAACCAGAAGATAGTCCTCTGATAAGGTTATCCTTAGATAATTTAGCAATACTCCGAAGGTTTATGTGACCTAATCTTTTATGCCAAAGATTATTAGTTTTACTTATCTGATTAAATAAAATAATTTCTGATTTTGTAGAGTTAAAATTAACTAAGTAAATATTACTCTGTCTAATCCCAGTTAAAACAATTTTGTTTAAACTAAATGTAATAAAACATAATGACTTATTAAAAGATACCTGATAACCTTCATCACATAATTTACTTATGGAGATATGGTTATGCTTGAGACCTTTCACTTATGCTACCGTCCTGAAGGTCACTGCACCAACCTTGACATTGTCATAGCCTTCTATCTGTCCATAATTGGAGTCTCCAAAGATGACTTTAGGTCCAAGCTTTGCTTTAAAATCTTTTCGATTGGCCTTTCTTCCTGTAATATGTTTTGAACATCCACTATCCAAATACCACTATTCCTATGTGGTAGGATAGCTCTTTTTCTGCATAAAATAAATTAGGTGTTTTTGACCCAGGTTACCTTGGGTCCTATTTTTCTTTCATAATAATCTGAAATATAAGAACAGTCAGCTTGATTCTTGTAACCAAGTGGAAGATATATCCTAGGAGGGATGATCCACTGAGTAAAAGGATTTATAAAATCTTGTATTTGATTATACTGTTGAAAAGAATTAAAATTTTTGTTTTGAAAATTTTGGTTCGACGAATTATATTGAGTTCGTCGATCTGAGTTCGACGAATGGAAGTGAGTTCATCGAGCTCCATTCACAGAATAATAATGTTCATTTTCTGTGTTCCACTTTCGTCGATCGCAGTTCGACGAATCATATTTATTTCATCGAGCACCATTTGAATAATTATACTCAAGTCTTGTGTTCATAGTTCGTCGTTCTCTGTTCGAAGAATAATATTTATTTCGTCGATCTCAGTTCGACAAATTATTTTGAACATAAGTTTTATGAAAATTCTTATTTTGATTTGGTTTATGTAAAACTTCTGTAGCCTTATCTAAATATTCTAACTTTTCGTTTCCTTTAGCTGAGGTTAATTTAATAGGTGTAGTAAAAATATTTTTCTATAAAAGATGAGGTTGACTTGATGAAGCTCCTAGCCTAGTTTGCCATTAAGCCTGGCATTGATTGTGCTTGTGATATTCATCAGTTTGATGCTTATCTTATTAAGGGATTCTTCAAACTGCTTTGTCTCAGATAATTTATTTTCTAAGGACACTACTTGTTCCTTAAGAATTTTTAACACTTCTTTAAGTTTTAGGCTCTCTAAAGATAGATTATTTAGTTCAGTTAATTTTTCTCTAAGAAGTTTTATCTCCTTCTCAGAATTTTTCAAATCTTTACATAGTAATTTAAAATCTATTTTAACCTATTCTGTAGTAAAATCAAATGTAGAGATTACCTGGTCTTCTTCAGACTTAGATTCATTATTAGAATTGCTGCATGATGCATTTATTTCCATCAGACAGACTTCTTTAGCTCTTGACTCTTCTTCATCTTCACTAGAACTGGATTAAGATTTAGAGTCTAACTCCCTCCAAGTTTTAGCAAAAAAGCCTCTCTCCTTCATTTTGTGTTTAATGGAAGAGGATTTTTGTGAGTTCTTCTTAGAGTCTTTCTCCTTCTTCTTATCCTTCTTCAGATATTCAAGACACTCTGGAATAATGTGTCCTGGTTTCATGCAACCATAACAAACAATTTCTTTAATTGGAGTTTTGTCATACCTTGGTTTGTCTTGGTTCCTGGATGATCTTCTCCTGAAGTCTTTTCTAGCTATCCTGTAGAACCTTTTAGCAAGGAGACCCATAAGATCTTCATTCCATGGAACTTGTTCTTCTTTAGTTGCTTTTAAAGCAATGCTCTTTTCCATCTTTACTAAAGGTGAAGTCCTTTGTTCAGCTTCCCTTATTTTGATGAGCTGCTCATAAGATTTGAGCTTGCCCAATAAAGTCTTAGTAGATATCTCATTAACACTTCTAGATTCTCTAATTGGCCAGATCCTTGAATCACATGTGCTAAGAAAACACATGAGAATCTTATCATTGAACTCTATCAATGTGATATCCTTTTCCAAAGATTTCAACTCATTAATAATGAGACTGAGTCTTGTATATATATCTGCATCTGATTCACTTTCTCCCTTTTTGAAATTCTCATATTGAGAAATCAAGTGGGATCTTCTGTCTTCTCATTCATCAGCTGATCCAACAACCATTGCAATGAGGGAGTCCTAGATAGCTTTATATGAAGAGCATTCAGCAACCTTCTGAAAAATGTCATCTGACATTATTTGGGCTAAAATGTTCATAGCCTTGGCATCAATAATTTTTTGCTTTCTTATGGGCTTCTGTCCATTCTGGAGGTAGTACAATACTTATGCTTGGTCTTTCCAGTGGTAGAGGTGGACCTGTCAAAATAGCGTTGTATATATCCTCATCAATAGAGTTCTTGTATAACCTAATCCTTGCCTTCCATAGTGCAAACTTATTTTGATTGCACACTGGAGGTCTAGTGCTCGAATACTCTTTATTTTGTGCCATGATAAGAAAAACAAACTAGAGAAAATAAGATCTAAAGATCTGTTGGTTCAAGTGTTAGCCTGTAAGACCAAAGAACCAACCTATGATACCAATTGAAAGTGAGGGATAGATATAACTTTACTCTAGAGGGAGGTGAATAGAATATTTTAAAACATGGTTTATTTTTATAGTGGATTTAAAAATTAATGATATATATATAAAGAAAATAATCACAACACACAATAATGAAAGTAAAGCAATCACAGATGACATAAGGAAATTAATAGTAGTTCCCTAATAAATCTGGGTACGTCTACTCTTCTACCACCCTTATAGGAATCCACTAAAGGTTTTTTATCAGGTGCCCTGCCACCAGAAGATCTATTTTCTAAGGGAGATCATGCAACCCATTGAGCTTTTGATCAGGTGCCCAAAAACCAATCTTAAGTCTTTTGATCAGGTGACTTATGAACCAAGAGGTTAACTTTTGAAGGGAGTTATAACCCTGTACAAAGTTTAGGAAGTAAACTAAAACTTGATGTTGTCTTCTCTTTCAAGAGTATCTTAGAAGACTTAGTGGATGATGAAGTAAAAAGCTCCACCTGATTTGAGTAGAGATTTGAGATTAGTAGGGGAGGCTTTTCTTCAAGGTGTAGGCCTTCTTGTATTTTACTGATGAAGACTTTACACTTGCAGAGTCTAAAGCAGAAAATCTGATGAATATGTGTTGATCTATATTGATCTGTTCATTAGTTGATTAACCCCTTTAGAAGAATTCTTCTGAGAGAATATATAGAATGCCTAAGGAGAATTCAAATATTTGATTTAAAAGCAATTTGAAACGCCTGAAGCATCTCTGAGAGTTGTAACTGCCCTGGTAATTAATTAGATTAATAACTCTGTGATAAATCCATATTTAATGCTGCCAGAAATGGCTATATTCATTAAGAATATTTAACATTAAATATCAGAGTTTAACTGACAATAATTAAGCCTTTTTAAAATCATTCTGCCTCTGATTATAAAACTGCTTGAATAAAGAACACCACAAGAGATTCGTCGAACTACGCCTAGAGATCATCGAATTGAGCCTGGAGTTCGTCGAACGGAGCCTGGAGTTCGTCGAGCTGAGCTACTGAGATATGATCATCGTTCGTTGAATACAACCCAGAGTTCGTTGAGCTAAACTCAGAGTTAAAACTCTGAGTTCGTCAAACTGAGCTCGACGTTCGTTGAATAGAGCTCATCTTTCGTTGAACACAATCCTGCATTTGTCGAACTGCATTTTTCTGGAAATCTTCTTAGGAAGCAACCCTGGAAAAATAACCTATGACCCGGAACTATAAAATTTGGTCAAACTAATCATCCTAAAAGAATAATAGTGATCCTAGCCTAAATCAATAATAGGGTTCCAACACTTCGTCGCCAAAAAGTCGAAGACTCTCAGCAACAGTGACTCGAGCGAGTTAAGTTCTGAAAATGAAGAAGCTTACTTTGGGCTTATGGCTCAATCTGACGAAGAAGTGGGCGACTCCGAATACCTTGGGAAGGTAAACTCGTAAACCATTCTTTAAGAATCTGAAACTTCCCCCAATGGTCATGAAGACTACTATTCTGATGAGAACAAATCAGAGTTGATGGCTCAACATGAGCACTTGTTAAATTCTTTCGACAAAAGCCAAAAGGTAGTACGAAAGCAAGTTAAAGAGATTGCTTCCCTTAAGGCAGTGGAAACAAATTTGAAGGAAGAAATTGCACAATTACTTCCTCTCATAGATGAAGTCCACTCCTTAAAAAAGGAACTCAAGGACTCGGCTGAGATGTTAAAACTGAAGGTTAAATATCTTGATGAGCTGGAAGAAAAGCTCGTGGTGGAGAGAAAACTTGTTGAGAGTTACTCTAGGAAGAAGACTGTTCTTCCTCTCATAGATGAGTTCTCCACTCAGAAGATGGGTGGTGGTCTTGGCCATGTCGGTTGAAAAGGTAAGGCTGCCAAGAAGGCTAACGCCAAAGAAAAGGTGAAGGTGCCCATGGATCAACCTTCGTTCAGGAAAGTAATCTTTCCGACGAACAAGTTTGACCTTGAGTCGTCCTATGGTCATCATGTTAGGCCTACTCATGTGGAGCCCAAGAACAGATACCAGGGATGGACCCGTCTCCATGACTTTGGTGCCAGTGTGTTCAAAGCACCGTTTGAGAAAATTTAGATGAAGAGTTATGGTCCATATGTGCATGGCCATAATAATAAGAAGGCACCAAAAGCAACATCTGCTGTGCTTAAGGCTAAGGAGATGGGAAGCCCCTATGTATGCTATAACTAGGAGGCCTCCACCTCTAAGAATTCTACCCTACTAGACCTCATGTTCAAAGGGTAAAGCAGGTGCACAAAAGGAGGTATAACAGATTCTACTGTTGGTGCTGCGGAAAAATTGGTCAAAATGGCGCAGATTGTTGGTATAACCCTGCCAATCTTGTAACCCCTAGAGTTATTTATGCGATACCGACCACTCGCAAGGCTAATGTTCCTAGGGGGAGTATGCTGACCAGGAACCAAGGACCAAAATACGTTTGGGTTCCTAAGGTAAACTGATTTTTTTGCAGGAATGTCCAAAGGCCAATAGAACTCCGATCTGGTATTTTGACAGTGGATTCTCTCGGCACATGACCGGGACAAGAAGCCTTTTGCGTGATTATAACCCAGTTGAAGACAGAACAAAAGTCGTCTTTGGTGGTTCAGACCGGGGAACAACAAAAGGTTATGGTATAATTTCCAATGGTGTAGTCTCTTTCACAGACATTGCTTATGTTGAAGTATTACACCATAATATTATAAGCATAAGTCAACTATATGACAAAGGCTACATCGTTGAGTTCTGCAAGGACAAGTGTTTGATAAAATCATTTGCAAATTTGGAGACGGTCTTAATAGGCACTCAGAGCAGAAATATTTTCTTCTTAAATTTTCTTTGTTTAGACACTTCTAGCCCAGTGTGTTTTATGGCAAAAAGTAGTGCGTCTCTCATTGACCAATGGCACAAGATATTAGCACATATTAATTTTAAAACCTGAAATTTGCTATTTTCTAACAACCTAGTGCGTGATGCCCCCTTCATTAAGTGCCTTAAAGAGAGTCCATGTCACTTCTGTCAAATGGGAAAGCAGACACGAGCCACCATCAAGGGTATTGCTGAGAAAGATTCTTCTCGAAGCTTATACTTGCTTCACATGGACTTATTCGGTCCTATTCTTATTCACAGCTTAGGATGTAAGGTCTATACACTAGTAATCGTTGATGACTACTCGCTTTTTAATTGGGTGTTCTTTCTGAAACACAGGCCAGACACCTTCGCATCTTTCACTTGTTTTGTCCAGCAAATTAAGAATGAACTGAACTGCTCAGTGGTTAAAATCATAAGTCACCACGAAATAGAGTTTGAGTTTGCTGCCATGACAGAATTCTATGAAAGTCAATGTATCGTTCATGAGTTTTCATCCCCGCACACTCCACAGCAAAATGGAGTTGCTGAGAGAAGGAATAGAACCCTAATTGAAGCATTTATAACCATGTTGAACGATGCTTCACTTCTGGAATACTTCTGGGCTGAGGCAGTCAACACGGCTTGTTATGTGCAAAATAGAGCACGAATCAACAAAAACTACCGTAATACCCCCTATGAGGTATTGAAGGGCAAAAAATTGAATGCGTCTTACTTAAAAATCTTTAGAAGCAAATGCTTTGTACTTTATAATAGGAAGTATTACCGCACAAAGTTTAGTGAAAAATATTTTTAAGGTTTTTTTGTAGGATATAGTAGCCATAGTTAGGCATATAGTATTTTTAACAAGAAAACTCTTGTGGTAGAAGAATCGATAAACGTTGTATTTGATGAGACTAGCCTGCTCCAGAGCAGCTCGTCTAGTGTTATTGGTGCAGATGCAGGTACCAGGTTCAAGGAACTAAGCTTGGAAGAAGCTGTCAATGAAGAAGCTCCAAGATCAGTTAAGCTTGTCGATCTGGGCTTGGGGAATGAAGAACCCACAGAGGAAGAATTGCTTCAACCTACAGTGGCAGCACCGAATGTTGCAGAGCTTGCCAGAGGGAGAGCAAGGAATCTAGGGCTCAGACACCTAAGAGATCAGCCAACTGATCAAATCATTGGAGAGCCAGGCGACGGTGTTAAAACCAGACGAGATACAACTAATGAAGTTTTGTATCTTAGTTTTCTATCTCAGGTTGAACCCAAGAAGTTCGAGGAAGCGAACAAAGATGCCTCTTGGATCATGGAAATACATGAGGATCTCAGCCAGTTTGAATGGTGCAAAGTCTGGGAGCTAGTGCCCAGGCCAAATGGACAAAACGTAATCAAAACCAAATGGATATTCAGGAACAAACTGGACAAATACAGAGTAATTATTAAGAACAAAGCCCATTTTGTTGCACAAGGATATAGACAAGAAGAGGGGATCAACTTCGCTTAGACATTTTCTCCAGTGGCTTGGCTCGAAGCGATTAAATTGTTTCAACCGTATGCTGCCCTTAAACGCTTTACCGTCTACCAAATGGATGTAAAGTCAACAATCCTCAATGAGAATCTGAAAAAGGAAGTATATATAGCACAACCCCAAGTTTTTGTCAATTCTCAATTCCCTGACTACGTTTATTTTCTATATAAAGCTTTATATAGGTTAAAGCAAGCTCTTCGAGCTTTGTATGAGATGATGTCTAGCTTTCTTCTTGAGAACAAGTTCACAAGGGGAAAGATTGACAAGACATTATTTCTTAGGGAAGTTAAATGCAAGATATTGCTAGTGCAAATCTATGTCGACGACATACTATTTGGCTCTACGGAAGAGAGCCTTTGCAAAAAGTTTTCTAACTTATGTAAGGGAAGTTTGAAATGAGCAGTACGGGTGAGTTGAAGTATTTCTTAGGACTTCAGGTGAGGCAATCTGAAGATGGGATTTTCATCTCTCAGATGAAATTCACCAAGGAGATTCTTAAGAAATTCGGAATAGAGAGTGCAACCTCTATGAGGACTCCAATGGGTTCAACGGTCTCTCTGGAAAAGGATGAAAAAAGGAAACCTTTTGATGAAACTAAGTACAGAAGTATAATTAGATCCTTGCTCTACCTAACTGCCAGCAGACTAGATATAATGTTCTTAACGTGTGTCTGCGCTAGATATCAGGTGAACACTAAGGAACCTCATTTTTTTCGAATTTTAAGATACCTTAAGGGAGTTGGGTCCATTGATCCTAGTGTCCTAGATTTGTAAGAAGTCAAACAGGTCAATGGTATACACATAGTTGTATTTGATGTATGTTTAAGTTCATGCATATAGGTTTGTCTTTGTCACAATGATTGGACATATAGTTCAAGAGATAATGATAGGTGGACTCAAGGTGATAGGCTGGAAAGTAAGAAAAATGGCTATGTCCAGAAGCGGTGAGTGAGGCAAGCTCACTCAACCCTATCAACGCCAAATGGCCAGAATAGTTGAGACAAGGATATCATGTCAAAGCCTAAGCAGTGGAATCAAAAAAATCGACTAAGTCCAGAAGCATTGAGTGAAGCTTCATCACTCAATCCCATGCCTAGTCTATCAACGCCAAACTTCAGTAAGAAGGCAAGATTGCAGAAAATCAGGCTATGTATAAAAGCATTAAGTGAAGCTTATACATTAAACGCACTCAACGCCATCAGGCAGGCTGAAGAATATGGCTAAGGAAAAAGCATTATGTGAGGGATATACACTCAATGCTCTCAAGGCATACCAGAGCAGAAATATTTATAAGTACAGATTCGTTGAGAATTGCCTATTCACTCAATGCCACTCAACGTCAAGCAGAGCTAAAGAAAATTCTAAGTACAAAATCGTCGAAGTATTGTTTATCCAGTTTTCGTCGAGCTGAGCTTTGATTTTGTCGAGCTAAGTTCAGATTTCATCAAACACAACTTTCACCTATTTGTCGACCTGAGGATTTCTGGAATGATGCTTGATTTCATTGAGCTGAGTTCTGGATTCATCGAACTAAGTTTTGATTTTGTTAAACTGAAGTTTTCTGAGATGATGCTCGATTTTGTCGAGCTGAGCCCTGGATTCGTCAAACAAAGTTTTGAGTTCATCGAACTGAAGTTTTCTGAAGTATTGCTTGATTCGTCGAGCTAAGCTCTGGATTTGTCGAACTTAGTTTTGAGTTCGTCGAACTTAGGATTTCTGAAGTATTGCTTGATGCTAAGTAAAGAATGATGCTGATGGCAGCAAAGTCAACAAGTCAACGATTTTCTGATTTGTTATTTAAATGCTTCTTTTCGACATTAATGTCGTCGTATGTCTATAGTGGATCTCAATTTTATTAAGCTGAGGTTTAAACCACCGTTAAAACTGTAACATGTGTCAAACATCCCACAAACCGACGTGGTTAAAAATAACAGCTGAGATTAAGATCAAAGCACGGATTCTGATTATCATTCTAAAAATGAGAAGCGGGAGTTCATCTTCTTCATCCGCCATTGTTACAAAACCAAGAACTTCAATCGAAAAATCTGAAGGGTTTCTGAGTTCGCTGGTGCAATCAACATCTGATACAGCAAGAATAGAGGATTTCTCTGAGGAAGACGAATCAGTCTAGGCAAACACTAACTGAAGTTGATTCACGATACAAGTTGAGCCAAATCTGAAGATCAATCTCTGGATCGTTGAAAAAGAAAAAGATATCTACACAGAGTTTTCTCTATACAGAAGGAGAGGACTTGCAATTCATTTTCCTGCCAATAAAGGTTAGCTTATTGGAGATATTTATTCTGAATATTCTCCCTTCATCAGTAAGAACAGGATAAGGGTCCTGAGGAACTTCCCGCTGTAACAACCTGACCCATTAAAGAACATATAATAGAAGGTCCGACCGGGGCTCCACATTATACGCCACAAACAGACGGCGAGGTAACAGGTTAATACCAAAATACCATCACACCGTAACTCAGAGCATTCTAGCAGAAGTTTATAAGTTGCACGAACTCAATCCATGAATGTCCACTACTATATAAATAACAAATTTATATAAAAGACTAGGAATGTATACAAGCACACCACTTACGGCCTTAAGGCCTTACAAGTTTCTCCTTACAAACATATGACTTCATACATCGGCACGCACGCCGGCCACACATTAAATCCAAATCTTCGCACGGCCTTCGAGGGCCTAACAGCAGCAACAAGGGCTTCGGCCCGCTTATTCCAATCAACCCGCAACACTTGCATATGAACGTCTAGCCCAAGGGTGATCCACAAAGCAACAGTCAGCATTCTACTAACCAATTATAAAGAACCTACCCCTTACCCGGGGAAGTGGTTCCTTCCTTGTATGCATAACATATATCTATATCACACACATCATCACAACAAAAATGCTGGCCTTTGTGCCAAACGCTCTGTGTAGTCTGGGCACGATTATGGTGCACCGAACTCCTCAAGGTTGCACCACTGATTCGAGGTATGTACTTGTTGACCAGGAATAAGCCTCAAAACCCCTGTTGAAGACCTCACGTACCCGTCTCACTCAGAGGCACGCACCTCACGGCAACCGTGAGCACAATCAGTCGACCTACCCAAGTAGTCTAAATAGCCTAGGGAAATAGCCCCGCTGCATTGCCACCGATCGACCGCTCACCCGATCCTACCACTTAACTTGTTGGGTGGCCCACCCACTTAGAGGTTCTCAACTTGGTCATGGGCATCAGCAGCCAAACCAATGTTGGAGGCCTCTTGTACCCATCCACTCATAGGTGCTCGCAATACATCTCATAACACAGGCACATGGTTCCACTTTTCATTCCATCAATACAGCTCATGCCGAGCATACAACCAAAGGAGCTATGCAAAGCATCCTTCTCACAATTCACAATCGTCCTTACAATCTCTGCAAGCTAATCGATTTATACACAGAGTCTTCTTCGGTACGCAGCATCACCAATCCATACATCCATCCAGATGGGCTTCACACAACATGCCTATTCCGCACTACACACTTCCGGATCTAAATGCAGACTCAATTGCTGGAATCGCTTACGCTTTCCACCTCTTGGTGGAGGATCCCATGCACATGAATAAAGTAGGACTTCACTTGTCCAAGAAGGAGATCGTTACCCTTGACGAACACTTCGGAGCCATGGAGAAACTAGGCGGATGGTAATCACCGCGACGACCTTGCCTCAACAATGCTGAACTCGGCACTCGATTCGGACAGCTGAAGCTCCACCGGTGGTCGGAAAGCTTCTCCTTTCCTCCTACAATCTGTCCTCTCTTTATTCTCTTTAGAAAGATAATGACCAAGGTTTGAATGAAAAATTCATGCCAATCCCGGAGTTATACCCAACTTGAAACACCCTGAACAATTAGATCTAGGATGAGGGAAATGAATGGCCACAAATCGCTTAAAAAGTCTAATTTTGCGGCTGACATGGCCTGTGACACGCCCGTGTCATAGTCCGTATATAGCAAGCGTTACATGAACCGACTCACCCAGACCAGAACACGGACCGAGACACGCCCGTGTCAAACCCCTAACACGCCCGTATTAGTAAGTACACGCCCGTGTTGAGGGGAATGTCCTTCACTCGACACAGGACTGTAAACTCGAGAAGAACACAGCTAAGACACATGCCTGTGTCCTTGGCCGTGTGCCAAACTCGCCTCTGTGACACGCCCTTGTCACAGGCCGTTTGTCACACTCAACGCCACTCTACTCAACACCACTCAATGCCCCCCGGTTACCAACCCGAGCAGGAGATGCCCTGGGACATGCCTGTGTACCAGGCCGTGTCTCCTCTCAACGCCTGTGGACTTCATTTTTTTCAGTCTCTCACAACACAGCCGAGTACCCTGAGCTGGACACGCCCTGGGACACGCCCGTGTACCAGGCCATGTCACCCATCCTGAAATCCAAATTGAAATTTGGGATGTTACACCCGCACAAGTAGTAGATAGTCAAAGATTGTCATCCTTATTGCTGGGAAGTAGATAGGGCTGAGAATTCCTTAGCCCAGGAAGAAATTCACTCAGAGAATAATTTCTCTTGAGTCAAATCAACAATCACTTTCAAAATCAGTGGATCTGTGAAAGATCTATGGTGAGGTCTAGATTGATTAGGCTCTGTGTGAGATCTGTGAGATCTAATTATAAGGCCTAAATTATAAAGGTTGTGTGATTGGATTCCTGTGTGAATCTATATGATGCTGTTTCTCCTATGTAAAGGGCATTTGTGCCTGTGTGTAGTTGTCAGGTGATTACTGTGTGGAGGACTGTGAGCCAATATTATAAGTCTTAGTAGAGACTGACTGATCCAATGAGATCGTGTTTTAATCTCTAAGGAGCCATAGTTTTTGGAGAAGAGCCTTGTCTAACATACTATTATAAAGGCGGAGAGGGACAGTAGATGTACATATACACTAGGGAACCACTATAAAATCTGGTGTACTGTGTATTGTGTTTTGTTGTGCTAAATATTGTTTTCTTGAAAGCTAAAATAAGTATACACAGTAGGACATTTGTCATAGAAGATTTTAAAGACTCAAGAAAATACTGCAATAACCTATTCACCCCCTCGAGGTGATTAGCTACCCTTGTAATCAAAGACTTTCAAGTGGTATCAGAGGGAGGTTACTCAAGAAAAGACTTAATAGTCTGAGGAGATCTCTAGGGTAGCTGTTAGAAGGTTAAGATGGCTTCAGGAGATAGTCATAAAGAGCTTGGATTCATGAAACTTCCTCTCTGTAGGAAGGAAAATTTTGGTATATGGAAAGAAAGGGTCAGATTGTTCATGGAAGCATCTGATCCTAGGATCTATATCACAGTTCAAGAAGGACCCTTTATCCCAATGAATATATTTGTCCTTGATGCAAATCTTCACACTCCAAAGAAGTACACTGAAATGTTTAAGGACGAAGTCATCTTAGAACCAATTGATAAGAGGGTACAAAACATCATAGTAAGTGCCATAGATGACTCCACCTTTCAAAACCTGGTGCACTGCAATACCTCAAAGGAAATGTGGGACACCTTTATAGTATATGTGGAAGGAACTGAGGAAGTGAGAGAAGATAGAAAGTCAATGCTGAATCAAGACTATGAATCTTTCAGAAAGATCAAGGAGGAGACCATAACTAGCTGTTTTGAAATGTTATTCAGGACAGTCAATGAGTTAAACACCTATGGTAAGGCCTTTAATAATTATGAGCTAAATGATAAGTTTCTTAGGTCTCTTACTAGAGACTGGGACACTAGGATATATGCCATTAGAGAAGTGGCAAAGCTGTAAGATACTCCACCATCCATACTGTTTGGTAAGCTGCTTCCATATGAGATACAGCTGACAGCAAGGAAGGAGAAAGAAAAGACTAGTAGAGGACAGTCAAAAGATACTTCAATGGTCTTCAAGGAAAATAACTCCAAGAGGAGCAAGGAGACGAATCATTCTCCCCTAAGAAGGCATGCTGAGTTAGAAGATTTAGATCAAGAGGAATCTGGCTGTAATATGTCTGATGAGGAGTTTGCTGCTTTCTCAAAGCAGTTTAAGAGGCTTATGATAAAGAAGGGGTGGAGAAGAAAACCTAGCTCTTCCTTCAACCACAAATAGGACTATTATAAAAATAAGAAGAAACCCTCCAAAGAGGGCAGGTATGATCGAAAACCTGGTAAACATTTTTCTAAAAAGATTTTTTGCTTCTGTTGCAGCAAGCCAGGTCATGTTATGACTGATTGTCCTGAGAAGAATGAAGCTGGTGAAAAGAATCATCACCACAAGAGATGCAAAAAGGAGAAAACTTCATTTCTAAGATGGAGAAAAGCTGGACTTAGTCTTTCTCATCAGAATCAGAAGAGGATGATGAATCCTATATTGGGCTGATGGCAAGATCACATGAGGAATCCTTCTTGGATCAGCCTTGACCATCTAAGGTACACACTTTATCCAACTCTTCATCCAAGTACAAATATGTGACTAGTTTAGATTCAAGTTCTTCTTCATTAAGAGATGAAGATGGCTCTGAATCTGAGGAAGAAAGAATTCAAATAATTGACAGATATGGTGAACTTCTGGAAGCATTCAGAAGGAGTAAGCTGATGACCAAACATCAGGCTATGGAGATTGAATCTCTGAAGCTTGCTGCTTCCATGCATTCTTAAATAGTAACTTTGCTAGAACAAAAAATTAGGGAAGTTAGCCAGCTGAAGAACATTACTGTTATTCAGATGGGCACCATAACTTTTAAGAATGAGTTTATCAGGAATCTAGAAATTAAGCTCCAAAAGGAGAAGGAGCTAGTGGCTAAGTTTTCAAAGCCATGTACTCTGTTGCCTTTGGTAGATTCTTTCTCCTCCCAAAAGGATATGAAAGGGATAGGCTTTAAAGGGAACTATAGAGTTGGTAATTCCAAAAGGAAGAACAAAGTTTTCGCCACTATGGTGGTATGAATGGAAAGAGTGCTAGTGGATACAAGATAGCCCATGAGGAGGTTCAAATGGACCATCCTGGACCATTTAGGTTTGGTTTAACAACCCCAGGACTCAAGAAAAAGTCTGATGCGTTACTTGCTGGACTAAGAGCTACTGACAACAATACTGTTAAACCAACCCTTAAAAGGAGGTATAACATCTTTAAGTGCTGGTGTTGTGGTAAAGTGGTCCACTATGTCATTGATTGCGGGCACAATAATAGTGTACATAGAGCTAATATACACTTACCTATCCGAAGAGCTACAGGCAGGCATGTTCATGTGAAGCCTAACATGCACCTCAGACCCAATGAGAATTAGGGTCCTAAGGATAAGTGATTTATTTCTTGCAGGTGATTCCTAGTAGTTATACCCCTATATGGTACTTAGACAGTGGTTATTCCAAGCACATGACTAGAACAAAGTGCATTCTGAATGATTTCATTCCAGTAAAGGATGGACCTAAGGTGATATTTGGTAGATCAGATAAAGGGATCACCAAAGGTTATGGTAAGATCACTAATGGCTTAATCAATTTCACAAAAGTGGCTTATGTGGAAGGGTTGTAAAACAACCTTATAAGCATAAGCCAACTATGTGATCTTGGCTATGTCATTTCTTTCCACAAGGATAAGTGCCATATAAGAAGATCAAGTGACTAAGAGGTCACTTTTACTGGCACTAGGAGTGGGAATGTCTATTATCTTATTTTTTTTTGTTTATCATCTAGCTCTCCCATTTGTCTAGTTGCAAATGAGAAAGCCTCATATTGTGTCAAATGGAACAAAAGGCTAGCTCATTTTAATTATAAGACTATAGGAAAGCTCTATAGTCAAGAGCTAGTTAGGAATGGTCCGAACATGAAATGCTCTAAGGAAGGTATTTGCTCTACATGCCAAAAGCGAAAGCAGACAAAAGCTTCTTTCAAAATCATTGAGACTATGGATTCTGTGAGGTGTTTATACCTCTTGCATATTGACTTGTTTGGTCCAATGCCAGTTCATAGTTTAGGTAGGAAGACCTTTGTGGTGGTTGATAACTTTTCTCGATTTGTTTGGGTATTCTTTTTGAAGAAAAAGTCTGAAACCTCAATGTTTTTAAGACATTTGTCTTGCAAATACAGAATGAGCTTACCAGTACTGTGGTCAAAATCAGAAGTCACCATGGGACTGAGTTTCAGTCTGAATACATGATAAGAATCTGTGAACATCATGGGATTCAGTAAGAGTTTTCCTCTCCAAGAACACCCCAGTAAAATAGGATAGCTGAGAGGAAAAATAGAACTCTCATAGAGGATAGTAGAACACAACTAATTGACACTTCTCTCCTAGAATATTTCTTGGTTGAGGCTATAAATACAGCTTGCCATGTCCTTAACAGGGTTTCTTTCATCAAGATCCATAATAAGACTCCCTATGAGATTATGATGGGAAGGAAACCAAACCTTGCATATCTCAGAATTTTTTGTAGTAAGTGCTTTGTACTCAACAATGGGAAATCCTATAAAACTAAGTTTGCTGCCAAAGCCTATGAGGGGATATTTGTTGGGTACAACAATCATTGTAAGGCTTATAGGATCTATAACTTGACAAGTCAAGTTGTAGAGGAGTCAGTTATTGTAGTGTATGATGAAGCAAATATGATTAACAATGAGCTATCAAGCTCTTCTTCTAGTTCTACAGGTACTGAAATAGGATTGAAAAAGCTCACTCTCAAGAGAAACGAAGAAGATGCTCCAAATGTGCAAGACCAAGAAGAGGGTGAGTGCATTCCAGAGGAAGCACAGGGATCACAATAAGTAGATGAAGATCAACATCATGAAGAACATGATGTTGAAGCAGTACTGCCTCCAGTAGTAAGACATCAGAGGGATCACCCAGACCATCAGCTTATTAATGATGCAAGATAAGGAGTAGTGACAAGGAGTAGATGTCTCAACACAGTAATGTACTCTTGCTTCCTATCACAGGTAGAACCTAAGAAATTTGAAGTGGCTAACCAAGACAAGTTTTGGATTCTAGCTATGTAAGAGGAATTGAACCAGTTTAAAAGATTTAAGGTCTGGAAGCTGGTTCCCAGACCTCAAGGACTTAATGTCATTCGAACTAAGTTGATCTATAGGAATAAGCTTGTATAAAATGGCATTATAGTTAATAATAAAGCTAGAATAGTGGCTCAGAGGTACATACAAGAGGAAGGTGTTGACTTTGATCAAACCTTTGCCCCTGTAGTAAGACTAGAAGCAATCAAATTATTCCTTTCATATGCTGCATTCCAAGGGTTCAGATTCTATCTGATGGATGTGAAATCAGTATTTTTGAATGGAGATTTGAAAGATGAAGTCTATGTGGAACAACCTTCAGGTTTTGTTGTTCCTTACCATCCTGATTTTGTTTATTGACTAAGGAAAGCTCTATATGGGCTAATGCAAGCCCCTAGAGCTTGGTGTTAAACATTGTCTAGCCTCCTTATTGAAAATAAATTATCAAGGGGGAAGATAGAGAAGACTTTATTCCTTAGGGAATCTAAGGGCAAGATCATCCTAGTCAAGATATATATTGATGACATTATCTTTGGGTCTACGTAGATAACTTTTGCAGGAAGTTTTCCAAACTTATGCAAGGAAAGTTTAAGATGAGTAGCATGGGTGAACTTAAGTTCTTCTTGGGTCTCCAAGTAAGACCGAATGACAATGTATTATCCATATCACAATCTAAGTTTACCAGGGATTTACTTAAGAAATTATGGATGGAGAATGCATCCTCCATGAAAAATCTCATGGGATTAAATATGTATTTAGACAAAGATAAGGCAGGAAAACCTGTTGATCAAACTTTGTATAGAGGGATAATTGGTTACATTTTATAACTCACTGCTAATAGGCAAAACACCTGTGCTAGATATCAGGCATGCCTTAAAGAGGCTCATTTCTCAGCTATTAAGAGAATTTTGAGATATATAAAGGGAACACATGATCTTGGTCTATATTACCTTAGGAATAGGGATTTTTAGCTAATTGGCTATTCAGATGGAGACTTTGCAGGATGTAGAGAGGACAGAAAAAGTACATCAAGTTCATGTCAATTTCTGGGTGGAAGGCTAGTATCCTGGAGCAGAAAAAAGCAGACTAGTGTATCTATTTCTACTGCAGAATCAGAATACATAGCTGCAGGAAGCTACTGTGCATAGTTACTGTGGATTCCGCATCAACTCCAGGATTATAACCTCCAGATAAGTAAAAACCCTTTGTTTTGTGACTCTACAAGTGCAATCTCTATAACTAGGAATCCTGTATCACATAGCAGAACTAAACACATAGAGATTAGATATCATTTTATAAGAAAGAATGTGGAATGTGAGGATATTAGTCTTGAGTTTGTCCTAACAGACAAGAAAGTGGCTGATATTTTCACCAAGCCACTAGATGAAGCAAAGTTAAACACCTTCAAATTTGAATTGGGTATGTTGAATTTGGTATAGCTTCATTTGTTCTTCTTGAGGGGGAGCAAGTTCTACTCTAGGTGCTTCTCTGCTCCCAAATAGGGGGAGTTGATAGTATGCTGCTCCTAAGCTATTTCACAGACTTTCATGTGCTAATTCAAAGAAGTCAAAAATGGGGAGAAGTAATATATGAACAAAGTAGCAGGGGGGAGTAGCACCAACAAAGAAGTAGTTTGTAGTAGCAGCATGATGCTGCAATACAAGGGCAGCATAAGGGAAAATGCAGCAAAGTTGGGGGAGCACAAGGGAAAATGTGGTAAACTTATTGATAAGTGGTAACTTTTGTCGCTTTGATAATTTGATAAGTGGTAACTCTTGTTGCTTTAAAAATATTTGTGCTGCTTATGTTAGTGTATATCATTGACAAAGAATTCTCAAGTGGTGTTTTGACTTCTTTAAATATGGGGAGATTGTTGGGTCCATTAATCCCAATGTCCTAGATTTTTAAGAAGTCAAACAGGTCAATGGTATACATATAGTTGTATTTGATGTATGTTTAAGTTCATGCATACAGGTTGGTCTTTGTCACAATGATTGGACATATAGTTAAAGGGACAATGACGAGTGGACTCAAGGTGATAGGCTGGAAAGTCAATAAAAATGCCTAAGTCCAGAAGCGTTGAGTGAGGCAAGCTCACTCAACGCTCTCAATGCCATATGGCAAGAATCGATGATACAAGGATATCATGTCAAAGCCTAAGCAGTGGAAGCCAGAAAATCGACTAAGTCTAGAAGCGTTGAGTGAAGCTTCATCACTCAAGTCCATGCTAAGTCTATCAACGCCAAACTTCAGCAAGAAAGCAAGATTGCAGAAAATCAGGCTGAGTATAAAAGCATTGAGTGAAGCTTATACACTCAACACTCTCAACACCATCTGGCAGAAAGCTGAATAATATATGAAAGTGAGGGATAGATCTTATCTGTACTCTAGAGGGGGGGGGGGGGTGAATAGAGTATTACAAATTTATTAACTTGTTTTTTAGCGAATTAAAAGTTAGTGATATATATATATATATAAGTATAAAGAGAATATCATAGCACACAAACAAAAAAGGAAAGGCAAACCAGACGACACAAGGAGTTTATAGTGGTTCCCCATTAAACCAGGGTATATCCACTCTTCTACCACCCTGGTAGGAATCCACTATAGGTTTTTGATTAGGTGCCCTGCCACCACAGGTTTTGCTCAGGTGCCCTGTCACCACAAGATCTATTTTTCTAAGGGAGATCTAGCAACCCTTTGAGCTTTTGATCAGGTGCCCAAAAACAAATCTAAAGTCTTTTGATCAGGTGACTTGTGAACAAAAAGGGGCTAACTTTTGAAGGGAGTTTAAACCCTGTACACAGGAAATGGAAATGTAAAAATGATATTGTCTTCTTTGTCTCAATGCTCTGAGAGGACTAGTGGATTTTGATGTTGTCAAAGCTCCCCCTGAGTGATAAAAATCTGATCAAGAGTGAAAGCTTTGCCATAGGGTGTAGGCCTTCAAAGATGAAAACTTCTTCTTCTAGTGAATGATTCTTAGAGATTGAACTTTTTATCTCTGATTAAATATATGTTGCTGGAAGAAAAGCTTGAAGAAGAAGAATGATAAACAAGATATTTTTTGTCTCCGTCTCTTATTCTCTATTTACAGATGTTCTCTTTCTTCTTCTCCTTGCGCTTGATTACCAAAAAATATTGTATCAATTGTTTTGTAATCTTCTGAAAATTTTCTTTATATATTGATTGCTGACTTTAACACAATTGAATTTCAAATTCCTTGAAATCTTCTGCATAATTTTTGGGATCCTGAACAACTAATTTTGTCTTCAATATATTTCCCTAACTGTCCTAGTAAATAAGATAGAATAATAACTCCTTGAAAACCATAATTAATGCCTACCGGAACAGCTATATTCTTGAGAATATTTAGAATTAAGTATCAGAGCATTATTGTCTTAATATCTGAAATCAAACTGCTTTAGTCGATCTAAGAAACTACAGAGAAGAATAGTCGAGCAGAACCTAGAAAGAGTTAGTCGAATTCAGCAAAGATTTTGTCGACTTGAGCTCCAAGTTCGTCGAGCTAAGAAATCTCCTTCGTCGAGCTGAGCTCCAAGATTGTTGAGATGAAAAAATATTTGCCAATCTGAATTCCAAGTTCGTCGAACTGGGATAGTGCTTCATCGAGCTGAGATTCTGATATAAGATCACAGTTTGTCGATCTCAGATGGACTTTCGTCCAGCTTAACTCAGAGAAGGAAATCTGAGTTCATCAATCTGAGATCGAAGATCGTCGAGCTGAGTTCAGTTATCGTCGAACGACTTTTTCTGCAATCTTTAAACTTTCTTGTCTCTAAAGTCTTGTGTCTCTGAAGTCTTTAGAAGGTAGGTTTCAATAATCTAACCTAATGTGACTGACCTTAACCCTGGAACTAATATATGACCCTAGGCTAGACATGTTGGGTCAACAATCCTATTAGTGAACCTAGCCCAAATCTCAAGTAGGGTTCCAACAATCTCCCCCTATTTGGGTGAGGTCAATATACAAAAATTAGAATAAAGAAAATCACAAAGCAATAAAAATATCTGACAGAATTTTAAATCATTCAACAGATATGAACAAATGTGCCTTGTGAATATATACAACAATAATAAAGTTCAAAATATAAAATCAGAAGATTAAGAATTTTTCATTGAAGCATCTGAAGAAGGAGCAGGTTTTGAGAAGACTATTATTCTATTAGGATCCTCTGCTTCTCTTTGAGTCATCTTCATGTCTTCAACACCAAGAATCTTGACTGATGCAGCTCTAGGCACTTCAGCCTCTGGATGAAGACTGATATAAGTATTGATATTAAAGAGATTTTTCTTTGCATACCTTTTTATCTCTTTGTTCCTATACTAAGACATGGTAGAATACTAAGAAGTATCTTTTCCTTCTTCCCCGGCTTTCATAATCTGTGAAAGTGCTATACTCTCCTTGAATCTGGCCATTCTAAAATTAGGATCCATTTCTGGATCACATACTGGAGACAATGGCCTTTCTTGACTTGCTTTGTCTTGTTGATTTCTTTCATATGTCTGTTGTTGACTACTTTGCTTCTTTTGTTGTTGTTGTTTGCTACTTTGGGAGCAGTGCTGCTGTCTACTGCTGCTGTAAGATGGTCTGGAATGATAAGAAGTTGAAGACCTTTGAACTTGAGAAACATTTCCTGTTGATCCTGCTGCAGGAGGAGGATCTCTCATAAATTATGGTGGTGGAGAGTATCACCTACTCTTCTTCCTTGCTTTCATCTCATTCTTTGAATACCTTATCCAGTGAGAAGTGTCTGGAGTGAGAGCAATGTTGTGCAGAATATAGTAATGGGTGTCAGTAGTAGGAGATGGTTTTGGAGCAGCCCTAGGTGGAACCTTCTTCTTGAGTTTTCTCTTTTAAGAACTAGAATCTTCTGAGTCATCTGACTCTTTATCATCATCTTCATATTCATTGGCAGGATTATCATAAAGAGCATTAATCTGTTTATGCATTTCATCAGAAAATACTGGAAGATCCTGTGGTTGTATGGCTATGTTTTCTTCTTCAGCCGGAGGCTATGCTTGAACTTCTGGCTCTATAATTTCTGTATCCATGTCTTGAAATAAGAAATCATCAAGATCGGGCATGGGGGATTCAACCCAACCAAAAGTTAAAGGTGAGAAAGCCTTTGGCTCTGTGTCAGTTATTTAATCTATAATATTCTCATTAACTGAAAAACATGTCCTTTGTTGTTCCAAAACTATAGGACTTATTGGTGCTGTGTAGAGAACTATAACTTTAGAATAATAAAAAACTGTAACAATTATATCAAAATTTGGTAAAGTGCTGCTATAAACTGTATCAAAAGAATAAAGTAACGATGGAAGGTCTAATGTGGGATTAATGAAGAAATCACCAACAGTGATAATTGCAGTATCTGTTGACTCTTCTTCAAAACAAATCAATGCATTATTATTATCAAGAATTTCAACTATTTATACTACTGGAAATGTTACTATTGATGTTGCTACTAGAGATGTTGTGGCTGGAGTTGGAGATGCTGATGTTGGAGCTAGAGCTGGAGCTTCTTCACAGAACATCTCCCCCTTCCTTGTTTCAAAGAGTCCTAAACCCAGGCCCCCAAAAGAAGGGATAGAGGAGGAGGAAGCGAGCAGATAGAAGCGAGATGGAGGCAACAAGAGGGGCAACATCCTCATCTATTAGCTTCTTCAGAGTTGGAGAAATGAATTTGAGAAGATAATTTGCAATGTTAGAGAAATCTAGATATAGAGGATCAGGAGTAGGAGAGGTATAGGGGGATCTGTATGCACAGTTGGAACAGATAGAAGAGGATTGAGGTAGTTCAGATTGTAAGAATGTTGGGAATGTTGATGTAATATTGGATGGAGGGATGACATCAGGTAGTTCATCTTGAAGAGGTGAATGTTGTGGAGATGTAGATGAGAGTAGATTGAAGGTTGGAGATGATAAAGGTTGATCTGGAATAGTAGAATTGGATGGAATATCAGCAATATGTGATGGTTGAGGTGATTGAGGAGGTGGATATGGTGTATCCTCAGGAATATGGATTGGTGATTCAGGAAGAGGTGGAGATGGTGTAGCACGAGGGATGGAGGTAGAAGGTGTGTCTTCAATTACTCTGGATGGTTGTTGAAGTGGAGGAGATGGTATATGAAATGGAGAGGGAGGAGCAGGAGCTTCTTCAGGGGTTGAGAATGTGGCTATTTAATCCCTAGTGTCCTATAAAGCTATCAGGGAAGAGGAAGACCTTGAGGGCTTTGGGATTACCCTCTCCCATCTGCCAAAGTGGGTTGAAGTAAGCCTTTTAGATGCATTTATGAAAATGGTCTGGGAGACCAACAGTTCTGGCACCTTTGCCTGGAGGAGGATTCCCAGAACTCTACCAAAACTTACATCGTTCTTTCTGATTCTTTTTTTAATCAAATCAAATAGAATACTACCACAGTTCACCGATTTTTGATTAACTAGGGCACTCATCAAAAGGAATTGGTGCCTGGTAATGTGGTTATGGGCAGAGTGCTTGTCTAAGATGACTTTTACAACCAAATCAGCCAAGAACTTGTATTCAACAGTCAAGTTCTTTTTCAGCAATTTATTAGGGTTTCCTTGGGAGTTACCCATGATAACTAGCATATCCTCAAACGCATTGCTTGATAATTTCAAATCATCTTCCCCGTTTACAAATCCAAAAACTTCTGTTAGAATATCAGGGGTAAGAAAAACATGATGACTATAAATTTATCCAGAGATAGAGGTTTTTTCTAGAAATGTAAATGTGAAAACCCATTCTTTAATTTCCTGGACTGGGAGTTTTATCCTTAGGGTCATGAACTTCCTCAACTGAGGAGCCTCAAATAACTGAAGAATATCTTTGAAGATTTGATCATAATAGTTGAAAGAGTTGATTTCAATATCGAATCCGGCATCAAACTTCTTGCTAGAGGGAGTCGCAGCCGAAATCGCCATTACCTACAACAACATAAGATCAAGTGCAGAGGGGAAATATAAAGCGCGAGATGGAGTTCAATGAAATGCAAAATTATAAGTTTTAATAAGATGAAGTGGCGAACTTCGTCCGATGCAAAGGAAAATGCTTCGAACTAAGGTTGACGAAAAAATTTCATGATGAAATAAAAGCGTCGATCTCAGTTTGAAGAGGGGGAAAATATTTCGTCGTTCTCCGGTCGACGAAAAATTTTCTGAAGAAAAATCCTCGATCTCTGTTCTACGAAAACATTTCTCAAAGAGATTTCATCGATCTCCATTCGACGAAAAATATTAAGAAAAGTTCACAGATCATCGATCTCTGTTTGACGAAAGGTGACCAATTCTTCGACTTCTGACAAAAAATCAAATTAAACCTTCTCCATTAATCATACCTAGCTGATTTAGGAAGAACAAATGTTTCTTTTCTTCCAATGGTTTGGTGAAAATGTCTGCTCTTTGTAAATCAGTAGAGATAAAGACAAGATTAATTTTATTTTTGTCCACACTATCTTTAGTGAAATGATGTCTAATCTCTATATGCTTGGTCCTACTCTACAGCACTAGATTTTGTGCAATAGAAATTGCACTTGTATTATCACAAAATATAGTTGAATCATTTAAGTTGAAACAATAATCCAGGAGCTGATTTTGAATCCATAAAATCTGTGAGCAGTAACTACAAGCTGCAAAGTATTCAGCTTCAGCAGTTGATGTAGATAGAGAAGTTTGTTTTTTACAAAACCAGGACACAAGCCTATCACCAAGGAAATGACAAGTTCCTGATGTGCTTTTCCTATTAACTCTACATCCAGTAAAGTCAGCATCTGAAAATCTAGTTAAGTCAAATTCTGACTCTGTTTAATACCAAAGTCCTAGATTAGGACACCCATTTATATATCTTAAAATCCTTTTTAGTAAAATAAGATTAGATTCTTTAGGGTTGACTTGAAATCTAGCACAAATACAAGTAGAAAACATAATGTCGTGCATACTAGCTTTAAGATACAATAAGGACCCAACTGTAGCCCTATATGTTTTCTAATCAACTGGCTTGACCTATTCATCAGAATCAACTACAGCATTGGATTGCATGGGTTTTTTCATGGTTAAGGCATCAAACATCCCAAATCTTTTAATATGCTCTTTGCATATTTGGATTGGGATATAAAAATATTATCAGGGGATTGCTTCACTTCAAGAATAAGGAAGTAGGATAGTTCACCCATGCTACTCATTTCAAACTTTGAATGCATCAGGTTAGAAAGCCTTTTATAAAGTTTGAAATCAGTAGATCCAAATATTATGTCATCTACATAAATTTGAACTAGCAAAATTTTATCCTTATGATGCCTGAAAAACAAAGTTTTATGTACCATGCCTCTATAAAATTTATGCTCTAAAAAAAACTAGCCAAGGTCTTATACCAAGCTCTTGGAGCTTGCTTTAGACCATAAAGGGCTTCATGCAATTTAATAACATAAGAGGGATGAGTTGAAGAGATAAAACCTGGTGGTTGTTCAACATACACTTCCTCTTTAAGTTCTCCTTTGAGAAATGCACTTTTGACATCCATTTGATAAACTTTGAATTTCTGATATGCTGCATAAGTAAGAAAAAAATCTGATTGCCTCTAGCATTGCAACAGTAGCAAAGGTCTGGTAATAATCTATGCCTTGCTCTTGAGAATAACTTGAGCCACCAATCTTGCTTTATGCCTCACAATTGCTCCTTGAGCATCCAACTTGTTCCTGAATACCCATTTAGTTCTAATTACTGGATGGTCTTGCGGTCTTGTAACTAGATCCCAAATTCTACATCTCTCAATTTGATTGAGTTCCTCTTGCATTGCAATAATCCAATGGGGATCTTGCTCTACATCTTTTATGGATTGAGGTTCAATCTGAGAAAGAAAGCAAGTATACATCAAATCTTGGTTGAGTTGATGCCTTATTTTCACACCAGCTGATATGTCTCCAATCACTTGAGACATGGAATGATCTCTAAGTGTGACAAGATCAGTGCGTAGATTGGTTCTTCAACCACTTGTGGAATTAATTCCTCTTGTGGAATTTCATTATCCACAACATCTTCAGCATGAATCTCCTGAATATCTTCATCACTATCATCAGCAATCATCCATTTTCTCACACAGATTTGAGCAACAACTTCCAGCTATAATGTATTCAGCTTCAGCAGTTGATATGGACAAAGAAGTTTATTTTTTACAAAACCAGGACACAAGCCTAATTCCAAGGAACTGACAAGTTCGTGATGTTCTTTTCCTATTAACTCTTCATCTAGCAAAGTCAGCATCTGAAAATCTAGTTAAGTCAAATTTTGACTCTATTGGATACCAAAGTCCAAAATTAGGACACCACTTTATATATCTTAAAATCCTTTATAATAAAATAAGATGAGATTCTTTAGGGTTGACTTGAAATCTAGCACAAATACAAGTAGAAAATATAATATCTGTCCTACTAGCAGTAAGATACAATAAGGATCCAATAATAGCCCTATATGTTTTTTGATCAACTGGCTTGCCATGTTCATTAGAATCAACTACAACATTGGATTGCTTGGGTGTTTTCATGGTTGAGGCATCAGACATCCCAAATCTTTTAATAAGCTCTTTGCATATTTGGATTGAGATATAAAGATACCATCAGGGGATTTCTTCACTTAGAGACTAAGGAAGTAATATAGTTCACCCATGCTACTCATTTCAAACTTGAATGCATCAGGACAGAAAACCTTTTGCAAAGTTTGAAATCAGTAAATCCAAATATTATGTCATCTACATAAATTTGAACTAGCAAAATTTTATCCTTATGATGCCTGAAAAGCAATGTTTAATCTACCATGCCTCTAGAAAATTTATGCTCTAAAAGAAAACTAGTTATAGAGCTTGCTTTAGACCATAAAGGGCTTTATGGAATTTAATAACATAAGAGCGATGCGTTGAAGAGATAAAACCTGGTGTTTGTTGAACATACACTTCCTCTTTGAGTTCTTCATTGAGATATGCACTTTTAACATCCATTTAATAAACTTTGAATTTCTGATATGCTGCATAAGAAAGAAAAATTGTGATTGCCTCTAGCCATGCAATAGGAGCAAAGGTCTTGTCATAATCTATGGCTTCCTCCTGAGATTAGCCTTGATCCACCAATCTTGCTTTGTTCCTTACAATTGCTCCTTGAGCATCAAACTTGTTCCTGAATACCCATTTAGTTCCAATTACTGGATAGTCTTTGGGTCATGGAACTAGATCCAGAACTCTACATCTCTCAAATTGATTGAGTTTCTCTTGCATTGCAATAATACAGTGGGGATCTTGCTCTGCATCTTTTAAGGATTGAGGTTCAATCTAAGAAAGAAAGAAAGAAAGCATGCATCATATCTTGGTTGAGTTGATGCCTTGTTTTCACACCAGCTGATATGTCTCCAATCACTTGAGAAATGGGATGATCTCTAATTGTGACAAGATAAGTGCGTAGAGTTGGTTATTCAACCACTTTTGGAATTAATTCCTCTTGCGAAATTTCATTATCCACAACATATTCAACATGAATTTCCAGAATATCTTCATCACTGTCATCAACAATAATCTGTTAAGAAGGATGTGACATATCCTCTTGTGTTAGGATTAAATCATCCATTTTCTCATACAGATTTGGTACCTGCAAGTTATCTATAGTAGAAGAATCCTTCTCCTTGTAAAACATGTTAGTTTCATCAAAAGTTACATGTACAGATTCTTCAATTTTTAATGTTGATTTATTATAAATCCTATAAGCCTTGCTGACTTGGGAATATCCAAGAAAAATTCCCTCTACAACTTTGGCTTCAAACTTTCTAAGATATTTCTTGTCATTATTATGAATATAACATATACAACCAAATAGTTTAAAATAGCTTATTTTAGGTTTCTTCCCTTTAAGTAATTCATAGGGTGTATTACCCTTATGTTTATGAATTAGTATTCTATTCAGAACATAGTTTGATGTGCTTACTGCCTCTGCCCAAAAGGATAGGTGCAAGTATCTACAAGTAATGTCCATATAGATTCAATCAGGGTTCTATTTTTCCTTTCAGCTACCCCATTTTGTTGAGGAGTTCTAGGAGCAGAGAAACAATGTCTGATACCTTCATTCTCACAGAATTCTTGCATGAGAAGAGATTCAAACTTAGTGTCATGATCACTTCTGATCAATGCAACTTGAGTAGAGTACTCAACATGTATGCTCTTCAGAAAGTTTATAAGAACTTTTAAGTTATCTGACTTGTTTTTCTGAAAGAAAACCTAAGTGAATCTAGAGAAATCATCAATAATCACTAAGGTATATGACTTCCCTCCCAAGCTCTGCCCTGCAATAGGTCCAAAGAGGTCCATATATAGCAATTACAAGATTCTGGGTGAATAACTTTTATTAATGGATTTAAAACTATTTTTTGTTTACTTGCTAAATTGACAAGCCCTACAGAGTCCAACCTTCTTGTAGGGGCCAAAAGGTAGTCCTTTGAAAAGGTTGTCCTTAGATAATTTAGCTATTGTCCTAATGTTTACATGACCTAGTCTCTTATACAATAATTCATTAGTTTTACTAATCTGGTTGAATAAACAAATTTCTGATTTTGCAGAATTAAAATTAACTAGATAGATGTTACCTTTTCTAATTCCTGTTAAAATAGTTTTGTTTTTATCAAAATTAATGGAGTATAGATATTTATTAAATATTACCTTGTAACCATCATCACATAGTTGGCTGATGGATATGAGATTATGCTTCAGATCACTCACATAAGCAATTTTCTTGAATGTCACTGCTCCAACCTTTACATTTCCATAGCCTTCTTTTTTTCCATAGTTGGAGTCACCAAAGATAACTTTGGGTCCAAGCTTTGCCTTGAAGTCACTTAGGTTGGCCTTTGAACCTGTCATATGTTTTGAGAAACTACTATCCAAATACAAATGTTCTTATACCGTAGGATAGTTCTTTACCTACAAGAAAGGGAGTTAGGTGTTTTTGTCCCAGGTTTCCTTAGGTCCTTGATTTCTTTTATAAGAATAACTGGAAATATAAGAGCAATCTTGTTGATCCTTATAACCTAATGAGTGATATGTCCTAGGAAGAATTATCTACTGAGTAAAATGACTAACAAGTTTTTGTTTCTGATTATTATTTTAATAAGGATTAAAATTTCTATTTTGAAAATTTGAGTTCGACTAATTTAGTTGAGTTCGTCAAACTGAGTTCGACGAAAAGTATTGATTTTGTCGATCTCGGTTCACAGAATGATAATACTCATTTCCTGCATTCTACAATCTTCATTATCTATTCGACAAAACTTGTTGATTTCGTCGAGCACCCTTTATTGAGTAATCATACCCAAATTCTGGGTTCAGAGTTCGTCGATCACCGTTCGACGAATAATACTGATTTTGTCGATCTCGGTTCAACGAATTTTGTTGAACAAGATTTTTCTGAGATTTTTTATTGTTCTTCTATTTTTTCTGATTTAAAACCTCTGTTACTTTATCAGTATCTTTGTATGTGAGTTGTAAAACTTCCTTTTCTTTTACTTTTGCTGAGATGAATTTTATGGGGGTTGATAAAATATTTTTTTGAAGAATAGGAGGCTGACTTGATGAAGCTCCCAAGCCTAGTTTGCCATTAAGTATGGCATTGACTGTTCTTGTGAGTCCATCAATTTGTTACTTCTCCCATTAAGGGATTCTTCAAATTGCTTAGCCTCATTTAATTTAGTTTCGAAGGAAATTATTTGTTCTGAAGCAGTTTTTAAGTCTTCTTTAAGTTTTTAGTTTTCAGAAGAAATATCTTCAAATTCAATTAGTTTCTCTCTGAGAAATTTGATTTCCTTCTCAGATTTAATTAGGCCATTGTATAGTAACTTTAATTCTGTTTTAAATTAATTTAAAGTAAAATCAAAAGATGAGATTACCTATTCTTCTTCAAATTTTGATTCAGATTCTTCAGAATTTTCATCTTCCGAATTTGCAGCTTGAGAGTTGCTATAATAGGCATTGATTGCCATCAGGCAGAGCTCTCTAGCCTTAGCTTCTTCTTCATCCTCACTAGTACTGGATGAAGATTCTGACTCTGAGTCACTCCATCTCTCAGCTACAAATCCTCTCTCTTTCTTCCTATATTTGTTGGAAGAGGATTTGTTGGAGTGCTTTCTGGAGTCTATCTTCTTCTTCTTTTCGTTCTTCTGATTTTCTGTACATTCTGGTAGTATGTGTCCATGTTTCCTACATCCATAGAAAACAATCTCTTTAGTTGGTGTTTTATCATACCTTGGATTATCTTCTTTTCTGGAAGATCTTTTTCTGAAATCCTTCCTAGCCATCTTATAGAATCTCTTAGCCAAGAGACTCAAAAGATCGTTATTATCTGGAAGGGCTTCCACTTCCTCAAATGCTTTAAAAGCAATGCATTGTTCTTTTCTTCCTGATGATGATGTCCTTTGCTAAGCTTCTCTAGTTTTGATGAGCTGCTCATAAGACTTGAGCTTGCCCAACAAAGTTTCTATAGAGATCTCATTTAAGCTTCAGGCTTCTTTGATTGGCCAGATCCTAGAGTCCCATGTGTTAGGGAAGCACATAAGGATTCTATCATTTATCTCTATCAAAGAGATGTTCTTGTCCAAAGTTTTCAGCTCATTTGTTATGAGGCTGAATCTGTTGTACATGTCAACAACTGATTCTGCTTCTTCTTTTTTGAAATTCTTATTATGAGTGATCAAGTTTGATCTCCCATATTTCCTTTCATCAGCAGATCCTGCTACCATCCCATTTAGGGAATCCCAGATATCCTTGGCTAAAGTGGATTCAACAACTTTCTTGAAAATGTCATCAGACATTATTTGATCCAAAATGTTCATGGCTTTGGCATCTACAATTTTCAGCTTATTTTGAGAAACAGTCCACTTAGGTGGTGGAATTGCACTTTTGCTTGTTATTACAGTTGGTGTAGGAGGACCTATCAAAATAGAATTATATATGTATTCATCAAAAGAATTCATATAAAGCCTAATCCTTGCGTTCTAGAGTGCAAACTTATTCAGATAGCATACTTGGGGTATGTTGCTTGAATACTTCTTATTTTGTGCCATGATATGAAAGACAAACTAGAGTAACTAGGATCTATCAAAGATCTTTTGGATTAGGTATTATCCTTTGAAACCAAACAACGACCCATTGATACAAATTTAAAGTGAGGGATAGATCTTATCATTACTCTAGAGGGGGGGGGGTGAATAGAGTATTAAAAATTTATTAACTTGTTTTTATAGCGGATTAAAAGTTAGTGATATGTATATATAAGTATAAAGAGAAATATCATAGCACACAAACAAAAAGAAAAGGCAAACCAGACGACACAAGGAGTTTATAGCGGTTCCCCAATAAACCTGGGTACACCCACTCTTTTACCACCATGGTAGGAATCCACTATAGGTTTTTGATCAGGTGCTTTGCAATTATAGGTTTTTGCTAAGGTGCCCTGTCACCACAAGATCTATTTTTCGAAGGGAGATCTGGCAACCCTTTGAGATTTTGATCAGGTGCCCAAAGACCAATCTCAAGTCTTTTGATTAGGTGACTTGTGAACCAAAAGGGGCTAACTTTTGAAGGGAGTTAAAACCCTGTACACAGGAAATGGGAAAGTAAAAATGATATTGTCTTCTTTGTCTCAATACTCTGAGAATACTAGTGTATTTTGATGTTGTCAAAGCTCCTTCTGAGTTATAGAAATCTGATCAGGAGTGAAAGCTTTGCCACAGGGTGTAGGCCTTCAAAGTTCAAAACTTCTTCTTCTACTGAATGATTCTGAGAGGTTGAACTTTTGGTCTCAGATTGAATATGTGTTACTGGAGGAAAAACTTAAAGAAGAAGAATGATGAACAAGATGTTTTTTTTTCTCTATCTCTTGTTCTCTGTTTGCAGATGTTCTCTTTCTTCTTCTCCTTGCGCTTGATTACCAAAAAAGATTATATCTTTTTTTTTTGCAATCTTCTGAAAAATTTTCTTTATATATTGATTGCTGACTCAAGAAAACATTAATTTCAAATTCAATGAAATCTTCTGCATAATTTCTGGGATTCTGAACGGATAATTTTGCCTTCAATGTATTTCCTTAACTGTCCCAGTAAATAAGATAGAGTAATAACTCTGTGAAAACCATAATTAATGCTGCCCGAAACGGTTATATTCTTGAGAATATTTAACATTAATTATCAGAACATTACTGTCTTATTATTTGAAATCAAACTGCATTAGTCTATCTGAGAAACTGCAGAGAAGAATAGTCTGGCAGAACCTGGAAAGAGTTAGTCGAACTCAGCAAAGATTTCGTTGACCTAAGCTCCAAGTTCATCGAGCTAAGAAATCTCCTTCATCGAGCTGGGCTCCAAGATCATCGATCTGAAAATATACCTGCCAATCTAAGCTCCAAGTTCATCGAACTTGGATAGTCCTTCATCGAGCTGAGATTCTTATATAAGCTCACAGTTCATCGATCTCAGCTGGACTATCATCGAGCTAAACTCAGAGAAGGAACTCAGAGTTCGTCGATCTGAGATCGACGATCGTCGAGCTGAGTTTAACTATCGTTGAATGACTTTTTTTTCAATCTTTAAACTGTCTTTTCTCTAAAGTCTTGTGTCTTTGAAGACTTCTAAAGGTAGGTTTCAATAATCTAACCTAATGTGGCTGACCTTAACCCTGGAAATAACAAATGAAACTAGGCTATGTATGTTAGGTCAATAATCCTAATAGTGAACCTAGCTCAAATCTCATATAGGGTTCCAACAATATGTCTAAGGCAAAAAGTATTGAGTGAATGATATACACTCAATGCTCTAAACGCCTAGTAGAGTAGAAATATTTCTAAGTCCAGAATCATTGAGAATGTCTTATTCACTCAATTCCACTCAACGCCTAGTAGAGCTGAAGAAAATTCTAAGTCCAGAATCATCGAAGTATTGCTTATCCAGTTTTCGTCGAACCGAGTTTTGATTTCGTCGAGGTAAGTTTAGATTTCTTCAAACTCAGCTTTCACCTGTTCGTCGACCTGAGGATTTCTGGAATGATGCTTGATTTCATCGAGCTGAGCTCTGGATTTGTCGAACTAAGTTTTGAGTTCCTCGAACTGAAGTTTTATTAGATGATGCTTAATTTCGTCGAGCAGAGCCCTGGATTCATCGAACTATGTTTTGAGTTCGTCAAACTGAAGTTTTTTGAAGTATTGCTTGATTTCGTCGAGCTGAGCTCTAGGTTCGTCGAACATAGTTTTGAGTTCGTCAAACTAAGGATTTCTGAAGTATTGCTTGATTTTGGCTAAGTCAAGAATGATGCTGACGTCAGTAAAGTCAACAAGGAAATGATTTTCTGATTTGTTATTTAAATGATTCAAAATGACATTAACGTCGTCATCAGTCTACAGTGGATCTCAATTTGATTAAACTGAGGTTTTAACCACCGTAAAAACTGGGACACGTGTCAAACATCCCACAAATCGACGGGGTTATAAATAATAGCTGAGATTAAGATCAAAGCCAGGATTTTGATTAACATTCTAAAAACGAGAAGAGGGAGTTTGTCGTCTTCATCTGCCATTTTTACAGAACCAAGAACTTCATTGAAAAATTTGAAGGGTTTCTGAGTTTGCTGGTGCAATCAACATCTGTAATAGCAAGAATAGAGGATTTCTCTGAGGAAGACGAATCAGCCTAGGCAAACCCTAGCTAAAGTTGTTTCATGATCGAAGCTGAGCCAAATCTAAAGATCTATCTCTTGATTATTAAAGAAGAAGATATCTGCACAGAGTTTAATCGAGACAGAAGCAGAGGCAGTGTAATTCATTTTCCTGCCAATAAAGGTTAGCTGATTGAAGATATTTATTTTGAATATTCTCCCTTCATCAGCAAGAAAAGGATCAAGGTCCTTAGGTACTTCCAGCACATGCAGCAAATAGTCAAAGATTGTCATCTTTATTGCTGGGAAGCAGATAGGGCTGAGAATTTCTTAGCACAGGAAGAAATTGACTGAGAGAATAATTTATCATGAGTCAAATCAATAAACACTTTCAAAATTAGTGGATCTGTGAAAGATCTGTGGTGAGGGCTATATTGATTAGGCTCTGTGTGAGATATGTGAGATCTAATTATAAAGCCTAAATTATAAAGGCTGTGTGATTTGATTCATATGTGAATCTGTGTGAGGCTGTTTCTCCCATCCTGTGTAAAGGGCATTTGTGCCTTTGTGTGGTTTCCAGGTGATTACTGTGTGGAGGGTTGTGATCTACTGTTGTAAGTCTTAGTGGAGAGTGACTGATCCAGTGGGATTGTGCTGTAATATTTGAGGAGCCATAGTTTTTGGAGAAGAGCCTTGTCTAACATATGGTTAGAAAGGCAGAGAGGGATAGTTGATGTACCCATATACTAGGGAACTACTAGAATATCTAGTGTGTAGTGTATTGTGTTTTGTTGTACTGAATAATGTTTTCTTGAAAGCTGAAATAAGTATACATAGCAGGACATAAGTCATAGAGGATTTTAAAGACTCAAAAAAAGACTACAATAACCTATTAACCCCCCTCTAGGTGATTAGCTACCCTTGTAATTAAAGACTTTCAAAAGGTACACGGAACTTGTCTTATGGTACCCAAGAAGTAATGACGTTGAGCTAATTCCCTTTTTAGAGGCTGATTTTGCAGGAAGCATGGACGATAGGAAAAGCATTTCCGGGACGTTCCAATTCCTCGGAAGACGGCTTATCTCTTGGAGCAGTAAGAAGAAAAATTGTGTGGCAACATCTGCTGCCGAGTCAGAGTATATCTATGCGGGTAGTTGTTGCACATAGCTTTTATGTAAAATAAACAACCTCGAAGACTATAATTTGAAGTTCAGAGAAATTCCAATGTATTGAGACTCTTCCAACGCAATAGCTATCGCCAACAATCTAGTTTCCCACAGTCGGACCAAGCACATCGAAGTTCACTACCATTTCATTCAGGAGCATGTGGAGAATTAGGACATATCCCACAACTATGTCCTGACAGACAAACATGTGGCAGATATTTTCACGAAGCCACTGGACGTGGCCAAGTTCTTCTCTTTCAGGACAAAACTTGGCATGCTCAACATGGAATCCTAAAGTGATCATTTCTGAAGTCAAGGACAAATTCAAAGAAGATCTTGTGTTTCACATAAACTTATGTGGATTTGTTGAAAACAAGTCATTTTCTTCTATTTCTTGAAAAAGACTTAGATTTCTCGAAAGGCTCTACATTTCTCGAGAAATGCTTTATGGACTTCTCAAAATTATCTCCTCTTCTCGAGAAATGGCGTCTGGAATTCTCTCTATTTCCATAGAAAAGCCTTATGGATTTCTCGAGAAGCCTACTTTTCTCGAGAAATGCATTAGTCCGCCAGAATTATTTCTCTTTTTGATGAAGAATTCGAACCGCCGCTCAGGTATGCATTTCTTTTAATTCTTCAGAATTTTTAATTTTATATAAATAAAAGATAAGTCCATAGAAATTCTTGAACCCACAAATTCGAAAAATCTTCCTGAGAAAGAAGGTTTCGTTCCACAATGGCCACCACATTCTTCTAGCAAAACCCACTACTTCTTCTCCACCAAACCAGAAATTTCTTTGTCTCTGCATTTGATGTCTCCTTCCTCCAAGATTGGTGTGAGAAGTTAATTTGTTCGCGTCGGCATAGAAGAAATTTCGACGACTTAAAAAATGTTCTGATACTTCTTGATTGCACCAGCCTCTCATTTATCCTTGAACATCCTTGCAAGGTCTTATTACCTGATGTTGAAGAGTTCTTCCATCATGCCAAGATCAAAAGAATAGGAAAATTGTTGAAAACTACAATAAGAGGTATGAAACTCGAAATCAAGCCATCTCTATCACAGATTTTCTGCACTTACCATCCATAGATGACGAAGATTATCTGGAAGAAGATGATTATTTTAGAGCCTACTCCTGTGGTCTTCCAAATTCCGCCACTTCTATTAAAAGGCTGATCATGACTTATGAAAGTAAACCTCTGGCCGACATTCTCGACATGGTTCTTCTATGTAAAATAGGTTCAATTAGATATATATCTTCATATTTCTTTGATATGATTATTACAGTTGTGTGCAAAAATACGTTCCAATGGGGATGCCTTCTATTTGAAAAGATCAAGGCGAGTTTGAAGGCACAAAATTTTGGTAGAATTATTTCTCTATTCCTGAATCAAGCTCACCCAGAGATCTTTGACATAACCAAATGTGTGGTAATTCACCACCTCAAGAAGGTCTCTATATCCTCCATCTAGATATGGGAGATATGAATTTAGAAGCCAAGGGATGCTCCAAAAGTTCCAAGCATAATCTTTGAAGATGGGGACAGGATCCCATCTCCTCCTCACACTGATACAGCTGGCAGATCATGTGCAGCTGTTGAGGGGGAGCCTGCTCCTTCATTTCTTGTAGATGTACAACATGTAGAAGTTCCAGAAACTCAAGATCAAAAGTATGTTCTTGCAGCCAAAGTTCTAGAGAAAGTGGTTGATTGTGATGTTGTAGAGGAAGAGGAAAACATAGATCAATCAGATGCTGAGCAGAGTACCCCTACACATGACAATAGCTCAGGTATGAGTGTTCACTCCTCCCCTGACCAAGACACTCTACTAGATTTAACAGAGGACATAAATAAGATGATTGAAGAACTCAACTCAGATGAACCCCTATTCATCTCTCCTGAGAAGACTACTATAAATTCCCCTGAAGGTATCCCTAAGAAGACCCCTTGAGAAAATCCTCCAGAAGAGATACAAGAAGACTCATAACCCCATATACATATTGAGGGGGAGACCGCAACTATGCAAACTGATGAAGAAGAAATTATTCCATAGCCTACAAAGCCTCCCATGAGGAGTTAAGATTTCTCTATCCCTTCCATTCTTGGACATGAGGGGGATGAGAATCTACCTTTCCAAAGAGCCAAGAGTTTAGTTATCATTGAAGAATTACCTATCTGGACAACTGCAGCTCTTCCTCATCCACCTCCTCCTACTGATATTATTCCTGATGATACCCTATTGGGTAAAATTGAATAAATGCTGACACAACAACGAGAGAAATTTGATAAGTCTCTCAAAGAAGTCACTACTCTTGAAAAAGAGATGAGCAGAGGCTTTGCTGAAATACAATACAATACTAATGAATTCAAACGACTGCTGCAAATTGGTGGAAATTCCATAGACCATACTATCACTAGTATTGGTCAAGTAACGGATCAATAAGTCATATTGGCAAACAATCAGATTTAATTGGAGAAGAAAACTCAAGAACTAAATTTAAAAACATGTGAGGAAATTTGGAAATTCAGAGAAGATGCCATAGCAACCCTTACTGTAGAAGTCAGAAAGGGGGAGGACAAAGTAAAAGAATTTCGTGATAAGAAAATTCTTGAAATGAAAAACCAGTGGGATGCACAATTGAAAGAGATAAGTACAGATGTACAGAAATAGATTCATGGTGTAAAGTTTCATACTTATGACACTGTTGTTTGGATGCATATTCAGATACTTCCAGACTTTCTAGTCAATCCAAATGAGGCTCCACCTCCTCAAATTAATCCATTTATCTGCATGCCCACATTATCTTCTAGGAAAGAACTTTATGAAGCTCCTCCTGAAGACTACTCTCATATATGGACTTCTGATCAACAAGAGCATCCTCAAGAGATTCCTCCTGATGTGCAAATACCAAAAATAATTAAGTATGGTGACGGTGACTCTGCCAGTCATTCCTTTCCAAGTCATGAGCTGAGAAAAGAAAAACACAAGAATTTGCTGAGGTGTGGAGCCCAACCTCCAAGTCACTTATTCTTGAGACTCAAAAGTTGGTTGTGGATTACAATGAAGACAGAAATTCTCATTACAGTCCCATGGAGTGGGAGCTGTATGAAAAATCTTCGACTAAAAAGAGGATATACAATAGAGAATATGGCAGGAACAATCCCAAAGCTCCTCCTAAACCAGCAAAGTACTACCCCAATCCTTACAGTTATCAAAAGAGATATCAAGAGAAGAAAGAAAGGCAACAATAACAGAAATTCAAATGATTCCATGTTCATCAGTCCTATTGAATTTTGTGGGTTAAGACATTTCTGTGGAAAATCTTATATATATAAAATTTTGAAATTTGTTGAACTTGTTATTTATTATCTTTCTTTACATACATATCCGACTTTACTTGTTATTTCTTATTTATCTCTATGTAATTCACCCTTGAACTAAGATGAATTAAGGTTGTGTTTGATTCCATCTTTTAGTTGAGTGCTTGTAGGTCAATATTGTGAAGTGTAGACAAATGTTAGTTTACAATGAGTCACCAAATACCAGACCATGCAATGTAATCCCTCATTTTGTGATCCATGGTGTTGACTCATGTGTAAACTCTCTATTGGGATACACTTAATTTTGAGGTACTAAAGAATTGGAAGAAAAGAAGGGTTATTTGTTTCAACTTAGAAGAAAAGAAAAAGTTCACTGAAAATTCCCCAAGTCATTTTCTCGAGAAATGACATGTATTTCTCGAGAAGTCGAAGTAAATTTCTCAAGAAAGCATTGCTGTTCTTGAGAAACTACAAGAATTCTAGGGAAATTACCTAAAATATATGCTAAGTCATTTTCTCAAAAAAAAGCCTAGTACATTTCTCGAGAAGGCAAGTTGTTCTCAAGAAAAGCAAAAGTACTCGAGAAAGCTAAGCCTTCTTCTCGAGAAATCTATCTTCAGATCCAAAAATTTTCACTAAGTAAATTTCTCGACAAGCCCTATGATTTCTCGAGAAAGAAATTCTCTTCTCGAGAAAGCTTATTCTTCTCGAGAAACAAGTTCTTCACTTCATGAATTTTGCGCTAAGTCAATTTCTCGAGATTTCGAAATTTTTCTCGAGAAATAAAATTGTTTTCTCGAGAAATATTCTCCTTCTCGAGAAATCAATGGTTTACTTCACAGAAAATTTTATTCAAGTTCTTTCTCGAGAAGCCAAGTATTTTTCTCGAGAAAGCTAGTCATTTCTCACGAAATATACTTCTTCTCGAGAAATGGACTTATAGATTTTTGGATTCAAATGTTCTGACCGGAATTCAAATTAACCTAAGTTTACTAGGTTTGATCTTTCTGTAATTACGTGGATCCTTTCTTAATGACGATTGACCATTGGTCGATGACATATAAAAAGACATTTCAAGGATTTGCCGACGATAATAAGAAGAAGAATCATTCAATCAGAAGAATACTTTTCACGGAATTAGAACCACTGAAGCACTTTCCATTTTCGTGAGAAAAGCCGATCATCTTCATCATAAACCCTTTCTGTCGCTCTCCTCCATATCAAGCAAATCAAAGCAAGACTAGATTCGACCGATCCTAGATCATCAGTTTCTTCAACTTCTATTCGATCGAGTAAGATCCTGGCTTTCAGATCAGTCTTGTAGAGTTTCTTCCTCAACCTTCTTCATCAAGTTGTTCTAGTTTCAAGAAGGAAGATTCAAGAAGATTTCAGATCTGAAGTGTAAAACATTTTCTTTACTGTTGTAATTAGTTTTTAAATTTGTAGGAACTTTGTCTCTGAGTTTATAGGAGTTTTATCTCCGAGGTTCTAGATCCATTAGTGGATAGAGTTTGTAGATTTGGTTTATGGATAGAGGTGTAGATCCGTCTTGTGGATCAAGTTTGTAGATCCATTGTGAATCGAGGTGTAGGTGCGTTGCTCCGAGGTGTAAGATTGGTATAATCTGAGAAAGATAAAGTAGCTGAATCTTACCCTTTGTGGTAGATAGGCAAGGCGGGTTAGTGGACTTACCCAATCCGAGGTACCACTATAAAATTCTCAGTGTTTGTGTGCTTCTATTATAAATATTTTTATTTCGCAAAAAGATGCAAACACCACCTATTCAACCCCTCTAGGTGATTTTGGTAGATGCTAGATACTTTCAGTATACTCGTCGAATTTGGCCAGGACTTAGAAAATTTTCGCCGTTTCGTGTAGGATTCATCTTGTATGGTCCCTATGATGGTTTTAGAGCTTGTTTAAGAATTGCCTTTGGGTTTAGACTTGGGTTTTGGTTGGGGTGTTCAGTTATGATGTTTCTTCAGCAAGGTAGGTTGGCAGTGGATAAAGGACCTCCAATTGAACGCCGGTTCGTGGGTCATTACACATGGTGGTTTGGATTGGTCTCTGTTTTTTTTTTGTGGAGTGTTGGGTTGTGTTTGGCTTGATGGCCACCACCGCAGTGCCTTCTTTAGAAGTTTGGGTTTGGTAATTCAGGTTTGGACGTTTTGTTCACCGACTCGGGCCCGGTTGTTTTACCAAGTATTAATTGAAGGATCAAGCGCATACCCAACTGCACCAAAATCCCGGATTGTTGGAGAGGGCGCTACTTAATTTTTTATATAAGTAGTAGAGCGCCACGGGTCAAGTGAAGGAACGCCGGACCCAAAAATCCCCCCCGGCGTCCAGCACAACCCGTCGGCTCAGAGGTGGGGTTACCACATGGCCCACACGGCTCAGAGGTGGGGTTACCACATGTCCACGGTTGCCTGACCCACCGGACCCACACAGGTAGAAGGGAAAAATCAGGATTTAATAGCGCCCCCCCCCCCGGTCTTGAACCCGTAACCTCCCTCTGATACCAATTGAAGGATCAAGCGCATACCCAACTGCACCAAAAGCCCGGACTATTGGAGAGGGTGCTACTTAATTTTTTATATAAGTAGCAGAGCGCCACGGGTCAAGTGAAGGAACGTCAGACCCAACATTAATGACACACGTTTTCGAGTTATTTTGTGCTCAGTTTGCTTCTTAGATCAGTCTATGTTATTTAGGGCTAATCCTTGTAGATTTTCTTGTCGAAACATGGCTTCGTTCTACACCCGGTGCATATGTTCATTTAACTACTTAGTTACAAACTTTTACTTACCTGCTTTATTTGACTAATCAGCTGTAGTTTTCAGCATTTCTTGTAGTCGAGTTTGGAAAACTCTTCCTTGACTTTGTACTTTTTACCTATTTTTTCCTTTGCAACTTGTATTTTCTTGCTGAGGTGTTCTTATTTTAAATGCCTCAAGTTCAGGGATGTAGCCTATGGAGCGTCTGTGTTGGGTAGTAGCTTGTGGACTGCAATTATTGTAGTGGTTTTCCTCACCGTCGTGAGGTAGTTTTTTTGTTTTTTTAGTTCAGACTTGCATAGTCTTAGTGGGTTCATGTTAGGTTGTTGACGCCCACTGGTAGTTTTATTTGGAATATTGAATACTTTGCTAAGCTGTTAGTTTAACTCTTGTGGTTGTTTTTACTTGCTCTCGGGAAAGATTTTATGCTCGGTTGCTTGTTAGATATTTTAAAGTATAAAAATTACTATTACTACTTCATGCATACCATGTTTGAAATCCAAATCACTATATTTAGCGACCGTAAAATCTACTTTCACTACTATTATAAATCTAGAGTCTAGCATACCTTGTGTTGTCCTCTGGGGATGTTTATACTAATGTAGGAAGTCTAATCTTGTAAATAAAGTATTTTTCGCAGCGTATAACTATCTTTTCTCATGGACTAGATGAGTCACTAAGCCGAGGGATACGTCTAAGAATTTATCTTAAACTGGATTTTCAATAAATAACTTATTGATCTTTCATAAAGTGTTTAGTTGGATTTTTGCATGAGCGTCTGCAGTTATCCCCTGCGGACGTGGCATCATGACGCATTTTTTCCCTTACTCTTATATATCATTTAATGCGGGGAAAATACGGGTTGTGACAGTTGATATCAGAGGGATAGGTTGTTTGACAATTGGTCGTACAACTATCTCAGGTTTTTGTTAGTTCTCTATTGTCATTTCATACACACAATAATGTGGCATCAGTATGTCCTGGTTGAAGCATGAATACTACACTCATAAGCATGATAAAAAGTATACGGGGAATATTATGTAGTATGGGATGCATAATATGTGTTTGCATATGGATCCACCATTGGTGGCAACATGTGACGGTTATGTCGTATGGGAAGCATAACCACCATCACATGGATTTCCATTACCACGTTTTCTCTTTTGTTGCTTGAAATGTTATGTAGTATGGGATGCATAACATTTCATGTGTACGCCACTCATAACATGCATTAAGGACTTTTTTATATTACATATCACAACATGCATGACATAATATTGCATCAGCATACGTGCAATACTAAAGGTTTACATGATGACATACGTACACACATGGTTTTGAGTCAAAAGAAATAAGAATTCATGGATTCATGGTTTAGGCATATGAGTCAGTAGGATGACGGTATATCATCCTAAGTTTAGTCATGACATCATAAATAAAAATCTCAGAGCAAGTTAAAGAAAGTATTTAATTTTGTATTGTCTAAAGTAAGTTGTTTGGTTATAGTAGTAAGCTAGGTTTTGATTAGTAGTTAATTGTGTTATTAGAATGTAAAGACATTCTGTGACGAGGTCGACTCGCCAGTTTGAGGGAGAATCGTCTTGTGCCCAGAGTTAGGCCGTGATAGAAGGATTGCGGCAGAGCAATGAGGCTCTGTTGAGGCAAATGTTTGAGATGCAATCCCAGATCCATGCGATGTTGTCATTTGTTGCTAGTCAGCCACCTAGAGTGAAGGACCCAGTTGTGGGTCAAACCGTTCCTGATCCCCCTGCTACTCTGGTGTCCCCAGTGTTGTTACCACCAGAGATGACGTTTATTTCGCATTTCCATAGACTAGTACCCCCTACCATTGATGGTAGGGCAGACTTTATGGATTTGGATGATTAGATTATAGCCATCGAGGAGATGTTCACTTATTATGGAGTTTCAGCAGAAAAGAGAGTAATGGTCACTACGTATCAGCTCAAGGGACTTGCAAAGAGCTGGTGGTTTAGAGAAAAGGAAAATCTTAAGGACGGGTGTTCATGGGAATCCTATAAGGAATTTCGGCTGAAAATGTTTTTGCCGTTGGTCAAGAGACACCGTTTGATGAATGATTTTCTACATCTTAAGCAAAGGCAGCTCACCGTTAGCGAGTATGAGGTGGAGTTCAACAAACTGTGTCCTTTTGCCCCTAATATTGTGTCTTCAGCATCTAGTTGAGTTAAACGTTTTTTGGGTGGTCTTTGGAATGACATCTGACAACTAGCTAGTGCTTATGGATCTGAGAGCTATCTTGAAGTTATGGAGGCAGCTCTGAAGGTTGAGGCGATTGATAATGCAATGAACCGAGGTTAACAAATGAGAAATGATAAGAGGAAGACTGTTAAGTGTAAGAATTCCCAAGAATTCGGTGCTGTTTCGAGGAAAAGGAGTTAAGAGATATGCAGCTTCTGTGGCCGGTCAGGCCATCCCTTTGAAAGGTGTTATAAGAAGCTAGGATCTAAGAAGCAGGAGCAAGTTCATGTGATTCAGAGTGCTTCGAAAGGAGATTTGGTTTGTTCTACATGTAAGCGAAGAGGGCGCGATGCTGCCCATTGTTAGGGAAAGGAAAAGGTCTTCTTCCAGTGCGGATAGAAAGGACATTTCAGGACGAAGCGCCCGTAGGCTAGGCCCCTATTGCAACCGGTTCCACTTCAGGCCTTGCCGCCACAGCAGCCATTGTACAAGGGGAAGGGAAAACTTAACGTGGTGTCTTTGGACGAAGCTCTGACATCTACTCAAGTGATTTCAGGTTAAATTCTAACCTAGTTTTAGCTTTTAATTTATAGTTGTAGTTTTGACGTTTATTCCCTTTGATGTGTACGCGATTTTATAGGAATGTTTAAGATAAAGAATCGCTAGGCGCGCGTTCTTTTCTATTCCAGTTCTACCCACTCATTCGTGGCGATAACCTTCGCAGAGCGACACATTTTGACCTGTAATCGTGTTGGCGACGCATTTAGTGTCAAGTTTCCCTCTAGCGATTCAGTGGTGTCGGACCAAGGCATTCAAAGTTGTCCAACTCTGTTAGGTGATTTTCTAGCCATTGCTGATCTGAAGGTGATAAACTTGGAAGATTTCGATGTCATTTTGGGGATGGACTGGTTGTCCAAGTATGATGCGGTGATCCAATGCAAGGTCAAGCGCTTGGACTTTAAGTTGGACAACGGTCTGCCCAGGAGCATTTATGGTTTTTCGCGCCAAGTTTCACTGATTATTTCTACGGTACATGCTCGGAAGCTTGTAAATTCCGGATGTTTTGCCTGTTTGGTTTTGGTGTTGGCAACCGGTAGTAGTTTGCCGCGTGTAGAGGAGATTGTTGTAGTGCACACGTTTCCTGATATTTTTCCTGATAACATTCCGGGTATTCAACCCGAGAGAGATGATGATGCATAATTTGACCTAAATTATTAATATAAAAATCTAAATAATCTAATATAAATATATTTATAATGTTAATTTTATTCGCTAAATCGTATCTTTTTATAATTTTATCCTAACCATGCCTATTTTACTATATTTTTTGCGTGCAGCAAACTTCGGGGCCACTTTTGGGCATGTTACGGCAAGATTCAGATCTTGGGCTGAACACGAAAGTTGTAGCCCTCGGAAATACCTTTCCAACTCATGGTTACACGCCTTCATCGGATTTATGTAGCTTCGGGAATCCTCCGTCGAAGTTGCTGTCCAGCAGATTTCCTGCATGAATGATTCTCGTCTTTGAGCAAGAACTGAGGATCCCGGGACAAATTGCATTATCAATTCTAAAAAAACATGCCTTCAGTTATGGTGTGCCAAAATAAATGTCGAGTGCACTCATGTCATGGTGTTGTTGAACTATATTCAAGAATGGAATGAAGCCACAATGGTCCGATGTGATTTTTTCTCATAAGTATGAAAGAGGCTAGCCACCTTTGACTTTATATTCAACATGTGTCCTTAGAGGAAGCTTCATGGAAAGAGAGAAAGCTAGCCAACTTTTATCATGCTTTTCATGACAAGTGTGAAAGAGGCTAGCCACCTTTGAATTTTAAACCAACATGTGCTTTTTGACCAAGGGATGCTTCATGGAAACTTCATCCTCATGCCAAATTCCAACTCTACCCCTTTGGTTTTGGCCCTATAAATAGGCATGAAGAAAGGGGGGAAAGTATCATCCTTCCTACTTCATTTTGAGCATTGTAGAGAGCCATTGGAGTTTGTTTTTAGAGTATTATAGTTTAATATTTTCATGCTTTAATGTTCTTACAATTTCTTTTATCGTACTTGTAATCTTCTTGCAAACTCTCTTTATAATGTCTTTTTTGAAATCTTTTGTAACTTCTTTTCAATAAGAAATAAATTAGTTTGTTATTCCCTTTCCCTCTTTCTCTTTCTTTTTATGCATATTCTTAACATGATTTACATTTCCTATATTATGAGTAACTAAACTTTGTTTAGTGCTTAATCGAAATGATCCGAGGAATGAAATGATCTCTTTTTCTTAATCCATATCTTCTCTTTCTCTTTGAACAAATGTTTAGGATTTACCCTTGATTAATTTATAGAGAGGTCATATCATCGATATATGATTTTCTCTTCTGTTTCCATACTCTAGTAGCCGAAAGGATCATGCGTATGGATTGATCGCTCATGGGTAAAGGGAGTTGAATGCAATCCTTGAAAGAGGACGACATAAATTTCCCGGATTGGAGTCAAATCCAATAGAGGGGTTCACTACATAAAGCGAGTTTTAGGGGTTTCAATTATAGAACGAAAGTTCGGTTGATCAACCTAAACTCAGTTGGGCGTAGCCTTGAAAGAGGTGCGTTCATATTTTGGGAACCTCCACGGTCCAAGCATCTTTGTTAAAAAGAATTAGAGATTTATCTATTTTTTTGGTCATTTTCATTCCAAGGTGATTCAAGATCAAGTACTAACCTTTTAAATTATTGCTTAATCATCCTCTTTTATTGTATAACCGTTCTCTCATTTGCAAACCAAATCAAAGTATCTAATTGATAAAATAATAGAAATCTCTTTGAAGTAGAAGTAATCGATGCGCCTTGGTTCTAATACGACCTTGATATTATATCCTATGCTATAAGCGATAAGGTGCACTTGCCTTTATCGAATATTGATTCGGAGAACATCATCTTCATCTTCATCTTCTCTTTTTCATAAAACACCTCCGGGATTTTCTCCATCAAGTTTTTGGCGCCGTTGCCGGGGACTTGCGTCGATATTTCAAAAAAAAGATAACTGTTAATTTTATCATTTTTCCTTTTTTTCTAAAATATATATATCTTAATAATATACCTAAAACCGCCTAAAAAGAAAAAAAAGAAAAAAAAATCCATAATTAATTTTTAAACTCATCTTTAATCATTTGTCTTTTCTTTTTTTTTTCCTTCTAGTATATGACCCGAGCAAGTTCTTCGAATAATCCTGAATCCCATTTTGATTGAGAAATTGAGCGCACCTTTAGGCGACGCCTTCAATCTCGTGGACAGGATTTACCAATTATTTTTGAAGAATCTATCGGAGATACTAATATAGCAACTATGGGTGACCCCAATCCTAATGAAGCCCAGCAACGGACCATGTCCTACTATGCACGGCCGAACTTGGAAGGGACACAATCTAGTATTGTTCGCCCTACTATAGCTAATAATAATTTTGAGATCAAGTCTAGCATCATCCAAATGGTGCAACAATCGGTTACTTTTGATGGTTTACCAGATGAAGATCCAAATCAACATCTTGCAAATTTTCTTGAAATCTGTGATACCTTCAAAATTAATGGCGTTACTGATGATGCCATTCGATTACGACTATTTCCCTTTTCTTTGCGGTCAAAGGCCAAGCAGTGGTTAGGCTCTCTTCCTAGAGGATCTATCACTACATGGGCCGAAATGGCGGAAAAATTCATGACTAAATATTTTCCTCCTGCAAAAACCGCCAAATTACGTACTGATATCTCTTCATTTATGCAAATTGACTCAGAGACTCTCTACGATACATGGGATCGCTTCAAGGAACTTTTGCGTAGATGTCCTCACCATGCACTTCCTACTTGGTAACAAGTACAAATTTTTTATAATGGCATAAATTTCCAAACAAGGTAGATGATTGATGCAGCCGCTGGGGGTACTCTCAATAATAAAACCCCAGAGGCCGCTCAAGAGCTTTTTGAGGAAATGGCCATGAATGCCTATCAGTGGAATGTGCCCCGAGCACGCCCTAGTAAGCCGGTAGGACTTTATGAAGTTGATATGACAGCTAATTTAGCTTTACAACTTGAACGTTTAAGCAAGCAAGTGGCAGAGATGTCTGCTTCCTCTGCCACTCCTTCCTGGGCAAATAATACTAATTATACGTTTATTGAAGAACAGGTTGATTTCATGGGGAATCTTACTCGTCCTTCCTTTAACCCGAACAATGCTCCGTATAACAATGCTTATAATCCAGGTTATAGGAACCACCCGAATTTCTCATGGAGCAACCAAAGTAATGCCCAGCGCCCTCCTAATATGAACCCACCTGGTTTTCTTCAACCACCACCAAAGCCCTCTTCGATTGAAGAGGTATTTTCTAAATATGTTGCCTCGAACGAATCCAACATCCGGAATCTCACCGGATCTGTAAAGAACTTAGAGAATCAAATTGGCCAGCTTGCCAAAATGATTGCCGAGCGCCCGCACGGAGCTTTGTCGGGCAACACTGAGACGAATCCAAGGGAGAATGCAAATGCCATCAACCTTCGCAGTGGAAAGGAGGTAACCTCTCTAAGTAGGATTGAACCCGAGGTAACTGTTTCTATTTTACCCCCTCCAGTTTTATTTTCTAATTCTCCGAATGCTTCAAAATCTCCTCTTGTTTCTACTTCTGCACCCCCTTATCCATCTAAAATTAAAAATGAGCGAGTAGAGGAGCAATACAAAAAATTTTTAGAAATTTTAAAACAAATTCATATAAATGTTCCCTTCTGCGAGGCAATCTCTCAAATGCCTAAATACGCGAAATATCTCAAGGAGTTACTCTCCAATAAAAAGAAACTTGAAGATATCTCACGTGTTTCCCTCAATACAGAATGCTCAGCAGCTTTATTAAATAAATTGCCTCAAAAATTGAATGATCCGGGACGGTTTTCTATCCCGTGCCTCTTCGGTAATTTATTAGTAAAGCATGCCCTCGCCAACCTAGGTGCTAGCATCAATCTAATGCCTTACTCTTTGTTTAAGAAATTGGGGTTAGGAGATCCAATCCCAACAAAAATAAGTATACAACTAGCAGATCGTTCTGTTAAGTATCCAGTAGGGGTAGTGGAAGACGTGTTAGTCAAGGTTGATAAGTTCATCTTTCCTGTGGACTTTGTCATTCTTGACATCGAAGAGGATGCTGAAGTACCACTCATACTCGGCCGCCCCTTCCTTGCCACCTCCCGCGCAATAATAGATGTTAGTAACGGAAAACTCCTCCTTCGTGTTGGAGATGATGAAGTTACTTTCAGTATCAACCCCTCAATGCTCAATTCTCTTTCAAATGATGATTCTTGTTACCATCTAGATGCATCATTTGAAGAAGATTTTTCATCATTTTCTAATTTGTGTCCCACATCTTGTGATGATGCAAAACATGATGAATTATTTTGTTTTAAGGAATTATCTCGTTCTTCGCCTCCTAAGCCAATTGGCTTAGAGAGTATTAAAATCACGACCTCTTACGAAGTACCACCTACTCTTGAGCTTAAGCAACTTCCAGAGCACCTAAAATATGTCTTTTTAGAAAAAGACTCTAAATTGCCAGTCATCATTTCTTCTACTTTGTGTGATTCGGAAATTTTTCGAATTAATTCAAATCTTAAATAGGCATCGCCGAGCTATAGCTTGGCAATTATCTGATATTAAAGGGATACGCCTCTCCTTCTGCACATACAAAATATTACTTGCAGATAATTCTCGCAATAGTGTACAGCCTCAACGACGACTTAATCCCAACATGAAAGACGTCGTTAAGGCTGAAGTAATTAAACTATTAGATACAGGAATTATCTACCCGATTTCGGATAGCTTGTGGGTTAGCCGCGTGCAAGTAGTACCAAAGAAAGGCGGCAGGACAGTAGTGGTTAATGAGAACAATGAACTAATTCCAACTCGTACTATTACGGGTTGGCGGATGTGCATCGACTATAGAAAATTAAATGATGCCACCCGGAAAGACCCCTTTCCCTTGCCATTCATTGATCAAATTTTAGAACGCCTTTTCGGTCACTCCTACTATTGCTTTCTTGATGGTTTATCGGGATATTTCCAAATACCAAACTCACCCGAGGACCAGGAGAAAACAACCTTTACTTGTCCCTTCGGCACCTTTGCTTATAGAAGGATGCCATTTGGCCTTTGCAATGCACCAGCTACATTCCAAAGATGTATGTTGGCCATCTTTGATGAGTTGGTTGAGGATGTGATGGAAGTCTTCATGGATGACTTTTCCATATTTGGAAATTCTTTTAAATCATGCTTAGCTAATCTTGAACGTGTTCTTCAACGTTGTGAAGAGACGAATCTAGCCCTAAATTGGGAAAAATGTCATTTCATGGTCCGAGAGGGGTTGGTACTCGGTCATAAAATATCGGGTAAAGGAATCGAGGTTGATAAGGCCAAGATCGAGGTGATTGAGAAACTTACCCCTCCCACAAATGTAAAATCTATTAGAAGTTTCCTTGGTCACGCAGATTTTTATCGGCGGTTTATACAAAATTTTTCCAAAATTACAAAGCCGTTAACACACTTGCTAGAAAAAGAGTCTTCTTTCATTTTTGATAATGAATGTTTAGCAGCTTTTAATATTATCAAAGATAAGCTTATCAACTCGCCAATTCTAGTAGCACCAGATTGGTCCTTTCCTTTTGAGATAATGTGCGATGCAGGTGACATTGCTGTAGGCGCAGTGTTAGGCCAACGGGTGAACAAGTATTTTTACCCAATTTATTATGCAAGCAAGACACTCACATCCGCACAGGCCAATTACACAACTACAGAGAAAGAACTTCTGGCAATTGTTTTTGCGTTTGATAAGTTTAGGTCTTATATTACACTCTCTAAAGTCATTGTGTTTACTGATCATTCTGCACTTAGGTACCTACTAAACAAGGCAGACGCCAAGCACCGATTATTAAGATGGATCATCCTACTGCAAGAATTTGACTTGGAGATCCGGGACAAGAAAGGAGCGGAGAACTTGGCGGCCGATCATCTCTCCCGCTTAGAAAACCTTGCTGCGGATATGCTGGTGGAAGCTGATATTGATGATAAATTCCCTGAAGAGCGCCTCCTCGCCATCGAAAAATTAACGAATTCTTCTACCCCTTGGTTTGCGGATTTGGCCAACTATCTAGTGGCTTGGGTCCTGCCAAAAGGTTTTTCAAGTCAACAAAAGAAGAAATTCTTTTCCGACGCGAAGAACTACTTTTGGGAGGACCCCTTCTTATTTCGTATCTGCGCAGATCAAGTGGTAAGAAGATGTGTATCGAGCGAGGAAGGCTTGCAAATATTGCGGCACTGCCATGAAGGACCAACCGGCGGACATTATCAAGCAAGCTGGACCGCAAGGAAAGTGCTGGAGGTCGGTTTCTACTGGCCCACGATCTTTAAGGATGGTCACTCTTTTGTAAGTGGATGCGACAGGTGCCAAAGGTCAGGTAACATATCTCGCCGAGACGAAATGCCCCAAAACTCCTTTATGGAGTGTGAAATTTTCGATCTATGGGGTATCGATTTCGTAGGTCCTCTCCCTCCCTCATTTAATAATAAATATATTCTCGTCGCAATCGACTATGTGTCGAGGTGGGCGGAAGCACAAGCTCTCCCATCCAACGATGCAAGAGTGGTCATTAAATTTTTGAAGAAATTATTATCTCGTTTTGGCATGCCTCGTGCTATAGTTAGTGATAGGGGCACACACTTCTGCAATAGCCAGTTTGCTAAAATTTTAGCAAAATATGGCGTTACACACAAACTCTCCACCGCCTATCACCCACAAACTAGTGGCCAAGTGGAGGTAGTGAACCGCGAGCTCAAGAGGATTTTGGAGAAGACTGTCTCTTTTAATAGGACGGGCTGGTCTTTGAAGCTCGATGATGCTCTATGGGCTTATCGGACGGCATACAAGACCGCCATTGGTTGTACACCATACCGATTAGTCTACGACAAAGCTTGCCACCTTCCAGTTGAGTTAGAGCACCGTGCCTATTGGGCGCTAAAATTCCTCAATCTTGATTATACTTTGTCCTCCGAGCAAAGAAAATTCCAACTGAACGAACTAGATGAATGGCGTGCTAACGCATATGAAAATAATAAGTTTTATAAGGAGCGCTCAAAGTTCTACCATGATAAAAATATTAAAATTCCTAAAAGTTTTTCACCGGGGGATCTAGTCCTTCTTTACAACTCACGCCTTCGTCTTTTTCCAGGAAAGTTAAAATCTCGATGGTCCGGCCCCTTTGTCGTCAAAGAGGTTTGGCCATATGGGACCGTTCTTATTTCCCACCCGGAACTCGGCTCCTTTAAAGTGAACGGCCACCGATTAAAATTTTATTTCTCTAATGATACTTCGGCCACCAATATTGAGACCCTCACCATATAATCTTCCATGCCAATTAGTCAAGCTACGCGACGGTAAACAAAGCGCTTTTGGGAGGCACCCCAAACTTTATCTTCTTATTATTATTTTCTTTATTTTAACATGTATTTGCAGGTTTCCTTCTAGCCTCCTCGATTTCACCATCAGGGATGTCCTCTTTCCTCACTTCTTCTTTTATAGCATTTTTATTACTTCATACTTAGTTTTAAACATTGGGGACAATGTTTAACTTTAAGTATGGGGGTATAAATCCTTAAATAATAAAATATTAAAAATATATAAATTCCAAAAATTCAAAAAAATATATATATTCTTTCTTTTGTCTTTAATATATATACAAAAAAAAGAGAGGATAAAACTTATATAAAATAATTAATAATTTGAGTTAATCTTTGCTAAATCTTTTAGTACCCCATGACTTTGCATTTTCTTGTTTTTAATCATTTATGTACATGTTTAGTTGAAATAAATTAAATTAAATTTCATTTTGTCTATGTTTCATGAGTAATATGTTGACTCATGTAGTGTTCCTAATTAAGGTAACATGTTATTTTTGAAAAACATTCTTAAATATTTGCACTTTTCATAGCCATTTTTTTATGTTTTTCACTTTTATAAAATCTACCATCCCTTGTTTTCTCTTTTAAAAATATTTGAAATGATTGATTAGTGTTAAGTATAGTAGATGCAAACTAATCTAAGATGCTTATTATCTTCATTTTTCATGAAAAGTCAATTATCTCTATTTTCTATCTGGAATTTGCGTCTCTTGAATTTTTTAATACCTTGCTTTGAGTAGACTTAAGAACATGAGGATGATCTAGGCAACTTTTTGATTAGTTTGAGCTTTTGCATCCCGAACCTTAAATTCCTAACCATTGCTAGCCACATTGTGCCTTTTCCATTTTCTTTTTATAAGTCTCACTTATTTTTCACCAAAGCCATATAGCTTACCCATGTCGCACACTTAAAACTTTTTGAGCTTTATGTCACTTGTGTGTACTATATTTTGTGAAAATGGTGGAGATTTGTATTATATCTCAATTGCTACAAAAGAGGAAAAAGAAAAAAAAAGGGGAAAAACTCAATTGTTTCAAAAGAAGGAAGAAGATATGATATACATTTATATATATATGCAAAAAAAAACTTATGAATGACCTTTTAACCCCAACTTTATATTGCAAAATGACTTGGGGTGTCAAAATTTTATTTTATAGCAACAAGTTATTTGCAAAACTCTTCTTTTTGTTTTAAGTGTGCTTTACCCATCATGTTTATCTTTTGAACTCCATACCCTTAAAACCTAACCCAAAAATTTACACCTAATGAAAGTCCTTTTGATTCATGCTTCTGAGGTTTATTTTTAGTACGGTAGCGAGAAAGTAAATTGAGTAAATTCTTAGGTAGCAGTATTGATCTTTGATTTAGATTGGTATGAATATAAAATGTCTCTTTGATTTTAGTAGCAACTCAATATCCTTTTCATTTATCACATTACTCAATTTTTAGTTTTGCTTAAAAACATGGGATGATTTATTTTTTTATGCTAGTGAAAATTGTAAAATTCTATGCCAAGACTAAGTAAAAATATTTTGTTTTCTTTTCATAATTCCTCTACCTTAATTTCTCATCGTACTTGTGTTTGGCATAGCCAATTTGTTTGGTTTGTTTTTTTTATTTTTTCTAGCTCGTATGTCTTTGCTTGAGGACAAGCAAAATAATAAGTCTGGGGGAATTTGATGATGCATAATTTGACCTAAATTATTCATATAAAAATCTAAATAATCTAATATAAATATATTTATAATGTTAATTTTATTCGCTAAATCGTATCTTTTTATAATTTTATCCTAACCATGCCAATTTTACTATATTTTCTGCGTGCAGCAAACTTCGGGCCACTTTTGGGCATGTTACGGCAAGAATCAGATCTTGGGCTGAACACGAAAGTTGTAGCCCTCGGAAATACCTTTCCAACGCATGGTTACACGCCTTCATCGGATTTATTTAGCTTCGGGAATCCTCCGTCGAATTTGCTGTCCAGCTGATTTCCTGCATGAATGATTCTCGTCTTTGAGCAAGACCTGAGGATCCCGGGACAAATTGCATTATCAATTCTAAAAGAACATGCCTTCAGTTATGGTGTGCCAAAATAAATGTCGAGTGCACTCATGTCATGGTGTTGTTGAACTATATTCAAGAATGGAATGAAGCCACAATGGTCCGATGTGATTTTTTCTCATAAGTATGAAAGAGGCTAGCCACCTTTGACTTTATATTCAACATGTGTCCTTAAAGGAAGCTTCATGGAAAGAGAGAAAGCTAGCCAACTTTTATCATGCTTTTCATGACAAGTGTGAAAGAGGCTAGCCACCTTTGAATTTTAAACCAACATGTGCTTTTTGACCAAGGGATGCTTCATGGAAACTTCATCCTCATGCCAAATTCCAACTCTACCCCTTTGGTTTTGGCCCTATAAATAGGCATGAAGAAAGGGGGGAAAGTATCATCCTTACTACTTCATTTTGAGCATTGTAGAGAGCCATTGGAGTTTGTTTTTAGAGTATTTTAGTTTAATATTTTCATGCTTTAATGTTCTTACAATTTCTTTTATCGTACTTGTAATCTTCTTGCAAACTCTCTTTATAATGTTTTTTTTGAAATCTTTTATAACTTCTTTTCAATAAGAAATAAATTAGTTTGTTATTCCCTTTCCCTCTTTCTCTTTCTTTTTATGCATATTCTTAACATGATTTACATTTCCTATATTATGAGTAACTAAACTTTGTTTAGTGCTTGATCGAAATGATCCGAGGAATGAAATGATCTCTTTTTCTTAATCCATATCTTCTCTTTCTCTTTGAACAAATGTTTAGGATTTACCCTTGATTAATTTATAGAGAGGTCATATCATCGATATATGATTTTCTCTTCTGTTTCCATACTTTAGTAGCCGAAAGGATCATGCGTATGGATTGATCGCTCATGGGTAAAGGGAGTTGAATGCAATCCTTGAAAGAGGACGACATAAATTTCCTGGATTGGAGTCAAATCCAATAGAGGGGTTCACTACATAAAGCGAGTTTTAGGGGTTTCAATTATAGAATGAAAGTTCGGTTGATCAACCTAAACTCAGTTGGGCGTAGCCTTGAAAGAGGTGCGTTCATATTTTGGGAACCTCCACGGTCCAAGCATCTTCGTTAAAAAGAATTAGAGATTTATCTATTTTTTGGTCATTTTCATTCCAAGGTGATTCAAGATCAAGTACTAACCTTTTAAATTATTGCTTAATCATCCTCTTTTATTGTATAACCGTTCTCTCATTTGCAAACTAAATCAAAGTATCTAATTGATAAAATAACAGAAATCTCTTTGAAGTAGAAGTAATCGATGCGCCTTGGTTCTAATACGATCTTGATATTATATCCTATGTTATAAGTGAAAAGGTGCACCTGCCTTTATCGAATATAGATTCGGAGAACATCATCTTCATCTTCATCTTCTCTTTTTCATAAAACACCTCCGGGATTTTCTCCATCAAGTTTTTGGCGCCGTTGCCGGGGACTTGCGTCAATATTTCAAAAAAAAAAGATAACTGTTAATTTTATCATTTTTCCTTTTTTTTCTAAAATATATATATCTTAATAATATACCTAAAACCGCCTAAAAAGAAAAAAAAGAAAAAAAAATTCCATAATTAATTTTTAAACTCATCTTTAATCATTTGTCTTTTTTTTTCCTTCTAGTATATGACCCGAGCAAGTTCTTCGAATAATCCTGAGTCTCATTTTGATCCAGAAATTGAGCGCACCTTTAGGCGACGCTTTCAATCTCGTGGACAGGATTTACCAATTATTTTTGAAGAATCTATCGGAGATACTAATATAGAAACTATGGGTGACCCCAATCCTAATAAAGCCCAGCAACGGACCATGTCCTACTATACACGGCCGAACATGGAAGGGACACAATCTAGTATTGTTTGCCCTACTATAGCTAATAATAATTTTGAGATCAAGTCTAGCATCATCCAAATGGTGCAACAATCGGTTACTTTTGATGGTTTACCAGATGAAGATCCAAATCAACATCTTTCAAATTTTCTTGAAATCTGTGATACCTTCAAAATAAATGGCGTTACTGATGACACGATTCGATTACGACTATTTCCCTTTTATTTGCGGTCAAAGGCCAAGCAGTGGTTAGGCTCTCTTCCTAGAGGATCTATCACTACATGGGCCGAAATGGCGGAAAAATTCATTACTAAATATTTTACTCCTGCAAAAACCGCCAAATTACGTACTGATATCTCTTCATTTATGCAAATCGACTCAGAGACTCTCTACGATACATGGGAGCGCTTCAAGGAGCTTTTGCGTAGATGTCCTCACCATGCACTTCCTACTTGGCAACAAGTACAAATTTTTTATAATGGCATAAATTTCCAAACAAGGCAGATGATTGATGCAGCCGCTGGGGGTACTCTCAATAATAAAACCCCAGAGGCCACTCAAGAGCTTTTTGAGGAAATGGCCATGAATGCCTATCAGTGGAATGTGCCCCGAGCACGCCCTAGCAAGCCGGTAGGACTTTATGAAGTTGATATGACAACTAATTTAGCTTTACAACTTGAACGTTTAAGCAAGCAAGTGGCAGAGATGTCTGCTTCCTCTGCCACTCCTTCTTGGGCAAATAATACTAATAATACGTTTATTGAAGAATAGGTTGATTTCATGGGGAATCTTACTCGTCCTTCCTTTAACCCGAACAATGCTCCGTATAACAATGCTTATAATCCAGGTTATAGGAACCACCCGAATTTCTCATGGAGCAACCAAAGTAATGCCCAACGCCCTCCTAATATGAACCCACCTGGTTTTCTTCAACCATCACCAAATCCCTCTTCGATTGAAGAGGTATTTTCTAAATATGTTGCCTCGAACGAATCCAACATCCGGAATCTCACCGGATCTGTAAAGAACTTAGAGAATCAAATTGGCCAGCTTGCCAAAATGATTGCCGAGCGCCCGCATGGAGCTTTGTCGGGCAACACTGAGACGAATCCAAGGGAGAATGCAAATGCCATCAACCTTCGCAGTGGAAAGGAGGTAACCTCTCCAAGTAGGATTGAACCCGAGGTAACTGTTTCTATTTTACCCCCTCCAGTTTTATTTTCTAATTCTCCGAATGCTTCAAAATCTCCTCTTGTTTCTACTTCTGCACCCCCTTATCCATCTAAAATTAAAAATGAGCGAGTAGAGGAGCAATACAAAAATTTTTTAGAAATTTTAAAACAAATTCATATAAATGTTCCCTTCTGTGAGGCAATCTCTCAAATGCCTAAATACGCGAAATATCTCAAGGAGTTACTCTCCAATAAAAAGAAACTTGAAGATATCTCACGTGTTTCCCTCAATGTAGAATGCTCAGCAGCTTTATTAAATAAATTGCCTCAAAAATTAAATGATCCGGGACGATTTTCTATCCCGTGCCTCTTCGGTAATTTATTAGTAAAGCATGCCCTCGCCGACCTAGGTGCTAGCATCAATCTAATGCCTTACTCTTTGTTTAAGAAATTGGGGTTAGGAGATCCAATCCCAACAAAAATAAGTATACAACTAGCGGATCGTTCTGTTAAGTATCCAGTAGGGGTAGTGGAAGACGTGTTAGTCAAGGTTGACAAGTTCATCTTTCCGGTGGACTTTGTCATTCTTGACATCGAAGAGGATGCTGAAGTACCACTCATACTCGGCCGCCCCTTCCTTGCCACCTCCCGCGCAATAATAAATGTTAGTAACGGAAAACTCCTTCATGTTGGAGATGATGAAGTTACTTTCAGTATCAACCCCTCAATGCGCAATTCTCTTTCAAATGATGATTCTTGTTACCATCTAGATGCATCATTTGAAGAAGATTTTTCATCATTTTCTAATTTGTGTCCCACATCTTGTGATGATGCAAAACATGATAAATTATTTTATTTTAAGGAATTATCTCGTTCTTCGCCTCCTGAGCTAATTGGCTTAGAGAGTATTAAAATCACGACCTCTTACGAAGTACCACCTACTCTTGAGCTTAAGCAACTTCCAGAGCACCTAAAATATGTCTTTTTAGAAAAAGACTCTAAATTACCGGACATCATATCTTCTACTTTGTGTGATTCGGAAATTTTCGAATTAATTCAAATCTTAAATAGGCATCGCCGAGCTATAGCTTGGCAATTATCTGATATTAAAGGGATAAGCCCCTCCTTCTGCACACACAAAATATTACTTGAAGATAATTCTCGCAATAGTGTACAGCCTCAGCGACGACTTAATCCCAACATGAAAGACGTCGTTAAGGCTGAAGTAATTAAACTATTAGATGCAGGAATTATCTACCCGATTTCGGATAGCCCGTGGGTTAGCCCCGTGCAAGTAGTACCAAAGAAAGGCGGCATAATAGTAGTGGTTAATGAGAACAATGAACTAATTCCAACTCGTACTGTTACCGGTTGGCGGATGTGCATCGACTATAGAAAATTAAATGATGCCACCCGAAAAGACCACTTTCCCTTGCCATTCATTGATCAAATTTTAGAACGCCTTTCCGGTCACTCCTACTATTGCTTTCTTGATGGTTTATCGGGATATTTCCAAATACCAATCTCACCCGAGGACCAGGAGAAAATAACCTTTACTTGTCCCTTCGGCACCTTTGCTTATAGAAGGATGCCATTTGGCCTTTGCAATGCACCAGCTACATTCCAAAGATGTATGTTGGCCATCTTTGATGAGTTGGTTGAGGATTTGATGGAAGTCTTCATGGATGACTTTTCCGTATTTGGAAATTCTTTTAAATCATGCTTAGCTAATCTTGAACATGTTCTTCAACGTTGTGAAGATACGAATCTAGCCCTAAATTGGGAAAAATGTCATTTCATGGTCCGAGAGGGGTTGGTACTCGGTCATAAAATATCGGGTAAAGGAATCGAGGTTGATAAGGCCAAGATCGAGGTGATTGAGAAACTTCCCCCTCCCACAAATGTAAAATCTATTAGAAGTTTCCTTGGTCACGCAGGTTTTTATCGGCGGTTTATACAAAATTTTTCCAAAATTACAAAGCCGTTAACACACTTGCTAGAAAAAGAGTCTTCTTTCATTTTTGATAATGAATTTTAACAGCTTTTAATATTATCAAAGATAAGCTTATCAACTCGTTAATTCTAGTAGCACCAGATTGGTCCTTTCCTTTCGAGATAATGTGCGATGCAAGTGACATTGATGTAGGCGCAGTGTTTGGCCAACGGGTGAACAAGTATTTTCACCCAATTTATTATGCAAGCAAGACACTCACATCCGCACAGGCCAATTACACAACTACAGAGAAAGAACTTCTGGCAATTATTTTTGTGTTTGATAAGTTTAGGTCTTATATTACACTCTCTAAAGTCATTGTGTTTACTGATCATTCTGCCCTTAGGTACCTACTAAACAAGGCAGACGCCAAGCCCCGATTATTAAGATGGATCCTCCTACTGCAAGAATTTGACTTGGAGATCCGGGACAAGAAAGGAGCGGAGAACTTGGCGACCGATCATCTCTCCCGCTTAGAAAACCCTGCTGCGGATACGCTAGTGGAAGCTGATATTGATGATAAATTCCCTGAAGAGCGCTCCTCGCCATCGAAAAATTAACGAATTCTTCTACCCCTTGGTTTGCGGATTTGGCCAACTATCTAGTGGCTCGGGTCCTGCCAAAAGGTTTTTCAAGTCAACAAAAGAAGAAATTCTTTTCCGACGCGAAGAACTACTTTTGGGAGGACCCCTTCTTATTTCGTATCTGCGCAGATCAAGTGGTAAGAAGATGTGTATCGAGCGAGGAAGGCTTGCAAATATTGCAGCACTGCCATGAAGGACCAACCTGCGGACATTATCAAGCAAGCTGGACCGCAAGGAAAGTGCTGGAGGTCGGTTTCTACTGGCCCTCGATATTTAAGGATGCTCAATCTTTTGTAAGTGGATGCGACAGGTGCCAAAGGTCAGGTAACATATCTCGCCGAGACGAATGCCCCAAAACTCCTTTATGGAGTGTGAAATTTTCGATCTATGGGGTATCAATTTCGTAGGTCCTCTCCCTCCCTCATTTAATAATAAATATATTCTCGTCGCAGTTGACTACGTGTCGAGGTGGGCGGAAGCACAAGCTCTCCCATCCAACGATGTAAGAGTGGTCATTAAATTTTTGAAGAAATTATTCTCTCGTTTTGGCACGCCTCGTGCTATAGTTAGTGATAGGGGCACACACTTCTGCAATAGCCAGTTTGCTAAAATTTTAGCAAAATATGGCGTTACACACAAACTCTCCACCGCCTATCACCCACAAACTAGTGGCCAAGTGGAGGTAGTGAACCGCGAGCTCAAGAGGATTTTGGAGAAGACTGTCTCTTTTAATAGGAAGGACTGGTCTTTGAAGCTCGATGATGCTCTATGGGCTTATCGGACGGCATACAAGACCGCCATTGGTTGTACACCATACCGATTAGTCTACGGCAAAGCTTGCCACCTTCCAGTTGAGTTAGAGCACCGTGCCTATTGGGCGCTAAAATTCCTCAATCTTGATTATACTTTGTCCTTCGAGCAAAGAAAATTCCAACTGAACGAACTAGATGAATGGCGTGCTAACGCATATGAAAATAATATGTTTTATAAGGAGTGCTCAAAGTTCTACCATGATAAAAATATTAAAATTCCTAAAAGTTTTTCACCGGGGGATCTAGTCCTTCTTTATAACTCACACCTTCGTCTTTTTCCAGGAAAGTTAAAATCTCGATGGTCCGGCCCCTTTGTCGTCAAAGAGGTTTGGCCATATGGGACCATTCATATTTCCCACCCGGAACTCGGCTCCTTTAAAGTGAACGGCCACCGATTAAAATTTTATTTCTCTAATGATACTTCGGCCACCAATATTGAGACCCTCACCATATAATCTTCCATGCCAATTAGTCAAGCTACGCGACGGTAAACAAAGCGCTTTTGGGAGGCACCCCAAACTTTATCTTCTTATTATTATTTTCTTTATTTTAACATGTATTTGCAGGTTTCCTTCTAGCCTCCTCGATTTCACCATCAGGGATGTCCTCTTTCCTCACTTCTTCTTTTATAGCATTTTTATTACTTCATACTTAGTTTTAAACATTGGGGACAATGTTTAACTTTAAGTATGGGGGTATAAATCCTTAAATAATAAAATTTTAAAAATATATAAATTCCAAAAATTCAAAAAAAATATATATTCTTTCTTTTGTCTTTAATATATATACAAAAAAAAGAGAGGATAAAACTTATATAAAATAATTAATAATTTGAGTTAATCTTTGCTAAATCTTTTAGTACCCCATGACTTTGCATTTTCTTGTTTTTAATCATTTATGTACATGTTTAGTTGAAATAAATTAAATTAAATTTCATTTTGTCTATGTTTCATGAGTAATATGTTGACTCATGTAGTGTTCCTAATTAAGGTAACATGTTATTTTTGAAAAACATTCTTAAATATTTGCACTTTTTCATAGCCATTTTTTTATGTTTTTCACTTTTATAAAATCTACCATCCCTTATTTTCTCTTTTAAAAATATTTGAAATGATTTATTAGTGTTAAGTATAGTAGATGCGAACTAATCTAAGATGCTTATTATCTTCATTTTTCATTAAAAGTCAATTATCTCTATTTTCTATCTGGAATTTGCGTCTCTTGAATTTTTTAATACCTTGCTTTGAGTAGACTTAAGAGCATGAGGATGATCTAGGCAACTTTTTGATTAGTTTGAGCTTTTGCTTCCCGAACCTTAAATTCCTAACCATTGCTAGCCACGTTGTGCCTTTTCCATTTTTTTTTATAAGTCTCACTTATTTTTCACCAAAGCCATATAGCTTACCCATGTCGCACACTTAAAACTTTTTGAGCTTTATGTCACTTGTGTGTACTATATTTTGTGAAAATGGTGGTGATTTGTAATATATCTCAATTGCTACAAAAGAGGAAAAAGAAAAAAAAAGGGAAAAACTCAATTGTTTCAAAAGAAGGAAGAAGATATGATATATATTTATATATATATGCAAAAAAAAAACTTATGAATGACCTTTTAACCCCAACTTTATATTGCAAAATGACTTGGGGTGTCAAAATTTTATTTTATAGCAACAAGTTATTTGCAAAGCTCTTCTTTTTGTTTAAAGTGTGCTTTACCCATCATGTTTATCTTTTGAACTCCATACCCTTAAAACCTAACCCAAAAATTTACACCAAATGAAAGTCCATTTGATTCATGCTTCTGAGGTTTATTTTTAGTACGGTAGCGAGAAAGTAAATTGAGTAAATTCTTAGGTAGCAGTATTGATCTTTGATTTAGATTGGTATGAATATAAAATGTCTCTTAGATTTTAGTAGCAACTCAATATCCTTTTCATTATCACATTACTCAATTTTTAGTTTTGCTTAAAAACATGGGATGATTTATTTTTTTATGCTAGTGAAAATTGTAAAATTCTATGCCAAGACTAAGTAAAAATATTTTGTTTTCTTTTCATAATTCCTCTACCTTAATTTCGCATCGTACTTGTGTTTGGCATAGCCAATTTCTTTGGTTTGTTTTTTTATTTTTTCTAGCTCGTATGTCTTTGCTTGAGGACAAGCAAAATAATAAGTCTGGGGGAATTTGATGATGCATAATTTGACCTAAATTATTAATATAAAAATCTAAATAATCTAATATAAATATATTTATAATGTTAATTTTATTCGCTAAATCGTATCTTTTTATAATTTTATCCTAACCATGCCTATTTTACTATATTTTCTGCATGCGGCAAACTTCGGGGCCACTTTTGGGCATGTACGGCAAGAATCAGATCTTGGGCTGAACACAAAAGTTGTAGCCCTCGAAAATACCTTTCCAACGCATGGTTACACGCCTTCATCGGATTTATGTAGCTTCGGGAATCCTCCGTCGAAGTTGCTGTCCAGCAGATTTCCTGCATGAATGATTCTCGTCTTTGAGCAAGAACTGAGGATCCCGGGAGAAATTGCATTATCAATTCTAAAAGAACATGCCTTCAGTTATGGTGTGCCAAAATAAATGTCGAGTGCACTCATGTCATGGTGTTGACCCTATAAATAGGCATGAAGAAAGGGGGAAAGTATCATCCTTCCTACTTCGTTTTGAGCATTGTAGAGAGCCATTGGAGTTTGTTTCTAGAGTATTTTAGTTTAATATTTTCATGCTTTAATGTTCTTACAATTTCTTTTATCGTACTTGTAATCTTCTTGCAAACTCTCTTTATAATGTCTTTTTTGAAATCTTTTATAACTTCTTTTCAATAAGAATAAATTAGTTTGTTATTCCCTTTCCCTCTTTCTCTTTCTTTTTATGCATATTCTTAACATGATTTACATTTCCTATATTATGAGTAACTAAACTTTGTTTAGTGCTTGATCGAAATGATCCGAGGAATGAAATGATCTCTTTTTCTTAATCCATATCTCTCTTTCTCTTTGAATAAATGTTTAGGATTTACCCTTGATTAATTTATAGAGAGGTCATATCAGTGATATATGATTTTCTCTTCTGTTTCCATACTCTAGTAGCCGAAAGGATCATGCGTATGGATTGATCGCTCATGGGTAAAGGGAGTTGAATGCAATTCTTGAAAGAGGATGACATAAATTTCCCGGATTGGAGTCAAATCCAATAGAGGGGTTCACTACATAAAGCGAGTTTTAGGGGTTTCAATTATAGAACGAAAGTTCGGTTGATCAACCTAAACTCAGTTGGGCATAGCCTTGAAAGAGGTGCGTTCATATTTTGGGAACCTCCACGGTCCAAGCATCTTCGTTAAAAAGAATTCGAGATTTATCTATTTTTTTGGTCATTTTCATTCCAAGGTGATTCAAGATCAAGTACTAACCTTTTAAATTATTGCTTAATCATCCTCTTTTATTGTATAACCGTTCTCTCATTTGCAAACCAAATCAAAGTATCTAATTGATAAAATAACAGAAATCTCTTTGAAGTAGAAGTAATTGATGCGCCTTGGTTCTAATACGACCTTGATATTATATCCTATGCTATAAGCGATAAGGTACACTTGCCTTTATCGAATATAGATTCGGAGAACATCATCTTCATCTTCATCTTCTCTTTTTCATAAAACACCTCCGGTATTTTCTCCATCAAGTTTTTGGCGCCGTTGCCGGGGACTTGCGTCGATATTTCAAAAAAAAAGATAACTGTTAATTTTATCATTTTTCCTTTTTTTCTAAAATATATATATCTTAATAATATACCTAAAACCGCCTAAAAAGAAAAAAAAGAAAAAAAAATCCATAATTAATTTTTAAACTCATCTTTAATCATTTGTCTTTTCTTTTTTTTTCCTTCTAGTATATGACCCGAGCAAGTTCTTCGAATAATCCTGAATCCCATTTTGATCCAGAAATTGAGCGCACCTTTAGGCGACGCCTTCAATCTCGTGGACAGGATTTACCAATTATTTTTGAAGAATCTATCGGAGATACTAATATAGCAACTATGGGTGACCCCAATCCTAATGAAGCCCAGCAACAGACCATGTCCTACTATGCACGGCCGAACATGGAAGGGACACAATCTAGTATTGTTCGCCCTACTATAGCTAATAATAATTTTGAGATCAAGTCTAGCATCATCCAAATGGTGCAACAATCGGTTACTTTTGATGGTTTACTAGATGAAGATCCAAATCCACATCTTTCAAATTTTCTTGAAATCTGTGATACCTTCAAAATAAATGGCATTACTCATGACGCCATTCGATTACGACTATTTGACTTTTCTTTGCGGTCAAAGGCCAAGCAGTGGTTAGGCTCTCTTCCTAGAGGATCTATCACTACATGGGCCGAAATGGCGGAAAAATTCATGACTAAATATTTTCCTCCTGCAAAAACCGCCAAATTACGTACTGATATCTCTTCATTTATGCAAATCGACTCAGAGACTCTCTACGATACATGGGAGCGCTTCAAGGAGCTTTTGCGTAGATGTCCTCACCATGCACTTCCTACTTGGCAACAAGTACAAATTTTTTATAATGGCATAAATTTCCAAACAAGGCAGATGATTGATGCAGCCGCTGGGGGTACTCTCAATAATTAAACCCCATAGGCCGCTCAAGAGCTTTTTGAGGAAATGGCCATGAATGCCTATCAGTGGAATGTGCCCCGAGCGCACCCTAGCAAGCCGGTAGGACTTTATGAAGTTGATATGACAGCTAATTTAGCTTTATAACTTGAACGTTTAAGCAAGCAAGTGGCAGAGATGTCTGCTTCCTCTGCCACTCCTTCTTGGGCAAATAATACTAATAATACGTTTATTGAAGAACAGGTTGATTTCATGGGGAATCTTACTCGTCCTTCCTTTAACCCGAACAATGCTCCGTATAACAATGCTTATAATCCAGGTTATAGGAACCACCCGAATTTCTCATGGAGCAACCAAAGTAATGCCCAGCGCCCTCCTAATATGAACCCACATGGTTTTCTTCAACAACCACCAAAGCCCTCTTCGATTGAAGAGGTATTTTCTAAATACGTTGCCTCGAATGAATCCAACATCCGGAATCTCACCGGATCTGTAAAGAACTTAGAGAATCAAATTGGCCAGCTTGCCAAAATGATTGCCGAGCGCCCGCATGGAGCTTTGTCGGGCAACACTGAGACGAATCCAAGGGAGAATGCAAATGCCATCAACCTTCGTAGTGGAAAGGAGGTAACCTCTCCAAGTAGGATTGAACCAGAGGTAACTGTTTCTATTTTACCCCCTCCAGTTTTATTTTCTAATTCTCCGAATGCTTCAAAATCTCCTCTTGTTTCTACTTCTGCACCCCCTTATCCATCTAAAATTAAAAATGAACGAGTAGAGGAGCAATACAAAAAAATTTTAGAAATTTTAAAACAATTTCATATAAATGTTCCCTTCTGCGAGGCAATCTCTCAAATGCCTAAATACGCGAAATATCTCAAGGAGTTACTCTCCAATAAAAAGAAACTTGAAGATATCTCACGTGTTTCCCTCAATGCAGAATGCTCAGCAGCTTTATTAAATAAATTCCCTCAAAAATTGAATGATCCGGGACGGTTTTCTATCCCGTGCCTCTTTGGTAATTTATTAGTAAAGCGTGCCCTCGCCGACCTATGTGCTAGCTTCAATCTAATGCCTTACTCTTTGTTTAAGAAATTAGGGTTAGGAGATCCAATCCCAACAAAAATAAGTATACAACTAGCGGATCGTTTTGTTAAGTATCCAGTAGGGGTAGTGGAAGACGTGTTAGTCAAGGTTGACAAGTTCATCTTTCCGGTGGACTTTGTCATTCTTGACATCAAAGAGGATGCTGAAGTACCACTCATACTCGGCCGCCCCTTCCTTGCCACCTCCCGCGCAATAATAGATGTTAGTAACAGAAAACTCCACCTTCGTGTTGGAGATGATGAAGTTACTTTTAGTATCAACCCCTCAATGCGCAATTCTCTTTCAAATGATGATTCTTGTTACCATCTAGATGCATCATTTGAAGAAGATTTTTCATCATTTTCTAATTTGTGTCCCACATCTTGTGATGATGCAGAACATGATGAATTATTTTGTTTTAAGGAATTATCTCGTTCTTCGCCTCCTGAGCCAATTGGCTTAGAGAGTATTAAAATCACGACCTCTTACGAAGTACCACCTACTCTTGAGCTTAAGTAACTTCCAGAGCACCTAAAATATGTCTTTTTAGAAAAAGACTCTAAATTGCCGGTCATCATTTCTTCTACTTTGTGTGATTCGGAAATTTTCGAATTAATTCAAATCTTAAATAGGCATCGCCGAGCTATAGCTTGGCAATTATCTGATATTAAAGGGATAAGCCCCTCCTTCTGCACACACAAAATATTACTTGAAGATAATTCTCGCAATAGTGTACAGCCTCAGCGACGACTTAATCCCAACATGAAAGACGTCGTTAAGGCTGAAGTAATTAAACTATTAGATGCAGGAATTATCTACCCGATTTCGGATAGCCCGTGGGTTAGCCCCGTGCAAGTAGTACCAAAGAAAGGCAGCATGACAGTAGTGGTTAATGAGAACAATGAACTAATTCCAACTCGTACTGTTACGGGTTGGCGGATGTGCATCGACTATAGAAAATTAAATGATGCCACCCTAAAAGCCACTTTCCCTTGCCATTCATTGATCAAATTTTAGGACGCCTTTCTGGTCACTCCTACTATTGCTTTCTTGATGGTTTATCGGGATATTTCCAAATACCAATCTCACCCGAGGACCAGGAGAAAACAACCTTTACTTGTCCCTTCGACACCTTTACTTATAGAAGGATGCCATTTGGCCTTTGCAATGCACCAGCTACATTCCAAAGATGTATGTTGGCCATCTTTGATGAGTTGGTTGAGGATGTGATGGAAGTTTTCATGGATGACTTTTTCGTATTTGGAAATTCTTTTAAATCATGCTTAGCTAATCTTGAACGTGTTCTTCAACGTTGTGAAGATACGAATCTAGCCCTAAATTGGGAAAAATGTCATTTCATGGTCCGAGAGGGGTTGGTACTCGGTCATAAAATATCGGGTAAAGGAATCGAGGTTGATTAGGCCAAGATCGAGGTGATTGAGAAACTTCCCCCTCCCACAAATGTAAAATCTATTAGAAGTTTCCTTGGTCACGCAGGTTTTTATCGGCGGTTTATACAAAATTTTTCCAAAATTACAAAGCCGTTAACACACTTGCTAGAAAAAGAATCTTCTTTCATTTTTGATAATGAATGTTTAGCAGCTTTTAATATTATCAAAGATAAGCTTATCAACTCGCCAATTCTAGTAGCACCAGATTGGTCCTTTCCTTTCGAGATAATGTGCGATGCAAGTGACATTGCTGTAGGCGCAGTGTTTGGCCAACGGGTGAACAAGTATTTTCACCCAATTTATTATGCAAGCAAGACACTCACATCCGCACAGGCCAATTACACAACTACAGAGAAAGAACTTCTGGCAATTGTTTTTGCGTTTGATAAGTTTAGGTCTTATATTACACTCTCTAAAGTCATTGTGTTTACTGACCATTCTGCCCTTAGGTACCTACTAAACAAGGCAGACGCCAAGCCCCGATTATTAAGATGGATCCTCCTACTGCAAGAATTTGACTTGGAGATCCGGGACAAGAAAGGAGCGGAGAACATGGCGGCCGATCATCTCTCCCGCTTAGAAAACCCTGTTGCGGATACGCTGGTGGAAGCTGATATTGATGATAAATTCCCTGAAGAGTGCCTCCTCGCCATCGAAAAATTAACGAATTCTTCTACCCCTTGGTTTGCGGATTTGGCCAACTATCTAGTTGCTCGAGTCCTGCCAAAAGGTTTTTCAAGTCAACAAAAGAAGAAATTCTTTTCTGACGCGAAGAACTACTTTTGGGAGGACCCCTTCTTATTTCGTATCTGCGCAGATCAAGTGGTAAAAAGATGTGTATCGAGCGAGGAAGGCTTGCAAATATTGCGGCACTGTCATGAAGGAACAACCGGCGGACATTATCAAGCAAGCCGGACCGCAAGGAAAGTGCTGGAGGTCGGTTTCTACTGGCCCTCGATCTTTAAGGATGCTCACTCTTTTGTAAGTGGATGCGACAGGTGCCAAAGGTCAGGTAACATATCTCGCCGAGACGAAATGCCCCAAAACTCCATTATGGAGTGTGAAATTTTCGATCTATGGGGTATCGATTTCGTAGGTCCTCTCCCTCCCTCATTTAATAATAAATATATTCTCGTCGCAGTCGACTACGTGTCGAGGTGGGCGGAAGCACAAGCTCTCCCATCCAACTTTGCAAGAGTGGTCATTAAATTTTTGAAGAAATTATTCTCTCGTTTTGGCACGCCTTGTGCTATAGTTAGTGATAGGGGCACACACTTCTGCAATAGCCAGTTTGCTAAAATTTTAGCAAAATATGGCGTTACATACAAACTCTCCACCACCTATCACCCACAAACTAGTGGCCAAGTGGAGGTAGTGAACCGCGAGCTCAAGAGGATTTTGGAGAAGATTGTCTCTTTTAATAGGAAGGACTGGTCTTTGAAGCTCGATGATGCTCTATGGGCTTATCGGACGGCATACAAGACCGCCATTGGTTGTACATCATACCGATTAGTCTACGGCAAAGCTTGCCACCTTCCAGTTGAGTTAGAGCACCGTGCCTATTGGGCGCTAAAATTCCTCAATCTTGATTATACTTTGTCCTCCGAGCAAAGAAAATTCCAACTGAACGAACTAGATGAATGGCGTGCTAACGTATATGAAAATAATAAGTTTTATAAGGAGCGCTCAAAGTTCTACCATGATAAAAATATTAAAATTCCTAAAAGTTTTTCACCGGGGGATCTAGTCCTTCTTTACAACTCACGCCTTCGTCTTTTTCCAGGAAAGTTAAAATCTCGATGGTCCGGCCCCTTTGTCGTCAAAGAAGTTTGGCCATATGGGACCGTTCTTATTTCCCACCCAGAACTCGGCTCCTTTAAAGTGAACGGCCACCGATTAAAATTTTATTTCTCTAATGATACTTCGGCCACCAATATTGAGACCCTCACCATATAATCTTCCATGCCAATTAGTCAAGCTACGCGACGATAAACAAAGGGCTTTTGGGAGGCACCCCAAACTTTATCTTCTTATTATTATTTTCTTTATTTTAACATGTATTTGCAGGTTTCCTTCTAGCCTCCTCGATTTCACCATCAGGGATGTCCTCTTTCCTCACTTCTTCTTTTATAGCATTTTTATTACTTCATACTTAGTTTTAAACATTGGGGACATTGTTTAACTTTAAGTATGGGGGTATAAATGCTTAAATAATAAAATTTTAAAAATATATAAATTCCAAAAATTCAAAAAAATATATATATTCTTTCTTTTGTCTTTAATATATATACAAAAAAAGAGAGGATAAAACTTATATAAAATAATTAATAATTTGAGTTAATCTTTGCTAAATCTTTTAGTACCCCATGACTTTGCATTTTCTTGTTTTTAATCATTTATGTACATGTTTAGTTGAAATAAATTAAATTAAATTTCATTTTGTCTATATTTCATGAGTAATATGTTGACTCATGTAGTGTTCCTAATTAAGGTAACATGTTATTTTTGAAAAACAATCTTAAATATTTACACTTTTTCATAGCCATTTTTTTATGTTTTTCACTTTTATAAAATCTACCATCCCTTGTTTTCTCTTTTAAAAATATTTGAAATGATTGATTAGTGTTAAGTATAGTAGATGCGAACTAATCTAAGATGCTTATTATCTTCATTTTTCATGAAAAGTCAATTATCTCTATTTTCTATCTGGAATTTGCGTCTCTTGAATTTTTTAATACCTTGCTTTGAGTAGACTTAAGAGCATGAGGATGATCTAGGCAACTTTTTGATTAGTTTGAGCTTTTGCATCCCAAACCTTAAATTCCTAACCATTGCTAGCCACGTTGTGCCTTTTCCATTTTCTTTTTATAAGTCTCACTTATTTTTCACCAAAGCCATATAGCTTATCCATGTCGCACACTTAAAACTTTTTGAGCTTTATGTCACTTGTGTGTACTATATTTTGTGAAAATGGTGGAGATTTGTATTATATCTCAATTGCTACAAAAGAGGAAAAAGAAAAAAAAGGGGAAAAACTCAATTGTTTCAAAAGAAGGAAGAAGATATGATATATATTTATATATATATGAAAAAAAAAACTTATGAATGACCTTTTAACCCCAACTTTATATTGCAAAATGACTTGGGGTGTCAAAATTTTATTTTATAGCAACAAGTTATTTGCAAAGCTCTTCTTTTTATTTTAAGTGTGCTTTACCCATCATGTTTATCTTTTGAACTCCACACCCTTAAAACCTAACCCAAAAATTTAAACCTAATGAAAGTCCTTTTGATTCATGCTTCTGAGGTTTATTTTTAGTACGGTAGCGAGAAAGTAAATTGAGTAAATTCTTAGGTAGCAGTATTGATCTTTGATTTAGATTGGTATGAATATAAAATGTCTCTTAGATTTTAGTAGCAACTCAATATCCTTTTCATTTATCACATTACTCAATTTTTAGTTTTGCTTAAAAACATGGGATGATTTATTTTTTTATGCTAGTGAAAATTGTAAAATTCTATGCCAAGACTAAGTAAAAATATTTTGTTTTCTTTTCATAATTCCTCTACCTTAATTTCGCATCGTACTTGTGTTTGGCATAGCCAATTTTTTTGGTTTGTTTTTTTTATTTTTTCTAGCTCGTATGTCTTTGCTTGAGGACAAGCAAAATAATAAGTCTGGGAGAATTTGATGATGCATAATTTGACATAAATTATTAATATAAAAATCTAAATAATCTAATATAAATATATTTAAAATGTTAATTTTATTCGCTAAATCGTATCTTTTTATAATTTTATCCTAACCATGCATATTTTACTATATTTTCTACGTGCAACAAACTTCGGAGCCCCATTTGGGCATGTTACGTCAAGAATAAGATCTTGGGCTGAACACAAAAGTTGTAGCCCTCGGAAATACCTTTCCAACGCATGGTTACACGCCTTCATCAGATTTATGTAGCTTCGGGAATCCTCCGTCGAAGTTGCTGTCCAGTAGATTTCCTGCATGAATGATTCTCATCTTTGAGCAAGAACTGAGGATCCCAGGACAAATTGCATTATCAATTCTAAAAGAACATTCCTTCAGTTATGGTGTGCCAAATAAATGTCAAGTGCACTCATGTCATGGTGTTGTTGAACTATATTCAAGAATGGAATGAAGCCACAATGGTCCGATGTGATTTTTTCTCATAAGTATGAAAGAGGCTAGCCACCTTTGACTTTATATTCAACATGTGTCATTAAAGGAAGCTTCATGGAAAGAGAGAAAGCTAGCCAACTTTTATCATGCTTTTCATGACAAGTGTGAAAGAGGCTAGCCACCTTTGAATTTTAAACCAACATGTGCTTTTTGACCAAGGGATGCTTCGTGGAAATTTCATCCTCATTTCAAATTCCAACTCTACCCCTTTGGTTTTGGCCCTATAAATAGGCATGAAGAAAGGGGGGAAAGTATCATCCTTCCTAATTCATTTTGAGCATTGTAGAGAGCCATTGGAGATTGTTTTTAGAGTATTTTAGTTTAATATTTTCATGCTTTAATGTTCTTACAATTTCTTTTATCGTACTTGTAATCTTCTTGCAAACTCTCTTTATAATGTCTTTTTTGAAATCTTTTGTAACTTCTTTTCAATAAGAAATAAATTAGTTTGTTATTCCTTTTCCCTCTTTCTCTTTCTTTTTATGCATATTCTTAACATGATTTACATTTACTATATTATGAGTAACTAAACTTTGTTTAGTGCTTGATCGAAATGATCCGAGGAATGAAATGATCTCTTTTTCTTAATCCATATCTTCTCTTTCTCTTTGAACAAATGTTTAGGATTTACCCTTGATTAATTTATAGAGAGGTCATATCATCGATATATGATTTTCTCTTCTGTTTCCATACTCTAGTAGCCGAAAGGATCATGCGTATGGATTGATCGCTCATGGGTAAAGGGAGTTGAATGCAATCCTTGAAAGAGGACGACATAAATTTCCCGGATTGGAGTCAAATCCAATAGAGGGGTTCACTACATAAAGCGAGTTTTAGGGGTTTCAATTATAGAACGAAAGTTCGGTTGATCAACCTAAACTCAGTTGGGCGTAGCCTTGAAAGAGGTGCGTTCATATTTTGGGAACCTCTACGGTCCAAGCATCTTCGTTAAAAAGAATTAGAGATTTATCTTTTTTTTTGGTCATTTTCATTCCAAGGTGATTCAAGATCAAGTACTAACCTTTTAAATTATTGCTTAATCATCCTCTTTTATTGTATAACCGTTCTCTCATTTGCAAACCAAATCAAAGTATCTAATTGATAAAATAACAGAAATCTCTTTGAAGTAGAAGTAATCGATGCGCCTTGGTTCTAATACGACCTTGATATTATATCCTATGCTATAAGCGATAAGGTGCACTTGCCTTTATCGAATATAGATTCGGAGAACATCATCTTCATCTTCATCTTCTCTTTTTCATAAAACACCTCAGGGATTTTCTCCATCAAGTTTTTGGCGCCGTTGCCGGGGACTTGCGTCGATATTTCAAAAAAAAAGATAACTGTTAATTTTATCATTTTTCCTTTTTTTCTAAAATATATATATTAATAATACACCTAAAACCGCCTAAAAAGAAAAAAAAAGAAAAAAAATTCCATAATTAATTTTTACACTCATCTTTAATCATTTGTCTTTTCTTTTTTTTTTCCTTCTAGTATATGACCCGAGCAAGTTCTTCGAATAATCCTGAATCCCATTTTGATCCAGAAATTGAGCGCACCTTTAGGCGACGCCTTCAATCTCGTGGACAGGATTTACCAATTATTTTTGAAGAATCTATCGGAGATACTAATATAGCAACTATGGGTGACCCCAATCCTAATGAAGCCCAGCAACGGACCATGTCCTACTATGCACGGCCGAACTTGGAAGGGACACAATCTAGTATTGTTCGCCCTACTATAGCTAATAATAATTTTGAGATCAAGTCTAGCATCATCCAAATGGTGCAACAATCGGTTACTTTTGATGGTTTACCAGATGAAGATCCAAATCAACATCTTTCAAATTTTCTTGAAATCTGTGATACCTTCAAAATAAATGGCGTTACTGATGACGCCATTCGATTATGACTATTTCCCTTTTCTTTGCGGTCAAAGGCAAAGCAGTGGTTAGGCTCTCTTCCTAGAGGATCTATCACTACATGGGCCGAAATGGCGGAAAAATTCATGACTAAATATTTTCCTCCTGCAAAAACCGCCAAATTACGTACTGATATCTCTTCATTTACGCAAATCGACTCAGAGACTCTCTACGATACATGGGAGCGCTTCAAGGAGCTTTTGCGTAGATGTCCTCACCATGCACTTCCTACATGGCAACAAGTACAAATTTTTTATAATGGCATAAATTTCCAAACAAGGCAGATGATTGATGCAGCCACTGGGGGTACTCTCAATAATTAAACCCCAGAGGCCGCTCAAGAGCTTTTTGAGGAAATGGCCATGAATGCCTATCAGTGGAATGTGCCCCGAGCGCACCCTAGCAAGCCGGTAGGACTTTATGAAGTTGATATGACAGCTAATTTAGCTTTATAACTTGAACGTTTAAGCAAGCAAGTGGCAGAGATGTCTGCTTCCTCTGCCACTCCTTCTTGGGCAAATAATACTAATAATACGTTTATTGAAGAACAGGTTGATTTCATGGGGAATCTTACTCGTCCTTCCTTTAACCCGAACAATGCTACGTATAACAATGCTTATAATCCAGGTTATAGGAACCACATGAATTTCTCATGAAGCAACCAAAGTAATGCCCAGCGCCCTCCTAATATGAACCCACCTAGTTTTCTTCAACCACCACCAAAGCCCTCTTCGATTGAAGAGGTATTTTCTAAATATGTTGCCTCGAACGAATCCAACATCCAGAATCTCACCGGATCTGTAAAGAACTTAGAGAATCAAATTGGCCAGCTTGCCAAAATGATTGCCGAGCGCCCGCATGGAGCTTTGTCGGGCAACACTGAGACAAATCCAAGGGAGAATGCAAATGCCATCAACCTTCGCAGTGGAAAGGAGGTAACCTCTCCAAGTAGGATTGAACCCGAGGTAACTATTTCTATTTTACCCCCTCCAGTTTTATTTTCTAATTCTCCGAATGCTTCAAAATCTCCTCTTGTTTCTACTTCTGCACCCCCATATCCATCTAAAATTAAAAATGAGCGAGTAGAGGAGCAATACAAAAAATTTTTAGAAATTTTAAAACAAATTCATATAAATGTTCCCTTCTGCGAGGCAATCTCTCAAATGCCTAAATACGCGAAATTTCTAAAGGAGTTACACTCCAATAAAAAGAAACTTGAAGATATCTCACGTGTTTCCCTCAATGCAGAATGCTCAGCAGCTTTATTAAATAAATTGCCTCAAAAATTGAATGATCCGGGACGGTTTTCTATCCCGTGCCTCTTTGGTAATTTATTAGTAAAGCATGCCCTCGCCGACCTAGGTGCTAGCATCAATCTAATGCCTTACTCTTTGTTTAAGAAATTGGGGTTAGGAGATCCAATCCCAACAAAAATAAGTATACAACTAGCGGATCGTTCTGTTAAGTTTCCAGTAGGGGTAGTGGAAGACGTGTTAGTCAAGGTTGACAAGTTCATCTTTCTGGTGGACTTTGTCATTCTTGACATCGAAGAGGATGCTGAAGTACCACTCATACTCGGCCGCCCCTTCCTTGCCACCTCCCGCGCAATAATAGATGTTAGTAACGGAAAACTCCTCCTTCGTGTTGGAGATGATGAAGTTACTTTCAGTATCAACCCATCAATGCGCAATTCTCTTTCAAATGATGATTCTTGTTACCATCTAGATGCATCATTTGAAGAAGATTTTTCATCATTTTCTAATTTGTGTCCCATATCTTGTGATGATGCAGAACATGATGAATTATTTTGTTTTAAGGAATTATCTCGTTCTTCGCCTTCTGAGCCAATTGGCTTAGAGAGTATTAAAATCACGACCTCTTACGAAGTACCACCTACTCTTGAGCTTAAGCAACTTCCAGAGCACCTAAAATATATCTTTTTAGAAAAAGACTCTAAATTGCCGGTCATCATTTCTTCTACTTTGTGTGATTCGGAAATTTTCGAATTAATTCAAATCTTAAATAGGCATTGCCGAGCTATAGCTTGGCAATTATCTGATATTAAAGGGATAAGCCCCTCCTTCTGCACACACAAAATATTACTTGAAGATAATTCTCGCCATAGTGTACAGCCTCAGCGACGACTTAATCCCAACATGAAAGACGTCGTTAAGGCTGAAGTAATTAAACTATTAGATGCAGGAATTATCTACCCGATTTCGGATAGCCCGTGGGTCAGCCCCGTGCAAGTAGTACCAAAGAAAGACGGCATGACAGTAGTGGTTAATGAGAACAATGAACTAATTCCAACTCGTACTGTTACGGGTTGGCGGATGTGCATTGACTATAGAAAATTAAATGATGCCACCCGAAAAGACCACTTTCCCTTGCCATTCATTGATCAAATTTTAGAATGCCTTTCCGGTCGCTCCTACTATTGCTTTCTTGATGGTTTATCGGGATATTTCCAAATACCAATCTCACCCGAGGACCAGGAGAAAACAACCTTTACTTGTCCCTTCGGCACCTTTGCTTATAGAAGGATGCCATTTGGCCTTTCCAATGCACCAGCTACATTCCAAAGATGTATGTTGGCCATCTTTGATGAGTTTGTTGAGGATGTGATGGAAGTCTTCATGGATGACTTTTCCGTATTTGGAAATTCTTTTAAATCATGCTTAGCTAATCTTGAACGTGTTCTTCAACGTTGTGAAGATACGAATCTAGCCTTAAATTGGGAAAAATGTCATTTCATGGACCGAGAGGGGTTGGTACTCGGTCATAAAATATCGGGTAAAGGAATCGAGGTTGATAAGGCCAAGATCGAGGTGATTGAGAAACTTCCCCCTCCCACAAATGTAAAATCTATTAGATGTTTCCTTGGTCACGCAGGTTTTTATCGGCGGTTTATACAAAATTTTTCCAAAATTACAAAGCCGTTAACACACTTGCTAGAAAAAGAGTCTTCTTTCATTTTTGATAATGAATGTTTAGCAACTTTTAATATTATCAAAGATAAGCTTATCAACTCGCCAATTCTAGTAGCACCAGATTGGTCCTTTCCTTTCGAGATAATGTGCGATGCAAGTGACATTGCTGTAGGCGCAGTGTTAGGCCAACGGGTGAACAAGTATTTTCACCCAATTTATTATGCAAGCAAGACACTCACATCCGCACAGGCTAATTACACAACTACAGAGAAAGAACTTCTGGCAATTGATTTTGCGTTTGATAAGTTTAGGTCTTATATTACACTCTCTAAAGTCATTGTGTTTACTGATCATTCTGCCCTTAGGTACCTACTAAACAAGGCCGACGCCAAACCCCGATTATTAAGATGGATCCTCCTACTGCAAGAATTTGACTTGGAGATCCGGGACAAGAAAGGAGCGGAGAACTTGGCGGCCGATCATCTCTCCCGCTTAGAAAACCCTGCTGCGGATACACTGGTGGAAGCTGATATTGATGATAAATTCCCTGAAGAGCGCCTCCTTGCCATCGAAAAATTAACGAATTCTTCTACCCCTTGGTTTGCGGATTTGGCCAACTATCTAGTGGCTCGGGTCCTGCCAAAAGGTTTTTCAAGTCAACAAAAGAAGAAATTCTTTTCCGACGCGAAGAACTACTTTTGGGAGGACCCCTTCTTATTTCGTATCTGCGCAGATCAAGTGGTAAGAAGATGTGTATCGAGCGAGGAAGGCTTGCAAATATTGCGGCACTGCCATGAAGGACCAACCGGCGGACATTATCAAGCAAGCCGGACCGCAAGGAAAGTGCTGGAGGTCGGTTTCTACTGGCCCTCGATCTTTAAGGATGCTCACTCTTTTGTAAGTGGATGCGACAGGTGCCAAAGGTCAGGTAACATATCTCGCCGAGACGAAATGCCCCAAAACTCCTTTATGGAGTGTGAAATTTTCTATCTATGGGGTATAGATTTCGTAGGTCCTCTCCCTCCCTCATTTAATAATAAATATATTCTCGTCGCAGTCGACTACATGTCGATGTGGGCGGAAGCACAAGCTCTCCCATCCAATGATGCAAGAGTGGTCATTAAATTTTTGAAGAAATTATTCTCTCGTTTTGGCACGCCTCGTGCTATAGTTAGTGATAGTGGCACACACTTCTGCAATAGCCAGTTTGCTAAAATTTTAGCAAAATATGGCGTTACACACAAACTCTCCACCGCCTATCACCCACAAACTAGTGGCCAAGTGGAGGTAGTGAACCGCGAGCTCAAGGGGATTTTGGAGAAGACTGTCTCTTTTAATAGGAAGGACTGGTCTTTGAAGCTCGATGATGCTCTATGGGCTTATCAGACGGCATACAAGACCGCCATTGGTTGTACACCATACCGATTAGTCTACGGCAAAGCTTGCCACCTTCCAGTTGAGTTAGAGCACCGTGCCTATTGGGCGCTAAAATTCCTCAATCTTGATTATACTATGTCCTCCGAGCAAAGAAAATTCCAACTGAACGAACTAGATGAATGGCGTGCTAACGCATATGATAATAATAAGTTTTATAAGGAGCGCTCAAAGTTCTACCATGATAAAAATATTAAAATTCCTAAAAGTTTTTCACCGGGGGATCTAGTCCTTCTTTACAACTCACGCCTTCGTCTTTTTCCAGGAAAGTTAAAATCTCGATGGTCCAGCCCCTTTGTCGTCAAAGAGGTTTGGCCATATGGGACCGTTCTTATTTCCCACCCGGAACTCGGCTCCTTTAAAGTGAACGGCCACCGATTAAAATTTTATTTCTCTAATGATACTTCGGCCACCAATATTGAGACCCTCACCATATAATCTTCCATGCCAATTAGTCAAGCTACGCGACGGTAAACAAAGCGCTTTTGGGAGGCACCCCAAACTTTATCTTCTTATTATTTTTTTCTTTATTTTAACATGTATTTGCAGGTTTCCTTCTAGCCTCCTCGATTTCACCATCAGGGATGTCCTCTTTCCTCACTTCTTCTTTTATAGCATTTTTATTACTTCATACTTAGTTTTAAACATTGGGGACAATGTTTAACTTTAAGTATGGGGGGTATAAATCCTTAAATAATAAAATTTTAAAAATATATAAATTCCAAAAATTCAAAAAAAATATATATATTCTTTCTTTTGTCTTTAATATATATACAAAAAAAGAGAGGATAAAACTTATATAAAATAATTAATAATTTGAGTTAATCTTTGCTAAATCTTTTAGTACCCCATGACTTTGCATTTTCTTGTTTTTAATCATTTATGTACATGTTCAGTTGAAATAAATTAAATTAAATTTCATTTTGTCTATGTTTCATGAGTAATATGTTGACTCATGTAGTGTTCCTAATTAAGGTAACATGTTATTTTTGAAAAACATTCTTAAATATTTGCACTTTTTCATAGCCATTTTTTTATGTTTTTCACTTTTATAAAATCTACCATCCCTTGTTTTCTCTTTTAAAAATATTTGAAATGATTGATTAGTGTTAAGTATAGTAGATGCGAACTAATCTAAGATGCTTATTATCTTCATTTTTCATGAAAAGTCAATTATCTCTATTTTCTATCTGGAATTTGCGTCTCTTGAATTTTTTAATACCTTGCTTTGAGTAGACTTAAGAGCATGAGGATGATCTAGGCAACTTTTTTATTAGTTTGAGCTTTTGCATCCTGAACCTTAAATTCCTAACCATTGCTAGCCACGTTATGCCTTTTCCATTTTCTTTTTATAAGTCTCATTTATTTTTCACCAAAGCCATATAGCTTACCCATGTCGCACACTTAAAACTTTTTGAGCTTTATGTCACTTGTGTGTACTATATTTTGTGAAAATGGTGGAGATTTATATTATATCTCAATTGCTACAAAAGTGGAAAAAGAAAAAAAAAAGGGGGAAAAACTCAATTGTTTCAAAAGAAGGAAGAAGATATGATATATATTTATATATATATGCAAAAAAAACTTATGAATGACCTTTTAACCCCAACTTTATATTGCAAAATGACTTGGGGTGTCAAAATTTTATTTTATAGCAACAAGTTATTTGCAAAGCTCTTCTTTTTGTTTTAAGTGTGCTTTACCCATCATGTTTATCTTTTGAACTCCACACCCTTAAAACGTAACCCAAAAATTTACTCCTAATGAAAGTCCTTTTGATTCATGCTTCTGAAAATTAATTTTAGTACGGTAGCGAGAAAGTAAATTGAGTAAATTCTTAGGTAGCAGTGTTGATCTTTGATTTAGATTGGTATGAATATAAAATGTCTCTTAGATTTTAGTAGCAACTCAATATCCTTTTCATTTATCACATTACTCAATTTTTAGTTTTGCTTAAAATCATGGGATGATTTATTTTTTTATGCTAGTGAAAATTGTAAAATTCTATGCCAAGACTAAGTAAAAATATTTTGTTTTCTTTTCATAATTCCTCTACCTTAATTTCGCATCGTACTTGTGTTTGGCATAGCCAATTTGTTTGGTTTGTTTTTTTTATTTTTTCTAGCTCGTATGTCTTTGCTTGAGGACAAGCAAAATAATAAGTCTGGGGGAATTTGATGATGCATAATTTGACCTAAATTATTAATATAAAAATCTAAATAATATAATATAAATATATTTATAATGTTAATTTTATTCGCTAAATCGTATCTTTTTATAATTTTATCCTAACCATGCCTATTTTACTATATTTTCTGCGTGTAGCAAACTTCGGGGCCACTTTTGGGCATGTTACGGCAAGAATCAGATCTTAGGCTGAACACAAAAGTTGTAGCCCTCGGAAATACCTTTCCAACGCATGGTTACACGCCTTCATCAGATTTACGTAGCTTCGGGAATCCTCCGTCGAAGTTGCTGTCCAGCAGATTTCCTGCATGAATGATTCTCGTCTTTGAGCAAGAACTGAGGATCCCGGGACAAATTGCATTATCAATTCTAAAAGAACATGCCTTCAGTTATGGTGTGCCAAAATAAATGTCGAGTGCACTCATGTCATGGTGTTGACCCTATAAATAGGCATGAAGAAAGGGGGAAAGTATCATCCTTCCTACTTCATTTTGAGCATTGTAGAGAGCCATTGGAGTTTGTTTCTAGAGTATTTTAGTTTAATATTTTCATGCTTTAATGTTCTTACAATTTCTTTTATCGTACTTGTAATCTTCTTGCAAACTCTCTTTATAATGTATTTTTTGAAATCTTTTGTAACTTCTTTTCAATAAGAAATAAATTAGTTTGTTATTCCCTTTCCCTCTTTCTCTTTCTTTTTATGCATATTCTTAACATGATTTACATTTTCTATATTATGAGTAACTAAACTTTGTTTAGTGCTTGATCGAAATGATCCGAGGAATGAAATGATCTCTTTTTCTTAATCCATATCTTCTCTTTCTCTTTGAACAAATGTTTAGGATTTACCCTTGATTAATTTATAGAGAGGTCATATCATCGATATATGATTTTCTCTTCTATTTCCATACTCTAGTAGCCGAAAGTATCATGCGTATGGATTGATCGCTCATGGGTAAAGGGATTTGAATGCAATCCTTGAAAGAGGACGACATAAATTTCCCGGATTGGAGTCAAATCCAATAGAGGGGTTCACTACATAAAGCGAGTTTTAGGGGTTTCAATTATAGAACGAAAGTTCGGTTGATCAACCTAAACTCAGTTGGGCGTAGCCTTGAAAGAGGTGCGTTCATATTTTGGGAACCTCCACGGTCCAAGCATCTTCGTTAAAAAGAATTAGAGATTTATCTATTTTTTTGGTCATTTTCATTCCAAGGTGATTCAAGATCAAGTACTAACCTTTTAAATTATTGCCTAATCAGCCTCTTTTGTTGTATAACCGTTCTCTCATTTGCAAACCAAATCAAAGTATCTAATTGATAAAATAACAGAAATCCCTTTGAAGTAGAAGTAATCAATGCGCCTTGGTTCTAATACGACCTTGATATTATATCCTATGCTATAAGCGATAAGGTGCACTTGCCTTTATTGAATATAGATTCGGAGAACATCATCGTCATCTTCATCTTCTCTTTTTCATAAAACACCTCCGGGATTTTCTCCATCAAGTTTTTGGCGCCGTTGCCGGGGACTTGCGTCGATATTTCAAAAAAAAGATAACTGTTAATTTTATCATTTTTCCTTTTTTTCTAAAATATATATATCTTAATAATATACCTAAAACCGCCTAAAAAGAAAAAAAGAAAAAAAAATTCCATAATTAATTTTTAAACTCATCTTTAATCATTTGTCTTTTCTTTTTTTTCCTTCTAGTATATGACCCGAGCAAGTTCTTCGAATAATCCTGAATCCCATTTTGATCCAGAAATTGAGCGCACCTTTAGGCGACGCCTTCAATCTCGTGGACAGGATTTACCAATTATTTTTGAAGAATCTATCGGAGATACTAATATAGCAACTATGGGTGACCCCAATCCTAATGAAGCCCAGCAATGGACCACGCCTACTATGCATGGCCAAACTTGGAAGGGACACAATCTAGTATTGTTCGCCCTACTATAGCTAATAATAATTTTGAGATCAAGTCTAGCATCATCCAAATGGTGCAATAATCGGTTACTTTTAATGGATTACCAGATGAAGATCCAAATCAACATCTTTCAAATTTTCTTGAAATCTGTGATACCTTCAAAATAAATGGCGTTACTGATGACGCCATTCAATTATGACTATTTCCCTTTTCTTTGCGGTCAAAGGCCAAGCAGTGGTTAGGCTCTCTTCCTAGAGGATCTATCACTACATGGGCCGAAATGGCGGAAAAATTCATGACTAAATATTTTCCTCCTGCAAAAACTGCCAAATTACGTACTGATATCTCTTCATTTAAGCAAATCGACTCAGAGACTCTCTACGATACATGGGTGCGCTTCAAGGAGCTTTTGCGTAGATGTCCTCACCATGCACTTCCTACTTGGCAACAAGTATGAATTTTTTATAATGGCATAAATTTCCAAACAAGGCAGATGATTGATGCAGCCGCTGGGGGTACTCTCAATAATAAAACCCCAGAGGCCGCTCAAGAGCTTTTTGCTGAAATGGCCATGAATGCCTATCAGTGGAATGTGCCCCGAGCGCGCCCTAGCAAGCCGGTAGGACTTTATGAAGTTGATATGACAGCTAATTTAGCTTTATAACTTGAACGTTTAAGCAAGCAAGTGGTAGAGATGTCTGCTTCCTCTGCCACTCCTTCTTGGGCAAATAATACTAATAATACGTTTATTGAAGAACAGGTTGATTTCATGGGGAATCTTACTCATCCTTCCTTTAACCCGAACAATGCTCCGTATAATAATGCTTATAATCCAGGTTATAGGAACCACCCGAATTTCTCATGGAGCAACCAAAGTAATGCCCAGCGCCCTCCTAATATGAACCCACCTGGTTTTCTTCAACCACCACCAAAGCCCTCTTCGATTGAAGAGGTATTTTCTAAATATGTTGCCTCGAACGAATCCAACATCCGGAATCTCACCGGATCTGTAAAGAACTTAGAGAATCAAATTGGCCAGCTTACCAAAATGATTGCCGAGCGCCCGTATGGAGCTTTGTCGGGCAACACTGAGACGAATCCAAGGGAGAATGCAAATTCCATCAACCTTCGCAGTGGAAAGGAGGTAACCTCTCCAAGTAGGATTGAACCCGAGGTAACTTTTTCTATTTTACCCCCTCCAGTTTTATTTTCTAATTCTCCGAAATGCTTCAAAATCTCCTCTTGTTTCTACTTCTGCACCCCCTTATCCATCTAAAATTAAAAATGAGCGAGTAGAGGAGCAATACAAAAATTTTTTAGAAATTTTAAAACAAATTCATATAAATGTTCCCTTCTGCGAGGCAATCTCTCAAATGCCTAAATACGAGAAATATCTCAAGAAGTTACTCTCCAATAAAAAGAAACTTGAAGATATCTCACGTGTTTCCCTCAATGCAGAATGCTCAGCAGCTTTATTAAATAAATTGCCTCAAAAATTGAATGATCCGGGACGGTTTTCTATCCCGTGCCTCTTTGGTAATTTATTAGTAAAGCATGCCCTCGCCGACCTAGGTGCTAGCATCAATCTAATGCCTTACTCTTTGTTTAAGAAATTGGGGTTAGGAGATCCAATCCCAACAAAAATAAGTATACAACTAGCGGATCGTTCTGTTAAGTATCCAGTAGGGGTAGTGGAAGACGTGTTAGTCAAGGTTGACAAGTTCATCTTTCCGGTGGACTTTGTCATTCTTGACATCGAAGAGGATGCTAAAGTACCACTCATACTTGGCCGCCCCTTCCTTGCCACCTCCCGCGCAATAATAGATGTTAGTAATGGAAAACTCCTCCTTCGTGTTGGAGATGATGAAGTTACTTTCAGTATCAACCCCTCAATGTGCAATTCTCTTTCAAATGATGATTCTTGTTACCATCTAGATGCATCATTTGAAGCAGATTTTTCATCATTTTCTAATTTGTGTCCCAAATCTTGTGATGATGCAAAACATGATGAATTATTTTGTTTTAAGGAATTATCTCGTTCTTCGCCTCCTGAGCCAATTGGCTTAGAGAGTATTAAAATCACGACCTCTTACGAAGTACCACCTACTCTTGAGCTTAAGCAACTTCCAGAGCACCTAAAATATGTCTTTTTAGAAAAAGACTCTAAATTGCCGGTCATCATTTCTTCTACTTTGTGAGATTCGGAAATTTTCGAATTAATTCAAATCTTAAATTGGCATCGCCGAGCTATAGCTTGGCAATTATCTGATATTAAAGGGATAAGCCCCTCCTTCTGCACACACAAAATATAACTTGAAGATAATTCTCGCAATACTATACAGCCTCAGCGACGACTTAATCCCAACATGAAAGACGTCGTTAAGGCTGAAGTAATTAAACTATTAGATGCAGGAATTATCTAGCCAACTTCGGATAGCCCGTGGGTTAGCCCCGTGCAAGTAGTACCAAAGAAAGGCGGCATGACAGTAGTGGTTAATGAGAATAATGAACTAATTCCAACTCGTACTGTTACGGGTTGGCGGATGTGCATCGACTATAGAAAATTAAATGATGCCACCCGAAAAGACCACTTTCCCTTGCCATTCATTGATCAAATTTTAGAACGCCTTTCCGGTCACTCCTACTATTGCTTTCTTGATGGTTTATCGGGATATTTCCAAATACCAATCTCACCCAAGGACCAGGAGAAAACAACCTTTACTTGTCCCTTCGGCACCTTTGCTTATAGAAGGATGCCATTTGGCCTTTGCAATGCACCAGCTACATTCCAAAGATGTATGTTGGCCATCTTTGATGAGTTGGTTGAGGATGTGATGGAAGTCTTCATGGATGACTTTTCCGTATTTGGAAATTCTTTTAAATCATGCTTAGCTAATCTTGAACGTGTTCTTCAACGTTGTGAAGATACGAATCTAGCCCTAAATTGGGAAAAAAGTCATTTCATGGTCCGAGAGGGGTTGGTACTCGGTCATAAAATATCGGGTAAAGGAATCGAGGTTGATAAGGCCAAGATCGAGGTGATTGAGAAACTTCCCCCTCCCACAAATGTAAAATCTATTAGAAGTTTCCTTGGTCACGCAGGTTTTTATCAGCGGTTTATACAAAATTTTTCCAAAATTACAAAGCCGTTAACACACTTGCTAGAAAAAGAGTCTTCTTTCATTTTTGAAAATGAATGTTTACCAGCTTTTAATATTATCAAAGATAAGCTTATCAACTCGCCAATTCTAGTAGCACCAGATTGGTCCTTTCCTTTCGAGATAATGTGCGATGCAAGTGACATTGCTGTAGGTGCAGTGTTAGGCCAACGGGTGAACACGTATTTTCACCCAATTTATTATGCAAGCAAGACACTCACATCCGCACAGGCCAATTACACAACTACAGAGAAAGAACTTCTTGCAATTTTTTTTGCGATTGATAAGTTTAGGTCTTATATTACACTCTCTAAAGTCATTGTGTTTACTGATCATTCTGCCCTTAGGTACCTACTAAATAAGGCAGACGCCAAGCCCCGATTATTAAGATGGATCCTCCTACTGCAAGAATTTGACTTGGAGATCCGGGACAAGAAAGGAGCGGAGAACTTGGCGGCCGATCATCTCTCCCGCTTAGAAAACCCTGCTGCGGATACGCTGGTGGAAGCTGATATTGATGTTAAATTCCCTGAAGAGCGCCTCCTCGCCATCGAAAAATTAACGAATTCTTCTACCCCTTGGTTTGCGGATTTGGCCAACTATCTAGTGGCTCGGGTCCTGCCAAAAGTTTTTTCAAGTCAACAAAAGAAGAAATTCTTTTCCGACGCGAAGAACTACTTTTGGGAGGACCCCTTCTTATTTCGTATCTGTGCAGATCAAGTGGTAAGAAGATGTGTATCGAGCGAGGAAGGCTTGCAAATATTGCGGCACTGCCATGAAGAACCAACCGGCGGACATTATCAAGTAAGCCGGACCGCAAGGAAAGTGCTGGAGGTCGGTTTTTACTGGCCCTCGATCTTTAAGGATGCTCACTCTTTTGTAAGTGGATGCGACAGGTGCCAAAGGTCAGGTAACATATCTCGCCGAGACGAAATGCCCCAAAACTCCTTTATGGAGTGTGAAATTTTCGATCTATGGGGTATCGATTTCGTAGGTCCTCTCCCTCCCTCATTTAATAATATATATATTCTCGTCGCAGTCGACTACGTGTCGAGGTGGGCGGAAGCACAAGCTCTCCCATCCAACTTTGCAAGAGTGGTCATTAAATTTTTGAAGAAATTATTCTCTCGTTTTGGCACGCCTCGTGCTATTGTTAGTGATAGGGGCACACACTTCTGCAATAGCCAGTTTGCTAAAATTTTAGCAAAATATGGCGTTACACACAAACTCTCCACCGCCTATCACCCACAAACTAGTGGCCAAGTGGAGGTAGTAAACCGCGAGCTCAAGAGGATTTTGGAGAAGATTGTCTCTTTTAATAGGAAGGACTTGTCTTTGAAGCTCGATGATGCTCTATGGGCTTATCGGACGACATATAAGACCGCCATTGGTTGTACACCATTCCGATTAGTCTATGGCAAAGCTTGCCACCTTCCAGTTGAGTTAGAGCACCGTGCCTATTGGGCGCTAAAATTCCTCAATCTTGATTATAGCAGTCGACTACGTGTCGAGAATAGATGACATGTTTGATCAGTTGCGCGGTAGCACTGTGTTTTCAAAGATTGATCTTTGTTCAGGCTACCATCAGTTGAGGATTCGTGAGAGAAATATTCCACGGATTGCTTTTCGTTCCCGGCATGGGCATTTCGAGTTCTTGGTTATGTCTTTTGAATTGACTAATGAACCCTCTGTCTTTATGGATATGATGAACAGAGTGTTTAAGAATTACCTGGACCGCTTTGTTGTCATATTTAAAGATGATCTTCTTGTATACTCCCACATTACTGAAGATCATGCACAACACTTGCATTTAGTCTTGTCTACTTTGAGAGTGCATAAGTTGTATGCTACTCTGAGCAAGTATGAGTTTTAGTTGACTCAGGTTTTCTTCTTGAGTCTTGTGGTTAATAAGGACGGGATCTCTGTTCAGCAACAGAAGATAGCTGATGTTATGGAATTGAATAAACCTATTACTCCCAAGGAGATAAGGAGCTTTCTAGGGCTAGCCGACTATTACAGAAGGTTTGTAGAGGGTTTCTCTACGTTGTCTGTGCCTTTGACTAAATTGACGCAGAAGAACACAACTTTCATTTGGAGCGATAAGTGCGAAGAGGCTTTTAAGGAATTAAAGAGGAGATTGTGCACTGCTCCAGTTTTGACCTTACCTACCGAAGGGATAGAGCATTCTGTGGATGTGGACGCATCACATGTTGGACTTGGTTTCATTTTGATGCAAGAGGGCAAAGTGATTGCTTATGGGTCGTGATAGTTAAAGGTACATGAGAAGAATTACCATATGCATGATTTGGAATTTGCAGCTGTGATTTACGCCTTGAAGTTTTGGAGACATCTATTATATGGCGATCTGTGCAAGATTTATACGGATCAAAAGAGTTTGAAGTATGGCTTCACTCAAAAGGAATTGAACTTGCATCAACGGAGATGGTTTGAGTATGTTGCAGATTATGATGTTGAGATCTAATACCATCCGGGCAAAGCTAATGTGGTAGTCGGTGCCTTGAGTAAGAAGATAGCGAAAATTTTTAACCTTTTTGTGGATTCACAGGTGGAGGAATTTCTCTTGATGTATATATCAGTGGGGAGTAGCGACTCGACCAGCAATTTGGAAGTAATAGAGCCTTCATGGATTATATTATAAGGCTACATCAAAGGGATGATCCTGATTTGCTGCACCTTTATAATAGAATTGCAAAGGGGGAATTACCGGATTTCTCGATTGATGACACGGGTACCTTGAAGTACCGCTGCAGATTTTCTATTCCCGCAGATATTCGAGGTAAGTTGTGCAAAGAGGCACATGGTTCTAGCCTTTCCTACCACCCCAGTTCTACTAAAATGTATAAGGATCTGAAGCAGATCATTTGGTGGAAAGGTATGAAGGGTGATATATCTAGGTTTGTCTCAGAATGTTTTAATTGCAAGTGAGTGAAGGCCAATCATGGAAGGCCTCGAGGCAAGTTGGTGCCCTTAGAAATTTTGAGTTTGAAGTGGGAGAGTATTTCGATGGATTTTATCACTTGGTTGCCGAGATCTCCCTGTGGGCATGATTCAATTTGGGTTATAATGGATAGATTGAAGAAGTGTGCTCAATTCGTGTCGTTCAAGATTGAATACTTAATGAAGAAAATAGCTGAGCTATACTTGGATGAGGTCATCAGATTGCATGGAGGGTGTAAGACCCCATTTTTTTTTCTTTTCAAAAACCGGGGTCTTATGCCCAGAACCGCCGCTTTGCGGTGACGCATTCGCTCTCGGGAAGTTGTCACTACAAAGCGCCGATTCTGCCGGCCTTTTTCGATCACATTTATAGTAGCAAGTATTAAAGATATGCAGTCCACAGAACTAGTAAAAGGGGCAAATCACATATAATATAAATAAAGCTCCACGAAGGGAGTGTCCACAGAAACATCAGAGTGTAGAATAATATAAAACTAGAAATAAGGGCATAAGCCCTGTACATCAGAGTCCTCACTACAAGTCACTCAGCGGATGCAAAACTAAAAGAAGCTACTCTAAGGGTCGGGACTCACGGTCCCTTCAGTCTGGACTCCAGTGCTAGACTGCCCCATCTCCAGTCGTACCAGCCTCCTGGGCTGTTCCCCCATGCTGGGCTCCGCGATCCCCTAAAATGATGTGGTTCAAAAACCATTAGTCATAAAGACTAAGCCCTATCATCCCCTACCCCTTCCCCCATGGCCCTTAGGCACCGAGCGAAGAGGAAGAAAGGGGAGGACATATTTGTGGAGAATAAAAGTAAACAGGTGACAGTGGACTTAATCTAGCAAGTTGTATTCGGTGACACTAGTAGAAAATTGACTTTTAGCGACGAAAGTTTTAGTCACTAAAAGTTGCATTTTAGTCACTGAAGATATTTCGTGATCAAATATTTTTTGTCACTAAGCGGTCACGAATGCCCCGCCACTAAATGTTATTAGTGACCAAAATGAGTTATGTCACTAATCGTATGTATTTAGTGACTCAATTTATTATAGTCACCAAAAGATTCTTTTGTGACGAAATTGATTTGTTCACTAAATTAATTTTTTGTGATTAACTTGAATCAGTCACTGAATAAACATTTAATGACCATATTGATTCGTTCACAAAATATTTTCTGGTGACCAATATATTTCGGCCACTAAATAATTCTTTAGTGACCAAATTATTTCGTCACCGTATGTGTAATTTCAGTGACGGAATATGTGGTCACTAAAGATACAACACGATATAATATTTTTAGTTAATAAATGCTATTCATTTTCTCAAAAAAATACCATATACTTTCATTTTTTATTATATCATAACAGAAATTTGTTCAACATTATTTTATTAATAAAGCAAAAAGTGGGAGAGAGCCCAAATCTCTCAATACAGAATAAAAGTTTTAAACCATAATTAAACTAAATATATATTCATTCTTTAGCTCATTTAAATGTGCATTTTATAAATTCTTAGATAATGATAGTCCAGGTTAGAAGCAGGCCCAACATCTCAAAGCCGGTGGAAGATCTGCGTGCCCTTCTCGAACTTCGTCCGTGAGATGTTGTTGGGGACATGAGTTAGGTACTCACTGATCTCCACCTCGCAATTGTCGATGGCAGCGGCGGCAATGCTCAACACATTGAGTCTTCTTTGTACGCTTAACCACGTCCCCATTGAAGTATCGCCAAACTCTAGCCGTCTTAAGATTCTTCCCATTTGCGTCATGCTCGGGCCAATATAAACTAGACCTGAAGGTAGAGTAATAATCATTATGATAATACAAATGATTTATACAATTTTAAATTATTATTAAGCATCAAGATTACACCATACCATTTCTATTTTTACCTAATTACCAAAATAATGACCACAAGCGTAAAAGACTAGCAACATTCAATCAGAGAGCATTTCATGTACACATCAACACAAATTCGTCTCAAGAGATCAGCATCCTTGGATGTCAATTGGGCTGCCATATGTAAAGCAATTGGAATCTGCATCAATTTTGAAAGGATTAACTACCCGATATTAAGCATTTTTTTACTTGGTATGGGATTATATTCTCAACAAAACAAAAGGTTGAAAATAGATACTGATGCGTGGAAAACGGCAAGCGCACCGGTCGCACAAGTAATAAAGTTTGGGAATAAATCCCCGAGTGTCGGTCTCTTGAGGAACACAGTAAGGGATGAGTTAATGTCGAGGAGGACTTGAGATTGAAGTCCTCGGGGCGAAGGTAACGATGGAGTTTGTGATGGTTGCGGAAACAGAAAATAAAAGCTACAAGCTACTCCTATGCAACGCCGCTATGCGATGCTTCGCCAGGCGGGATGGAAGGCTAGTCGGGCCGCTATGCACCGAATCGCTAGGCGGATGGACGAGTAGGCTAGCGGATGAGGTGGAGAGAACGGCGGAATGAGGGTCGTGAGCACCTCTTCGCAACGCACGCCACTAGCAATTGCTAGTGCGGCAAGGGTGGAGGGATGGCGGAATAATAAGGCGCACCTCAAGTAAATAAATAACGAAAACACAAATCACATAGACATGATTTAGAGTAAAAGTTAACTACAAATAAACATTCTTCATCAATACAAAGAGAATAACTAAGCTAACAACAACAAGAGGAAGAGGTGTGCGAATCGACCGAATCCGAAGCCTTGTTGAGGGTTCACGGTTGGAATCCCGGGTTGTCAATCCGAGTCCAAGCTCGGTCCTCAACTGCGTCCGGGGTAGAGGAGGTGTCACTCACTCCCAATGGACCCGTCTTCTTCGTTGAAATGATCCGTAGATTGCGGCTCCGGCCCTTCCTTGCTTGATGGAGAAAGCTCGGTCAAAACTCCGCTTGAAGCTTGAGGATGAAGGAGGAGGCCGAGAGGATGCTCCGGCGTTGATTTGGCGTTGAAAGCTTGCCCGGAGACCCTCCCTAAGGTGGGAGATGAAGGGGGACGGAGGAAACCCTCGTCCGAGACGAAGAACGGCGGAAAAATCGCGGATTTGGATCGTCTCACGAAATTAGGGCGGACCTGCGCTATTTATAGAAAACAGAATTAAACAGCGCGCACGATCACTGGCGCACGACCAATGGTCGTGCGCGATATGGTCAGTGATCGTGCGATATGGAGGCAGAAAAGTGGAAAAAGATGTCATGACTGCGCACGACCGGCAACGCACGAGCAGTGATCGTGCGCGGTATGGCTGATGATCGTGCGATATGCCAGGACAGAACTTTCACAGAAGAGGTCATGACTGCGCACGACCAGTGATCGTGCGCCAAAGAGGTCGATGATCGTGCGTGGGTAAAAACGCACGACCATTGACTCCTTTGCCAAAAATGGTGAATGTCCTATCCCGGACGCCCACACGATCCCAGAACCTGCAGGAAAACTGGACGGGATGTCGACATGGCAGTCACAGACATAAATATTAAGCAAAGCAAAAAAGGAAAATACACACACGCACAGAAATAGGCTAATAAAGTGCACAAGACGTGGAATAACCGTAGCGAACCAAAAGAAGTGCAAATGACGCTAAACGGTGTGCAAAGACAAGAAAATAAGCCTAGATGAGTCCGAAAATAGGTATATAAAGAGGACTCATCACACCCCCAGACTTAACCATTTGCGCGTCCCGAGCAAACAAAACCTAAGCAGACAGGGAAAATGAACTAGCTAACAAAGAAATTGCAAAACGGAGTACCATGCGAAGTCGCATGCTCGCGTGCATAAAAATAAAGTAGAGGAAATTCTTAAGTATACAAAATATTTTATATTTTTCACAATGCGTAACAAAAAATTTATTATTACACAAAAGTAGAATCACGGTGAATCATCCGGTCCTACGCAGGAAGAAAGTAGGCAGGCCACTAAGGTGAGCATTGCCGAAGACCGGGGCTCAAGATTACCCCCAAAGGAATCCACCAATGTCGGAAACCATAAGCTTGCCTGTTCGCACTCTCTCCACGGCACTAGTCAACTCAAGCGCAAGTCCGTAGGACTTTAGGATAATAACGGGGCTTGGGTTACGGTGAGGAAAACAAGGGTAAAAATGAAGGGTATGCACCTAACCCAAATGAGCTAACGTACAAAACTAGTACCCGCTGCCCACAAAATAAACACGGGTGCACCACACCCCCAGACTTAACATTTACTAAATGAGTGTGTGCACCGCCTACTCCAAATCCAAATCATCTCAAATAAAGATTTTCAATTAAACTTTTTCTTTTTCTTTTTCTTTTCTCTTTTTCTCTTTTTCAAATATTTTTCTTTGTAAACTTTTTCTTTTCATAATATACAATTTCAGCAAATAAAACTTGGGCGCGCTTCCACATTTTCACGAATAAAAAATACCACATCACAACCCAACATGAAAATATAAACACTAAGCTCGACTTGGGTGTGCGACTAGGATCGGCTATGAGGCTTTGGTGAAATAATGGTGGAGCTGAATCAAAAGAAAGGGCAGGCACAAAGGGGCTAGCAAGGACGATGTTAGGAATGGGTACAAAGCTCAACCGGGCCAAAAGGTGGCCTACGTCACTCTCACGCTAGACTAACCGTGTACCAATGCTTCAAGAATAGCTTGGGGCAAGTTCTTAGCAACCGAGAAAGATAATCCTTCCTCCCGACTCAAGCAATACGAGTCTAGTGGCGGCTACACACATTCCTACGCTACCGTTTGATTCACACCGGATTCACCAACTTTTGAGTAGAATAAAAAAAAGAATTTACGCAGATAGAAAAATATAAAGCTATAAGCATACAGAAAAATTAAATCTACTCAAATTTCTATACAAAACGAGAGCAGTTGACTAGAAACACAGCAAGGCCAACATTTTACTCCGTCGCGCAATCCTAAACTAGCACAGAAATTTTCCAAATCGAACAAAGATACAGGTTCAACTCGTGACACGCAAACCGCTAAGCTCGCGCTCAAGTGGGTGCAGTGGTGTGCGATGCAATGAATTTAAACAAAATAATAATGTAAAAGCTTCTAGTATGCAAAAGAAATGTGCACGTGCAAAAGGTAAACTGACTCTCCCCCAGACTTAAACTAAACAACACATCAAATGATAGAGAAATTTAAATCAAAAAGAGCTAAGGGAAGAGGTTACCCAATGCTCAGCTAGTGAGCATACCAGAAGACGCGTGAAAAGTAGAAGCAGGTCCGCCATACGAAGAATCACAACCCCGCCAATGCGTAGTTTCCATGAATACCTGCAGGGGTGAGCTCCGCAAAAACAAAAGAAAAATATACAAAAAGAAATACTAAACTAAGCTAGACATAAAAAAAGAAAAATGCAGAAAATGAAAGATAAGCACTGGGGTTATTGTCATCCCAGCACGACTTATTCAGCAAAAGAAAAATTCTAGCTAATGGGCCTATGAAAAGAAAAGTGCACAGGTAACTGTCCTAATATCCGTGTCGGTAACGGATACCGATACGGTGATAGCACAGTTACCCCTCTACCTAGATAATAATACCTGAAAAGCTCAGGTAGAGGAAGCAGGAAATAAGATGAGGAGGCGACCTGGTCCTCGCTCATCTCATCACAAAAAGAATCCTTGCCTAGCAAGGTATCGTCCACCACAAGCTCGTTGGGGGCGAAGGTGAAGGCAGAGGATTCAACTGCAAAAGGAGTAGGAAATTCCTCATGCAAGCTGAGGCACTCGCCGACAACCTGAGCACAAGGCTCAATGTCAACCCAACTCACCTGCAGGGAGTCAACCCGCACAGGCGCAGAAGGAGAAGGGGGGTCAAGGAATAAAGGAGACGAAGAACATAAGGAACTAATCGGGGGAGTGGTCCCGGTCTCACTCCCAGCAGGCTCCAAACAATGATCATCGTCGGTGTCATGTGAGTCATGGCGAGGGGAAACTGAGACCATGAGGTCCTCGGTGGTGGTTTGGACCCCCTCATCCAACAAGGAAGTAGAAACCTCCTCGCCGGCAAGGATTTCCTCATCACACCTCGGTACGTCACGGTGTTCCAAGACATAGTACTCACCATTGATGAGAATAATGTCCTCGTCACACCACGGCGCATCCTCATATTCCCAATTCCCGCAGGGCACAACATCATCGACCAACTCACTAGAAATGGGAGTAGGTAATTCATGCAAAGAAAGCGAAGGAGCAACATCATCAGAGATAATATGCGCAGGTTCCTCCGGGGGTGAATCAAAAATAGGGGAAGAAGGCACAAGGAGAGAAGGCGCCGCAATGTCGTCGCACTGACCAGTAGAAAGTCTGATGGGTGTATCCACAGCAGTCCCCCATAGACAAGGTGGTACTGCGGATACATCATCAGAATCAGAAGGAGCGGCCATTTGAGAGGTGGATGAGACGATCCGGATATCCGGTTCATCATCCGCCTCCAACTGGCGCTGAAATTCTGCGCAATCTTTCAACACATGGTCGGTGCTATGACAACACAAACACCGTTTTCCATTACTCCTCGGTCCAGGTAGGACCGGAGAGGAATATGAAAAAGGTGAAGGCGGAGAAGAGTGGTGACCATAAGACTGAGGTACGGTGTATGAAGTACCATAAGACAACGGTGCTCCATACACTGAACCACGAGAATTATGCTCCCATTCTTCAGTGGGGCACTCATCACTGTTATGCCTATAATCCCGCACCAACGGCAACGAATATTCGCATAAGAATACATGGTGCAGCAAGAAAGAATTCACCACAAGAATTTTCTAAGCAAAAATTAACTACACACAAGCAGATAAATAAAAAGGAATACCTGCTACTGGAATATAAAAAATTAGAAGAGGAATAAAGAAAAATAAGCAACAAATTATAAAAACTAAAGTAAAGAAAAATAAAACATGGAATGAACAGATGGAAAAGGGCTTCTATCTCAAATCTACCTCTTCAAAAACTCAAACGACTGTGTTCCCCGGCAACGGCGCCAAAAACTTGATGCGTGGAAAACGGCAAGCGCACCGGTCGCACAAGTAATAAAGTTTGGGAATAAATCCCCGAGTGTCGGTCTCTTGAGGAACACAGTAAGGGATGAGTTAATGTCGAGGAGGACTTGAGATTGAAGTCCTCGGGGCGAAGGTAACGATGGAGTTTGTGATGGTTGCGGAAACAGAAAATAAAAGCTACAAGCTACTCCTATGCAACGCCGCTATGCGATGCTTCGCCAGGCGGGATGGAAGGCTAGTCGGGCCGCTATGCACCGAATCGCTAGGCGGATGGACGAGTAGGCTAGCGGATGAGGTGGAGAGAACGGCGGAATGAGGGTCGTGAGCACCTCTTCGCAACGCACGCCACTAGCAATTGCTAGTGCGGCAAGGGTGGAGGGATGGCGGAATAATAAGGCGCACCTCAAGTAAATAAATAACGAAAACACAAATCACATAGACATGATTTAGAGTAAAAGTTAACTACAAATAAACATTCTTCATCAATACAAAGAGAATAACTAAGCTAACAACAACAAGAGGAAGAGGTGTGCGAATCGACCGAATCCGAAGCCTTGTTGAGGGTTCACGGTTGGAATCCCGGGTTGTCAATCCGAGTCCAAGCTCGGTCCTCAACTGCGTCCGGGGTAGAGGAGGTGTCACTCACTCCCAATGGACCCGTCTTCTTCGTTGAAATGATCCGTAGATTGCGGCTCCGGCCCTTCCTTGCTTGATGGAGAAAGCTCGGTCAAAACTCCGCTTGAAGCTTGAGGATGAAGGAGGAGGCCGAGAGGATGCTCCGGCGTTGATTTGGCGTTGAAAGCTTGCCCGGAGACCCTCCCTAAGGTGGGAGATGAAGGGGGACGGAGGAAACCCTCGTCCGAGACGAAGAACGGCGGAAAAATCGCGGATTTGGATCGTCTCACGAAATTAGGGCGGACCTGCGCTATTTATAGAAAACAGAATTAAACAGCGCGCACGATCACTGGCGCACGACCAATGGTCGTGCGCGATATGGTCAGTGATCGTGCGATATGGAGGCAGAAAAGTGGAAAAAGATGTCATGACTGCGCACGACCGGCAACGCACGAGCAGTGATCGTGCGCGGTATGGCTGATGATCGTGCGATATGCCGGGACAGAACTTTCACAGAAGAGGTCATGACTGCGCACGACCAGTGATCGTGCGCCAAAGAGGTCGATGATCGTGCGTGGGTAAAAACGCACGACCATTGACTCCTTTGCCAAAAATGGTGAATGTCCTATCCCGGACGCCCACACGATCCCAGAACCTGCAGGAAAACTGGACGGGATGTCGACATGGCAGTCACAGACATAAATATTAAGCAAAGCAAAAAAGGAAAATACACACACGCACAGAAATAGGCTAATAAAGTGCACAAGACGTGGAATAACCGTAGCGAACCAAAAGAAGTGCAAATGACGCTAAACGGTGTGCAAAGACAAGAAAATAAGCCTAGATGAGTCCGAAAATAGGTATATAAAGAGGACTCATCAGATACCTTGGTAGCAAGCAAAAATGGAGGCCATGGAACCATCTTGAGGCTTGGATCTGATGAAAAAGGAACTAGAAAACGGTCCATCTCCCTGAATAATGTTAACCTAAGGATTATATTATATGTAAGATAATTAATATTGAAGAAAGAGAAAAGTAAATAAATATGATGTCATTTAATTTCTACGAATTCTATTGAAGTCTTACCAGTCAATTATAAGCAGTGACAGACGCAAGATTTTCATCAGTCTCTGTCATCGTTGCTGGATGAGCAGAGGGGCACGATAAGGCCAGCAAAATCGTAGATCGGCATAGCAGGAGCAACGATTCTCCACAGAAAGCCCTAAGGCTTACGTGAGCAGGGATCGTAGAATAACGTAGGGACTTACACATGCGAGGAAGGTGAAGGTTACGGGAGGGGAAATTGGCGGAAAACTTAAAAAAATTGGGACGTAGCACCACGGGATCCCGCGACGTCACACCATGATATGATTGACGAATGTGGATTTTTTTCACAAGCAAACAGTGTCTCAAAATGGCAGTCATCACCCTTATTTATGATAACAGAGGATTGGGGCATATACTAAATAAAGTCCAAAATATAAACTAAGTACATATAAATATGAAAATGGCGTTCCGGATGCCCTCATAATCTCGGATAGTTAATTTGATCAACATTTCTTGTGCAAGTACACAAGCTCAGGCCCCGCAAAGTAGTGGCCCGTCTCCACTGTCGATCATGAGGCTGATCCTCACCATTAAAGTCCAAAATATAAACTTAGTACACATAAATGTGAAAACGGCATTCCGGACGCCCTCGTAATCTCGGATAGTTGATCCGATCAACACTTCCTGCGCAAGTACTCAAGCTCGGGAAATTAAAATGAGAACACTAGAAAATAATCGAAGAACATAGATCTCCTACAAATAATATAAGAAAAATAGGTAAATCTACACAAATAAGCATATCATTTTAACTAGTTTAATTGGCACTCATCACTGAAGGGAAAAGGTATATCAACTTAAGCATGCTCACCTTCAGCTCGCTTCAAAGCATCCTCTGGCTTTGCAAAGGTAGCCATAATTACAGAATGTTCAATTAATGCCCGCTGTAACAACAGCAGGCGTAATGAGAGCATGCATAAAAGGAAAAAAAATACTTAGTGGCCCAATTTTATAATTATTTCATCATTTCCACAAGAATCTTAAAATTATATAATAAAATTCAGATACAAACTTGATTATTAGCAGTCAAATAGTGCATGATAAATAATAGATACATTTGACCAAAAATTAATAGCCCAAGCTATTTGTCATGTGTTAAACTAACATATTTGACCATTATCACTAAATTACTCGCCTAGTATTTTCCTTCGTATGTGTGTAAAAATTTATGAATGAATGTTTGATTTATAGTTTAAGTTACAAGCCAATATGTGATCCTAATCCTAATTAATATAAGCTCGTAAATCATCAACTTACTTCGGAGCCTGAGCAAGTTATTAACCCATCCATATTCCCTCAACACACATTCCCATCAAAGCTTAAGGCTCCGTTTGGGAGGACTTATTTTCATCGGTCAAGCGGTTACGACCGCATGAACGCGACATTAATTAAGGTCCGGTTCATGCGGTCGTAGCCGCTTGACCGGTGAAAATAATTCCTCCCAAATGGAGCCTAAATTTTTTTTTCTTGGGCTCCATAACCACACTCCCACACCTCATTTTGCAATCCTCCACTCCAAATTAATTAGCACCTAAATTACCCTCACTCTTGCCCAGAAACTGAACTCAAGTGATTTTGGAGCACAAAACTGAAAGCAAGGTTCCAGGTTTTCAATCTCGTCAAAAATATGAACTGGAAGTCAAATCTGTTTCCTCTTTTGTTTGCCCAAAAACGGAACTGACACTGGCACAAGTGATTTCGAAGCACAAAACTGAAAGCAAGGTTCTAAGTTTTTAAACTAGTCAAAAATTAGAAATGCAAGGCAAATCAGTTTCCCCTTTCCTATGTCCAGAAACTGAACTAAAGCAGCCGACTCAAGCGATTTCGAAGCACGAAACTGAGAGCAAAGTTCCAGGTTTTCAATCTAGACAAAAATCTGAAATGCTAGGCGAATACGATATCTGTAGGGCATCTGCGCCCTCAAACTAGCCCTAACTTAAATTTATCTGCAAGCAATGTTCTATGATCGTGAGTTTCTCCCTCTTCTTTTTGCACTCTTCTTCACACATGATTATACTATTCTCTAAGGCGAAAAAAGCATAAATTGGTTACTAGAATTTAATCTACGAAACTTATTAGAAGCAATCAAATAAAAAAAAGCGAGACGAAGAATCTTAACAAAGTGAAATCAAAATTAAGCTCGGAAATCTCTTCCTACACAACAACATGGTAATTGTTGAAGGTATAAATCCATAACCGAAATAAATTTGCAAGAAACTCACTTGAAACTCCACAATGTCTGCACGGTCCACGCTTTCCCATGCCTAATCTGATTGTCCACAATGTCTGCGCTAACTTGTAATTGTGATGTGTCAAATTTAATTAAGATAATTATTTTTTAGAAACCTAGGTAAAATAATCTGCACATTCCACTGCATCTTGATGACCTACATCACCTTGTATAATATATTACACCTGTTAGAAAGAAATAACAACCACCATCATGATTGATGTGATCTCTACACAAAATCACATATTAACGGAGCATGCTTAATATTCAATGCCTCACAAAATGGTGTAATCATACTTAATATGTGATTACGTATGTATGATAGCAAGAAAATGCATCAGTTAAATAAAATAGATATAATTAATATCGAAGGAATATCTAGGTGTAGACAACAGGTAACATGGATAAAAATTAGTTAAGATAATTTGCTCTGTTTGAGTATAATACCTGTACAACTTCTGACAAAAAATAATGAAAAATGTTAATTCATAAAAGAGACCCTACACAGATTGCAGTTATTAATGTTGATGATAAATTATTACAACACCTTAACATCAAATGTCAAATCAATAAAAGAATTCTTTCAAAATAATAATGGAAATAAAAGAAAGGAAGTAGAAATATAAAGAAAGGGGGCAAGGAAACCTGGTTGAGCAACTGTTTGGCAGTTGGTAGCAGAGTAGGAGACAAGTTTGAAAATGAAGGAGGCTATTGGGGATTTGTCCTTTAGAACACTCGTTGATTCCAGGTATAACTTCATAAATAATTGCTTATTCCTCTCTACGATTAAGAACATAATCATTGAAGAAATCAAAAAAGTCAGGTAGACATTTCAAGTGAATACCTGAAGAGAACTCTTGGAAAACTTGTTAGAATAATGTTATTTATAGGATAATGCTATTTACGTGAATGACCAGTCCAAACAGACACATAATGGAGTCAATATGAGTACTTAAAGGTTGAATTGCATTCTATGAGAGAAACTAAATCATGTTAGCATACTAGCCATGATAGATGAAAAGAATTCACTCAATAAAATATTGAAATAATTCCAAACATGCACGTCGCAATGCCATTGTCAATTGGAAGTTTTAAAAAAATGAAGTATATTTGCATTTAGTTCGCATATGACAAAAATTCATTGCACGCCATACAAAAACTAGTATAATTTCATTGTCTAGTAAGAAATAAAATGTGCTTCTAGACAACTCTTGTATTGGAAAAACTTTAGTTTTTTTGCTTGCAAGGAAAGTTAATACAAGGGCATCCCTTGTCTAAACGAAAAAGTGTCTACAAACAAAGATAGTTATAGGAATTGTTTGATATGGTGCATTTTGAATGCATGTACGGAAAGTTAATACAAATATGGCAAATTTTGCAGCATCTTTGCATCAAATCTGTGGTACTTTATAGTGAGAAATAAAGTACGTTTACTTCATAAACTGCACTTTGAAACCAAACAGTGAATTCAGAGGTAAGTACTTTAAACTAACAGAAAAAGTTCACCCAACCAAACAGTAAACTAGGAAATATTAAATTTTGATTGCTTAGAATAAGTATTCTGGATGATTGAGTGTAAACTAGTAGCTTTCATTGATTGATGTTAGGCTAGAATAATGCTATTTATTCTAATAATTAAAAACAGAATGACTGTAGCTTTATGATTGAAGTGCAGGATACATGAAAAGGGAAAATATCAATTCAGGATTTGATAAGTTGAAAGAAGTAAATTCTTAAGCTAAGCCTAACTACCGGTGGAGTAATGACATTATCAAGAGGAAGGGGAAAATTGTGGTATTGCATAAAGTTGACTTTTAACCGAACATGATTGAAAATGGTTGATTGTTCAGTTTCTTGAGAAATCAAAAATGAATCTGCCGAGTAGTAGTGAATGAAAAAATTCCCAAAATTTTAATGATTGATAAAGACCTCGAAGAGGAAGATGAGCGGCGGGGGCTTTAGAGAAACGGGGCTTCGAGCGACGGCGTCTTCGAGCGACGGTGACTTCGAGTGGTGGCCGACGGATGAAGGAGAGGTGTGGGCGAGGGGCGAGGTGCGAGGTGCTAGGGTTTGCCGTAAAAGGAGCAACAACGGCGGGTGCAATGAAGGAGGAGTTGTAGCGGCCGGGGCTTCGAGTGGTGGCTAGCCGTCGATACAGGAGAAGCAAAGGGGATGCGCAGGAGTTGCGAAAATTTTCTGAGCGGAAAGGAGGGTTTTGGCATGCGTATTGAGGCGGTGTTTTGTTCACTTATTGCCGGTGCGGGATAAGGAAGAGGAAGTTACTGGATGATGGGTGTTCGTGTGAATGTTCGTGTGAATGTTCAGTAATAAAAATGATGGGCCGGGCGGACGGACATTGCATGAAATAATTTCTTATCTAAACTAAAATAATGTTAAAAGTGTAGTAAATATGTCTTATTTTTTAAAAACACATTTAATGTGTTTTGAGTCCTCAACTTCATCCTTATCTACGAGCAGCTTCTTCATCCACCTCCTTATCATACCTCCTCAGGAAAATTCCATTTATATAACAACAATCTTTCTGTAGAAGATAAGATCTCTCGTGGCAGACTCGTCATGATTGACTAAAATCAGATGTCAAAAGATTGCATGAAGAAGCGGTCTGATGCTTGATAAAACTCAAGATCTATAACTTTGGATTTTTGTTTTGTTATATAAAAAAGATTTTGGGGGTATGTACAACTCCATATTCGCTGAATGGGACCCAAAGTCACCGATGGTTAGGTCTGGGCTAGCTTCGGGCTCACTTTGGGACTCAGAACAGAAGAGCTCCCGCCTAGGAGGGGGTGGTAACGCTCGCGCTCAAGCACCAGCCGAGACCTGCTTCTGCCCAGAGACGGGCGAGAAGGCTCGCGCCCCGCGGAAGGAGGGAACTGTCTCAGCCCGAGGCATTCTTCGGCATCTTTTTTGCTCCCGCCGAGTAAGGGCGAGAGAGTTCTCGGCAACGTTCAGTTCTCGGCATAGGGGTTCTCTCCTGGGTGGGCCCAGGGAGAAATTACCTAGTTGCCGTCGGGTAAATTACCTATATGCTCTCAAGGTCTGCATTTAGTATTTCATGCCAGCGGGATTTGGCTATTGGCAGACCAGCCAAGGGTAATTTTGTAATTTCAGGTCAGCAAAGACTATAAATAGACCTGCATGGGCTCTTCAGAAGGCAAACTTACATATTTCCCTAAGATCTTCTAGTGCTTTCTGAGAAAATCCAAGCTCAGCTTTTAGCTTTGGAGGGGAAACTCTCAGAGATCTTCCGGGCAGTTGCGGACCCAGAATTTTTGTTCGACCCGGGCACCAAGCTAAAAATCTAGAATTTTGATTAAAAATTAATTAAAAAAAATTATTGCAAGTGACAAAAAAATATAAGAAAAACAACATTTGTTTGCTTAATTTCTAGTTTTCAATCTCTATTTTCAGTAGGCCTATCATTGACCGTTATGTATCATTAACCAATATCGGAGTATGAGAAGGATTCTCATTCCATTTGCTATCTCACTAATCTGCATACTTGGGATATTCATGGTAAGTGCTTGGATAAAACTTCTTGAAACCATTACATCCTGATTTCTTAAGTGCTCTGGTTGTTAATTGAGCCACTTATTGTATTAAAACAAAGCACAACAATCCCTTTGAACAAAAGATAAAAAGAGAAGTAGAATTTAAAACTCATAATTTGAAAAATTGTGACTCTCTCTTGAAGGGAGCCCTTTCATTTATCAAGTATAAATAATTTCACCGTCTTAGGCTCCATTTGGTTCGGCGGTGGCGGGTCGATCCGGCGGGTGGAAACGGAGTGTTCGAATCGGAGGGGGGAGGTGACTGCTCCAAACGGAGCTTTTTTGGGCGTTTCTCAAGGCGGGCGGGTGGAAACAGAGCAAACGCCGCCGGAGGTTCATTTGTTTATCCTCCTTCCGGTGGTGTTTGCACAAAACGGAGAAGTGAAACGCCCAAATAAATATAGCCTTAGTTGTATCTTGCAGTAAAATGATCACTTCCAATAAATACAAAATTTATACTGACATCTTCTTAATAGAGAAATAAAATTTGACACTATTAAATTAAATAAAAAACTATTGAAATTTCTTCAACATTTTATGGCATTTCATCGAACATCTTGTGGGCAACAAATTGTTCTTAGTTCAGAATCAGAGTATGAATCCATGAATTAAAAAAAAAGACAAAAAAACTAAAGAGTTTAAGTTCACATAAAACTGAAATAAAAAAAATCAAAAATGACATGAATCTAAAACTAAGCCCCGCAGAAAACTTAAATATAAAATGGATTTGGAAATCTGGGATGGAACCTGGAGAGGCTTGCTCGAGCCACCGTAATTTTGGGACTGGATATCGCTATGCATAATGGAAATTGACAGTCATCTCTTGCTTTTCTGCTATTGAAAAAGAATAGAAGATGACGGGGAATTGGGGATTAAAATAGTGAAAATGCGGCAGTTTTTACCTTCTTTGCAGAAGAAGACGAATAGACGATGCTTTCTTAAGGAAGAAGACGACGCGTTAGAGAAGAAAATGTGGAGCGAGTGGCCAGCGGCGGGATTCGGGAAGGCGGAAGAAGGGGTTGAGAGAAGGAAGAATGAGAGGAGAAGGCGTCTTCGGTAGTCCCCACTTGCAGCCAGCGGCGGGATGGCGGCGGAAATTAAGGAATTAAGGCGAGTAGCGGGAAGCCCCAAAGGCAAAGCGGAAATTAAGGAATTACTGTGCGAAGCGGGAAAACGGAAGGCGGAAATTGGGCCAAATATTTTTAATTTTAGACTTAGGGGCGGACCACCGTGCAAATTCGCCAATTTTTCAACCCGGGCACGTGCCCGGGTATACCTGCACGTGGGTCCGCCCCTGCTTCCGGGTTAGAGGTGGGACCTCACTGCTGAGGCTTTCGGTTAGTTCTAGGTCCTTTTCAGCCAGTCCGGGGTCGGAGCTTGGGAGAAGTAGGTGTTAACTATGCCCCTATTTTCGAACTCTCGTTGAGGTCAGATTTTGGCTTCAATATGGTACAAATAGTATCTTAGAGTACAATTACAATTCTAAGATTTACAAATAGCAAAGAGCTACAAATAGCAAAATATGATTTACGAATATCAACACTCACAAAATATTAAATAAGTGGGAAAAAATAATAAGTGAGGAAAATAAAACCTATTATGTTTTTGTAAGTATAAATAATGAAGTATAATTAAGAGGAAATATCATTTTTTGGGGGTCACTCAAAGTTGGTGGCGTGCAGAGAAAGGACACGTGCAGATGCACCCAACACATCGATGTATCCTTCGTCGTCACGTCGCTGGAGTTGTTCAGTGGTAACCTAAATTGTGACAAAGTTAAAGTTTTTTGCTTGCAAAAATGAAAGTCAAACTGTCTAGTACTCATATATTTTTAAATATAGACATGCTAACTTTCTTATAAATTAGGATAGATATATATTATGTCTCTAAGTATTTTGGTTACTAAGTAAATTATTTTGTAACAAAAAAAAATCATTAAATACGAGTTATGGTGAAAAATTTATGTGTCCCACTAAAAAAACATGCATTTAATGTATATTTTATCACAAAATCTCTTGCAATGAATACATACATTTAGTGACCGAACTTTAATTTTGTCACTATAGCCATGTCTTTAGTGACTGAACATTAATTTTGTCACTAAAGACGTCTCTTTAGTGACCGACATTATTTTCGTCACTGAAAATGTATCTTTAATTACTGAAGTTATTATTGTCACTAAAATAACGTATTTAGTGATGAAATTTATTCCGTCACTAAAATTTGGTCACTTAAACCCTGTTTTCTTGTAGTGTGAGCAGTTAATATGAATGTTATAATAGGTCTAGCAGTAAGAAAAGCAAATATATGAATTTAAACCTTCACTTATGCGAGAACACATAAGCAAAAGGGATCTTTTGCAAGGCTCCCATCGTATAAGTGTCCCATACCACTTATACCTTGGGGTGTCGGTTATCAAACAACAATGGTTGTTATTATATATATCAAATAAACCTTAATTTATAAACTTGCCCATACAAGATTATAGACTAAGGGGTCGTTTTGCAGGTCACAAACTATAAGCGTCCCATACCACTTAGTTTTTAGGATGTCCAAAGTTGTAATGAATGATTATGATGGCAATACATATGGTGGGTTATTATGTCATGCAGTGCAACCCACACACCCGACTTTGTGCACAAACGTTATAGTTCCCTCTTTCGGAGCTGTTACCTCTCAGGATACCTCTGTAGTGGCAGACGGAAGCGGTGGGTCGGGCCTACCCCACCTCAAAACCAGTTATGCACACCGGTCTGACCTATCGTACGCCCTCAACGCCTGGTGCACGAGATGGAACACCGTGTACTCTTGCCGGGTATGGACCGCCGGACTTAACCTTGGCAATGTGCTAACCACCTTGCCGAGACAACGATATTGGTGCCGGTGCAACGAACTCCCCAATATCGCTGACCCACCACCTTAGTTATCCTAACTTTATGCACATGCAACAATTATAGAGTGAGTAACCAAACAACACAAACAGTCAAAAGAACTCCCGGTCAAGCCGTCCGTAACAACCTAAAACCCGAGCATAAGCTCCCCGGACAAACCCGTCCAGCTTGATTCCCAATCCCATCCCTTTGAATACCTCGGGATGACTCATCATTTCAATCTCCTAGCCTTCTAGTGTGTGCCGTGTAAGTCCCTACTTAACTAATTTCTCTTTCTTTTAGTTTGCAGTTTACGTTAGCCCAGGACTGCCTCCGAATTATGCCCCGTGAAGGGTTCTCAATAGGCACTAGGAACTACGATGGTATGACAAGACCAAAGTTCCCTTTCGCAAGGCACTTACTTTAATTGGTTTCTCACCTTACCTTTTTCCCTTTAAGAGTTACATTAAACTAAACCTAGGGTAGCTTGACTCTTCACCCTCTCCACACGGAAAGACGGTCTTCCGCCATACCCGCGTAACACCTAATCTTCCAACTACCATCAGTGCTAAACCAAACCTCCTAGGGAATCACCTAGGCTACACGATAATCAAGATTACACGTAATTTACTTTTTCATCCAAATGCCACCATTTATTTATCGGGGGTCTATCCTAACAAGATTTGCCTAAATCCAAAATATTGGAATTTTCCTAATAAATCCGATAACTTATTTATTTATTCTTAAGGGTCTAATATCAACATTTTGAACATGAGGTATAACATTCTAGTTGATTCCAGCTATCACAAAATTAAGGTAAATAATAGTAGGCCTAAATATCAAGTTTCCAAAGTTTGATAGCTTTACATTGATTTTCAAGGGCCTAAACTTATTTAATCATTATTTTAGTTATTTCAAGCTTAATGAATAAACTACCTTAATTTGTCCTCCAAATAATTCAAATAAAATACAGGGTGCTGGTTTTATCATGAAAATAACTTTGATAGAATACCATAATTTTCTTGCTGGTAATTAAATCATAATAAATCAAATACTAAATTACTATCTAACATGCTTTGTGAATGAAGTGCTATAACAGTAACTCTAAAAATACCCAAATAATTCCCAGTGATATAAAAGCCTAAAAACCTTAAGTTCCAATTATCATAATTTTCCAGCAATTGTACAAGCCCTAATTTATTTTTATGCTCAAAAGCCCATATTAAAACATTGTGAATGAACCTATAAAATTTCTCAACATAAAATTCTATAAAAAATTCAAAGATCAATGTTCTACTAGTCAAGATCTAAATCCAAAATTTTAACTGATTATAATTAATTTAAAACTTCCAAATAATTGAAACAACAAATCGGGCTAATAATCATTTAACACATGAAGTAAAATATTTATTAATCATAAAATTCCAGAAAAATTACCAAAAGTCTAAAACATCCTAAAACTCCCTCCTCCCGAGTTTCATAATTTTTGGATTAGATATAGTGCTTAAAATAACTAAATTACATTTTTATCCTAATCCAAAATCTCAACTTTCAAGGTACCTAATTACCTCCAATTCCTTCACTATTTCAACCAGAGGTTTTCATCATATCATCCCACTCTCCTCCAAATTTCAAGGGCATACAAGAGCTTTTGCTCCTATGTCCTTCACAAACCTCAAACTCCCACCCACTGGATTTGAGCCAATCTCTTAGGGTAAAATCCACCCTAATCCACAACATGTTACCCAAGAGGGTAGACATAGACTCAACAAATCAGTGGCCACAACATCAGCCTCTTTTAAGGAGATTTGTGCACTCCACTTCCAATCGTACTTTTCCTCAAAGTATCCCTCACCAAGACCTATCTAGGACTTGATACTTCCCTATTCAAAACTCGACCAATTGAGTTGAAATTTTGTACAGATCTTAACATTGATGTCAGGGACCACCACCCAAAATTTGGGGGAGTTTGGACTTAATTTCATCTCCTAATTTATTTTATAATGTTTATTTAAATTTTACAAAAAACTTTAGGCAAAAGTTCTCCAAAAATTCTCATTTTTGGACAGCCTCTCGATATACATATTATAGATCTCCAGTCCAAATTTGAAGTCATTTGGACATGTTATGAACCGTGGGCAACAATTTCAATTTCTGGTTAGCCTAGGTCTTGATCCCACCAAAATGAGTGTTGTGGTCAAACCACTCACCCAAATTGAATAAAATCAATTTTAAATTAAATTAGACCCAAAGGGCTACAACTTTTGTGACTGGTCATTTTTCCTAATTCGGCCTCTAAGGTCCTCAATTTTTAACTTTAAAATAGGTGGGTTTTCATGTTCATTAATTATAAAATTCCTAAATAAATTTTTTAATATTTTAACATCACTATTCGTCTTCTTCTCAAAACCGAACCAGTGAACAGAAAGTTTATTTTCCTGTAGTTTTCCGAATTCAATTTCCCGGCCATCCGGTCACCTCCCTGGCCAGCCACCACCACCACCACCTCCGTTGAGGTGACGGCTATCGATCGGCGGTGATTTGGCCGCCGAAGATGGCGGTTTTCCGGCGAACTCGCCGCCATTAATTTACGGAAATACGATGAAACACCCATCCGATCTAATCCTTTTGGACTCAATATCTCTCCTAAAGAATTTCTAAGATCTATCCATGAAAGAAGAAGTAGAGGAGGACCTTATTCGCGGTTTGGAGACGAGTTGATCGGCGGTTCGTCATGGCGCGGCGTTGGCGTCGTTCGATTTCTCCTACGGCAACTCCAACTCCAAAGTATGAGATAAAATGGGTAAAATTTTGCTCTCTTACAGCAGGGAGGCTTTTATAGATTTCAAGGGGAGGAAGATGAAGAGGAGAAAGAGAAATGGCAAGAGATCAATGGCCATTTAATTGGTATTTAAAACGATTTTCGGTTACAGGAAGTCAAGAGGTGGAAATGAATAGGCAAATCCTAGGTGGCAGCCTCCTATAGGACCTCTTTATTATTTTTACTCCATCTTTATGATAAAATTCGGCCATTAAGAGGGGGGGTTTCTTCTTCTTTATGCCATTAATCTTCACTTCAATATTTTCTCTCTCCTCCCACCATTAATTCTCTAAATTTTTCTCTCCTCCTAACAAAATGAAATTCCTAAAAAAAATGTCACACCTTACACTCTATTGGCAGCCCCCTACGGTTTATAACTCCTCATGAGAATCATGAAGGGGGTGGTTCACCTTCCACCTTAAGTGGCTCTCTTTCTCACTTTCTCTCTCCTCCATTATTCTTCAAAATAAAGCTTTTGATTCCTCTCTCCTAGTCACCCATTTGACTAGTCAACCCTAGGTTATTGGCAGCCCTAATACATCCTATTAATCATGCAAATAGGGTTAGCCTAGAGGAGTGAGTGGTTTGAGCATGGGTTAGCCCAAATAGGCTAGGTTGACTTGACTTGGGTCAAAGGTTGACTTGGTCATTTTGGCCACTAGGGTTGACCCAAGTGGGTCCTTAGTGACTCATTGGGCCCACATGATGTTTAAGGGGGGCATAGAGCCATATTAATCCTACTAAGCCACCCAAATCTAGGGTTTTAGGAAATTACTAAATGCAGACCAAAATGGCTCACACTAATTTCTTGGATCATTTTGGTCCTTTTGGCTCTCTAAGCACTTGCCATGACCTCAGGCATGCTCAAAGTCACTCCTTGGGGGGTCAAATTTGAAAATGGGATGTTACAAATCCCAATAAACAAAACAAAAATTTCGTCCCCGAAATTAAGGTTAAGTCTACAAGAGTTTTCTACCGGCACAAGCTAAGCTTGTAACATCCCATAATGGTTGAAGTGCCTAAAATGTCAACAATTAGGGGCTAGTCCCCAATAAACAAAAATTTTAGCCTATATCTTTTTAAATAATTCTACTAGCACGAGAAAATAAGGAAAAACACTAATACACCGGAGGAGTTGCGAGGTATACCTGACTAAAAAGCTCCGGATATTTCTCCTGCATCAGGTCCTGAGGCTCCCAGGTATGCTCCTCTCGTCCGTGGTTCCTGCACAAGACCTTGACTAGCGGGATCTTCTTACGGCGCAAGACTCGTATCCCTTGGTCATCGATCCGTATCGGTTCCAAATGCACAGACCGATCCGAGGTTACCGGCCCATCAGTGGTCATAATCTGTAACTCCGGGCGTAGTAGAGCCCTCCTGAGTGAAGATACGTGAAAAACGTCGTGCAAGCCGGCCAACTCCGGTGGCAGCTCCAGCCGGTAAGCTAGAGGACCGATCCGCTCCAAGATCCTAAACGGTCCCATGAATCTCGAGCTGAGCTTCTTCCGATGACCCCGCACCCGTGAAACTCCATGCATCGGCCAGATCTTCAAGAACACCCGGTCCCCGATCTGAAACTCCACCTGACGATGCCGAGCGTCATAATACTTCGCTTGCCTGCTCTGCGCCTCTAAGATCCGGTCCCGGATCAGACTCACCTGAGCCTCGGTGTCTTCCACAAACTCTGAGTCTATAATCTTCGGATCCACGTCCTGCAGCCAAGATAACGGTGTCCTACATCTTCTCCCATACAAGGCCTCGTAAGGAGCCATCTGTATGCTGGATTGGTAGCTGTTGTTATACGAGAACTCCACCAATGGCAGCACCTTCTCCCAATGCTCTCTGCGGTCTACAATACATAGTCTCAGGAGGTCTTCCAGCGTCCGATTGGTACGCTCCGTCTGCCCGTCAGTCTGGGGGTGGAAAGCCGTACTGAACGTGAGTCGGGAGCCAAGATAAGCCTGCACCGATCTCCACTCTCTGGATGTAAACCGACCATCTCGATTTGATACGATCGTCCTAGGCACGCCGTGATAACGAACATACTGCTCCACGAACCTCCGAACCAACACTCCAATAGAGTCATCCTTCCTGATCGAGATGAACCTAGCCACCTTTGTCAGACGGTCCACGATCACCCAGATCGAATCGTTTCCCGTCCGTGATCGAGGTAGGCCATGGATGAAGTCCATCGCGATGTCCTCAAATTTCCACTCCGGTACCGGGAGTGGCTGCAATAAACCAGCGGGATGTCTACACTCTGCCTTCACTAACTGGCACGTCTCGCAGTAGGTCACGAAGTAGATGATGTCCTTCTTCATGCCCGGCCAGTATAGGTTCTTCTTCAAATCTACCGTCATCTTTGTGATCCCGGGATGTATAGAAAATCTGCTATGATGAGCCTCGGCCATGATATCCTCCCGAATCTGGCCCCCATCCGGTATGTAAGTCCGACCTCTGAAACATATCAGTCCATCTCGCATCGAGTAGTCACCAGCTGAGCCTGCCTCCAAGGCTCGGAAAATCGGCTCTAGCTTGGCATCACGCCTCTGCCAATCTCTGACTCTGTCATGAATATCATAGGTGGTGCTCGTAGCGGCCAGGTACTCCTTGTACAGCTCAGGGTCATCAGGTGATACCAGAGTGATGTGCATTTCTTCGAAACTTCGTAGTAGCTCCATGGACATAAGCTGAGGTCCTGCTCCGGCTGTGGTAGCTCTCCGGCTCAGTGCATCGGCCACCACGTTTGCCTTACCCGGATGGTAGTGCATCTCATACTGATAGTCCGCTAGAAATTCCACCCATCTGCGTTGCCGGATGTTCAGTTCCTTTTGCGTATCCACATACTTCAGATTTTTGTGATCTGAAAATATGTCGCAGTGAACTCCATAGAGGTAGTGCCGCCAGACCTTTAATGCAAAAATGACCGCTCCCATCTCCAGATCGTGAACTGGGTAGTTTTGTTCATGTTTCTTTAACTGGCGGGAGGCATAATCGATCACTTGTCCCTTTTGCATCAAAACTGCTCCCATGCCCTGGTAGGAGGCATCTGCATAAACCTGAAATCCTTCTCTCCCCGATGGGAGGGCAGGAATCGGGGCCGAAGTGAGTCGATTTTTCAGCTCCTGGAACGCCGTCTCGCACTGCGGTGTCCAGACAAATGGTATTTCCTTCCTCATCAGAGAGGTAAGTGGGAGGGCAAGCCTAGAAAAACCCTCTACGAACTTCCGGTAATAGCCGGCAAGTCCTAGGAAGCTCCGTACGTCTGTAGCTATCTTCAACTTTGGCCAATCTCGGACTGCCTTAATCTTGGCTGGATCCACTGTCAACCCTGCTCCGCTAATAACGTATCCCAAAAAGGCCACCTCCTTCAGCCAGAACTGACACTTGCTGAACTTGGCATACAACTGATGCTCCCGTAGCCTCTCTAAAGTCAGCGCCAGATGCCTCGCGTGCTCCTCCTCGGTCCTCGAGTAAATGAGGATGTCATCAATGAAAACGATGACAAACACATCTAGATACGACTCGAAGACCCGGTTCATGAGAGTCATGAACGCTGATGGCGCATTCGTGAGCCCGAAGGGCATCACGGTAAACTCGTAGAGTCCATACCTGCTACTAAAAGCAGTCTTCTGAATATCCTTTTCTTTGATCCGCAGCTGATAATAGCACGATCTCAAGTCCAACTTCGAGAAGAAGTGGGCTCCCTCCAGCTGGTCAAACAGCTCATCTATCCTTGGCAGAGGATAGGTATTCCTGACTGTTAGCCAGTTCAACGCTCGGTAATCGATACACAACCTGAGTGTTCCGTCTTTCTTCTTGACGAACAACACTGGGGCTCCCCATGGCGAAGAGCTCGGCCGAACAAACCCGGCTTCGACTAATTCCTGCAACTGACTCCGGAACTCCGTCAACTCCCTTGGGGCCATGCGGTAGGGAGCTCTGGATGCCGGCTTAGCCCCTGGCACAAGCAATATCTGGAAGTCCTGCTCTCTATGCGGGGGTAGCCCTGGTAGCTTTTCCGGGAAGACTTCCGCAAAATCTCGCACTACGGGAACGTCGGATAAAGATCCCTTGACTTCCGTCATCTCGAAAAGAATCTGATAGATTCATCGCCCTGCATGTGGGCCTTGACCGTCTGAATAAATGATAAGAAAATATGGGACGCAGATCTAATACCTTCCATCACGATGAAAGAATCCCCATATCTAAGGGTAATCTTCTTGGCCAAGCAGTCAATCTGGGCGTGGTTCCAATGGAACCATGACATTCCCAGAATCAGATCATAGTCCGGCAGTGGCTAGATTGTCGCTGGCGCTTCGAAAGGTTTCCCGCCAATCCATGCCTCCATATTGCAATGAGAAGAGGTGAACAACTCCGACCCGTCAGGTAGCCATATCTTCATCATCGACCCCGTGAAATTCTCCACGCCATCCAACCCTTGGATAAAGGTCTCCGACACAAACGAGTGCGAGGCACCCGTATCGAAGAGAGTGTGTGCGGGTTTGCCGCAAATGAAGACAATGCCTGAGATTGTGACTTAACTTAGAGTTCTGTTCTTGGTTTTTACTACCTAACGCTACAGACAATAGTTTTCTAGGAAAGGATGGAAAAAGAATGGAAACAAGCAAACAAAACCTTGTCGTACCTGTGATCACTTGCTCAGGATGCCGGGGTTGGGCCAGGTCCAGTACATATACCTGCTCCCTTTCCTGCCTACGGTCTCCGCCCTGGTATCCTTGTCCTTGACCGCGTCCTTGGCCTCCATAGTGCTGAGCAGGTGGGGCAATCTACGGCGCTAGAGGGGGCCCCCTTCTCATAGGGTAGTTCCTCTTGATATGTCCCACCTGGCGGCAATGAAAACACTCTGGTGGAGAGTAAGCCCTCCCTCCTGGTCTTTGCACATCCTGTATCTGTGGTCTTGGTATCTCCCGCATCTAGAGAGGCTGGGGAGCCAGAGCCACCTGATCCCTCGGCTCCTGTCTCACCTCCTGACGAGGCTGATCCTCCATCCTGCCCATATCTGTAGCACGGCCTCATCGCTGCTCATTTCTTGCTCCACGATTCTGATCCTCCGTTGGCCGTTTCCGGCCTCTGGTAGCGTGCTAGTCTGCCTCGATCCTCTTGGCCATCTCTAGAATCCGAGGAATAGGCCCATCGGACACGAACAGTAGGGCCTCCCTCAAATCCTCCTTCAAACCCTTGTAAAATCTCTTGGTGTACCCGGCTTCATCCAGCTGATAAGAGTCTGCATATCGAGCCAGATGATCAAACTCCCGATGGTATTCCACCACCGACCTAGTGCCCTGCTTTAGCTGTAAGAACCGGTCTTCAAGCTCATCCCTGGCTGACTGCGGAACAAAATGTTCCAACAGCGCGACCCTGAATTCTCCCCAAGTGACCTTCGCAACCTCCCTGTCGGCATAAGTCTTGTCCAGGAGCGTCTTCCACCACCTCCTGGCATGGGACTCTAGGCAAGAGACCACCAATGCCACCCTCTCCTCCACCGGGCATCGTATCCCTGTCAGCATCTCATGCATGATGTCTAACCACTCCTCTGTCCGGACTGCAGTCTCTGTCCCTAAGTAGGACGGGGGGGGGAGAGAGTCCTCGGAAGATACTCAGGCAGTTGGCTCCCGGAATCAGCTGCGGAGCTGGAGCCTGTTGATCCCTGAAGGCTTCTAGGATGGCAGTCAAAGTCTGCCCCATATCCGTCTGTAGGAAAGGAGCGGGAACTGGTGGAGGTGGTGCAGCATCCAGAGTGTGCAGAACCTCACCCTGTGGAGTAGGCTGTGCTGAAGGCAGCGAATAAGAAATTTTCACTATGAGAAGTCGGTTCATAAGAACTAAAAGTGGACAATTATATGTGATTCCCCATATGGGCACACCACTGCTTCCGCTGCTTAGTTTGTCCGCAAACTAAACTCGGGGGGGGGGGGGGGGGTGACCCAGGGATTTGTGAACTGCTACTAATCCGATCGATGTTTCCTCTGATACCACTTGTAAGACCCCATTTTTTTTTTCAAAAAAAAATCGGGGTCTTATGCCCAGAATCGCCGCTTTGCGGTGACGCCTTCGCTCTCGGGAAGTTGTCACTACAAAGCGCCGATTCTGTCGGCCTTTTTCGATCACATTTATAGTAGCAAGTATTAAAGATATGCAGTCCACAAAAGTAGTAAAAGGGGCAAATCACATATAATATAAATAAAGCTCCACGAAGGGAGTGTCCACAGAAACATCAGAGTGCAGCATAATGTAAAACTAGAAATAGGGGCATAAGCCCTGTACATCAGAGTCCTCACTACAAGTCACTCAGCGGAAGCAAAACTAGAAGAAGCTACTCTAAGGGTCGGGACTCACGGTCCCTGCAGTCTGGACTCCAGTCTAGACTGCCCCATCTCCAGTTGTACCAGCCTCCTGGGCTGTTCCCCCATGCTGGGCTCCGCGATCCCCGAAAATGATGTGGTTCTAAAACCATTAGTCATAAAGACTAAGCCCTATCATCCGCTACCCCTTCCCCCATGGCCCTTAGACATCGAGCGAAGAGGACGAAAGGGGAGGACATATTTGTGGAGAATAAAAGTAAACAGGTGACAGTGGACTTAATCTAGCAAGTTGTATTCGGTGGGCAGTTAATATGAATGTTATAATAGGTCTAGCAGTAAGAAAAGCAAATATATGAATTTAAACCTTCACTTATGCGAGAACACATAAGCAAAAGGGATCGTTTGCAAGGCTCCCATCGTATAAGTGTCCCATACCACTTATACCTTGGGGTGTCGGTTATCAAACAGCAATGGTTGTTATTATATATATCAAATAAACCTTAATTTATAAACTTGCCCACACAAGCTTATAGACTAAGGGGTCGTTTTGCAGGTCCCAAACTATAAGCATCCCATACCACTTAGTTTTTGGGATGTCAAAAGTTGTAATGAATGATTATGATGGCAATATATATGGTGGGTTATTATGTCATGCAGTGCAACCCACACACCCGACTTTGTGCACAAACCTTATAGTTCCCTCTTTCGGAGCCGTTATCTCTCAGGATACCTCCGTAGTGGAAGACGGAAGCGGTGGGTCGGGCCTACCACACCTCAAAACCAGTTATGCACACCGGTCTGACCTATCGTACGCCCTCAACGCCTGGTGCACGAGGCGGAACACCGCGTACTCTTGCCGGGTATGGACTGCCGGACTTAACCTTGGCAATGTGCTAACCACCTTGCCGAGACAACGATATTGGTGCCGGTGCAACGAACCCCCCAATATCGCTGACCCACCACCTTAGTTATCATAACTTTATGCACATGCAACAATTATAGAGTGAGTAACCAAACAACACAAACAGTCAAAAGAACTCCCGGTCAAGCCGACCGTAACAACCTAAAACCTGAGCATAAGCTCCCCGGACAAACCCATCCAGCTCGATTCCCAATCCCATCCCTTTGAACACCTCGGGATGACTCATCATTTCAATCTCCTAGCCTTCTAGTACGTGCCGTGTAAGTCCCTACTTAACTAATTTCTCTTTCTTTTAGTTTGCAGTTTACGTTAGCCCAGGACTGCCTCCGGATTATGCCCCGTGAAGGGTTCTCAATAGGCACTAGGAACTACGATGGTATGACAAGACCAAAGTTCCCTTTCGCAAGGCACTTACTTTAATTGGTTTCTCACCTTACCTTTTTCCCTTTAAGAGTTACATTAAACTAAACCTAGGGTAGCTTGACTCTTCACCCTCTCCACACGGAAAGACGGTCTTCCGCCATACCCGCGTAACACCTAATCTTCCAACTACCATCAGTGCTAAACCAAACCTCCTAGGGACTCACCTAGGCTACATGATAATCAAGATTACATGTAATTTACTTTTTCATCCAAATGCCACCATTTATTTATCGGTGGTCTATCCTAACAAGATTTGTCTAATATCATCATTTTGAACATGAGGTATAACATTCTAGTTGATTCCAGCTATCACAAAATTAAGGTAAATAATATTAGGCCTAAATATCAAGTTTCCAAAGTTTGATAGTTTTACAATGATTTTCAAGGGCCTAAACTTATTTAATCATTATTTCAGTTATTTCAAGCTTAATGAATAAACTACCTTAAATTGTCCTCCAAATAATTCAAATAAAATACAGAGTGCTGGTTTTATCATGAAAATAACTTTGACAGAATCCCATAATTTTCTTGCTGGTAATTAAATCATAATAAATCAAATACTAAATTGCAATCTAACATGCTTTGTGAATGAAGTGCTATAACAGTAACTCTAAAAATTCCCAAATAATTCCCAGTGATATAAAAGGGCCTAAAAACCTTAAGTTCCAATTATCATAATTTTCCAGCAATTGTACAAGCCAAAATTTATTTTTATGCTCAAAAGCCCATATTAAAACATTGTGAATGAACCTCTAAAATTTCTCAACATAAAATTCTATAAAAAATTCAAGGATCAATGTTCTACTAGTCAAGATCTAAATCCAGAATTTTAACTGATTATAATAATTTAAAACTTCCAAATAATTGAAATAACAAATCGGGCTAATAATCATTTAACACATGAAATATAATATTTATTAATCATAAAATTCCAGGAAACTTACCATAAGTCTAAAACATCCTAAAACTCCCTCCTCCCGAGTTTCATAATTTTTGGATTAGATATAGTGCTTAAAATAACTAAATTACATTTTTATCCTAATCCAAAATCTCAACTTTCGAGGTACCTAATTACCTCCAATTCTTTCACTATTTCAACCAGAGGGTTTTCATCATATCATCCCACTCTCCTCCAAATTTCTAGGGCATACAAGAGCTTTTGCTCATATGTCCTTCACAAACCTCAAACTCCCACCCACTGGATTTGAGCCAATCTCTTAGGGTAAAATCCACCCTAATCCACACCATGTTACCCAAGAGGGTAGACATATACTCAACAAATCAGTGGCCACAACATCAGCCTCTTTTGAGGAGATTTGTCCACTCCACTTCCAATCGTACTTTTCCCCAAAGTATCCCTCACCAAGACCTATCTAGGACTTGATACTTCCCTATTCAAAACTCGACCAATTGAGTTGAAATTTTGTACAGATCTTAACATTGATGCCAGGGACCACCACCCAAAATTTGGGGGAGTTTGGACTTAATTTCATCTCCTAATTAATTTTATAATGTTTATTAAAATTTTATGAAAAACTTTAGGCAAAAGTTCTCCAAAAATTCTCATTTTTGGACAGCCTCTCGATATACATATTATAGATCTCCAGTCCAAATTTCAAGTCATTTGGACATGTTATGAACCGTGGGCAACCATTTCAATTTCTGGTTAGCCTAGGTCTTGATCCCACCAAAATGAGTGCTGTGGTCAAACCACTAACCCAAATTGAATAAAATCAATTTTAAATTAAAGTAGACCTAGAGGGATACAACTTTTGTGACTGGTCATTTTTCCTAATTCGGCCTCTAAGGTCCTCAATTTTTAACTTTAAAATAGGTGGGTTTTCATGTTCATTAATTATAAAATTCCTAAATAAATTTTTTAATATTTTAACATCACTATTCGTCTTCTTCTCAAAACCGAACCAGTGAACAGAAAGTTTATTTTCCTGTAGTTTTCCGAATTCAATTTCCCGGCCATCCGGTCACCTCCCTGGCCAGCCACCACCACCACCACCTCCGTTGAGGTGACGGCTATCGATCGGCGGTGATTTGGCCGCCGAAGATGGCGGTTTTCCGGCGAACTCGCCGCCATTAATTTACGGAAATACGATGAAACACCCATCCGATCTAATCCTTTTGGACTCAATATCTCTCCTAAAGAATTTCTAAGATCTATCCATGAAAGAAGAAGTAGAGGAGGACCTTATTCGCGGTTTGGAGACGAGTTGATCGGCGGTTCGTCATGGCGCGGCGTTGGCGTCGTTCGATTTCTCCTACGGCAACTCCAACTCCAAAGTATGAGATAAAATGGGTAAAATTTTGCTCTCTTACAGCAGGGAGGCTTTTATAGATTTCAAGGGGAGGAAGATGAAGAGGAGAAAGAGAAATGGCAAGAGATCAATGGCCATTTAATTGGTATTTAAAACTGATTTTCGGTTACAGGAAGTCAAGAGGTGGAAATGAATAGGCAAATCCTAGGTGGCAGCCTCCTATAGGACCTCTTTATTATTTTTACTCCATCTTTATGATAAAATTCGGCCATTAAGAGGGGGGTTTCTTCTTCTTTATGCCATTAATCTTCACTTCAATATTTTCTCTCTCCTCCCACCATTAATTCTCTAAATTTTTCTCTCCTCCTAACAAAATGAAACTCCTAAAAAAATGTCACACCTTACACTCTATTGGCAGCCCCCTACGGTTAATAACTCCTCAAGAGAATCATTAAGGGGGTGGTTCACCTTCCACCTTAAGTGGCTCTCTTTCTCACTTTCTCTCTCCTCCATTATTCTTCAAAATAAAGCTTTTGATTCCTCTCTCCTAGTCACCCATTTGACTAGTCAACCCTAGGTTATTGGCAGCCCTAATACATCCTATTAATCATGCAAATAGGGTTAGCCTAGAGGAGTGAGTGGTTTGAGCATGGGTTAGCCCAAATAGGCTATGTTGACTTGACTTGGGTCAAAGGTTGACTTGGTCATTTTGGCCACTAGGGTTGACCCAAGTGGGTCCTTAGTGACTCATTGGGCCCACATGATGTTTAAGGGGGGCATAGAGCCATATTAATCCTACTAAGCCACCCAAATCTAGGGTTTTAGGAAATTACTAAATGCAGACCAAAATGGCTCACACTAATTTCTTGGATCATTTTGGTCCTTTTGGCTCTCTAAGGACTTGCCATGACCTCAGGCATGCTCAAAGTCACTCCTTGGGGGGTCAAATTTGAAAATGGGATGTTACAAATCCCAATAAACAAAACAAAAATTTCGTCCCCGAAATTAAGGTTAAGTCTACAAGAGTTTTCTACCGGCACAAGCTAAGCTTGTAACATCCCATAATGGTTTGAAGTGCCTAAAATGTCAACAATTAGGGGCTAGTCCCCAATAAACAAAAATTTTAGCCTATATCTTTTTAAATAATTCTACTAGCACGAGAAAATAAGGAAAAACACTAATACACCGGAGGAGTTGCGAGGTATACCTGACTAAAAAGCTCCGGATATTTCTCCTGCATCAGGTCCTGAGGCTCCCAGGTATGCTCCTCTCGTCCGTGGTTCCTGCACAAGACCTTGACTAGCGGGATCTTCTTACGGCGCAAGACTCGTATCCCTTGGTCATCGATCTGTATCGGTTCCAAATGCACAGACCGATCCGAGGTTACCGGCCCATCAGTGGTCATAATCTGTAACTCCGGGCGTAGTAGAGCCCTCCTGAGTGAAGATACGTGAAAAACGTCGTGCAAGCCGGCCAACTCCGGTGGCAGCTCCAGCCGGTAAGCTAGAGGACCGATCCGCTCCAAGATCCTAAACGGTCCCATGAATCTCGGGCTGAGCTTCTTCCGATGACCCCGCACCCGTGAAACTCCATGCATCAGCCAGATCTTCAAGAACACCCGGTCCCCGATCTGAAACTCCACCTGACGATGCCAAGCGTCATAATACTTCGCTTGCCTGCTCTGCGCCTCTAACATCCGGTCCCGGATCAGTCTCACCTGAGCCTCGGTGTCTTCCACAAACTCTGAGTCTATAATCTTCGGATCCACGTCCTGCAGCCAAGATAACGGTGTCCTACATCTTCTCCCATACAAGGCCTCGTAAGGAGCCATCTGTATGCTGGATTGGTAGCTGTTGTTATACGAGAACTCCACCAATGGCAGCACCTTCTCCCAATGCTCTCTGCGGTCTACAATACATAGTCTTAGGAGGTCTTCCAGCGTCCGATTGGTACGCTCCGTCTGCCCGTCAGTCTGGGGGTGGGAAGCCGTACTGAACGTGAGTCGGGAGCCAAGGTAAGCCTGCACTGATCTCCACTCTCTGGATGTAAACCGACCATCTCGATTTGATACGATCGTCCTACGCACGCCGTGATAACGAATATACTGCTCCACGAACCTCCGAACCAACACTCCAATAGAGTCATCCTTCCTGATCGGGATGAACCTAGCCACCTTCGTCAGACGGTCCACGATCACCCAGATCGAATCGTTTCCCGTCCGTGATCGAGGTAGGCCATGGATGAAGTCCATCGCGATGTCCTCAAATTTCCACTCCGGTACCGGGAGTGGCTGCAATAAACCAGCGGGATGTCTACACTCTGCCTTCACTAACTGGCACGTCTCGCAGTGGGTCACGAAGTAGATGATGTCCTTCTTCATGCCCGGCCAGTATAGGTTCTTCTTCAAATCTACCGTCATCTTTGTGATCCCGGGATGTATAGAAAATCTGCTATGATGAGCCTCGGCCATGATATCCTCCCGAATCTGGCCCCCATCCGGTATGTAAGTCCGACCTCTGAAACATATCAGTCCATCTCGCATCGAGTAGTCCCCAGCTGAGCCTGCCTCCAAGGCCCGGAAAATCGGCTCTAGCTTGGCATCACGCCTCTGCCAATCTCTGACTCTGTCATGAATATCATAGGTGGTGCTCGTAGCGGCCAGGTACTCCTTGTACAGCTCAGGGTCATCAGGTGATACCAGAGTGATGTGCATTTCTTCGAAACTTCATAGTAGCTCCATGGACATAAGCTGAGGTCCTGCTCCGGCTGTGGTAGCTCTCCGGCTCAGTGCATCGGCCACCACGTTTGCCTTACCCGGATGGTAGTGCATCTCATACTGATAGTCCGCTAGAAATTCCACCCATCTGCGTTGCCGGATGTTCAGTTCCTTTTGCGTATCCACATACTTCAGATTTTTGTGATCTGAAAATATGTCGCAGTGAACTCCATAGAGGTAGTGCCGCCAGACCTTTAATGCAAAAATGACAGCTCCCATCTCCAGATCGTGAACTGGGTAGTTTTGTTCATGTTTCTTTAACTGGCGGGAGGCATAAGCGATCACTTGTCCCTTTTGCATCAAAACTGCTCCCATGCCCTGGTAGGAGACATCTGCATAAACCTGAAATCCTTCTCTCCCCGATGGGAGGGCAGGAATCGGGGCCGAAGTGAGTCGATTTTTCAGCTCCTGGAACGCCGTCTCGCACTGCGGTGTCCAGACAAATGGTATTTCCTTCCTCGTTAGAGAGGTAAGTGGGAGGGCAAGCCTAGAAAAACCCTCTACGAACTTCCGGTAATAGCCGGCAAGTCCTAGGAAGCTCCGTACGTCTGTAGCTGTCTTCAACTTTGGCCAATCTCGGACTGCCTTAATCTTGGCTGGATCCACTGCCAACCCTGCTCCGCTAATAACGTATCCCAAAAAGGCCACCTCCTTCAGCCAGAACTGACACTTGCTGAACTTGGCATACAACTGATGCTCCCGTAGCCTCTCTAAAGTCAGCGCCAGATGCCTCGCGTGCTCCTCCTCGGTCCTCGAGTAAATGAGGATGTCATCAATGAAAACGATGACAAACACATCTAGATACGACTCGAAGACCCGGTTCATGAGAGTCATGAACGCTGATGGCGCATTCGTGAGCCCGAAGGGCATCACGGTAAACTCGTAGAGTCCATACCTGCTACTAAAAGCAGTCTTCTGAATATCCTTTTCTTTGGTCCGCAGCTGATAATAGCACGATCTCAAGTCCAACTTCGAGAAGAAGTGGGCTCCCTCCAGCTGGTCAAACAGCTCATCTATCCTTGGCAGAGGATAGGTATTCCTGACTGTTAGCCAGTTCAACGCTCGGTAATCGATACACAACCTGAGTGTTCCGTCTTTCTTCTTGACGAACAACACTGGGGCTCCCCATGGCGAAGAGCTCGGCCGAACAAACCCGGCTTCGACTAATTCCTGCAACTGACTCCGGAACTCCGTCAACTCCCTTGGGGCCATGCGGTAGGGAGCTCTGGATGCCGGCTTAGCCCCTGGCACAAGCAATATCTGGAAGTCCTGCTCTCTATGCGGGGGTAGCCCTGGTAGCTTTTCCGGGAAGACTTCCGCAAAATCTCGCACTACGGGAACGTCGGATAAAGATCCCTTGACTTCCGTCATCTCGAAAAGAATCTGATAGATTCATCGCCCTGCATGTGGGCCTTGACCGTCTGAATAGATGATAAGAAAATATGGGACGCAGATCTAATACCTTCCATCACGATGAAAGAATCCCCATATCTAAGGGTAATCTTCTTGGCCAAGCAGTCAATCTGGGCGTGGTTCCAATGGAGCCATGACATTCCCAGAATCAGATCATAGTCCGGCAGTGGCTAAGATTGTCGCTGGCGCTTCGAAAGGTTTCCCGCCAATCCATGCCTCCATATTGCAATGAGAAGAGGTGAACAACTCCGACCCGTCAGGTAGCCATATCTTCATCATCGACCCCGTGAAATTCTCCACGCCATCCAACCCTTGGATAAAGGTCTCCGACACAAACGAGTGTGAGGCACCCGTATCGAAGAGAGTGTGTGCGGGTTTGCCGCAAATGAAGACAATGCCTGAGATTGTGACTTAACTTAGAGTTCTGTTCTTGGTTTTTACTACCTAACGCTACAGACAATAGTTTTCTAGGAAAGGATGGAAAAAGAATGGAAACAAGCAAACAAAACCTTGTCGTACCTGTGATCACTTGCTCAGGATGCCGGGGTTGGGCCAGGTTCAGTGCATATACCTGCTCCCTTTCCTGCCTACGGTCTCCGCCCTGGTATCCTTGTCCTTGACCGCGTCCTTGGCCTCCATAGTGCTGAGCAGGTGGGGCAATCTGCGGCGCTAGAGGGGGCCCCCTTCTCATAGGGCAGTTCCTCTTGATATGTCCCACCTGGCGGCAATGAAAACACTCTGGTGGAGAGTAAGCCCTCCCTCCTGGTCTCTGCACATCCTGTATCTGTGGTCTTGGTATCTCCCGCATCTGGAGAGGCTGGGGAGCCAGAGCCACCTGATCCCTTAGCTCCTGTCTCACCTCCTGACGAGGCTGATCCTCCATCCTGCCCATATCTGTAGCACGGCTTTATCGCTGCTCATTTTTTGCTCCACGATTCTGATCCTCCGTTGGCCGTTTCCGGCCTCTGGTAGCGTGCTAGTCTGCCTCGATCCTCTTGGCCATCTCTAGAATCCGAGGAATAGGCCCATCGGACATGAACAGTAGGGCCTCCCTCAAATCCTCCTTCAAACCCTTGTAAAATCTCTTGGTGTACTCGGCTTCGTCCAGCTGATAAGAGTCTGCATATCGAGCCAGATGATCAAACTCCCGATGATATTCCACCACCGACCTAGTGCCCTGCTTCAGCTGTAAGAACCGGTCTTCAAGCTCATCCCTGGCCGACTACGGAACAAAATGTTCCAACAGCGCGACCCTGAATTCTCCCCAAGTGACCTTCGCAACCTCCCTGTCGGCATAAGTCTTGTCCAGGAGCGTCTTCCACCACCTCCTGGCATGGGACTCTAGGCAAGAGACCACCAATGCCACCCTCTCCTCCACCGGGCATCGTATCCCTGTCAGCATCTCATGCATGATGTCTAACCACTCCTCTGTCCGGACTGCAGTCTCTGTCCCTAAGTAGGACGGGGGAGAGAGTCCTCGGAAGATACTCAGCCAGTTGGCTCCCGGAATCAGCTGCGGAGCTGGAGCCTGTTGATCCCTGAAGGCTTCTAGGATGGCAGTCAAAGTCTGCCCCATATCCGTCTGTAGGAAAGGAGCGGGAACTGGTGGAGGTGGTGCAGCATCCAGAGTGTGCAGAACCTCACCCTGTGGAGTAGGCTGTGCTGAAGGCAGCGAATAAGAAATTTTCACTATGAGAAGTCGGTTCCTAAGAACTAAAAGTGGACAATTATATGTGATTCCCCATATGGGCACACCACTGCTTCCGCTGCTTAGTTTGTCCGCAAACTAAACTCGCGGGGGGGGGGGGGGGTGACCCAGGGATTTGTGAACTGCTACTAATCCGATCGATGTTTCCTCTGATACCACTTGTAAGACCCCATTTTTTTTTCTTTTCAAAAAAAATCGGGGTCTTATGCCCAGAACCGCCGCTTTGCGGTGACGCCTTCGCTCTCGGGAAGTTGTCACTACAAAGCGCCGATTCTGCCGGCCTTTTTCGATCACATTTATAGTAGCAAGTATTAAAGATATGCAGTCCACAAAAGTAGTAAAAGGGGCAAATCACATATAATATAAATAAAGCTCCACGAAGGGAGTGTCCACAGAAACATCAGAGTGCAGCATAATGTAAAACTAGAAATAAGGGCATAAGCCCTGTACATCAGAGTCCTCACTACAAGTCACTCAGCGGAAGCAAAACTAGAAGAAGCTACTCTAAGGGTCGGGACTCACGGTCCCTGCAGTCTGGACTCCAGTCTAGACTGCCCCATCTCCAGTTGTACCAGCCTCCTGGGCTGTTCCCCCATGCTGGGCTCCGCGATCCCCGAAAATGATGTGGTTCGAAAACCATTAGTCATAAAGACTAAGCCCTATCATCCGCTACCCCTTCCCCCATGGCCCTTAGACATCGAGCGAAGAGGACGAAAGGGGAGGACATATTTGTGGAGAATAAAAGTAAACAGGTGACAGTGGACTTAATCTAGCAAGTTGTATTCGGTGGGCAGTTAATATGAATGTTATAATAGGTCTAGCAGTAAGAAAAGCAAATATATGAATTTAAACCTTCACTTATGCGAGAACACATAAGCAAAAGGGATCGTTTGCAAGGCTCCCATCGTATAAGTGTCCCATACCACTTATACCTTGGGGTGTCGGTTATCAAACAGCAATGGTTGTTATTATATATATCAAATAAACCTTAATTTATAAACTTGCCCACACAAGCTTATAGACTAAGGGGTCGTTTTGCAGGTCCCAAACTATAAGCATCCCATACCACTTAGTTTTTGGGATGTCAAAAGTTGTAATGAATGATTATGATGGCAATATATATGGTGGGTTATTATGTCATGCAGTGCAACCCACACACCCGACTTTGTGCACAAACCTTATAGTTCCCTCTTTCGGAGCCGTTACCTCTCAGGATACCTCCGTAGTGGAAGACGGAAGCGGTGGGTCGGGCCTACCACACCTCAAAACCAGTTATGCACACCGGTCTGACCTATCGTACGCCCTCAACGCCTGGTGCACGAGGCGGAACACCGCGTACTCTTGCCGGGTATGGACTGCCGGACTTAACCTTGGCAATGTGCTAACCACCTTGCCGAGACAACGATATTGGTGCCGGTGCAACGAACCCCCCAATATCGCTGACCCACCACCTTAGTTATCATAACTTTATGCACATGCAACAATTATAGAGTGAGTAACCAAACAACACAAACAGTCAAAAGAACTCCCGGTCAAGCCGACCGTAACAACCTAAAACCCGAGCATAAGCTCCCCGGACAAACCCATCCAGCTCGATTCCCAATCCCATCCCTTTGAACACCTCGGGATGACTCATCATTTCAATCTCCTAGCCTTCTAGTACGTGCCGTGTAAGTCCCTACTTAACTAATTTCTCTTTCTTTTAGTTTGCAGTTTACGTTAGCCCAGGACTGCCTCCGAATTATGCCCCGTGAAGGGTTCTCAATAGGCACTAGGAACTACGATGGTATGACAAGACCAAAGTTCCCTTTCGCAAGGCACTTACTTTAATTGGTTTCTCACCTTACCTTTTTCCCTTTAAGAGTTACATTAAACTAAACCTAGGGTAGCTTGACTCTTCACCCTCTCCACACGGAAAGACGGTCTTCCGCCATACCCGCGTAACACCTAATCTTCCAACTACCATCAGTGCTAAACCAAACCTCCTAGGGACTCACCTAGGCTACATGATAATCAAGATTACATGTAATTTACTTTTTCATCCAAATGCCACCATTTATTTATCGGTGGTCTATCCTAACAAGATTTGTCTAATATCATCATTTTGAACATGAGGTATAACATTCTAGTTGATTCCAGCTATCACAAAATTAAGGTAAATAATATTAGGCCTAAATATCAAGTTTCCAAAGTTTGATAGTTTTACAATGATTTTCAAGGGCCTAAACTTATTTAATCATTATTTCAGTTATTTCAATCTTAATGAATAAACTACCTTAATTTGTCCTCCAAATAATTCAAATAAAATACAGAGTGCTGGTTTTATCATGAAAATAACTTTGACAGAATCCCATAATTTTCTTGCTGGTAATTAAATCATAATAAATCAAATACTAAATTGCAATCTAACATGCTTTGTGAATGAAGTGCTATAACAGTAACTCTAAAAATTCCCAAATAATTCCCAGTGATATAAAAGGGCCTAAAAACCTTAAGTTCCAATTATCATAATTTTCCAGCAATTGTACAAGCCCAAATTTATTTTTATGCTCAAAAGCCCATATTAAAACATTGTGAATGAACCTCTAAAATTTCTCAACATAAAATTCTATAAAAAATTCAAGGATCAATGTTCTACTAGTCAAGATCTAAATCCAGAATTTTAACTGATTATAATAATTTAAAACTTCCAAATAATTGAAACAACAAATCGGGCTAATAATCATTTAACACATGAAATATAATATTTATTAATCATAAAATTCCAGGAAACTTACCATAAGTCTAAAACATCCTAAAACTCCCTCCTCCCGAGTTTCATAATTTTTGGATTAGATATAGTGCTTAAAATAACTAAATTACATTTTTATCCTAATCCAAAATCTCAACTTTCGAGGTACCTAATTACCTCCAATTCTTTCACTATTTCAACCAGAGGGTTTTCATCATATCATCCCACTCTCCTCCAAATTTCTAGAGCATACAAGAGCTTTTGCTCATATGTCCTTCACAAACCTCAAACTCCCACCCACTGGATTTGAGCCAATCTCTTAGGGTAAAATCCATCCTAATCCACACCATGTTACCCAAGAGGGTAGACATATACTCAACAAATCAGTGGCCACAACATCAGCCTCTTTTGAGGAGATTTGTCCACTCCACTTCCAATCGTACTTTTCCCCAAAGTATCCCTCACCAAGACCTATCTAGGACTTGATACTTCCCTATTCAAAACTCGACCAATTGAGTTGAAATTTTGTACAGATCTTAACATTGATGCCAGGGACCACCACCCAAAATTTGGGGGAGTTTGGACTTAATTTCATCTCCTAATTAATTTTATAATGTTTATTAAAATTTTATGAAAAACTTTAGGCAAAAGTTCTCCAAAAATTCTCATTTTTGGACAGCCTCTCGATATACATATTATAGATCTCCAGTCCAAATTTCAAGTCATTTGGACATGTTATGAACCGTGGGCAACCATTTCAATTTCTGGTTAGCCTAGGTCTTGATCCCACCAAAATGAGTGCTGTGGTCAAACCACTAACCCAAATTGAATAAAATCAATTTTAAATTAAAGTAGACCTAGAGGGATACAACTTTTGTGACTGGTCATTTTTCCTAATTCGGCCTCTAAGGTCCTCAATTTTTAACTTTAAAATAGGTGGGTTTTCATGTTCATTAATTATAAAATTCCTAAATAAATTTTTTAATATTTTAACATCACTATTCGTCTTCTTCTCAAAACCGAACCAGTGAACAGAAAGTTTATTTTCCTGTAGTTTTCCGAATTCAATTTCCCGGCCATCCGGTCACCTCCCTGGCCAGCCACCACCACCACCACCTCCGTTGAGGCGACGACTATCGATCGGCGGTGATTTGGCCGCCGAAGATGGCGGTTTTTCGGCGAACTCGCCGCCATTAATTTACGGAAATACGATGAAACTCCCATCCGATCTAATCCTTTTGGACTCGATATCTCTCCTAAAGAATTTCTAAGATCTATCCATGAAAGAAGAAGTAGAGGAGGACCTTATTCGCGGTTTGGAGACGAGTTGATCGGCGGTTCGTCATGGCGCGGCGTTGGCGTCGTTCGATATCTCCTACGGTAACTCCAACTCCAAAGTATGAGATAAAATGGGTAAACTTTTGCTCTCTTACAGCAGGGAGGCTTTTATAGATTTCAAGGGGAGGAAGATGAAGAGGAGAAAGAGAAATGGCAAGAGATCAATGGCCATTTAATTGGTATTTAAAACTGATTTTCGGTTACAGGAAGTCAAGAGGTGGAAATGAATAGGCAAATCCTAGGTGGCAGCCTCCTATAGGACCTCTTTATTATTTTTACTCCATCTTTATGATAAAATTCGGCCATTAAGAGGGGGGTTTCTTCTTCTTCATACCATTAATCTTCACTTCAATATTTTCTCTCTCCTCCCACCATTAATTCTCTAAATTTCTCTCTCCTCCTAACAAAATGAAACTCCTAAAAAAATGTCACACCTTACACTCTATTGGCAGCCCTCTACGGTTTATAACTCCTCATGAGAATCATGAAGGGGGTGGTTCACCTTCCACCTTAAGTGGCTCTCTTTCTCACTTTCTCTCTCCTCCATTATTCTTCAAAATAAAGCTTTTGATTCCTCTCTCCTAGTCACCCATTTGACTAGTCAACCCTAGGTTATTGGCAGCCCTAATATATCCTATTAATCATGCAAATAGGGTTAGCCTAGAGGAGTGAGTGGTTTGAGCATGGGTTAGCCCAAATAGGCTAGGTTGACTTGACTTGGGTCAAAGGTTGACTTGGTCATTTTGGCCACTAGGGTTGACCCAAGTGGGTCCTTAGTGACTCATTGGGCCCACATGATGTTTAAGGGGGGGGGGGCTTAGAGCCATATTAAGCCTACTAATCCACCCAAATCCAGGGTTTTAGGAAATTACTAAATGCAGACCAAAATGGCTCACACTAATTTCTTGGATCATTTTGGTCCTTTTGGCTCTCTAAGGACTTGCCAAGACCTCAGGCATGCTCAAAGTCACTCCTAGGGGGGTCAAATTTGAAAATGGGATGTTACAAATCCCAATAAACAAAACAAAAATTTCGTCCCCGAAATTAAGGTTAAGTCTACAAGAGTTTTCTACCGGCACAAGCTAAGCTTGTAACATCCCATAAGGGTTGAAGTGCCTAAAATGTCAACAATTAGGGGCTAGTCCCCAATAAATAAAAAGTTTAGCATATATCTTTTTAAATAATTCTACTAGCACGAGAAAATAAGGAAAAACACTAATACACCGGAGGAGTTGCGAGGTATACCTGACTAAAAAGCTCCGGATATTTCTCCTGCATCAGGTCCTGAGGCTCCCAGGTATGCTCCTCTCGTCTGTGGTTCCTCCACATCACCTTGACTAGCGGGATCTTCTTGCGGAGCAAGACTCGTATCCCCTGGTCATCGATCCGTATCGGTTCCAAATGCACAGACCGATCCGAGGTTATCGGCCCATCAGTGGTCGTAATCTGTAACTCCGGGCGTAGTAGAGCCCTCCTGAGTGAAGATACGTGAAAAACGTCGTGCAAGCTGGCCAACTCCGGTGGCAGCTCAAGCCGGTAAGCTAGAGGACCGATCCGCTCCAGGATCCTGAACGGTCCCATGAATCTCGGGCTGAGCTTCTTCCGATGACCCCGCACCCGTGAAACTCCATGCATCGGCCGGATCTTCAAGAACACCCGGTCCCCGATCTGAAACTCCACCTGACGATGCCGAGCGTCATAATACTTTGATTGCCTGCTCTGCGCCTCTAACATCTGGTCCCGGATCAGTCTCACCTGAGCCTCGGTGTCTTCCACAACTCTGAGTCTAGAATCTTCGGATCCACGTCCTGCAGCCAAGATAACGGTGTCCTACATCTTCTCCCATACAAGGCCTCGTAAGGAGCCATCCGTATGCTGGATTGGTAGCTGTTGTTATACGAGAACTCCACCAATGGCAGCACCTTCTCCCAGGGCTCTCCGCGGTCTACAATACATAGTCTCAGGAGTTCTTCCAGCGTCCGATTGGTACGCTCTGTCTTCCCGTCAGTCTGGGGGTGGAAAGCCGTACTGAACGTCAGTCGGGAGCCAAGGTAAGCCTGCACCGATCTCCACTCTCTGGATGTAAACCGACCATATCGATCTGATACGATCGTCTTAGGCACGCCGTGATAACGAATATACTGCTCCACGAACCTCCGAACCAACACTCCAACAGAGTCATCCTTCCTGATCGGGATGAACCTAGCCACCTTCGTCAGACGGTCCACGATCACCCAGATCGAATCGTTTCCCATCCGTGATTGAGGTAGGCCATGGATGAAGTCCATCGCGATGTCCTCAAATTTCCACTCCGGCACCGGGAGTGGCTGCAATAAACCAGCGGGATGTCTACACTCTGCCTTCACTAACTGGCACGTCTCGCAGTGGGTCACGAAGTAGATGATGTCCTTCTTCATGCCCGACCAGTATAGGTTCTTCTTCAAATCTACCATCATCTTTGTGATCCCGGGATGTATAGAAAATCTGCTATGATGAGCCTCGGCCATGATATCCTCCCGAATCTGGCACCCATTCCGTATGCAAGTCCGACCTCTGAAACATATCAGTCCATCTCGCATCGAGTAGTCCCCAGCTGAGCCTGCTTCCAAGGCCCGGAAAATCGGCTCTAGCTTGGCATCACGCCTCTGCCAATCTCTGACTCTGTCATGAATATCATAGGTCGTGCTCGTAGCGGCCAGGTACTCCTTGTACAGCTCAGGGTCATCAGGTGATACCAGAGTGATGTGCATTTCTTCGAAACTTCGTAGTAGCTCCATGGACATAAGCTGAGGTCCTGCTCCGGCTGTGGCAGCTCTCCGGCTCAGTGCATCGGCCACCACTTTGCCTTACCCGGATGGTAGTGCATCTCATACTGATAGTCCGCTAGAAATTCCACCCATCTGCGTTGCCGGATGTTCAGCTCCTTTTGCGTATCCACATACTTCAGATTTTTGTGATCTGAAAATATGTCGCAGTGAACTCCATAGAGGTAGTGCCGCCAGACCTTTAATGCAAAAATTACCGCTCCCATATCCAGATCGTGAACTGGGTAGTTCTGTTCATGTTTCTTTAACTAGTGGGAGGCATAAGCGATCACATGTCCCTTCTGCATCAAAAATGCTCCCATGCCCTGGTAGGAGGCATCTGCATAAACCTGAAATCCTTCTCTCCCCGATAGGAGGGCAAGAATCGGGGCCGAAGTGAGTCGATTTTTCAGCTCCTGGAACGCCATCTCGCACTGCGGTGTCCAGACAAATGGTATTTCCTTCCTCGTCAGAGAGGTAAGTGGGAGGGCAAGCTTAGAAAAAACCTCTACGAACTTCCGGTAATAGCCGGCAAGTCCTAGGAAGCTCCGTACGTCTGTAGCTGTCTTCAACTTTGGCCAATCTCGGACTGCCTGAATCTTGGCTGGATCCACTTCCAACCCTGCTCCGCTAATAACGTGTCCCAAAAAGGCCACCTCCTTCAGCCAGAACTGACACTTGCTGAACTTGGCATACAACTGATGCTCCCGTAGCCTCTCTAAATTCAGCGTCAGATGCCTCGCATGCTCCTCCTCGGTCCTCGAGTAAATGAGGATGTCATCGATGAAAACGATGACAAACACATCTAGATACGACTCGAAGACTCGGTTCATGAGAGTCATGAACGCTGATGGCGCATTCGTGAGCCCGAAGGGCATCACGGTACACTCGTAGAGTCCATACCTACAACTAAAAGCAGTCTTTTGAATATCCTTTTCTTTGATCCGCAGCTGATAATAGCACGATCTCAAGTCCAACTTCGAGAAGAAGTGGGCTCCCTCCAGCTGGTCAAACAGCTCATCTATCCATGGCAGAGGATAGGTATTCCTGATTGTTAGCCGGTTCAACGCTCGGTAATCGATACACAACCTGAGTGTTCCGTCTTTCTTCTTGACGAACAACACTGGGGCTCCCCATGGCGAAGAGCTCGGCCGAACAAACCCGGCTTCGACTAATTCCTGCAACTGACTCCGGAACTCCGTCAACTCCCTTGGGGCCATGCGGTAGGGAGATCTGGATGCCGGCTTAGCCCCTGGCACAAGCAATATCTGGAAGTCCTGCTCTCTATGCGGGGGTAGCCCTGGTAGCTTTTCCGGGAAGACGTCCGTAAAATCTCGCACTACGGGAATGTCGGATAAAGATCCCTTGACTTCCGTCATCTCGAAAAGAATCTGATAGATCTCGTCGCCCTACATGTGGGCCTTGACCGTCTGAATAGATGATAAGAAAATATGGGACGCAGATCTAATACTTTCCATCACGATGAAAGAATCCCCATATCTAAGGGAAATCTTCTTGGCCAAGCAGTCAATCTGGGCATGGTTCCAATGGAGCCATGACATTCCCAGAATAAAATCATAGTCCGGCAGTGGCAAGATCGTCGTTGGCACTTCGAAAGGTTTCCCGCCTATCCATGCCTCCATATTGCAATGAGATGAGGTGAACAACTCCAACCCGTCAGGTAGCCGTATCTTCATCATCGACCCCGTGAATTTCTCCACGCCATCCAACCCTTGGATAAAGGTCTCCGACACAAACGAGTGTGAGGCACCCGTGTCGAAGAGAGTGTGTGCGGGTTTGCCGCAAATGAAGATAATGCCTGAGATTGTGACTTAACTTAGAGTTCTGTTCTTGGTTTTTACTACCTAATGCTACAGACAATAGTTTTCTAGGAAAGGATGGAAAAAGAATAGAAACAAGCAAACAAAACCTTGTCGTACCTGTGATTACTTGCTCAGGATGCCGGGGTTGGGCCAGGTCCAGAGCATATACCTGCTCCCTTTCCTGCCTACGGTCTCCGCCCTGGTATCCTTGTCCTTGACCGCGTCCTTGGCCTCCATAGTACTGAGCAGGTGGGGCAATCTGCGGTGCTAGAGGGGGCCCCCTTCTCATAGGGCAGTTCCTCTTGATATGTCCCACCTGGCGGCAATAAAAACACTCTGGTGGAGAGTAAGCCCTCCCTCCTGGTCTCTGCACATCCTGTATCTATGGTCTTGGTATCTCCCGCATCTGGAGAGGCTGGGGAGCCAGAGCCACCTGCTCCCTCGACTCCTGTCTCACCTCCTGACGAGGCTGATCCTCCATCCTGCCCATATCTGTAGCACGGCCTCGTCGCAGCTCATTTCTTGCTCCATGTTTCTGATCCTTCGTTGGCCATTTCCAGCCTCGGGTAGCGTGCCAGTATGCCTCGATCCTCTTGGCCATCTCTAGAATCCGAGGAATAGGCCCATCGGACACAAACAGTAGGGCCTCCCTCAAATCCTCCTTCAAACCCTTGTAAAATCTCTTGGTGTACCCGGCTTCGTCCAGCTGATAAGAGTCTGCATATCGAGCCAGATGATCAAACTCCCGATGGTATTCCACCACCGACCTAGTGCCCTGCTTCAGCTATAAGAACCGGTCTTCAAGCTCATCCCTGGCCGACTGCAGAACAAAATGTTCCAACAACGCGACCCTGAATTCTCCCCAAGTGACCTCCGCAACCTCCCTGTCGGCATAAGTCTTGTCCAGGAGCGTCTTCCACCACCTCTTGGCATGGGACTCTAGGCAAGAGACCACCAATGCCACCCTCTCCTCCACCGGGCATCGTATCCCTGTTAGCATCTCATGCATGATGTCCAACCACTCCTCTGTCTGGACAGCCGTCTCTGTCCCTAAGTAGGACGGGGGAGAGAGTCCTCGGAAGATACTCAGCCAGTTGGCTCCCGGAATCAGCTGCGGAGCTGGAGCCTGTTGAGCCCTGAAGGCTTCTAGGATGGTAGTCAAAGTCTGCCCCATATCCGTGTGTAGGAAAGGAGCGGGAACTGGTGGAGGTGGTGCAGCATCCAGAGTCTGCAGAACCTCACCCTGTGGAGTAGGCTGTGCTGAAGGCTGCGAATAAGAAATTTTCACTATGAGAAGTCGGTTCATAAGAACTTAAAGTGGACAATTATATGTGATTCCCCATATGGGCACACCACTGCTTTCGCTGCTTAGTTTGTCCGCAAACTAAACTCGCGGGGGGGGGGGGGGGTGACCCAGGGATTTGTGGACTGCTATTAATCCGATCGATGTTTCCTCTGATATCACTTGTAAGACCCCATTTTTTTTTCTTTAAAAAAAACCGGGGTCTTATGCCCAGAACCGTCGCTTTGCGGTGACGCCTTCGCTCTCGGGAAGTTGTCACTACAAAGCGCCGATTCTGCCGGCCTTTTTCGATCACATTTATAGTAGCAAGTATTAAAGATATGCAGTCCACAGAAGTAGTAAAAGGGGCAAATCACATATAATATAAATAAAGCTCAACGAAGGGAGTGTCCACAGAAACATCAGAGTGCAGCATAATGTAAAACTAGAAATAAGGGCATAAGCCCTGTACATCAAAGTCCTCACTACAAGTCACTCAGTGGAAGCAAAACTAGAAGAAGCTACTCTAAGGGTCGGTACTCACGGTCCCTGCAGTCTGGACTCCAGTGCTAGACTGCCCCATCTCCAGTGTACCGGCCTCCTGGGCTGTTCCCCCATGCTGGGCTCCGCGATCCCCTAAAATGATGTGGTTCGAAAACCATTAGTCATAAAGACTAAGCCCTATCATCCCCTACCCCTTCCCCCATGGCCCTTAGGCACCGAGCGAAGAGGACGAAAGGGGAGGACATATTTGTGGAGAATAAAAGTAAACAGGTGACAGTGGTCTTAATCTAGCAAGTTGTATTCGGTGAGCAGTTAATATGAATGTTATAATAGTTCTAGCAGTAAGAAAAGCAAATATATGATTTTAAACCTTCACTTATGCGAGAACACATAAGCAAAAGGGATCTTTTGCAAGGCTCCCATCGTATAAGTGTCACATACCATTTATACCTTGGGGTGTCAGTTATCAACCAACAATGGTTGTTATTATATATATCAAATAAACCTTAACTTATAAACTTGCCCACACAAGCTTATAGACAAAGGGGTCGTTTTGCAGGTCCCAAACTATAAGCGTCCCATACCACTTAGTTTTTGGGATGTCCAAAGTTGTAATGAATGATTATGATGGCAATACATATGGTGGGTTATTATGTCATGCAGTGCAACCCACACACCCGACTTTGTGCACAAACCTTATAGTTCCGTCTTTCGGAGCCGTTACCTCTCAGGATACCTCCGTAGTGGCAGACGGAAGCGGTGGGTCGGGCCTACCACACCTCAAAACCAGTTATGCACACTGGTCTGACCTATCGTACACCCTCAATACCTGGTGCACGAGGCGGAACACCGCGTACTCTTGCCGGGTATGGACCGCCGGACTTAACCTTGGCAATGTGCTAACCACCTTGCCGAGACAACGATATTGGTGCCGGTGCAACGAACTCCCCAATATCGCTGGCCCACCACCTTAGTTATCCTAACTTTATGCACATGCAACAATTATAGAGTGAGTAACCAAACAACATAAACAGTCGAAAGAACTCCCGGTCAAGCCGTCCGTAACAACCTAAAACCCGAGCATAAGCTCCCCGGACAAACCCATCCAGCTCGATTCCCAATCCCATCCCTTTGAACACCTCGGGATGACTCATCATTTCAATCTCCTAGCCTTCTAGTGCGTGCCGTGTAAGTCCCTACTTAACTAATTTCTCTTTCTTTTAGTTTGCAGTTTATGTTAGCCCAGGACTGCCTCCGAATTATGCCCCGTGAAGGGTTCTCAATAGGCACTAGGAACTACGATGGTATGACAAGACCAAAGTTCCCTTTCGCAAGGCACTTACTTTAATTGGTTTCTCACCTTACCTTTTTCCCTTTAAGAGTTACATTAAACTAAACCTAGGGTATCTTGACTCTTCACCCTCTCCACACGGAAAGACGGTCTTCCGCCGTACCCGCGTAACACTTAATCTTCCAACTACCATCAGTGCTAAACCAAACCTCCTAGGGACTCATAGGCTACACGATAATCAAGATTACACGTAATTTACTTTTTCATCCAAATGCCACCATTTATTTATCGGGGGTCTATCCTAACAAGATTTGCCTAAATCCAAAATATTGGAATTTTCCTAATAAATCCGATAACTTATTTATTTATTCTTAAGGGTCTAATATCATCATTTTGAACATGAGGTATAACATTCTAGTTGATTACAGCTATCACAAAATTAATGTAAATAATAGTAGGCCTAAATATCAAGTTTCCAAAGTTTGATAGTTTTACAATGATTTTCAAGGGCCTAAACTTATTTAATCATTATTTCAGTTATTTCAAGCTTTAATGAATAAACTACCTTAATTTGTCCTCCAAATAATTCAAATAAAATACGGAGTGCTGGTTTTATCATGAAAATAACTTTGACATAATCCCATAATTTTCTTGCTGGTAATTAAATCATAATAAATCAAATACTAAATTACAATCTAACATGCTTTGTGAATGAAGTGCTATAACAGTAACTCTAAAAATTCCCAAATAATTCCTAGTGATATAAAAGGGCCTAAAAACCTTAAGTTCCAATTATCATAATTTTCCAGCAATTGTACAAGCCCTAATTTATTTTTATGCTCAAAAGCCTATATTAAAACATTGTGAATGAACCTCTAAAATTTCTCAACATAAAATTCTATAAAAAATTCAGGGATCAATGTTCTACTAGTCAAGATCTAAATACGGAATTTTAACTGATTATAATTAATTTAAAACTTCCAAATAATTAAAAAAACAAATCGGGCTAAAAATCATTTAACACATGAAGTATAATATTTATTAATCATAAAATTCCAGGAAAATTACCATAAGTCTAAAACATCCTAAAACTCCCTCCTCCCGAGTTTCATAATTTTTGGATTAGATATAGTGCTTAAAATAACTAAATTACATTTTTATCCTAATCCAAAATCTCAACTTTCGAGTTACCTAATTACCTCCAATTCCTTCACTATTTCAACCAGAGGGTTTTCATCATATCATCCCACTCTCCTCCAAATTTCAAGGGTATACAAGAGCTTTTGCTCCTATGTCCTTCACAAACCTCAAACTCCCACCCACTGGATTTGAGCCAATCTCTTAGGGTAAAATCCACCCTAATCCACACCATGTTACCCAAGAGAGTAGACATAGACTCAACAAATCAGTGGCCACAACATCAGCCTCTTTTGAGGAGATTTGTCTAATCCACTTCCAATCGTACTTTTCCCCAAAGTATCCCTCACCAAGACCTATCTAGGACTTGATACTTCCCTATTCAAAACCCGACCAATTGAGTTGAAATTTTGTATAGATCTTAACATTGATGCCAGGGACCACCACCCAAAATTTGGGGGAGTTTGGACTTAATTTCATCTCCTAATTAATTTTATAATGTTTATTAAAATTTTACAAAAAACTTTAGGCAAAAGTTCTCTAAAAATTCTCATTTTTGGACAGCCTCTCGATATACATATTATAGATCTCCAGTCAAAATTTCAAGTCATTTGGACATGTTATGAACCGTGGGCAACCATTTCAATTTCTGGTTAGCCTAGGTCTTGATCCCACCAAAATGAGTGCTGTGGTCAAACCACTCATCCAAATTGAATAAAATCAATTTTAAATTAAAGTAGACCCAGAGGGCTACAACTTTTGTGACTGGTCATTTTTCCTAAGTCGGCATCTAAGGTCCTCAATTTTTAACTTTAAAATAGGTGAGTTTTCATGTTCATTAATTATAAAATTCCTAAATAAATTATATAATATTTTAACATCACTATTCGTCTTTTTCTCAAAACCGAACCAGTGAACAGAAAGTTTATTTTCCGGTAGTTTTCCGAATTCAATTTCCCGGCCATCCGGTCACCTCCCTGGCCAGCCACCACCACCACCACCTCCGTTGAGGCGACGGCTATCGATCGGCGGTGATTTGGCCGCCGAAGATGGCGGTTTTCCGGCGAACTCGCCGCCATTAATTTACGGAAATACGATGAAACTCCCATCCGATCTAATCCTTTTGGACTCGATATCTCTCCTAAAGAATTTCTAAGATCTATCCATGAAAGAAGAAGTAGAGGAGGACCTTATTCGCGGTTTGGAGACGAGTTGATCGGCGGTTCGTCATGGCGCGGCGTTGGCGTCGTTCGATTTCTCCTACGACAACTCCAACTCCAAAGTATGAGATAAAATGGGTAAACTTTTGCTCACTTACAGCAGGGAGGCTTTTATAGATTTCAAGGGGAGGAAGATGAAGAGGAGAAAGAGAAATGGCAAGAGATCAATGGCCATTTAATTGGTATTTAAAACCGATTTTCGGTTACAGGAAGTCAAGAGGTGGAAATGAATAGGCAAATCCTAGGTGGCAGCCTCCTATATGACCTCTTTATTATTTTTACTCCATCTTTATGATAAAATTCGGCCATTAAGAGGGGGGTTTCTTCTTCTTCATGCCATTAATCTTCACTTCAATATTTTCTCTCTCCTCCCACCATTAATTCTCTAAATTTCTCTCTCCTCCTAACAAAATGAAACTCCTAAAAAAATGTCACACCTTACACTCTATTGGCAGCCCTCTACTGTTTATAACTCCTCATGAGAATCATGAAGGGGGTGGTTCACCTTCCACCTTAAGTGGCTCTCTTTCTCACTTTCTCTCTCCTCCATTATTCTTCAAAATAAAGCTTTTGATTCCTCTCTCCTAGTCACCCATTTGACTAGTCAACCCTAGGTTATTGGCAGCCCTAATACATCCTATTAATCATGCAATTAGGGTTAGCCTAGAGGAGTGAGTGGTTTGAGCATGGGTTAGCCCAAATAGGCTTGGTTGACATGACTTGGGTTAAAGGTTGACTTGGTCATTTTGGCCACTAGGGTTGACCCAAGTGGGTCCTTAGTGACTCATTGGGCCCACATGATGTTTAAGGGGGGGGGGCTTAGAGCTATATTAATCCTACTAAGCCACCCAAATCCAGGGTTTTAGGAAATTACTAAATGCAGACCAAAATGGCTCACACTAATTTCTTAGATCATTTTGGTCCTTTTGGCTCTCTAAGGACTTGCCATGACCTCAGGCATGCTCAAAGTCACTCCTAGGGGCGTCAAATTTGAAAATGGGATGTTACAGAGGGCCTGTTAGTATTGTATCAGATCGAGACTCCGGGTTTATGTCTCGCTTTTGGAAGAGTTTACAGGAGGGGTTGTGTACCGATTTGAGGTATTCCATAGCCTATCATCCGTAGACAAATGGTCAGATGGAGAGAGTAAATCAGATAGTGGAGGATATGATCAGGTGTTATATCTTGGACCATGGAGGAGCATGGGATGAGCATTTGAGACTGATGGAATTTGCAAACAATAACAGTTACCAAGAGAGTTTGTAGATGGCCCCGTTTGAGGCTTTGTATGGGAGATGTTGCAGGACTCTCTTATTTTTGGCCGAGGTTAGTGAGAGACCGTTGTTGGGTCCTAAAGCATTAGAAGAGATGGATGTTTCTATAAAGCAAATTCGAGAGAAGCCTTGGATAGCTCAAGAACGTTAAAAAAAGAATGCCAATCGACGTAGGACTGATTTGGAGTTTGCTGCTATGGACATGGTTTTTCTTAAGGCTTCCCCAATGTTTGGTGTTAAGAGATTTGATATAAACCATGAGTTGGATCCAAGGTATCTGGGACCTTTCAATGTAGTTTAGCACATTGGTGTATCAGCCTATAGACTTGATTTGCCAACAAATTTTCCGGGTGTGCACTATGTTTTTCACTTGAGCAAATTACGGAAGTGTGTGCTAAGCGACAGGCAAAATCTAGATGTTGTGCCCCAGTTGGAGCCTAATCTTTCATATATGGAAATTCCTGTTCATGTTCTGGATACTCAGGATTGGATAATGTGAAGGAAGACTATACCCATGGTTAAGGTTTTGTGGAGAAACCAAGACGTGGAGAGCACGACTTGGGAGTTGGAGTCAGTTATGAGGGAGGCTCATCCTCATCTATTCTCCTAATGCTTTGTTAAATGTTTTTTTGTTAGCCTATGATTGCTTTTCTTCTTTTTTGGATTTGATCGTATTTTTGTTAAGTTTCGAGACGAAGCTTCTTTTTAGGGGGGGATGGCTGTAATGCCCCTGATTTTCTGGTATTTATTTTAATTCCCAAAGTGATGTAACTTTTGGCATCAGAGTGTTACATTGACGCATATTTCACGGGTGTTGTTTGTTGGAGCATGGGTTTGCTCAGTGGGTTTTCCTGTGTGGTTGTTTTTGGTTTGGTTGTTCACCTTCCCTTCCGAGCCAGGTCTGTTTTGGTGACTCAGTGGAGATTATATAGGGATGTGGTGGTGTTTAATCTTCGTGTGGTGTTTTACCCAAGTTTGGTTTGTCGGATTTGGATTTCGACTTCGTCGTTAGATTTGTAGCTTCGATATTTAGCTAAGGTACGATTTTCGTAAGATTTCGAGTTAATTTAGGTTTTGTGTCGTGTTTGGACTATGGATTATTATATTATTTTATGTTATAATAATTAATTATGTATGTATATATATAAGAACGGTATTAGGTCGCTTCAAACCCTATTCATCTTCTTTCCAAACCCGACGGCGGACTGTTTTCGCGAAATCGGAAGAGGAGAGGCGGATGGGCGTACGTTCGACCGACGATTGAGAGAGATCTGGTGGTTAGTTTCGACGAAGGTGTAGATATTTGGAGAGCTCTCGGTGAGGGCTATGCGATCGTGGTAAAATATTCCCGTTTCCCCGATTTTTGTGAGTTAGGCTTTGAGGTTTTGACCTCTTTTCTCCTCCAAAAGTTTCAGGAAACATTGTTAGGATCTTTTGGTGGACGATCCTTGTCGCGGTACGAGGAGGAGGCGCCTTTTCTGGAGTTTTCAAGGCAAGTTAATTTTCTCCATGCATGTCGGTTTTCTTGTTTTTTCTTCTCTTCTTTCCCCCTCTTTTAGAGAGTAGGACTTGTGTAGGTAGATCCATGAAATGAATCCCTAGGTTAGGGCAGATTTTATGCCAAGGCTTGGAGAATGGGAATAGAGACTAAGTGTAATTCAGCGAGTTTAGGTTATAAAATTTGTCGAGTATCGTCATTAGGTATCGTCAAATATGGTAGGTTAGCCGAGTTAGAATCCGTCGTAAGTCGTTAAGTAGAATTCGACGAGTATCACTAGCCTAATTCGTCAAATATTGGTAGGGTAGAATTCATCGAGTATTGCCAGATTTTCTTAGGGCATTTCCGTCAGGTAAGGTAGTCCAAGGTAGATTTGGCGTGTATCATAGGGTTGAATTCGTCGAATATCGTAGAATTACCATGGAAAATTCAACGTATATCATAGGAATTTGTCGAGTATCATTAGTTCATTTTTGCCGAGTAATGTAGAATTCGTCGAGTATCGCTTTTCATTTTTGCCGAGTGTTGTCAAATTCATCGAGTATCATCGTAATCCATCGGGTATACTTGCTGAATTTGGCCTGGACTTAGAATATTTCTGTCGTTTCGTGTAGGATTCATCTTCTATGGTCCCTAGGATGGTTTTAGGGCTTGTTTAAGGTTTGACTTTGGGTTTATACTTGGGGGTTGGTTGGGGTGTTCGGTTATGATGTTTCTTCGGCTAGGTAGGTTAGTAGTGGATAAAGGACCACCAACTAGATGCCGATTTGGGGTTCATTACACTTGGTGGTTTGGGTTGGTCTCTGTTTTTTTGTGTGGACTGTTGGGTTGTGTTTGGCTAGATGGCCACCACAGCAGTGCCCTTTTTGAGATGTTTGGGTTTTGTTGTTTGGGTTTGGACATTTTGTTCATCGAATCTGGCCTGGTTGTTTTACAAAGTGTTAATGACTCACATTTTCAAGCTATTTTGTGCTCAGTTCACTTCTTAGACCAGTCTATGTTGTTTATGCTAATCCTTACAGATTTCTTGTCGAAGCGTGGCTTCGCTCCGCACTAAGTGCATATGCTCATTTAACTTCTTTATTATAGAGTTTTACTTACCTACTTTATTTGACTAATCAACTGTGTCTTTCAGCATTTCTTATAGTCGGGTTTGGTAAACCCTTCCCTTACTTTATACTTCTTACTAATTTATTTCCTTTGCCACATGTATTTTCTTGCTGAGGTGTTCTTCTTTTGAATGTCTCAGGTTCTGGACTATAGCCAGTGGAGCGGTTGTGTTGGGTAGTAGCTTGTGGACTGTAGTTGTTGCAGTGGTTTTCCTCACCTTCGTGAGGTAGTTGTTGTTTCGTTTTTTTTAGTTCAGACTTGCATACTCTCAGTGGGTTTGTGTCAGGTTATTGACACCCATTGGTATTTTTCTTTGGAATATTGAGTACTATGTTAAGCTGTTAGTTTACCTCTTTTGGTTGTTTTTACTTGCTCTGGTAAGGTTTTATGCTAGGTTGCATGTTAGATATGTTAATGTATAAAAATTTCTATTACTACTTCATGCATACCATGTTTGAAATATAAATCACTATATTTAGCTACCGTAAAAGCTACTTTCACTATTATTATAAATCTAGAGTCTTGCATACCGTGTGTTGTCCTCTGAGGATGTTTATACTCATGTACGATGTATAATCTTGTAAATAAAGTATTTTCCGCAGCGTATAACTATCTTTTATCGTGGCCTAGATAAGTCACTAAGTCGAGGGATATGGCTAACCCATTAACTTAAACTGGATTTTCTATAAATAACTTATAGATCTTTCATAAAGTGTTTTGTAGGAGTTTTGCCTGAGTGTCTGCAGATATCCCGTGCGGACGTGGCATCATGATGCGTGTTTTACCTTACTCTGATATATTGTTTAATTTGGAGAAAATATGGGTTGTGATAGTTGATATCAGAGTTGTAGATTGTTTGATAATTGGTCAAACATCTATCTCAGGTTGGTGTTAGTTGTCTAGTGTAATTTCATACACACACCGATGTGTCATCAATACATCTTTGCTGAAGCATGAACACTACACTCATAAGAATGATAAGAAGTATACGGGGCATATTATGTAATATGGGATACATAATATGTGTTTGTATATGGATCCACCATACGTGGCAACATGTGACGATTATATAGTATGGAAGGTATAACCACCATCACATGGATTCCCATTACCACATTTTCTCTTTCATTACATGCAATGTTATGTAGTATGGGATGCATAACATTTCATGTGTACGCCGCTCATAACATGTATTAAGGCCTTTTTTAGATTGCATAACACAACATGCACGACATAACATTGCATCAGCACACGTGCCAAGCTAAAGATTTACATGATGACATACGTACACACATGGCTTTGAGTCAAAAGAAATAAGAATTCATGCATTCATGGTTTATGCACATGAGTCAGTAGGATAACGGTATATCATCCAAAGTTTAGGCATGACATCATAAATGAAAATCCCAGAGCAAGTTTACAGCATGAACAAGTATTTAATTTTGTATTGTCTAAACTAAGTTGTTTGGTTCTAGTGATAAGATAGGTTTTGATTAGTATTTAATATTATTATTAGAATGTCGAGACGTCCTGCGATGAGGTCGACTCCCCAGTCTGAGGGAGAATTGTTTGGTGCCTACAGTAAGGTCGTGATAGAAGGACTACGATAGAGAAATCAGTCTCTGTTGAGGAAAATGTTGGAGATGCAGTCACAGATCCATGCATTGTTGTTAGTGGTTGCTAGTTAGCAACCTAAAGTGCAGGACCTGGCTGTGGGTCAAACCGTTCCTATTCCCCCTACTCTTATGGTGCCCCCGATGTTGTTACCACCAGAGATGATGTTTATTTTGCATTTCTAGAGACTAAGACACCTTACTTATTATTGTAGGGCATATATTATGGCTTTGGATGATCGGATTATAGCTATTGAGGAGATGTTCGTTTATTCAAAAGTTTTAGCAGACCAGAGAGTAATGGTCGCTGCATATAACCTCAAGGGACTTGCAAAGAGTTGGTGGTTGAGAGAGAAGGAAAATCTTAAGGATGGGTGTTCATGGGAATCTTTAAGGAATTACTGTTGAAAAATTTTCTTCCGTCGGTCAAGAGAGACCGTTTGATGAATGATTTTCCGCATCTTAAGAAAAGGCAGCTCACCGTTAGAGAGTATGAGGTGGAGTTCAACAAACTATGCAGGTTTGCCCCTGACATGGTGTCTTTAGCATCTAGTCGAGTTAAACATTTTTTGGGTGGTCTTAGAAATAACATCCAGCAGCTAGCTAGTGCTTATGGATCTGAGAGCTATGTTGAAGTTGTGGAGGCTGCTCTGAATGTTGAGGTGATTGATAATGGCAAGAACCGAGGTCAACAAATGAGAAAGGATAATAGGAAGACTGGTGAGGGTAAGAATTTCAAAGAATCCTGTGTTGATTGGTGGGAGTAAAGAGATATAAAGTTTCTATGGCCGGTCAGGCCATCCTTTTGAAAGGTGTTACAAGAGGCTGGGAGCTCAGAAGTAGAAGAAAGTTCATGCAATTCAGAGTGCTCTGAAGGGAGATTTGGTTTGTTTTGCGTGTAAGCGGAGCAAGTCCATAAGCATTGAGTGAAGGCAGTTCACTCAATGCCAACTCAACAGATAAATAGGCTATGTAAAGAAGCATTGAGTGAAGGCAATTCACTCAATGTCTCATCAAGAAGAGAAGCAAAGGCAGAAAGCATTGAGTGAAGACATATCACTCAATGCCATCATAAAGATGAAAATCAACCAAGTACATAAGCGTTGAGTGAAGGTATTCACTCAATGTCATATCAAGATGACTGAAAAGTCAAGTAAGCGTTGAGTGATGAAGGCTCACTCAACATACTCAATGCCTATCAAACAGAAAGTTTGTCTAAGGACAAAAGCATTGAGTGATAAAAGCTCACTCAACGAACTCAATTCCTATCAACAGAAAGTTTGTCTAAGGACAAAAGCATTGAGTGATGAAGGCTCACTCAACGCACTCAACACCTAGTGAGACAGAAAACTTTCTAAGTGTTTTTGCATTGAACGAAGGTTGTTCACTCAAGGCCTATACTCATTTGCTTGAATATGGCTAATTCTACAGATGTTGACGTCAGCAGAATTCAAAATCATTGTGGGAAGTCTACAGTACACAACAAACGGCGCTACATGCCTACAATACGATATTTATTGATAAAGCGAAGTTACAACAACCAACTATTACGGGTCTCGAGGCTCAAAGAGTCGTTGGATGGCGGAAGATAAAAAGCATTATGATCAGCGAGAAAAGATTAACTATTCACGATCGATTTTTTAAAAGGGGCAGAACTTCATATTCTTCCTCTCGACATTATTGCAGAGCTGGAATAAGAAGTTCAAACTTCTTATCTGAGAGTTCAAGAAGGATTTTGTCTGGATTCTCACCTGCAATAATAAGTTCGGAGAAACTTCTCTTAGAAAGAAGATGCAGCAAGGCCTAACCTTAGATGCAGCAGATTTGTTGATACATGATAGTTGTTGCAATTTCTTACCTGCAACATCAAGTTTAGAGAAACTCTTTGAGAAAGAAGAAGCCGCAAGGGCTAACCCTTGTTGCAGCCACTTCACATCCCTAGCAAATCATTTCCGAAGAACACTTTTTGGAGATGTGAAGAAGGACTGAGTTTCTTTCTCAATTCAGGAAGAAGCAGTGCTCTGCAAGATACTTCTCAACACAAGCCAAGTCAAATTGAAGATCAACCATCTTATTTCTGTGAAGGAGATAAAACTGAGCTTTCTTAGTTCAGGAAGAAGCAGGCTCAGAGAATCATCTCTCTGGAGTCAAAGTTAGGGCTGAGTTATTCTCAATCCAGGAAGGCAGGCTTAGATAAAATTTCACGGGAGTCAAATCAACACCAACCAACCTTTCTCTCTGTAGGATCTATTCTTGGATCTGAGCTGTAGGGCCTTTGTGCCTGAGTTGTAGGATCTTTGTTGTGGATCTGAGGTAGGGCCTTTTGCCTGAGGTAGCATCTATTTCTGATCTAAGGTAGGAGAGTTTTTCTCTCTAAGCTGTAGGGCTATCTTCCTAGTCTGAGTGTTTAACTATTAACTTAGTCTGAGGTAGGTGATCTTTGGATTACTAAGCTGTAGGAGCAAATCTTGCCTTGAGTTATAGGGATTTGTGCTTGAGGTATGTCTTAGAGGAGACTGAGAGATCCTGAAGGATCTGTGTTGTAAGCACTTTGGAGCCGATATTGGAGAAGTGCATTGTCTAACACACAGTTATAAAGGTGGGAGGGATAGTGGATGTACCCATAATATGGGGGACCACTATAAATCTTGTTTGTGCTATATGATTATCTTGAGAGCTAATCTAATCTAACTCATAACACACTAAAGCAAGCAAAAAGTCACAAAAGACTGAACAACATATTCAGCCCCCTCTAGGTGTTTAGCTACTATTGAAACTAAAGACTTTCACTCTCTTTAGTAAGAGTTTCAATTTTGAAGGAAGTCTTGGAGAGGCTCTCTTTCAATGTGTTTATCATGCTCAAGGAGTGACAATATTCTTGGCACTCGACTTCTCTTTCCCACATTTGATTAGTATATTACTAAGACATTTAAAATCCATTTTCATTTGCCTATTTTCAAATTTGAAGAAATTATTTATATCACATAAATCATTTAATTTATCATATAGTTTTTCATACAAATCATAAAGATCTTCATAAGTGGGAGGGGTTATTTCAGTGTTGGTATGGACATTGGATTCGCTGTCAGACTCATCTTAGTGCTTCCCCATGAGCACAAATTTGCCTCTTCTTTAATACCTAATCTTGAAGTGTCTGACTCATCTACAGATGTATTATTACATATTGACGCCTTTATCACCTTTTCTTATTCTTGATATGGGTCTTTGTTTCCCTTTCCTCCTTTAAAAGCTTAGGACAGTCAAGCTTGAAGTGTCCAAATTTGTGGCAGTGGAAGCACTCCAGGGCAGATTCTTCTTCATCACTTTTTTCTACTTTTGATGGATTTCTCCACCCTATTCTCTTCCATGTCATTCTTCATGAATCTTCGAAACTTATCTTGACTCTTTTGGATCCTCATGAACTTTTGGAAGCAGCGAGCATACAGGCTCTCCTTGTCATTAGACTCCTCAGTCACCTCCTTTTCCATGCCCGTCTTTAGTGCAAGTGCGTTCTTTTTTTGTTCCCTGGGAAACTCCTTGGGATGAATTTTTAGTTTGAGCTCATGGTTTTTTAGGTTCCAAAAAAGAAAATCTATCTCCATGGTACCAATGTTATGAGATATATTAATGGCAGTCACCTTCAATTGAATCGCGGAGGCAGGGACCACAGAATCTTCCTTACCAAGTCCCCAATTGAGAAGGTATTTCCGAGAGATTTCGAGGCGTTGATAATCTTTGTGAAGAGAGTGTACATGCACTCCACCTCCTTGTCGATCTTTATCCAAAACTGTTTATATTCAGACTCCAGTCAAAACAGCTTCGACTCCTTTACCTATGAGGTACCTTTATAAGTCAATTTAAGTAAACACAAAATATTATAACTGATTTCACTATTACAGATTTTCTTAAATTAAATCTTATCTAAAGTGCAAAATAAAGAATTCATAGCTTTTAAATTATTGATACACCTTAGCTTATCCGCATTATCCCATTTCTCATGAGGTTTTTCCACAATCTGATAAGATATAGTAATATTGGGTGCAATGTATTTCGTTTCGACCAAGACCCACACGTCTATACTCTATGTCATCAAGAATATTTTCATGCGAGTTATCTATTGGATGCAATAATTGCCCATAAATAATAGACGCCTACTCACTCCTTGTCCCTCAAGATTGGCGTGATTAGCGTTGACAATCTACTTCATGATTTTAATCCCTTTTTGAAGTAACCTTGCTATGATATCACTTATTGGATCTATTGGCCACCCTTAGGGGAGGTGAATAAGGTTTTCAAAAGAATATAAGAGTTTTTTTAGATTAAAAAAATTATTCAGAGGCAATAAGTAATTTTTCTGGAGCTATTGCCCGGTGATATCGAGATATTGCTTGCGATATCGACAGAAACTTTGCTCTTTGTTTCTGAAGATCAGTAGTAGTAAGCATACAAAAGAAATTAAACTTTTAACTGTAAGCACATATGATTAAGGATCAAACAAGAAGACATGACTTCGTTTCATAAAATAGAGTTTACAAGTTTCAAAACTATATCTCAATGACACCGAAGATTGGAGGCAGAAAATCAAATATTTCTTGTGGTTTCTATACTGACCCTACTCCAGGACCGATTGGCTCTCTCAGATCTTCCCTAGAAGATCGACAAGCCTACTAGATCTCCTAGATTGAGATGTTCTCCAAAGACAATTTCCACAAATTCCTCCCAAAAATCTAACAACCTCCCAAGCCAATTTCTTATAAACTGTTCTCTGTAATTTGACGTCCACAACAGACAATTTCTCCGCACAGAATACAATAAAAAGAAATGTAAGGAAAAATATCAAATAAAATTAGTGCTCCCTTAAAAAGTATGTATCTAGAGGTGGTGAATGATCATTGATTTTGATTCTCAGGGCTCGGGCAAGCGATCATCTTCAATATCTCATTCTGGCATTCTGTCTTCAAAGATCTCCTTCATTTTTGCAAGAGGGAAAAACTTCTTCTTCTTACATAGTGGCTCTCAGCAATAGGGATGACAAGACCTCCTCTAGACATTCTAGGGTTAGAGCACATGTCTCAAGGAGAGACAATATGCTTACATACACTTTTGTGATATCGTCGGGCGATAGTGGCCATCGCCTGACGATATTATATTTTGGTACCACAACTGCCAGTTGTCCCATGCAGGAAAATAAAGGAGGCAATTGTTTCTAAATTTATGGCTGCTATCATCAGGTGATAGTCACTATCACTGGGCGATATCCTAATTTAGCGCTTCATTTTTTGGCATCTTGCATATTCCACTAGTCCATTGATCACTGACGTGTCCACATCCAGGCTATTGCTAGTGATAGTGGCTTTTGCTTATGATAGTGTAGAAAATCACCGTTTTTGAAAATATTGACACCTATAATCTTGCACACTATACCCAAATGTGTATGATCAAATATAATTTGGGATTTGATATTATCAAACCTGAGAGATGAAGAACACATGTTCTAACATATTCGATGATTTTCACGCTCTCTTCGTTTGTGGTGACTTAAATTTAAAGTTTCTTGATGCACGAGGCATAACGAGCTATGCCGGAGGTACATAATTAGATATATGGGTTAGAGGTAGTGGTCTTGTAGCTTTATTGGTCTAGGCACATGAGAATTTCTAGTGGATGTGCGCTTGTCGTCGACATCGAGGAGTGACTCATGTGTTTTTGTTCCTATATTTACTTTGTACATTCTGAATCGGCACCAAATTTATTATGTGGTACTACGTTTTGGGCACTTGTGAATTTTCTCAGCATACGGTATCACTTGTAACATCCCAATTTGGGATAGACCCCTCGCACTCGTTTTTGAGTCAAGAGAGTTGACTTAGGCTCGTGGCGCACTGGTGGGGAGGCATTGAGTGTTTACGTTGCCTTTCGACGAGCATCAAGTGTTCATGATGCATTTCGACGAGCGTCGAGTATATTGACTGGATTCGACGAGCGTCGAGTGATACTCAATGCATACGATGCATTGACTTAGGATTTTCGGCCAGTGGAATTTTGAAGGATTCGTCGGAATTTGTTGAGTAAAACTTGACTCATACGACCCATTGACTTAGGATTTTTGGCCAGTGGAATTTTGAAGGATTTGTTGGAATTCTTCGAGTGATACTCGATGCGTACGATACATTGACTTAGTATTTTAGGCCAGTGGAATTTTGAAGTATTCGTCTGAATTCAACAAGTGATACTAGACACATACGATGCATTGACTTAGGATTTTCGGCCAGTGGAATTTTGAAGGATTTTCCGGAATTTGTTGAGTGATACTCGACGTATATGACGCATTGATATAGGAGTTTTGCCCTGTGTAATTTTAAGGGATTCATCAAAATTTTTCAAGTGATACTCGACGCATGCGACGAATTGGACTAGAAGATTTTTTGTCAGGCTGTGTTTGCTGATTTATACTTACGAGCTGACCCGGGTTTGAGATATGTGTTGAGTGACTCCTTATGACTAGTAATCTCAACAAGACTTATTTTATGTAAAAATGTGCGGTCAAAAGATAGAACGATACGTGGCGAAGTCACCTAAACCCTGATGCTTCCTTATAAAATGGATGATCGAAAACCCAAACCATCTTCGTTCTTCCTTATCTTGTTGTGCTGAGCTCGATGAAAATAGAGAGATTGCTAGTGCTGGACTTCCTTGAGGAACTCCGAAGTTTTTTCTCTCAGTGTTCCTTATCTCTAGGAGAGTGATTTGAAGAGGATCAGACGTCGTCATGCTGCCAAGAAAAAGAACGAGATATGTGGCTGGAAATTCGGTGAGCTTCCTACCCTCTCCATTGGTGCTAGATCTTTAGTTTTATTATAGGATAGATGTCCACTCAAGAGAGCTTGACTTTGGTACATAATGAAGATATCCTAGGAAGAGCCCACGCTAGGACCTTTGTCCAAGGGTTTTGTTGTCTTCAACCTTTCCTCACTTCATTATGAAGACGATGGACTTGGTTTCATGAAGAATGGTGGTCTATTGAGGGTGAATAAGGAAGGAGGAAGAGCTGAATGTATGATTGTATTAATGGCTAGAGGAAGAAGATGAACTGATTCCATTCGTCCGACTTTACGATGCGTGCAAAAATCTGATTTCTGTACGGAGCAGGCTTCATGCTCGACGAGCTGTTTTAGGTCTTGGGCTTAACACAGGAGTTATAGCCTTCAAAACGACCTTTCCAACATATGGTTGTACGTTTTCTGGTGAGCAATGTGGCTCCCACAAAGTATGATGGAATTTGCTGCGTTAAACTAACATAAGGCTGGATTAGATTTTTTGTCTAAGTACATTATGTGTTAGTCGTGCATCCAGATTTTTTGACTCAGTAGGAAGATCGTAGCCAAATAATACTTTGGATTGGGTGAATTTATTTATATGTAACCGTGATAGGATAATGGTTTTGGATATACCTTGGTTGTAAAAATTATTTATTAGTGAAATCTGGTAAAGATGCACTTAATAACAATACGATGAATGCTATAAGTTTTGGAAGAATTTGTGATGAATGAATGTGTAATCTATATCTATACGATGAATTTGTGATTTAAAATCATTGGAAGAACATGGGATGTATTCTTTATAAATTCATGCTGATCATATAGAAGCATAAATTTCATGATTGAATGTTTAATGATATAGAATCTGGGGAATGATGAATGATTCGATATACATGTGCATGGTAAATTATAGAAAAGGGATAAATGAGATAAGGGACTCTTTGTGGAGCCCTTTCGTGCTTTTGAGCATGGGATTAGTATGATGATAAGGGACTCAGTGTGGAGCCCTTGCGTGCTTTTGAGCACGGTATTGGTATGATGAGAAGGGACTAAGTTGGAGCCCATGGATGTTAGATGGCATGGCTAAGTGTAACTGCACGCAGTGTGTGTTGACTCGCGTTGTCATAATCATAGGTTAAGGATAGTGTGGTAGATCTACGGTCTCGCCAGTCGTCACAGTAATGGGAGTTGATAAATACATCTTGGGCGATTGAGCTTGGTCCTCGGTGCTCATTCATGAGGCTCCATCCATGCCAGTGGATTGTTGGGCTGGATCCTTTGGTGATATGCTCCTAGAGTCCCATTCTATTCCATGACAAAAGTCTAGTTGGCATGTATTCTTAATGCACATCTACCATAGAACCCTTCTGAGCCGTAGTACCCCGAGGCTTTTCTATTGTGTTCTTACCATTGATGCATAGAGAGGCCTAAGCCTGGTAGTGTGTGTTGGGAAAATTGGCCTTCAATGTCCTCTGGATTTGAAGAGGAATCACCATCAATACTAAAAGAATAATTATGTTTGATGTATGTTTAAGTTTTATGTGTGTAGGATGTTCTTTATCGCAATGATTAAATAGGTTTTCTAAGTGACAGTGACAGTGATAGGCGAACACAAGGAAGAATGCTGGAAAGATATAAATTTGTCTAAGTCCACAGGCGTTGAGTGAAGGAAGTTCACTCAAAACCAAATGTCAAAAAAAAACTGAGTAAAGCATGGGCAATCAAAGCCTGACTATTGACAAAGCAGGATTATGGTTAAGAACACAGGCGTTGAGTGAAGGCAGTTTACTCAACGACATATAACAAGAGGCGTCGAGTAAAGCACAGACAATCAAAGCTTCAACATTGACATGCAAGATTTCTGGTTAAGTCCAGAAGCGTCGAGTGAGGATAGCTCACTTGATGCCTGAAGAAAGAAGCATCGAGTAAAGCTCTATGTTGTCAAAGCCAGAGAAATTGAGAAGAAATCTGGCTAAGTACAGAAGCATTGAGTGAAGCCAGTTCACTCAACTCCAAGTTCAGAAAGCGTCGACAGAATAAGCTTCATTCAAAGCCTCAGAAGAGGTAGACCAAAAATCTATCTAAGTCCAAATGCATTGAGTGAGGACCGTTCACTCAAATCTAACTCATCAGAGAAATCAGCTAAGTACAGAAGCATTGAGTGAAGGCAGTTCACTCAATGCTTTATTGAGAAGAAAGGTAAAGGCAAAAAGCGTCGAGTGAAGACTGCTCACTCAACGCCTTCATACAGATGGAAATCAACTATGTACAGATGCGTTGAGTGAAGTCTATTCACTGAACGCCTCATCAATATTACAGGAAAGTCAAGTATGCGTTGAGTAATGAAGGCTCACTCAACGCATATCAACATAAAGTTTGTCCAAGGATAAAAGCGTTGAGTGAAGGAAACACACTCAATTCTTATCCACAAAAAGTTTGTCTAAGGACAAAAGCGTTGAGTGAAGGCCGTTCACTCAACGCTTCCTCAACAAGAATATTGGCTAAGTCAAATTTTTGTCGAGTGATGACTAATCACTCAACTCCTAATGGTTCAGAAAATTGGCTAAGTGTCTTGGCACTGAGTGAAGGCTATCCACTCAATGCCTATGATAAATATTTTTTGACTAAGTCCATAGATGTTGACCTTAGCAAAATTCAAAATCTTTGTGGAAAGTCTACAGTACATGACAAACGGCGCCACATGCCTTCTATACTACATTTAATGCAAAATCAAGTTACAGTCAACAACTACAGCTGGTCCGACTGCTCAAAGAGTCATTGGAATGCGAAAGATAATAAAGGAATTCTGATCAAAAGGAAGAAGATAACTTTTGGATCGATTTTTGAAAAGGCGTTGGACTTCATCTTCTTCCTCTCGACAGTATTGTAGATCCTGAAGCAGAAGTTCAAACTTCTGATCTAAGAGTTCAAGAAGGTAGCTGTTGCCATTCTCACCTACAACAACTAGTTTAGAGAAAATTCTCTGAGATAGAAGAAGAAGCAGCCATTGCTTACCCTAAATGAAGCAGGTCAATTGATAGAAGATAGGTATTGGCACTCTCACCTTGAAAAGCAAGTTCAAAGAAACTCTCTGATAAAGAAGGGGCAGTAGGGGCTAACCCTAGCTGTAGTTACTTCAAAGTTCAAGCAGATCTTTCCTGAAGAACATTTCCTAGAGCTGTGAAGAGAAGAATGTATTGAGCTACTTTAGTTCAGAAGAAGGTAGATACAGAGAAAATCTCTCTGGTGTCTAGTCATCATCAACAAACCCTTCATCAAGTAGGATCTTAACAGATCTGAGTGTAAGCCTATTATATAAAGGATGAGTGTAGGATCTTTTATAGATATGAGGTAGGATCCCTTTGTGGATCTGAGGTAGGGCCTGTGTGCTAGAGTTGTAGGACTTATGCTCAAGTCCGAGATAGGATTTTGGACAGGATCTGAGTCATAGAGCAGTTTACCTAAGGTAGGATCTGGTTCAAATCTGAGGTAGGAGAGTATTCCTCTCTAAGTTGTAGGGCTATCCTCCTAGCATGAGTGTAGGACTATTATCTTAGTCTGAGGTAGGTGATATTTGGATCACTAAGCTGTAGGAGCAAAGCTTGCTCTGAGTTATATGGCTTTGTTCCTAAGGTAGGTCTTGAAGGAGACTGAGAGATCCTGAGGGATATGTGTTGTAAGCTCTTTGGAGCCAAGTTTGGAGAATTTACCTTGTCTAATAAACTATTAGAAATATGGAAGGGATAGTGGATGTACCCATAATCTGGGGAACCACTATAAAATTCATGTGTGTTGTGTGTGATTGTCATGAAAGCTAAACTACCGTAAATCATAGCTCACCTAAAACAGGAAAAAATATAAAAGTCCTAAAACCTATTCACTCCCCCCCCCCCCGCCTTTTGGTGTTAGCTACTCTTGATTGTAAAAATTTTCAAGTTATATAAAAGGGAGGTTACTCAAAAAGGACTTAATTGTCTGAGTTGATCTCCAAGGGTAGCTAAAAGAATTTTCCTTATGGGTTTAGGAGAGAACCATAAGGTACTGGGTTCCATGAAACTTCCAATCAGTAGAAAAGAAAGCTTTGAGATCTGGAAGGAGAGGGTCAGGTTGTTTATGGAGGCATCTGACCAAAGAATCTTTATAACTGTTCAAGAGGGACCCTTTATACCAATGAAGATCTCAGCTCTTGATTAAATAGCACAAACACCTAAAAAGTATTCTGAAATGACCAAGGATGAGGTCATTCTAGCTACAATGGACAAGAGGGAACAAAACATAATAGTGAGTGCTATAGATGATTCTATTTTTTTAGAACCTTATCCACTACAGAACAACCAAGAAGATGTGGGATACACTGGTGGTCTATATGGAAGGTACTAAAGAAGTCACGGATGATAGTAAATCCTTGCTTAATGATGAGTATGAAGCCTTCAGGCTGACAAAGAAGGATATCATTGCAGAATGCTATGAATTTTTTCCAGAATTGTGAATGAGTTGAGGACCTATGGGAGGGTCTTCAGGCATTATGACCTCAACGACAAGTTCCTCAGGTCTCTAACTAGATACTGGAATACAAAGATATTTGCCATCAGAGAGGTTGCAAATCTTGCTAATACTCCCCCTCACACACTGTTTGGGAAGCTACTATCCTATGAGATACAACTATCTATTAGGAAGAAGGAGGAGACTATTATCAGATCTCAGGCCAAGGAAAATACTATGGCCTTCAAAGCTGAGAGCACCAAGAAGAGCAAGGAGAGGATTGCCTCTCCTATAAGGAGGCTTGTTGCATCAGACAACACGGATCCAAGCACATCAGATAGTAGCATGTCTGATAGAGAATTTGTTGCCGTCTCTAGGCATTTTCAGAATTTGATGAATAGGAAGTAGTGGAGGAGCAGACCTTCCTCCTCTTCCCATCACAGGAAGGACCACTACAAGACTAAGAATAAATTCTCCAAGGGAGACAGGCATGACTCTAAACCTAGAAACAAGTTTCTTCTAAAGTTGTTTGATTTTGTTGTAGCAAACCTGGGCATATCATTGCTGACTGACCAGTAAAGAGAAAAGAGTCTGGTGAGAAGAAGCATCACCATCTCAAGGGCAACAAGGAAAAGAACTTCCTTGCCAACATAGGAAAGAACTGGAGTCAGAGTGAATCATCTTCCTCAGAGTCTGAAGAAGAAGAAGCCTATATAGGGCTATTTGCTGTTATTGCTAAAGAAGGTGAATACTTACCTACGCACATTCAGATAGTGTCTCAGAGGAGGATAAACAAGATTCCAACAACTGTTATGGGTTAATGGCCATGTCAGAGGAAGAATCCAGCCAGGATCAGCCTGGTAAAAATAAGGTACATTCTCTATCTAGCCCCTCATCTGAGACTAGCAATGAGTCTAGTCCCAAATCAGTAGCATCTTCATCCAGGGATGAAGATGACTCTGAATATAGAGAAGATGTCAATCAATTGATTGACAAGTATGGTGCACTTTTGGATGCTTTGAAAAGATGCAAGAAGTTTTCCAAGAAGCAGGCTGAGGAGATTATCTCTCTCCAGCTAGCTGCTTCGCAGCAGTGTGATTCAACATATTTAAAAGAACATAAAATGAGGGAATTCAGCCAACTAAATTCAAATTCAATCATCCAGAAACACTAGAGTTATGGATAGCTTTAGCATTAACCAGCAAAATTTATGGTTAATTCCAGAAGCGTCGAATGAGGATAGTTCACTCGACGACAAGAGAAAGAAGCGTCGAGTAAAGCTCTATGCTATCAAAGCCAGAGAAGCTGAGATAAAATCTAACTACGTCCAGATGCAATGAGTGAAGCCAGTTCACTCAACACCAAGCTTTTAGAAAGCTTCGAAAAAAACAAGCTTCAGTAAAAGCCTCAGATGATGTAGACAGAAAATCTGTCTAAGTCCAAATGCATTGAGTGAGGACAGTTTACTCAATGCCAACTCAATAGAGAAATCAGCTAAGTATAGAAGAGTTGAGTGAAGGCAGTTAACTCAATGCCTCATCGAGAAGACAAGCAAAGGAAGAAAGCATTGACTGAAGGCAGCTCACTCAACGCCTTCATACAGATGGAAATCAACTAAGTACAAAAGCATTGAGTGAAGGCTATTCACTCAACGCCTCATCAAGATGAAAGGAAAGTCAATTATGTGTTGAGTGATGAAGGCTCACTCAACATACTTAATGCATAACAACAGAAAGTTTGTCCAAGGACAAAAGCATTGAGTGAAGCCAACACCCTCAATGCCTATCAACATAAAGTTTGTCTCAGGACAAAAGCATTGAGTGAAGGCCGTTCACTCAATGCTTGCTTAATAGAAATATTGGCTAAGTCCAAATTCATTGAGTGATGACTAATCACTCGATGCCTAATGGTACAGCAAATTGGCTAAGTGTTTTGGCACTGAGTGAAGGCTATCCACTCAACGCCTATGATTAATCTTCTATTTTTGACTAAGTCTATAGATGCTAACGTCAAAAAAAAATTCAAAATCATTGCGAGAAGTCTAAGTACACGATAAACGGCGTTGCATGACTTTTATACTACATCTAATGCAAAAGCAAGTTGTGGCCAATAAATACAGCGGGTCCAACTGCTCAAAGATCTGTTATACGACGGAGGATAATAAAAGAATTCTAATCAGAAGGATGAAGATAACTTTTTGATCGATTTTCGAAAAGGCACTGGACTTCATTTTCCTCCTCTCACTATTGGTTCAGAGCCTGATGTAGAAGTTCAAACTTCTGATCTAAGAGTTCAAGAAGGTAGATGTAGCCATTCTCACATGTAACAGCAAGTTCAGAGAAACCTGTCTGAGAGAGAAGAAGAAGTAGCCAAGGCTAACCCTAGCTGCAGCAGATTAATTGATAAAAGATAGCTGTTACCATTCTCACCTGGAACAACATGTTCAGAAAAACTCTCTTAGAAAGAAGGAGCAACAAGGGCTAACCCTAGCTACAATTACTTCAAAGTTCAAGCAGATCTTTCCTGAAGAACATTTCTTGGAGCTGTGAAGAAGAAGACTGGACTGAGCTACTTCAGTTCAGAAGAAGGTAGACACAGAGAAAATCTCTCTAGTGTTTAGTCATCATAAATAAACCCTTCATAAAGTAGGATTTTAATAGATCTGAGTGTAAGCATATTATATAAAGGCTGAGTGTAGGATCTTTTATAGATCTGAGGTAAGATCCCTATCTGGATCTGAGGTAGGGCCTGTGTGCCTAAGTTGTAGGACTTATGCTTAAGTCTAAGGTAGGATCCTAGACAGGATCTGAGTTATAGGGTAGTTTGTCTGAGAAGGATCTGGTTCAGATCTGAGGTAGGAGAGTATTCCTCTCTAAGTTTTAGGTCTATCCTACTAGCCTGAGTGTAGTTATATTAACATAGTTTGAGGTAGGAAAACTTTGGATCACTGAGCGGTAGGAGCAAAGCTTGCTTTGAGTTTTAGGGCTTTGTGCCTGAGGTAGGTCTTGGAGAAGACAGAGAGATCCTGAGGGATCTGTGTTGTAAGAACTTTGGAGCCGAGTTTGGAGAAATTGCCTTGTCTAACAAACTGTTAAAAAGGTGGAAGGGACAGTGGATGTACCCATAAGTTGGGGAATTCTTATAAAATTCCTGTGTGCTGTGTTTGAGTTTCTTGAAAGCTAAACTACCATAAATCAAAACTCACCTAAAATAGAAAAAATATACAAAAGGCCTAAAACCTATTCACCCCTTCTAGGTGTTAGCTAATCCTGAATCTAAAGAATTTTAGTGTGGATACCCGCATAGTAGTGGAGACGCCCGCTCTACTATCACTATTTGGCCGCGACTGATGATGCCTGAGAGGTTAGCTCTCGAAAAGTGGGAACTAAAGGACTATGTCGACATAGCAAAATAGAGTGCGTGAGTTGTATGGGTGCATCATAAACCATCATTGCATTGCATTGTATTGCACTGCATAAGATCCTCATCATAAATTTGTATGGGCACTTTTATATGATGAGTTACTTTTTGTTAAGTCGATCCTAAACTTATAAATCTGTATGGGCATTTTTATAAGTTAAGTTCTATTTCTATTTTTAGAATTGAATGCTAATAGTTGACTGCTTTTACTTTTAAAGTACTATTAATGTATAATGATGTTACTATTTGATGTACATAACTACTATTACATTTATGATATATAGAGATAAACCATCTGCTTGTACTTATAGTTTATATACATATATTGTACCGTTCCTTCTTTCTCCCTCCCGGTGCCTAAGAGCCGCCGGGGTGAGAGGATGAGATAGCCACTTAGTCTTTATGACTAACGGTTGCTACAGTTTTATTTTTAGAAGGACACCCAGCAGATTGAGCAGCCGTAACAGTAGGTTATATAGGAGTTGAGCCAGGCCAGGGGGACCGGGACTGATACGACGATACCCTCGCTGTCGTCGGATACTGATGTGAGATTTTGAGAGACTATATATTATAGCCCTTGGGGCATTTTTCTTTGATATGTATTCGGGAGCTATGTAGCTACATGTGACTTTATTTTGGACTTGTACTAGTGTGTAATTTTACTTATATATATTTCTTTATGTTGGGTTGACATGGATGATATTTGTGAGAGCCGGAAGAATAGGAACCTTTTAATACCGGTTGACCCGTGTGTTGACGCTACCGCAAGGGGGCTCTTCTGTGCATAAGACTCCCCTCGACTGTGTCTTATGTTCAGATAGGGGGGGGGGGGTTCTAAATGGTATCACACTGCAAGTATCCTGAACTAAAGATGTCATTGAACAATGGTGCCACCGCCACTCGATTGGTCAGTTTGAGGTCAAACTGATATAGCAGAAGCAGTGGTGTGCCCATGTGTAATTCGCATTAAGTATGTCAAGTTATTATGCTACGATTAGCCAACCTGACCTTAGGTTTGTACCTTTATACATAGATCCCGACACGTACAAAGATAGTAGTGGGCACTCCCTCCCTTTCTGTCCATTCTCAATTTCAACATTCAAAACTGGGACAAATCCTAATAAAAATCTTAGACGTATTTAGATCTTAGCAGGCCCCGATTCAATTGCAAGCCCCGGGTTCTAACTCGTTGAGTATCTTTCGAGCCCTCTCCTCTCCTACTTATAATGGGACGGAGTCGGCTATTCGTACTAAAGAGTGGCTAGATACTGTGCAAGAATTGATTGCAGAAATCAGATGTCCAACCAGTATGGCTGTTACTTTAGCGGTATACGTCTTTGAATCACATGCAAAAAGGTAGTGGAACTCCCTCATGGGCTCCACATTTCAAGGACGCGTATACACTGACATCAGCTGAAATGAATTTTCTGATGCCTTCTTAGAGCATTTTATTCCCTCTACTGCTTGAGATGAGCTCAAAGAAAGGTTCATGCAGTTGAAACAAGGATCTAAGTAAGTGGCAGAATATCAACGGGAGGTTCAACATCTCACAAGGTTTGCAGACTCCTATAGTTTGGATGATCGATGGTATGCGAAATGGTTTTACAAAGGCTTGCGAGATCCCCTAAGGCAAACAATTTTGTGCATAGCAGAATCGAGCTTGGCAGAGATATTAGATATGGTAGAGAGGTTGGAGGCGGACTATTTGGGAGTCTAGGCTAGTGGTAAGAGATCTCAGTAGGCATGATAGAAGCGGGTCCCAGCTTTAGGAGGAGATAGAATATTAGAGGTAGAGGAGGAGAACAAAGAGATGGCAGGCATTTCCGTGAAAATTATAGGATGGAGCGCACAACCCCACAATTAACATTACCCCCATACCTATAGTTACAACCTTATCAGCAACCCGGAGGGTTATTTGGAAAAGTTTGTTACCAGTGTAATCAGCCGGGCCATATCCGGCGTTTCTGCCCGAATCTAGGTGGAAATGCTCCCCTTGTTTTTCATCCGGCAGCACCGCGAGGACGATGGCAAGTTTGTGGTTAAGGACGGGAACCACAAGGAAGGAATCCTGGACTTGCTCGAGAGCACATGTTTGCTCTAGATATGAATTAGGAGCGGAATCCTTAGGAAATAATTGAAGGTATATCGTAATCTGATTAATACGTTATGAGATTTCGTCCTTAGCTTGACTGAGTTTGTACTAGGAATCTAGCGTTGAGATTGTTATAACTTGATATTTAGGTACCGTGATTGTTAATGGGAGACCAACCCATACTATATTTGATACCGGTGCCACTCATTTATTTGTCTTAGCGAACTTTGTAACTAATTTAAATGGTGTGCAATATTTCACCAATATCACTCAGAGAGTACGCCTCCCAAATGGCTCCGAGATGACTTCGTCCGCTAAGTGCGACTTGGAAGTGTATTTTGGAGGAAATTTTTTTGAAACCCCTGTAATAGTGTTGGGGATGCCAAAATTTGATCTTATTATGGGAATGACATGGTTGGATTGGAACCATGCCAGAATTGATTGTGCGGAAAAGAAAATCACCTTGAGGCATGACGACTCAGAGATCATTTTCCAAGGTATTAGATTTGCCCCCCGAATGTTGTTGTCTTCAATTCAGGCCCTTAAGGACAATATGAAAGGGGATGAGGTGTATATGATTTGTTTCAAACTAAAATAAATGGCAACAAGCATGAAATATGTACTAGTGGTGCAAGATTTTCTTGACGTCTTTCCCGAAAAGTTACCTGGATTGCCCCCGCCTAGGGAAGTAGAATTCCAAATTTAGCGAGTGTCGGGTGCCAAGCCCATCTCTCGGACCCCTTACAGAATGGATCCAAAGGAACTCGCTAATTTTAGAGTTCATTTGTAGAAGTTAGTAGAATTAGGGTTTGTTCATCCCAGTTTATCACCCCTGGGAGCCTCTGTTTTGATTGTTAAAAAGAAGGATGGAACACTATGGTTGTGAATAGACTACCTGTAACTCAACCGACTGATGGTGCGGAACACCTATCCTTTACCCTTGATCGATGAGCTATTCAATCAATTGGTGGGAGCACATTAGTTTTACAAATTGGATTTGTGTTTGGGGTACTATCAGTTGAGAGTTAGCGAGGAAGATATTCAAAATACAACCTTTAGATCAAGGTACGACCTGTATTAGTTCACGGTGATGCCATTTGGACTCACAAATGCCCCTTCTGCATTCATGAGTTTTATGAACAGGGTGTTTGAGCCATATTTGGACATTTCGTCATCATATTCATTGATGAAATTTTGGTCTACTCAAAGATAGAATAGTAGCATGATGAACACTTGGCCTTAGTTTTGAAGAAACTAAGAGAGCACTCCTTATTTGTTAAGTTCAGCAAGTGCGAGTTTTGTCTCTGAGAATTTGCCTTACTGAACCTTGTTATTAGTGGTGCTGGATTAGATGTAGACCCAGCCAAGGTGCATGCTGTGAAGGAGTTGTCGCCTTTGAGATCGATGGCCGACATGTGAAGTTTTCTTGGATTGCAGAATATTATCGCAAGTTTGTAGAGGGATTTTTGAAGATAGCACTTCCTCTTATAGCCCTGACAAAAAAAGGCATGCCATATGAGTGGACACCCCATTGTGAGGCTGCATTCCAATAGCTAAAGGATCTACTTACCTCCACGCTAATCCTAGCCATTCCATCCGGGAAGGAAGGATTTAAGGTTTACATTGATGCGTCCTATCAAGGTATGTGAGCAGTGTTGATGCAGCATGAGCATGTTATTGCTTACGCTTGAAGACAGTTGAAGAAGCATGAGATTAATTACCCAGCGCATCATTTAGGATTGGGGGGAGTGGTCTTCGCCCAAAATATTTGGAGGCACTTTCTCAACAGAGTTCATTGTGAGATTTTCTCCGATCATAGGAATTGGAAATATGTCATACTCTGAAGGATTTGAATTTGAGGCAATGACGGTGGTTTGATTTCTTGTGTGATTATGAGTTTACGTTGAACTACCACTCCAGGAAAGCAAACTCCATAGCAGATGCATTATGTTGAATGATATCAGCATCGAGCCTCGAGTCTCGAATGATGAGTTTGGAATTAGCTTAAGTTCTTGAGGAGATGGAGACTATGCTGGTGTGTAAGAACAATTCTGAGACATATACGAAATATTTGGTTGCCTTGATTATATTATGTGACATTCATGGGCGAATCCGATCAAAGCAAGGGAAGGACGTTGCTTTGGCCCCCATGTTTAAGGCAATTGTGAGTGGATTTGGTGAAGAGTATACTCTGAAGGAAGGCCTCATTCATTTCTGTGGAATGCTCTATATTCCCAATGACGGTGGAATCCGAGAAGACATCTTGAGAGAAGCTCATTGTACCAAGTATTAAGTTCATCCCGGGATTCCTATGATGTATAATGACTTGCAGAAGACCATGTTCTTACCAAGAATGAAGAGAACTGTTAAGTTTTATGTTACACACCGTGAGGGCTGCCAAAGGGTGAAGGTGGAGTGTAAGAGCCTGGGAGGATTATTACAGTCATTACCCATTCCATTATGGAAGTTCGAGGATATCTCCACGGACTTTGTCCACGGGTTACCTCGCTCGCGCTCTGGGAACAATTCATTTTGGGCGTTTGTAGATCGCTTGATGAAGGTTGCCAGGTTCATTCCAATGAGGACGGAGTAACATGTTGATGTTTTGGTGTGTCTCTTTGTGGAGCAGTTTGCTTCACTTCCAAGGAATGGAGGGCAGTTTAAGCATATATGGACTCTCACCTGACCTTTAGTATGACTTTTCATCCTCAGACGGACGACCATTATGAGAGGACAATCAGAACAATAGAAGATTTGTTGAGATTATGCGTGTTGGATAGGGGTGAGCCGTAGAAAAGGCTCTTGCCGCTAGTGGAGTTTTCATATAATAATAGTTATCAAGCTAGCATCGGAATGACAACCTATGAAACACTTTTTGGGAGGAGGTGTAGAAATCCATTATCATGGGTGCAGGATGAAGACCCAAAGACTTTGGGAGTGGAGTATATTAATGATATTAATGCTATGGTTAGATTAATACGAGACATCATGCTGGAGGCTCGGAGTAGGAAGGCAAAGTAAAATAATGCGAAACACCAGATGGTGGAGTTCCAAGTGGGTTATAAGGTGTTCTTGAAGAATAGGCCAATGCATGGAGTGTCACGTGTGCGCGGTAGAAAGAATCTCTTCCTGAGATATGTGGGGCCTTATGTTATATTTGAAAGAATTGGCTCTTTGGCCTATCGGCTGGAGCTACCACCTGAGCTAGAAAATTTGCACGATTTCTTCCATGTGTTGTCACTTCGGAAAGCTCTACTACGACCTGATTAGTATGTCCTTGCAAAAAATAGAATAATGGAAAATGATAGGTCTGTTCTACTAGGGCCAGGGCAGATAGTGGACACCGAGACAAGAAGCTTACAACAAAAGAGTGTACCTTTGGTGAACGTCCAATGGTATAATCATGTGAAAGAGGAGTATACTTGGGAGCCAGTGGACTTGATGCTGATGCGCTACCCAAAATTGTTTCCCCAAGATAAACTTAAATGCATACCTTGTATTCTTCATACTTTGTTTTGTTTATAGGATTTTTAACGTCCCAATTTATGCTAGACCCCTCACACGTGTTTTTTAGTCAAGAGAGTTGACTCAGGCTTGGGGCACACAGGTGGGAAAGCGTTGAGTGTTCACGATGCCTTTCGACGTGCATCGAGTGTTCACGACACCTTTCAACGAGAATCGAGTGTTCACGATGCCTTTCGAGGAGCGTCGAGTGCTTTGACTGGATTAGACGAGCATCGAGTGATACTCGATGTATATGATGCATTGACTTAGGATTTTTGGCCAGTGGAATTTTGAAGGATTCGTCGGAATTTGTCGAGTAATACTAAACGCATACGAAGCATAGACTTATGATTTTGGGCCAGTGGAATTTTGAAGGATTCATCGGAATTCATCGAGTAATACTCGACGCATATGACACATTGACTTAGGATTTTCGGCCAGTGGAATTTTGAAGGATTCGTTGAAATTCATCGAGTGTTACTTGACTCATATGATGCATTGACTTAGGATTTTCGGCTAGTGGAATTTTGAAGGATTCGTCAGAATTTGTCGAGTGATCTCGATGCATGCGATGAATTGGACTTAGATGATTTTCGACAAGGCTGTGTTTACTGATTTATACTTACGGGCTATACCGGGTTCGAAATATGTGCTGAGTGACTCCTTATGATCGGTCTTCTCAACAATACTTATTTTATGTGATAATGGGCGGTCCAATGATAGAACGACATGTGTCAAAGTAACCTAAACCCTGATGCTTCCTTATAAAAAGGGTTTATAAAAAACCCTAGCTGTATTCGTTCTTCCTTGTTGAGTCATGCAAAGCTCGATGAGAATGGAGAGATTGTCGGTGCTGGAATTCCTGGAGGAACTCCGAAGTTGTTTCTCTTGGCGTTCCTTGTCTTCAAGAGAGTGATTTGAAGAGGATCAAACGCCATCATGCCTCCAAGAAGAAGAACGAGATCTATGACCGGAAATGAGGTGTTCTTCTTACCCTTTCTCTTGGCACTAGATATTTAGATATATTATAGGAGAGATGTTCGCTCAAGAGAGCTTGACTTTGGTGCATAATGAAGATCTCCTAGGAAGAGACCACGCTAGGACCATTATGTTGGGAATATTGCACTCAATGTTCCCTAGTTTTGAAGAGGCATCACAATCAATACTAAGAGAATAAATGTATTTGTTGTATGTTCAAGTTAATTATGTGCAGGATGTTCCTTGGAACAAGTTTAGACAGGTTGTCTAAGTTATTGTGATAGCTGGTCACAAGGAAGAAAGGTGGATAGACACAAATTTGTCTAAGTCCACATGCGTTGAGTGAAGCTAGTTTACTCGATGCTAGATGTCAATAAAGAATGCTGGATAGATAGAAATTTATCTAAGTCCACATGCGTTAAGTGAAGCCAGTTCACTCAACACCAAATGCAAAGAAGCACTGAGTAAAGCATGGACAGTCAAAGCCCAACAGTTTCTAAAGTAGATTTATGGCTAAGTCCACATGTGTCGAGTGAAGGCTGTTCACTCAATGCCATATAACAAGAGGCGTTGAGTAAAGCTCAGTCTGTCAAAGCTTCAGCATTAGCAAGGAAGAAAATAGACTAAGTCTAGAAGCGTTGAGTCAGGATAGCTCACTCAACGTCTGAAGAAAGAAGCACTTAATTAAGCTCAAGAAGTCAAAGCCTTTGAACAATCTGCCAAGAATTCTGGCTAAGTCCAGAAGCATTGAGTGAGGACAGCTCACTCAACACCCAAAGAAGAAAGCGTCGACAGGATAATGTGCAGTCAAAGCTTAAGAAGATATAGATAGAAAAAATTTTCTAAGCCCAGATGCATTGAGTATGGATAGCTCACTCAACACAAGCTCATCAAGAAAATCGGCTAAGTACAGAAGCGTTGAGTGAAAGTAGTTCACTCAACGCCTCATCAAAGAAGACAAGCAATGTCAGAAGTGTTGAGTGATGAAGGCTCACTCAATGCATTCATTAAGATGAATCGACTAAGTACGAAAGCGATGAGTGAGGTCAGTTCACTCAACGCCTCAGCAAGATGGTCGACAATCAAAGAAGCAGCTAAGTCCAGAAGCGTTGATTGATGAAGGCTCACTGAACGCACTCAATGCCAAAATAGTAGGAAGATTGTCCAAGGACAAAAGCGTTGAGTGAAAGTCATTCTCTCAACGCACTCAATGCCTAATAGTGGACAAGTAATTGTCTAAGTCCAAATTCGTTGAGTGATGAAGGTTCTTTCAACGCCTGGAAGTGCAGATTATTTAACTAATGGTTTTTGAAAGTCTTTGTTTTCATGGTAGATAGCAACCTAGAGGGGGGGGGGGGAAATAGGTTTCTTGTTTTTTTTTTCTTTATTTTATTTTATTCTTTAAGTGCTTATTGTGTTAGTAGTTATCTACTTTCAAAAACCTACAATAAAGAAACAACAAAAAAAACACATATAGAATATATAGTGGTTCCCCAGATTATGGGTATCTCCACTCTCCTAACACCCTTCTAACTTCTAGTTAGACAAGGCACTGCTCCAAAACTCATCTCCATGTGCTTACACCACTGATCGCACATGATCTCTTAGTCTCCTGCAAGACTTACAACTCAGGCCAAAGCCCTACCTTAGAGCAAACTTGCTCCTATAACTCAATGATCAACTAATCACCTACCTCAGTCCCAAAGGCCCTACAACTCAGGCTGGGGGGACACCCAAACCTCAAATCCATAAAGAATCCTACCTCAGAGAGAATGACTCTCCTACAGCTCAGGTACAAAGTCCCTACCTCAGATCCAAAGGATCCTACAACTCAGGCACAAGTGCCCTAAAACTCAGAGAGAATGACTCTCCTACCTTAGGCTCAAGATCCCTACCTAAGATCCAAAATGGATCCTACACTCAGAGAGTATAACTCTCCTACAGCTCAGGCAAAATTTCCCTACCTAAGGCTCAAAAGCCATACAACTCAGATCCAAAAGGATCCTACAGAAATACAAATGTTTGAATTAATTTGACATGGAGAAAATTCTCCATATCTGCTACTAGAGCTGAGTTATCTCAGCTCTAACTATCTTCACAATAATAGAAAGATGTTCTTAAATAAATGGATGCCTCTACTGGAAGTATCTCAGAAAACTGTTTCTGAACTTGCTGTAGAAGACTGAAGATTTGCTAGGTCTTGAGTTCTTCAAATAGCTAACCTGAACCTGCAGAAGATCGAAGGCTCTCCTCTCATTCTTTATTAGAAGTGTTTTTGAAATTGCTATAGCAGAAGAAAATGCTACAGCTAACTGAACTTTTAGTTCAGCTGATCGACTTTGAGCTTTTTCCTGATAGTAATGGTGAGGAAGATGAAGTCCAGCCGCTCTTTTTATTTTTGGAACAAAACCATAAAAGTTGAAGTTCACCATCCAGAAGATGTCCCTTTTATCTTCCACAGATTAACGGCTCCAAGAAGCAGTGGGCACCACCTACAATTGACAGCTGAACCCTACTTTTATAGAATAAGACATGCAGTAGATCTCCGGCCATATTTGTCGTATTTTGTAGCTTTCCCGCAAGTATTTTTAACGATGTTGACTTCTGTTGACTTTGGCTGACATCATCAGTTATGGACTTAGCCAATTTATGAAATCCACTCCAGGCGTTGAGTGAACAACCTTCACTCAATGCCAGAACACATAGTCAACTTTCTGAATCATTCTGTATTATAGGCATTGAGAGTCTTGAGTGCAATGGATTCACTTAACGCTTTTACACTTAGTCATTTCTTCACCTGTCCGAAGGCGTTGAGTGAGCTGGCTACACTCAATGCTTTTTTGCTTTTTCCTGACTTCTTTATTGGGTGTTGAGTGAAATGGCATCACTCAACGCTTCTAGATTTTGTTGATTTCTATCTTCTTCTTAGGTTTTGATTACAGCAGCAAGACTCAATGTTTTTGATATCTAGCGTTGAGGGCATTTAGTGAAGATTCATCACTCAATGCTTTTGTACTTGGCCGCCTTCTATCATCTTTTGCTTTATCATAACATGAGGCCTTCTGCTTTGGTGTTGAGTTAGCTGTGTTCACTCGACGCTTCTAGACTTTGTCGAATATTCAACCCGCCAATACATAGGCATTGACAGATTCAATTATACTCGACAATGGCGTTGAGTGAATTGTCATCACTCAACGCATGTGGACTTGGCTGTAGAATTGCTTTGCAGACTGCATGACTTTGACTATCCACAACTAACTTGGCGCTTTATGGCATCTAGTGATGAGTGAACTGTCATCACTCAATGTCTGTGGACTTAGATAGATTTTTTTCTATCCACATCTTTACTTTGTGACCACTCATCATGTAACGCCCCAAAACTCAAAAGAGCAACGGGCAACATTATTAGGCGTGTTTGGGCCTTGGTAAAGGTCACACGGACTGGGAAACAGGCGTGTCCCAGGGTCGTGTCAGGCGCGTGTTCGACGTCTTGCCGAGCACTCAACGATTTTCACTCAACGAGCGTTAAGTGAGGGCACACGGCCCAACATACAGGCGTGTTAGTGGTCGTGTCCTGCTTGGGCAATTTGCTGGATTTTGCTGAGGGAGTTACACGGCCTGGGATACGGGCGTGTCCTAGGGAATGTCTAGCACACGACATGTGACACGGGCGTGTCACATGGCCGTGTCCTTCTAAGGATGTTTTGGACCTGTGTCGAGGGAGGAACACGCCCAGCTACACGGGCGTGTACTGGATGACACGGGCGTGTCGAGTACCCATGTTCTTTTCGGGATGTGACAGTTATGATGGCGAATGAGTTACACGGCCTTTGACACGGGCGTGTCGCAAGCCGTGTTCTGCCCAGGAAGTTTATTTTGAATGCGAATCGTGGCCGTCCATTTCCTTATTTTGAGATCCAACGGCTCAGGGTTTTCCTGGCTGGGATATACCCTTGATTAGGGCTTAGAAACCATCATTCTCTTGAGTTCATTCTCTTTCTAACTTCTAGAGAGAGGGGAGAGAAAGGAGGAAGAAGGAGGGGAGATCCGGTTGTCGGAGGAGATTCGGAGCTCCAAATCGCAAACTGAGTACAGATCTACGGAGGCAAGATCATCGCGGTGCTTTCCATCCGTGTGGATTTTCATGGAGCCGAAGAGGAATGCTAGGTTATTGATTCTCTACTTTAGCATTTGAAGCTCTTCTTCTTTTGCATAGGGAAAACCCGCTCCCGCGAGTGTGCGGCGAGTTCGGGGTGTTCCTTGGGGAAGATTTGTAAAGTCCACCTTGTTTGCATTTAGAGTCCGAAATCGAGAAACGGACATAGGCATGGTGTGTGAAGCCTACCCGGACATGTTGGTCTGTATCGATGATGTTTTACTATGCATGATTAGCCGGAGAAGAATCCGTGCCTTTAGTTGTTTTCGGGTTTCTACGTGGTAAATTGCAGCAGAGATCCTTGGCGATTAACCCCAAGGCGCACCCGGAAATCTGGGTGGAAACGCATTTCTGCCATCTTGGAGGCCTGGGAGCCAGCTTTGAACATAACTGGGTTATGTGATTGTGTGAACGAATTTGGGATCCCGTGAAGTTTGACCCGCGCGCTTGTCTTAAGTTTGACAGTGCGACGTGAGCAATGGGCTTGTTGAACCAGACCTGAGCTATGTTGTTTGGTTACAGATACCTTAAAAAAGGACTGGCCACCGGCATAGTCGTGCGAGTCTTAGGCTTAGGTTGGAAAGACTAAATGCTCACGAGATTTGCCATCCAGGGGATGGTGGCGAGACAGTGGTTTTTACCGGGTTCACCGAGTTAGTTCCCTAAGAGCACGGGTTGTGTGGCCCTGTGAACCTGCACCTGTGATGTTGTATTTATTCACTATATTGCTTGTTACGCTAATAAATGCAGGGAAGGAGCTTTGCCGCCCCGAGTTTGGTGGCGGAATCGTTATAATTTGGTCGGCTTTAGCTGACAGTTATTCTTGTTTGTCACCGTTGCGGTGAATTGTGCTTGCAGGTGTTGCGGAGCCGAGGGCAAATAGTGAGCCAAAACCCAAGTTGTTGAGCCGGCCCTCGAAGGCCTTGTTTCTTTCCTTGTTTAAATCATGTGTTGCCGGCCTGCGAGCCGAAGTTTGTAAGACAATATTTAAATTTGGTGAACTATTGTAAGGCCATAAGGCCAGTACTTTTGTGTATTTTGTAGTTCATTCCTGCTGGATTGTTAGTGTATAGTCGTGTTTGTGGCTAGGTTCTTGCTTTCACAAGTTAAAAATTGCTTCCGCTAGATGATCTGTGTAGGACGTGTGTATTGGTTGAATGGTTTCATCCAGTAACTCGCCGGTCTGTCCATGGTATATGGCGTCGGGCCCCGGCCGGACCAACTGCTATATGCTATGTGACGGATAGGGGTGTTACAATTTGGTATCAGACTACCTGTTTCGGTCAGGCTTAAATGAATTCGAGGGCGAATTCACTTTAAGGGGTGGTGAACATATGTGTGTGCGTCATCGTTATAACATGAAAAGAACCCATGATTGTCCACTTAGGAATGAAAATACACATGTTTGAGGAACCTGTGTGTTACGATAATTGCTTTTTGCAATTTTTTTCGGTCACTTATTGGTATTTTATACGACTATAGGTGTCCGGGAGTGACGTATGGCAGTTTGAACGCATTCTTTCTGAGAAAAGTGTTACACCCTGCGATGTGCCCAAGACCCCTCCTTCTATGGAAACCATAAGAAGGGTAGTTGAGGCGGTGTTCGCGTTGACCAATGCACAACATGGAAGGAATGTGCAACCCTCTGTCCCTGAGGTGGCCTTGACACCAGGTGGTGTGATGGAGCAAGTGGCATTTAGAGGACCATTGGGGCAGCAGGTGAACATGTTTTAGTGCAGGGAGCGCACTCAGTCGGCGAATATTTGCAGGCATTCCTTATGATAAGTCCCTACCCAGGCTTTGAGTTGGAAAGCGAGCAATCTATAGTCGATAGATTTTATAATGGTTTGCGTAGCGAGTTGCGAATTCTACTGCTAGGACATAAGTTATTGGGATTCTGAGCCTTGGTGGAGTCCGCCAAATATTCGGAAGTAGAGTTGGGGAAACTCACCAGATACTAGTGAGTAGGGTACTGAACCCTGCAGATCCTATAATGGCTGCCTACCGCAATATGCTGAGAAAAAATTACTAAAGTATCTACTTGCAAAGCTACTCATACTTGTCGTACTTGTGGCAAGAAAGGGCACTTTTCCCGAGATTGTCGGGAGGGTGCTCAGGGGACAAAGAAATCTATGTCAGGAGTAGTTAAAGACTTTGGTGCTAAGAAGTAAGAGTTCAAGGTGCCGACTTCAAAGTAGGGTTACCGTAGGTAGTATAAGAAGGCAAGGACGTCGGGTCCAGCCCCTTCCTTCGGTGCTTCGGGGGCAACTTACCGAACCATGGGCGCTTGCTTTACTTATGGTAAGACAGGGCATTTTGCCCGTAACTGTTGGAGTGGACGTTCAAAGTCTGAGAGGAAGTAGGGAGCAACTTACGAGGAAAAGGGCAAGACGGTGGAGTCAACTGCATCCCATTATGCTCTAACTCAACCATGAGTCTACACTCTGGGCTAGCAGAAGGCCATCAAACAAGCGGATGTGGTGATAGGTACAGTTCAAATTTATAGCAAGTTATCTTTAAATATGTTACCTAGTGCTTGTTAGCTTGTTAGTGTTTGTTTAGGCTTTGTTTTGATTTGTGATAATCCGGCGAGAGCACTCTTCGATACGGGAGCTTCGCACTCCTTTTTGTCCGAAGGTTTCATATCGCGCATCGGAGCCCCTTTTTCGATGGCAAACGACAAATTGGACGTGTTGCTGCCGAATGGGTGCTCAATGCGTGCGGACAGTGTTTGTGCCGTAAAGATTTGTATTGAGAGTCAGGAGTTCGACTTGCTACCGTCATTCCTGCCGCTAGTAGTGTTCGACGTCATTTTCGGTATGGATTGGCTTTCGGACCAGAAGGCACACATAGATTGTAATCGTAAGGAAGTCAAGATGGGTGTTGGGCGGGAGTCAACGTTTGCGGGATTGAAGGGGTCGAGCAAGACTCTAATGTCTGCTCTTCAGGTGGTCAAGGCAGTTCGTGCTGGCGCAGAGCTGTTCTTCACGTTAGTGGAGGATGTAAAGCCTAAGCCCACTTTGGGTAGTATTCTAGTAGTGTGCGAGTACACCTGACGTGTTCCAGGACAATCTTCCTGGAGCCCCACCTCAGCGGGAGATCGATCTCACAATTTAGTTAGTTCTAGGTGCCAAACCTGTGTCATGCTCTCTGTTGGAACACCCTAATTTGGATTTGGGTCAGGATCACTATGTCTTTAGGACTATTAGATTGACCCATCAATGTATAGCTAAGGGTCATATGATGTGCTCAGTCAGAAGCTCTCAGAGATTGAAGAAATCAACCAAGAGAAATCGGTCAGAAGAAAATCAGAATTCAACCTTGGCGTCGAGCTCGAATTGACGTTTGGAAGTTCAGGCGTCGAGCTGAGATCGACAATCTATGAGCTCAGGTCCACGAGGCGTCGAACTCCGTTCGACGATCTCCGAGCTCAGATCGACGTTTTTTTGTCCCAGACCATCTCCAATACCACTGAGCTCAGATCGACGATCGCCAAGCTCAGGTCGACGATCACCTTGTTGAGATTGACGATTTCTGCCATCACACTGAATGCAAGTTTCCAGGCATATTTTCAGGATATTCTTGGTCCAATCAATGTGAGCCATTCATATTCCAACACAGCTTTATTACAAGACAGTTACAAGAATGTATTTATGGAGATTATAGCCGTTGGAGTAACTAAGAGGCAGCAGTAATAAATGCAAGAATTCAAATGACCATTGGTCTCCTATTAGAATATATACACAGAGATACAGAGAAGAAAACAAGGGTGAAAAAGAAGAGAATAACAAGAACATAGAGAATAAGAAGAAGAGAGAGAATAGTGGACAGAAGAAAGTAGTACAGGAATCAGAGTTTAAGGAAGAACTCAACATCACCTGTACAGCCAGTGCTCTTCTCAGATCTATTGTTCCAGGAAGCCTGAAGAGACAACTACTCTACATCAGTCTGAAGGCTTACTGGAAGATCAACATCATCAAGGCTTCATCATTCACACTCCAAGACAACTCACATTTCAGCCTTTGCTGAAATCATCATTTGCTGGAGCAGTCATACATTGAAGACCTATCACCCTAGTAAAGCTCTCCTTCCTGAACAATTGCAAATCTCAGGGGGAGCTTTGACAACATCATCAAAATCCACTTATGCTTCTCTTTTATTGTTGAACAGAGAAGACAACATCAACTCTCCCTTCCCCCTGTACAAAGGGTTCCTGAACTCCCTTCAAAAGTTTTGCATGGTTTCTGAGACCTTATCAAAACTAAGTGGTGGCAAGACACCTGATCAAAAAATCCAGTTTGGTTTTTGAGCACCTTATCAAAAGCTCATTGGTGCCCAGGACACTTGATCAACTCATCCTGCAGTGGATTCCTACCTAGGGTGGTAGAAGAGTTGATGTACCCAAGTTTAGGGGAACCACTATAAAATTCTTGTGTTGTCTGGTTTGCCTTTGTTTCTTTTCTTTATTATTCTTGCTGTGTGTTTGCTCTAATCTCTAGGATAGATCTCACTTTCAATTGGTATCAGAGGGAGGTTGGTTATACAATAACTAATCCTTCACTAGGTTTGTTGTTTATACAGGCTAACACCTGAACCAAAAGATCTCTCTTGATCCTTCCTAGTTAGATTAATCATTTTTTTTCACATAGCAAGAATATGGAATATTCTAGCACCAGACCTCCTAAGTGCAACATAATCAAATTTGCACTTCGGAAGACAATAATTAAGTCATTTATGGACAATATTGATGAACAAATATTTTATGCCATTATGAAAAGTCTCCCAACCTCAGCAACAATAACTAAAAGAGCCACACTAGCTGATGCTAGAGTCATGAATATCCTAGCACAGTCATTATCTGATTACTTGTTCTAGGAAGTTGTTGAATGCTCAATAGCTAATGAGATATGGGATTCACTTCATCAAATGGCTTCTGAACCATTTGATGGAACAACAGAAAGAAGCCACAACATCCTATTATAAGAAGGAGAATCAGTATCCCTAGATTTCATTTGGGATGTATCAGATGATGATTCATCATTTGAAGATGAAGAAAAGGAAGCAAGGGCCAAATAATTCTGCTTAATGGCCATCAATACTTTCTGCAGCAATTTAAAGTCTGAACAAATAGAAGGAAAACCAAAACCTGAAGAGGATCAGGTATTATCTAACTTTGTTTTCAGTTCAGTTAACTTAGAACTTCAATTTTGCTGCCAAGATTCAATAAAACCTGAGGAGGAAACAAAACTTCTCAGAGGAAAGTTTTCAGAATATATTCAAAGTAAGAAGAAATACCTTAATCGACGAAATGAGTTCAGATCGTCGAACTCAGATCGACGATCCTATATAAAATCGTCGAACTCAGATCGACGATCCTATATAAAATCGTCGAACTCAGTCTGCTTTTTCATAAATTTGATTTATAATTATAAGGATAAACTATTTTAATTATTTTCAAATCCTTTTTCTATTTGGAACAAATTTATTAGGAAACATCTTTTCTTAAGGGCTGCTTCTATCCTTTTGATATCTTGTTCAAAATTATGTTAGGATTTCTATATGAGAATTCTCTGTCAGATAACTTTATATTTCTTATAGATCTTTTTCTAAATTCATCTAGATTGAGTCTTCTACTCTAGTGGTTGGTCAGCAGTGATCATAGCACTGAGTTTGAATCTCTTCTGATGAAAAGAAATTCTATAGTAAGAAAGATATCAAACTTTGTTTTTAAGATTCAGAATCCTAATAAAATTTGCTGGACAAATATCATTTTTTTGCTAACATATCCTTTTCAAGGTGAGAGCAATCTCTACCATTGCCTTCTGCAGGTACAATCTATAAGAATTAGCTGGATGACTCAATCAGAACCCAATTTTCAAAGTCATCCCAGCCTCCTCCAGTCACAGGTACTGCATTAACATAGGGGGTGTTTTGTAAGGCCAGAAGCAGTCAGTTTTAACAGCAGCAGAAGACAGTAATGCAAAGTTTTTCTTTTTATATCTTATGCTTTGTAATTGTAATATTTTTATGTAAATAGTAATCCTAACCCAAATAGGGGGAGATTGTTGGAACACCCTAATTTGGATTTGGGTCAGGATCACTATGTCTTTAGGACTATTAGATTGACCCATCATTATATAGCTAAGGGTCATTGGATGTGCTCAGTCAGAAGCTCTCAGAGATTGAAGAAATCAACCAAGAGAAATCGGTCATAAGAAAATCAGAATTCAACCTTGGCGTCAAGCTCAGATCAACGTTTTGAAGTTCAGGTGTCGAGCTGAGATCGACGATTTCTAAGCTCAGGTCCATGAGGGGTCGAACATCGTTTGACGATCTCCGAGCTCAGATCGACGTTTTCTGTCCCAGACCATCTCCAATACCTCTGAGCTCAGATCGACGATCGCCGAGCTCAGGTCGACGATCATCTTGTTGAGATCAACGATTTCTGCCATCACACTGAATGCAAGTTCCCAGACAGATTTTCAGGATATTCTAGGTCCAATCAATGTGAGCCGTTCATATTCCAACACAGATTTATTACAGGTCAGTTACAAGAATGTATTTATGGAGATTATAGCCGTTGGAGTAACTAAGAGGCAGCAGTAATAAATGCAAGAATTCAAATGACCATTGGTCTCCTATCAGAATATATACACAGAGATACAGAGAAGAAAACAAGGATGAAAAAGAAGAGAATAACAAGAACATAGAGAATAAGAAGTGAGAGAGAATAGCTGACAGAAGAAAGTAGTACAGGAATCAGAGTTTAAGGAAGAACTCAACATCACCTGTACAGCCAATGCTCTTCTCAGATCTACTGTTTCAAGAAGCCTGAAGAGACAACTACTCTACATCGGTCTGAAGGCTTACTGGAAGATGAACATCAAGGCTTCATCATTCACACTCCAAGATAACTCACATTTCAGCCTTTGCTGAAATCATCATTTGCTGGAGCAGTCAAACATTGAAGACCTATCACACTAGCAAAGCTCTCCTTCCTGAACAATTGCAAATCTCAGGGGGATCTTTGACAACATCATCAAAATCCACTTATGCTTCTCTTTGATTGTTGAATAGAGAAGACAACATCAACTCTCCCTTCCCCCCTATACAAAGGGTTCTTGAACTCCCTTCAAAAATTTTGCTTGGTTTCTGAGACCTTATCAAAACTCAGTGGTGGCAAGACACCTGATCAAAAAATCCAGTTTGGTTTTTGAGCACCTTATCAAAAGCTCATTGGTGCCCAGGACACCTGATCAACTCATCCTGCAGTGGATTCCTACCTAGGGTGGTAGAAGTGTGTATGTACCAAAGTTTAGGGGAACCACTATAAAATTCTTATGTTGTCTGGTTTGCCTTTGTTTCTTTTCATTATTATTCTTGCTGTGTGTTTGCTCTAATCTCTAGGATATATCTCACTTTCACTCTCCTTATAGGTTGGCGCCTAAGGAGATGGCGGAGCTAAAGGTTCAACTTGAGAAGTTGTTGGAGCAGAGCTATATGCGTCCAAGTTCAATGCCTTGGAGCGCACCGGTCATTTTCGTTAAGAAGAAGGACGAAATTTTGCGGCTCTGTATTGACTATAGAGAGCTTAACAAGTTAATGGAAAAGAACAAGTACCCTATTGTAACGGCCCAGGCCCATACCTATGTTTGCCACCAGGACCGCTACAAGGTTGCAGCCCAATACACCCCAACGCCTCTTCCGCCTGTTTCTCAATAAGGTATGTTGTTGGCGCTAGGTATCGAACCCGCAACCCTTGATAGCCAACTCATCCAACAACGTTATCACTAATTGAGCTGCAGCTAAGTTGGTGATAGCGCTGTTGGATGAGTTGGCTATCAAGGGTTGCGGGTTCGATACCTAGCGCTAACAATGTGCCTTGCTGAGAAACATGCGGGAGAGGCGTTGGGGTGTATTGGGCTGCAGCCCTGTAGCGGTCCTGGTGGCTGACGTAGGTACGGGCCTGGGCCGTTACACCTATCCCAAGGCTTGATGATCTTTTGGATCAGTTAATCGGGTCATTGGTGTACTCAAAATTGGATCTTAAGTCCGATTACTATCAGCTGAGGATAAGGGAGAGTGATATCCCAAAGACAGCATTCGGTACAAGGTATGGGCATTTCGAGTTTACAGTCATGCTGTTCAGGCTGACTAATCTGCCATCAGTGTTCATGGATCTGATGAACAGAGCGTTCAGGGAGTACTTAGACCATTTTGTGATCGTCTTTATTGATGACATATTGGTGTACTCGCAGTGCGAAGAAGATCACTTCAAGCATCGGCATTTGGTTTTGGTGATGCTGAGGAGGAACGAACTATACGTAAAGTTCTCCAAATGCGAGTTTTTGTTATCCTCAGTTGCGTTCCTTGGTCACATAGTCAGTGGTGAAGGGATTGCGGTAGAACCAGCGAAGAAAGTTGCGATACGGGTGTCGCCTGTGTTGTCTTCGGTAGTGGAAGTCCGGAGTTTTCTGGGGCTTGCCGGCTATTACAGGCGCTTCGTAGAGAAATTCTCACAGATAGCGTTACCTCTCACGACTTTGACCAGGAAATATCAGAAGTTTGTTTGGAAGCAGGAGTGCGCACAAGATTTTGAAGATTTGAAGAGTCGGTTGACCACGGCACCAGTGCTAAGTTCGCCGAGTGGGATCGAAGGCTTTGAGATCTACAGTGATGCTTCGGTCTGAGTGCTGCTGCAGCATGGAAGTGTTATTGCGTATGGCTCGCGCCAGCTAAAATTGCACGCGAGGAATTATGTGATCCACGACTTGGAGTTGGCTGCCGTGATTTTTGCGCTAAAGCTGTGGAGGCATTATTTGTACGGTGTAAAGGTCGATATTTATACCGACCACAAGAGCCTGAAATACCTGTTAGACCAGAAGGATCTGAATTTTTGGCAGCAGAGATGGATGGAATTCCTGGGGGACTATACATTCAAAATTCTTTATGTGCCCGAGAAAGGCAATACAGTTGCGAATGCGTTGAGTCACAGGGCTCCGGCGCAAGCCAACTGGTTGTCGGTTCTTGACGAGTGGTTGATTTGAGAGTTGGGGGCGTTAGATATCTCTTGCGTTGACAAGCAGACTAGCGCCGAAGTGCTATTGAACTGGATGGAAATTCAGTATGACACGACTGATCGGTTTGGCAGGCTAGGGTTTTGGTTAACATCATGAAGCAAATCATGGATGCAGCTTCGGATGGGTCAAATTCCCAATTTACAGTGGTAGATGGATTGCTATGGAAGGACAGTCGTTTGGGCATCCCAAACGTGGGTAATTTACGGGTGGAGTTGATGTACGAGGCTCATCATACCAAGTACTTGATTCACCCAGGGAGCACGAAGATGTACTGAGATCTGAAGAAGTTGTTCTGGTGTTCAGGACTCAAGAAGGATGTGGCACTATATGTGGAGAAGTGTCTGACTTGCGCCTTAGTGAAGGCAGAGTGCCAAAACCCAGGGGTCTCTTGAAGTATTTGCCTATTCTAGAGTGGAAGTTTGACGACATTTCGATGGACTTTGTGCATTGTTTGCCAAGGTCGCAGAAGGGAAATGACGCCATCCGGGTGATCGTAGATCGATTGACAAAAGATTCGCACTTCATTCCGCATAAGAAGGACGATTCGGTGGAGAAGATGGCGAAGCTTTACGTGGATAACATTTTTAGACTGCATGGTGTGCCCCGGAACATCGTGAGCGATAGAGATAGTCGTTTTACATCCAATGTTTGGAGGTTGGTGCAGCAAATGCTGAGAACTAAGTTTAAGTTCAGCACAGTCTTTCATCCGTAGATGGATGGGCAGACCGAGAGGGTTAATAGGATGTTGGAGGACATGCTTTGCATGTGCGTCCTGGTCTTTGGAAAGCAGTGGGAAGATCATCTATATTTGGTGGAGTTTGCGTACAACAACAGCTACCAAGCGAGCATACAAATGACGCCCTTTGAGGCCCTATATAGTAGAAAATGTCGCACTCCATTGTCGTGGTTGGAAACGGGTAAGGTGAGTTTGTACAGAAAGCAAGAGGTGGAAAGAACTACTTCATTGGTACAAACCATTCAAGAGCGTTTGTTGATCGCACAAGATAGACAAGCTAAATACTACAATACTAAGCATTAGAACGTGGAGTTCACGGTTGGCGATTGGGTGTATTTGAAGATAAAGCCGTCCAAGGGTGTTTCACGGGTACGACGCTTGAAGTAGCTGAGCCCGAGATACTTTGGACCATTTGAGATTCTGGAGCGGATCGGTGAAGCGGCTTATCGTCTAAGTCTATCAGTGGAGTTGAGTGGTCTACACGATGTATTCCACATATCACTGTTACGGAAGGCGGTGCAAGAGCCTTCGCAGGTGATCGCAGTTGATCAAGTACCGGTGGATGAAGGATTAGCGACAAGGGTCAAACCCGTTCGTATTGAGGACTCTGAAGTAAAGCGACTTCGTAACAAGGAGATCAGGATGGTCAAAGTTCGTTGGGCTAATTGCGGTCGGTAGGAGCACTCATTGGAACATAAGAAGACCATACTTGAGGAGTACCCAGAGTTATTCCACTCAGGTACCACCTTTGGTTTTCTGTATCTTTTCCTTTGGTAATTTCGTGGACGAAATTCTCTTAAAAGGAGAGAGTTGTAACGCCCCGAAACTCAAAAGAGCAACGAGCAGCGTTTTTAGGCGTGTTTGGGCCTTGGTAAAGTCACACGGTCTAGGACATGGGCATGTACTAGGGCTGTGTCAGGCGCGTGTTCAACGTCTCGCCGAGCACTCAATGATTTTCACTGGATGAGCATTAAGTGAGGGAACACGGACAGACACACGGGCGTGTTAGTGGTCGTGTCCTGCTCAGGCAGTTTGCTGGATTGTGCTGAGAAAGTTACACAGCTTGGGACACGGGCGTGTCTAGCACACAGCATGTGACACGGGCGTGTCACATGGCCGTATCCTTCTCGGGACGTTTTGGACCTTTGTCGATGGAGTAACACGCCCAGCTACACGGCGTGTACTGGATGTCAGGGTGTGTAAGGCCTGACACGGGCGTGTCGAGTACCCATGTTCTTTTTAGGACGCTACTGTTATGACGACAAATGAGTTACACGGCCTTAGACAGGGGCGTGTTGCAAGCTGTGTTCGGACCAGGAATTTTATTTTGAATGTGAATCATGGTCATTCGTTTCCTTATTTTGAGATCCAACGGCTCAGGGTTATCCAGGCTTGGATATACCCGGGATTAGGGCTTAGAAACCCTCATTCTCTTGAGTTCTATCTCTTTCTAACTTCTAGAGAGAGGGGAGAGCATGAAGGAAGAAGGAGGGGAGATCCGGTCGCCGGAGGAGATTCGGAGCGCCAAATCGCAAACCGAGTCCTGATCTATTGAGGCGAGATCATCGCGGTGCTTTCCATCCGTGTGGATTTCCAGGGCGCTGAAGAGGAATGCTAGGGTAACGATTCTCTACTTGAGCATGTGAAGCTCTTCTTCTTTTGCATAGGGAAAACCCGCTCCCGCGAGTGTGTGGCGAGTTCGCGGTATTCCTTAGGGTAGATATTTAAAGTCCCACTTATTTTCATTTAGAGTCCGAAATCGAGAAACGGACATAGGCATGGTGTGTGAAGCCTAATCGGACATGTTGGTCTGGATCGGTGATGTTTTACTATGCATGATTAGCCGGAGAAGACTCCGAGCCTTTGGTTGTTTTCGGGTTTCTACATGGTAGATTACAACAGGGATCCTTAGGGATTAACCCTAAGGCGCACCTAGAAAACTGGGCGGAAACGCATTCTTGCCATCTTGGCGACCTGGGAGCCAGCTTTGAACATAACTGGGTTATGTGATTGTGTGAACGAATTTGGGATCCGACGAAGTTTGACCCGCGCTCTTGTCTTAAGTTTGACAGTGCAGCATGAGCAACGGGCTTGTGGAACAGGACCAGGGCTATGTGGTTTGGTGACAGATACCTGAAAAAGGGACTTGCCACTGTCATAGTCTTGTGAGTCTTAGGCTTAGGTCGGAAAGACTAAATGCTTACGAGATTTTTAGTCCAAGGGATGGTGGTGAGAACTTGGTTTTGACCAGGTTCACCGATTTAGTTCCCTGAGAGCACGGGGTGTGTGGCCGTGTGATCCTGCACCTGTGATGTTGTATTTATTCACTATATTGCGTGTTATGCTAACAAGTACAGGGAAGGAGATTTGCCACCCCGAGTTTGGGGGCAGAATCGTTATAATTTGGTCGGCTTTAGTTGACCGTTATTTTTGTTTGTCACCATTCCGGTGAATTGTGCTGGTAGGTGCTGCGGAGCCGAGTGGCAAATAGCGGGCCAAAACCCAAGTTGCTGAGCCGGCCCTCAAAGCCTTGTTTGTTTCCTTGTTTAAATCATATGTGGCCGCCCTGCGAGCCTAAGTCTGTAAGACACTATTTAAATTTGGTGAACTATTGTAAGGCCATAAGGCCAGTACTTTTGTGTATTTTTTAGTTCATTCCTGCTTGGTTGTTGTGGACATTCGTGCTTGTGGCTGGGTTCTTGCTTTCACAACTTAATAATTTCTTCTGCTAGATGCTCTTTGTAGGATATGTGTATTGGTTGAATGGTTTAATCTAGTAACTCGTCGGTCCGTCCGTGGTATATGGCGTCGGGCCCCGGCCAGACCTACCGTTATATGCTATATGACGGATAGGGGTGTTACACGTTACATCACTTGGAATATCTGTCCTATCAATGTTTCAAGTACTAATATGCATGCATGAACTTGAACATACATCAAATAAACACTGTGTATATCATTGGCATGTTTGACTTCTTAAAATCTTCTTCAAATCTTGGACATTGTGGGGGAATGGAACCAACAATCTTCCCCTATTTCAAGAAGTTAAAACCCTTAATAAAAACTCTGAGTCAATGATATACACTAACATATGCCGCAATAAAACATTAAGTTGGAAAACATATAACAATAGTACAAGTTATAGTTACCACACTTCCTTGCCTGCAGGGTGAACATCATCACACATGCTCCACCTGAATTGCTGCTGCCTGGCCTTGATCGTATTGATCATTTTCTTCATACAGATCTAATACCACTTGTATCCTTCTATCCCTCTCATTTGTATCCTTCTCTCCTGCTTTTTGACTTCTGCAAATAGTCATGGAGGCTCTAATTATCTGCTCCCCCTTTTTTAGTACAGATAAGAAACCCTTTCAGCAGTTGAACCACTTGAGAGTGTTGGAGGTATGCTACTTCTCTCCTTTTAGGATACCACCAGAATCTATCTCTACAAGTGCTGGACTAGCTCCCCCTCAACTGAAGCATCATCTATCATGCTTTCTGGTAGACATTCTAGTGTATACCAGTCTGGATAGTACTTGAATATGATACCACGGATGGTATACCACTTGAAAGTTCTTTATTCCACTGAAGAACAATTCCACCTGTAAGAAATAATATAACCTTCAACAACATGAGGAGTAACTGAAGCTATACCAGGTTCAATATGCCCAACTCAAACTTGAAGGTATTGAACTTTGCTTCATCTAGTGGATTAGTGAAGATGATAGCCACTTTCTTGTCTATAGGGACAGACTCAAGGTTGATATCTTCACATTCCACATGCTCCCTAATGAAATGATATCTTATCTCAATATACTTAGTCATACTGTGTGAGACATGATTCCTAGCAATTAAGATGACATTAGTAGAATCATAATATAGGCGACTTCTACTTATCTAGAGGTTATAATACTAGAGTTGATGCTGGATCCACAACAACTAAGCACAGTAGCTACCTCCTAAGATGTACTCTGATTCTTGAGTTTAGATTGCAACACTTGTTTGCTTCTTGCTGCTCCAAGACACTAGTCTTCTCCCAAGAACTAACAGGTACCAGAAGTGTTCTTCCTAACCTCTTTTCATCCTACAAAATCTACATCTGAATAGCCCATTAGTTCAAACTCCCCATTCCTAGGATACTATAGTCCAAGATTTGGTGTGCCCTTAAGATACCTCAAAATCCTCTTTACAGCAGATAGTGAGATTGTTTAGGGAAAGCCTGATACCTAGCACAAACACATGTAGCATACATGATGTCTGACCTACTTGTAGTTAGATATATAAGGGAGTCAATTATCCTCTTATACAAAGGTTCATCAACAGGTTTCCCTTCCTCATCTTTGCCTATAGGCATACTTGACCCCATGGGAGTTTTCACGGTGGAGGAATTCTCCTTACCAAACTTCTTGATTAACTCCCCGGTGAACTTAGACTAGGATATGGACAAGCCATCACCAGTCTGTCTATATTGGAGACCCAAGATGAACTTAAGTTCACCCATACTGCTCATCTCAAACTTTCCTTGCATAAGTTTGACAAACTTTCTGCAAAGTTTTTCATCAGTAGATCCAAAGATAATGTCATATATATATAATTGGACTACGATTATCTTACCCTAAGATTCCCTTAGGTATAAGGTCTTGTCTATCTTCCCCCTTGAGAATTTGTTCTTAATGAGGAAGCTGGACAATGTCTCATACTATGCTTTAGAGGCTTGCTTCATCCCATATTGAGCTTTCTTAAGTTTATAAAAAGAATCAAGAGTGTTAGGAACAACAAAACATGGAAGTTGCTCAACATAGACTTCTTATTTTAAGTCACTATTTAGGAAGGCTGACTTCACATCCATTTGGTAGACTTTGAATCTTTTGTGTGCAGTATATGCAAGGAACAGTCTGATGGCCTCCTATCTAGCTACATGGGAAAAGGTTTGATAAAAATTAATACCTTCTTCTTGCATATACCCCTTAGCTACTAGCCTTTCCTTATTCTTGATTATAATGTCATTTTCATCAAGTTTATTTTCGTTAATCCACTTGACTCCTATGATATTATGTCCTTGTGGTATGGAAACCAGCTTCCAGAGCTTGCATCTCTTGAACTGGTTCAGGTCCTCTTGCATAACAACTATCCAAAATTGATCTATGTTAGCCTCTTCAAATATCTCTATCTTAACCTGTGATTTGAAGCTTAAGTATAGTGTTGTGTTGATACTTCTGCTCCTGGTCAACACTCCTTCGCTAGCATCACCAATGATCTGGCGGCTTGGATGATCCCTTAGATGCCTGATTGCTGGAGGAAATCGTCTTTCATCAACAACTTTAGGAGCAGCTTCTTGCTGATCTTCATCCACTTCAAGTGTGCCTGGTAGTTCTTATGGAATATCCACTTTATCTTAGATTACTGTAGCTGTTTCCTTGATGGTCTGCTTATCCATCATCTATTCTATACTTGCAGTACTAGATGAGGGGCATTGTAGCTCTCTGTTAATCATAGTAAACTCATCAAAGACTACATGTACATATTCTTCTACAACTTGGATTTTCAAGTTGTAGATCATATAGACTTTACTATGATTATTATACCCAACAAAAATCCCTTTAAAGAAATTGGCAGCAAACTTAGTCACATAGGACTTCTCATTGTAAAGCACATAGCACTTACTACTAAAGATTCTATGATAGCGTGGGTTTGGTTTTCTGCCCTTCACGATCTCATAGGGAGTCTTTTTGTGGCTCTTAGTTCAGGAGGCCTTGTTGAGGACATGACATGTAGTATTCACTGCCTCAGCCCAGAAATATTGTGGGAGAGATTTATCACTCAATAATGTTCTTCCAGCCTCTATGAGAGTCCTATTTTTCCTCTCAACAATCCCATTTTGCTGGGGAGTTCTTGGAGAAGAAAATTCTTTATGAATCCCTTGCTCTTCACAGAACTTTGTCATGCTTTCATACTAGAATTCAGTTCTATGGTCACTTCTGATTTTTACCACTAAACTATTAAGCTCATTCTGAATTTGCGTGACAAACTTGATGAAGATATCAACGGTTTCATTCTTTTTCTTGAGAAAGAATACCCAAGCAAACCTTGAATAGTCATCAACAACCACAAGGGTGTAGACTTTCCTACCATGACTATGAGCTGGCATAAAACAAAACAAGTCCATATTCAAGAGGTAAAAACAACTCACAAAGTCTTTGGTCCCAATTCCCTTGAAAGAGGCTTTGGTCTCCTTGCCCTTTTAGTATGCTGAGCAAATACCCTCCTTTGTGCACTTCACATTAGGACCATTCCTAACTAGCTCTTGACAAAAGAGGTTGCCAATGGCCTTATAATTCAAATTAGCTAGCATCTTGTACTATTGCACATAATATGAGACTTTCTCATTAGCTACTAGACAACTAGGAGAGTCTGCATCTAGACAAAAAAAGTTTAAACAATAAACATTTCCACTCCTAGTGCCTGTAAAGATGACCTCTTGGTCCCTTGACCTCTTAATCTAGCACTCATCATTATGGAAGACAACAATATAGCCAAGATTAGAGATTTGGCTTATGGTTATGAGATTATGTTGCAACCCTTCAACATAAGCCACTTTTGTGATGGTGACTATTCCATTGGTAATCTTACAATAGCCTCTAGTCACCCCTCTATCTGAACCACTAAAGATAACCTTGGGTCAATCTTTCACTATATTATACTCCTTTAAGTTGATCCTTGTCCCAGTCATGTGCCTGGAACAACCACTATCCATATACCATATAGCGGTATGGGCACTTGGACTAACCTGCATCACACAATTAACTTTACCTTAGGACCCTAATATCTATTAGGTCTTAGGTGCATGTTAGTCTGAAAAAGAACTTGTCTACCAGCATCATTTTTGAATGGTGGACAAATAGATTCTATCGACACACTAGGATTGTGCCAGAAGTCTATAGCAAAGTGGCCCACTTATTCATGAATGTTGTATCTTCTCTTCTGTGCAGGCCTTGAAGTTTGGTTAACTGCTGACTGAACACTAGGAAGTGGAGCAGTAACCTTCTTCAGATTCCTTTGAGCGAGGATCTGAATGAAGGAAAGTCTTCTAGCTGGCTTATTTGGCTTGTTCTGAGTGCCATCATCAGTAATTTTCTTTACAGAAAACATGCTCTTTATAGCATCAGAAATGCCTAAATTAGTCTTGATGTTAGGATGACCCTCAGTCTGAATCTTAGCTGTAAGGTTCTGAAACTTGGCTGTAACCACATTCTTGAGATTGGGGGCTGGAGCACAAAAACAAATGGTCTAGGATGGGCCATTTTAATTTATTCATGGGCATCCTTAAAGGCACTCACCCTATTATACCTTCCACCATGGTTGTGAACACTTTTGTTCACACCAGTGGATCTGCCATACATTCAGTGATCATAGATGCTTTATTGGTCATATATGTTTGAAAGCAATTGAACTTTCCTAAAAGGAATGGGAGGCTTGGAAGCAAGATGCTAAGCTGGAGCTGGAGCCTTGCCTTCCCATTAAAGGAGCAACTCTTGTACTTCCCTTGATTCCCAACCCCTCCTTACCCTTCTGATAGGAGAAGGATCCTATCAAGGGTAACACAGTACTTGGCTTCGAATAGCTAGCCACTATTCTTTTCTCCCTCTCTAGCCTCTCTTCAAGATCCCTGATGAGACTATTCTTGAACTTGATGGAGCCTATCTAGATGATATTCATGAACATAAGTTGTCTAAGTTCACTGTCCTTCTAATTCAGCAAAGATATTGTCTTAGTCAGCTGGGAAGAAGCTAGCTTCAGAGAGGCAATCTTCACAGCTTGCTTCTTAGACAACTTCTTGAACTTTTAAATGGCATCCAAAAGTTCTCCATACCCGTCAATCAATTGATTGACATCTCCTTCTCATTCAGAATCATCTTCACCACTGGATGAAGTAGCTTCTGTCTAGGGACTAGTCTTATATCTAAAATCAGGAGAAGTGCTTGATAGAGAATTTACCTTGCTTTAACCAGGCTGATCTTGGCCAGATTACTCATCAATAATTGTCATCAACCCATAACAACTATAGGCATCTTCTTCATCAACATCAGCCACCTCTAAATCACTGTCTTAGTGTGATAGAGGGGCCCTGATACCTATCCTGGCAGCAGGATAGTCTTTATCTGATGCTACAGCTTATTGTTCAGCTACAACAGCAACAAATCCAATATATGCCTCTTCTTCTTCAGACTTAGATGAGGATGAGTCTGTTCAACTCTTTTCTTTCTTAGTAATGAAGGAATTCTCCTTCTTACCCTTGACTGGTATTTATTCTTCTCACCTGCCTCCGTCCTCTTTATTGGGAATTCAGCTATCACAAGCCATGGTTTGCTGTAACAATAGTACACAACTTTAGAGGAATTATATTTACTAGATTTAGAATCATACCTGTCAGCCTTGGAGTGATTCTTCCTGCGATAAGAAGAGGTAGAAGGTCTACTCTTATACTATTTCTTCTTCATCAGCATCTAAAAGTGCCTGGAGAAGGCAACAAAATCCTCATCAGACATGTTGTTGTCTGATGTATCTGACTCTGAGCTATCTGAATCAGCTGGTCTTCTTCGAGTGGAGAGAATCCTCTCCTTACTCTTCTTGATGCTGTCTGCCTTGAATGCCAAGGACTTTTCCTTGGCTTGGGATCTGTTGGTGGCCTCCTCCTCTTTTCTTGCAGCCAGCTGCATCTCATAAGAGAGCAGCTTCCCAAACAATGTTGGGGAAGAGTATCAGTAAACTTGTCCACTTCTCTTATGGCACATATCTTAGTATCCCATTCTTTAGTGAGATATCTTAGGAACTTGTCATTTTTTTCATAATGACTGAAGATCCACCCGTAGGTCCTCTGTTCATTTATGATCCTAAAAAATCTTTCATATTAGGTAGCTATGTTCTCTTTTAGGGATTGCCTGAAAGTCTCATACTCCTGGTTAAGCATGTACTTTCTATCATCTCTTACCTCTTCAGTACCCTCCATGTAGACCACAAGGGTGTACCATATCTCCTTAGAGGTCTGGCAGTGGACCAAGTTCTAAAATGTTGAATCATCTATGGCACTAACAATAATATTTTGTGCCCTCTTGTACAATAAAGCTAAGATGACTTCATCCTTTATCATCTCTAAGTATTTTTTGGGTTTCTAGACTTTGGCATCAAGAAATGAGACCTTCATAGGGATGATGGGTCCCTCCTTGACTGTCACAAAAATCCTAAGGTCATAGGATACAATAATTAGCCTGACCCTCTCCTTCAAAATTCAAAAATTCTCTTTCCTGCAGATGGGGAGTTTCATGGAGCCTAGCTCCTTATGGTTCCCTCCAGAACCCATAAGTACAGAACTGTAGCTACTCTTGGAGATCACTCAGATTGTTAAAAAATTTTTGAGAAACCTCCCTCTGATACCACTTGAAAGTCTTTTTTTCAAGGTATCTAGCAATCTAGAGGGGGGGGGGGGGTTGAATAGTTTCTTAGTTTCTTATGACTTTCTTTTATTTTTTTCCTTAAGTGCTTAGTGTGTTAGTAGTTATCAGCTTTCAAGAACCTAAAATAAAGAAACAACACAAGAAGCACACAAAATATATAATGGTTTCCCAGATTATGGGTACGTACACTCTCCTTCCACCTTTCTGACTTCTATTTAGATAACTCACTACTCCAAAACTTAGCTCCAAGAGCTTACACCTTAGATCCCACAGGATCTCCTAGTCTCCTCCAAGACTTACTGTTAGAACACCCTATTATTAATTTGGGTCAGGATCACTATATCTATAGGATTATTGCATTGACCTTGTTGTATAGAGTAAAGGTCAACTAGTTAAGGTCTAAGGCTTAGGACTTAGATTTGAAGCTTTCCCCAAGACCTCCTAGTTCAGATTAGAAGCCCAGATATAGAGTTAAACTTGTCGTCGAGCTCAGATCGACGAAGCGTCGAACCCAGTTCGACTATCTCTGAGTTCAGGTCGACGAGGCATCGAACTCAGTTCGACGATCGCTGAGCTCAGATCGACGTTTTCTATCTAAGACTAGTTCCAATATCTCTGAGCTCAGTTCGACGATAGTTGAGCTCAGATCGATGATTATCTTTTGAGATCACCGATTTCTTGAATTCTGTCAGTTTGTTTAGGATTTCCAATGTCTTCAAGTCAGAGCATTTAATGAAGAAGATTTGTAGCTATTATATTAAATCTGGAGCAAGTTTCAAGGAGATAAAGAAGGAATTTTATTTAGGTTTTTCATCCAGAGACAGTTGACATTTAAGGAAAACATTTATGTTTTTGCTAACAGCTATCTAGTAGATATGAAGACTGGATTTCATTTTATGATTTAGATCAAAGAAGAAATACAGACAGACAGATAGAAGAAGAAAAGAAGATCAATAACACTGAATAAAGAACAAGCTTGTATTCTTTCTGATTCTTTCTGATTCAAAGTTTCTCAAGTCTTTATCATTCGTACTCCAGACAACACACATTTCAGTTGTTGTTGAAATCATCTTTTGCTGGAGCATTATTTTCATTGAAGACCTATCACCCTTGCAAAGCTTCTATTCCTGAACTCTTGCAAATCTCAGGGGGAGCTTCGACAACATCAACATCCACTTGTTCTTCTCTCTGATTGTTGACAAAGAAGACAACCTAAACTTTTTCTTTTTCTTTCCTGTAAAAGGGTTCTATAAACTCCCTTCAAAAGTTTTCTTTTGGTTTTGATACTTGATCAAAACTCAGTGGTGGCAAGACACTTGATCAAAAAATCTTGTTTAGTTTTTGAGCACCTGATCAAAAGCTCATTGTGCCCAAGACACCTTACCAACTCATCCTGTAGTGGATTCCTATCAAGGGTGGTAGAAGAGTGGATGTACCAAGGTTTTGGGGAACAACTATAGTTCCTTGTGTCTTTTGGTTGCTTGTTAATTTGTTTGCTGTGTGCTGTGGATTTGTTTCTTGTATTTGTTTTATTCTGATTACTGTTAAGCACTCTACACTAAGTAAATTAAGTCTTCCACTGCTAAAGTAATTTTTAAATTTGCAAAATTATTCTAAAACACTCTATTCACTTCCCTCTAGAGTGAAGGGTTGATCTTACACTCACTTTCACTTACAACTCAGGCTAAAGCCCAACCTCAGAGCAAACTTGCTCCTACAACTCAGTGATCAACTGATCACCTACCTCAGGCCCTAAGGCCCTATAACTCTTGATTGGAGGATGGCCCTACATCAGATCCACAAAGGATCCTACCTCAAAGAGAATGACTCTCCTACAGCTCAGACACAAAGGCCCTACCTCAGATCCAAAGGATCCTATAACTCAGTCACAAGTGCCCAACAACTCATAGAGAATGACTCTCCTATCTCAGGCTCAAGAGCCCTATGTAGGATCAAGCACATACCCAACTGTTCCAAAAGCCCAGGTTATTAGAAAGGGCATTATTTAATTTCTTAAATAAGTAGCAGAGTTCCACTGGTCAATTGAAGGAATGTCGGATCCAACAATCCCCCCACAGCAGCCAGCACAATCCGTCGGCTCTGAGGTGGGGTTACCACATATCCATGGTTGTCTTACCCGCCGAACCCATAGGTAGAAGGAAAAAATAAGGATTTAATAGTGCCCCGCAGACTTGAACCCGTGACCTCCTCTGATTCGAAATGTTGGATCAAGCTCATACCCAACTGTTCCAAAAGCCAGGACTGTTGGAAAGGGCGCTACATAATTTCTTAAATAAGTAGCAGAGTGCCACAGGTAAAGTAAATGAATGCCAGACCCAACACCCTACCTCAGATCCAAAATGGATCCTACACTCAGAGAGTATAAGTCTCCTACAACTCAGGCAAAACTTCCCTACCTCAGGCTCAAAATCTCTACAGCTCAGATCCAAAAGGATCCTACAGAAATACAAAGGTTTTAATTAATTTGGCATAGAGAAATTTCTCTGTATCTGCTACTAGAGCTGAGTTATCTCAACTCTAACTATCTTCACAGCAGTAGAAAGATGTTCTTCAATAAATGGCTGCCTCTACTAGAAGTATCTCAGAAAACTGTTTCTGAATTTGTTGTAAAAGACTGAAGATCTACTAGGTATTGAGTTCATTAAACAACTAATCTGAATCTGTAGAAGACTGAAGGCTCTCCTCTCTTTCTTTATCAGAAGTGTTTCTGAACTTGCTATAGTAGAAGAAAATGCTACAACTAACTAAACTTTTAGTTCAACTGATCGACTTCAAGCTTTTTCCCGACAACCATGGTGACGAAGATGAAGTCCATCCGCTCTTTTTCTTTTTGAAACAAAACCCTAAAAGTTGAAGTTCAACATCTAAAAACTGTGCATTTTATCTTCTACCGAGGAATGGGTCCAAGAGGGAGTGGGGACCACCTGCAGTTGACAGCTGCACCTTTCTTTAACAGAAGAAGACGTACAGTAGCTCTCCGGTAGTATTTGTAATGTTCTGTAGCTTTCCTGCATGTTTTTTGAACGATGTTGACTCTATTAACTTTGGCTGACGTCATCGGTTATGGACTTACCCAATTTCTTTAATCCACTCTAGGCGTTGAGTGAAAAAGCTTCATTCAACGCCAAAACCCTTAGTAAACTTTCTGAATCATTCTGCATCATAGGTGTTGTTGGAACCTTAGGTTCTGATTTGGGTTAGGATCACTATTAAGATTATTAGTTTGACCCAAAATGTATAGTCTAAGGGTCATAGGATTCTCCAGGTGTACATCAAAAGAATCCAAGAAGAAAGTGCAGAAAAATTCAAGAGAAGTTCAGTTTTGAAGTTCGGAATTCTAGCTTACAAAAATAGCTGAACGGAGTTCAACTATAGTCGAACGGAGTTCAACTATAGTCGAACGGAGTTCAACTATAGTCGAACGGAGTTCAACTATAGTCGAACGGAGTTCAACTATTTCTTTGTTCAGCTCTAAGAAAATAGAAAACTCAGATACAGGTCAACTATAGTCGAATGGAGTTCAACGATAGTCGAACAGAGTTCAACTATAGTCGAACGCAGCTTAGAGAAAGCTTTTAGATTAAATTTTGGTGATTTCCTGTGTAGTTATTGGTGACAGTTGGCTAGAGTTATTCAAGGCTTAAGTAAAGGAATTTACAGCTAATATATTTAATGCTAAATATTCTTATGAATATAGCCGTTGGGAGGCTGCATTAAATATGAATCAATTCAGAGATTTATTGTCAGTTACCTTTCCAAGACAGTTTCCTTTCTTGGAAATGTCTATGCCGTATCAGACAAGAATTAAAATGACTTTCCTCAGCCCAGTGGATACATATATATATTATATACAGAAGATAAAAGAGATAGAGAGAGAAAAAGCAGGAAGACTTTTTCTCTCTACAAAAGAAGAACTCTACAACACGTTTTCGGACAGAGGAAATCAACTTCATCTTCTTCTTTCTGATCCAGGCTTTCAAGAGACAACATATTCAAATTTTTCTACAGAGCTTGCTGGATATTTTCATCTAGTTGAAGGCCTACACCCTGAAGCAAAGCTTCCCAGCATTCCTTAACTAATACATATTTTCAGGGGGAGCTTTGACATCATCATCAACTATTGAATCCACTAGTCTTCTCTCATTTGATTTGAGAACAGAGAAGAATATCATCAACTCCTAGTTTTCTAAACTGTGTACAGGGTTATTACTCCCTTCAAAAGTAAACCCCTTTGGTAGCAGGGCACCTGATCAAAAACCTGTGTTTGCTTTTTGGGCACCTGATCAAAAGCTCAAAGGGTCTTTAGATCTACCTGAATCAGATCTATTGGTGGCAGGGCACCTGATCAAAAACCTATAGTGGATTCCTACCAGGGTGGTAGAAGAGTGGACGTACCTATTGAGAGGGAACCACTATAGTTTCTTGTATCGTCTGGTTTGCCTGCTCTGTTTTCTTCCTTATGTGCTGTGAATTTTATTTTCTAAAAAGTCTTAAGCATATCAGATCTATCACCTCACTTTCAATTAGTATCAGAGGGAGGTTGACTAACTGTAGAGGCTAACACCTGAGTCACAAGATCTAGATAGATACCAAGTTTATAGACATTCACTTAATGGCCCAGTACAAAGATTATTCTAACACCAGACCTCCAGTTTGTAACTTAGCTAAGTTCAGCATCTGGAAGGCAAGGATTAGGCTTTTTATGAACTCTATTGATGAAGCCATTTATAATTCTATCTTGTCTGGTCCCTTTACACCATCTGCAGCTACAGAAGCAAAAAAATTGCAAAAGATGGCTGATGCTCAAGCAATGGATATACTGGCTCAATCTATGTCAGATGATATTTTTAAGGAAGTGGCTGAATGCACTTCAGAAAAGGACATCTAGGACTCCCTCACAACAATGGTTGCTGAATCAGCTAAAAAGAGAAAATATGATGCTGAAACTTGGAGTGACTCTGAAGTTTCATCCTGTACAACATAGGATGAAGAAGAAACAAGAGCAAGATAGTTTTGCCTGATGGCAATAAATACTTCCTGCAGCAAATCTGATGATGAATCAGATTTTGAAGAATCAGAAGCAGAATCAGAAGAGGATCAGGTTATCTCTTCCTTTGATTTCTCCTCAAAACTTTTTAAAGATGATTTTAAAGATTTATGCAATGATTTAATTCAATCTGAGAAGGAAATAAAACTTCTCAGAGAAAAATTGAATATTTTATCTTCTGAAAATACAAGTATTAAAGAAGATTTAAAAATTGCTCTAGAAAAAATAAATTCTCAAGAATCAACTATATGGAAAGAAAAACATGATAAAAATAATCAACATTCTGAAATAATTCAGAAACCCAAAAGAAAGAGAAATAAACATAAAAACTTTAATAAAAATATGTTTTTACAAAAATCGTCGGACCTTGGTCGACGATCTCTGCATTTCTTGTCGACCGCTGATCGACGATCTCTGAACCCAGATCTTGAGTTTAAACACTCAGCATACAGGGATCGACGATATCATCAAGAATCGTCGACCAGAGGTAGATGATCGTGGAACACATATAATAGCCAACATTTATCTGTGAACCGAGATCGACGATATCAATACAGGTCATCGAACGCTGATCGACGATCTCAATATAAATCGTCGAACTCAGATTTTCAAAACAGAAATTTTTATTCTTTTGAAAATAATAATCAATCTCAAAATTGTATCTATCCTCACTTTCAATCCTTTTACCCAATGGTACATCTCTCATAGAAAATTTCACCCATTAGGTTATAAAGATCAACCTACATGCTCTTTTATTTCTGATTATCATGAAATAAAACCAAGACCCAAGGTGACCTGGGTCAAGAATTTCTAACCTCTTATTTTCAGGAAAAGACCCTTCAGTGCAGGGGTAAGTATATAAGGGGAGATTGTTTAGAAGGCTACAACAATAGGGGGTGATTGAATCAGAGGTTACTGCAGTAGTAGTTTAAGTTATTAAAAAATCTGGGGAAGATATTAGAGAAATTATTGGAACCACATTTCAGTTGAAAGGAAATGAGCTCAGTTGAAGATTAAAATCAGAACAGCTACCGAACATATCAGTTTTTGTTCTTAGATTTATATTTCAAAACATTGTTGTTTCTCTATAAAAGCACACATTTTATATTTGCTTTGTTTTTTTTGTAAATAGTATCCTCACCCAAATAGGGGGAGATTGTTGGAACCTTAGGTTCTGATTTGGGTTAGGATCACTATTAGGATTATTAGTTTGACCCAAAATGTATAGTCTAAGGGTCATAGGATTCTCCAGGTATACATTAAAAGAATCTAAGAAGAAAGTGTAGAAAAATTCCAGAGAAGTTCAGTTTTGAAGTTCAGAATTCGAGCTTACAAAAATTGCTGAACGGAGTTCAACTATAGTCGAACGGAGTTCAACTATTTCTGTGTTTAGCTCTAAGAAAACAGAACGCTCAGATACAAGTAAACTATAGTCGAATGGAGTTCAACAATAGTCGAACGGAGTTCAACTATAGTCGAACGCAGATTGGAGAAGCTTTTAGATTAAATTTTGGTGATTTCCTGTGCAGTTATTGGTGACAGCTGGCTAGAGTTATTCAAGGCTTAAGTAAAGGAATTTATAGCTAATATATTTAATACTAAATATTCTTATGAATACAGCTATTGGGAGGCTGTATTAAATATGAATCAATTCAGAGATTTATTGTCAGTTAACTTTCCAAGACAGTTTCCTTTCTTGGAAATGTCTATGCCATTTTAGACAAGAATTAAAATGTCTTTCCTCAGCCCAGTGGATACATATATATATTATATATAGAAGATAAAAGAGATAGAGAGAGAAAACAGGATCTATAAAAAGAACTCTGCAACAAGCAGGGCAACTTCATCTTCTTCTTTCTGATCCTGATGGAGATTTCATCTAGTGGCAAAAACCTGGGGGAGCTAGTGGATTCAGAGAAGAATATCATCAACCTAGTACCAGGGTGGTAGAAGAGTGGGCGTACCTATTGAGAGGGAACCACTATAGTTCCTTGTGTCGTCTGGATTGCTTGCTCTATTTTCATCCTTATGTGCTGTGAATTTTATTTTGCATTTTATTTTCTAAAAACTCTTAAGCATATCAGATCTACCACCTCACTTTCAGGTGTCGAGATCATTGAGGCAATGGCTTCACTCAACGCTTTTACACTTAGTCATTTCTTCACCTATCTGAAGGCGTTGAGTGAGCTGGCCTCAATTAACGCTTTATGTTTTTTCCTGACTTCTTTATTGGGCATTGGGTGAATTGGCTTCACTCAATGCTTCTGGACTTAGTCGATTTCTGTCTTCTTCTATGGCTTTGACTGCAGCATTAAGACTCAATGCTTTTGTTGTCTTGCTTTGAGGCCATTGAGTGAAGATTCATCACTCAACGCTTTTTTACTTGGATGCATACTGTCATCTTAGTCTTTATCATAACACGAAGCCTTCTGCTTTGGCGTTGAGTGAGCTTTGTTCACTTAACGCTTCTGGACTTTGTCGAATATTCAGCCAGCCAATACTTAGGCATTGATAGATGCAGCTATACTCGACGATGACATTGAGTGAACTGTCATCATTCAACTCATGTAGACTTGGCTATAGAATTGCTTTGTAGACTGCATGGCTTTGACTGTCCCCAACTAACTCATCACTTAATGGCATCTAGCATTTAGTGAACTGTCATCACTCAACGCCTGTGGACTTAGAAAGATTTCTGCCTCTCCACATCTTTACTTTGTGACCACCTGTCACATCACTTGGAATTCCTGTCCTATCAATATTTCAAGGACTAACCTGCATGCATGAACTTGAACATACATAAAATACAACACTGTGTATATCATTGACATGTTTAACTTCTTCAAATCTTCTTCAAATCAGGGACTTTTTGGGTAATGGACCCAAAAGTTTTTGCACTAAGTGAAGGAAATTGACTCAACGCACTCAACGCTTGGGATGAACTAACGGAATTTGGCTAAGTCTACAGATGTTGATGTCAGCAAATGTCAACAAAGTTCAAACTCATTGCAATAAGTCTACAATACATGACAAATGGAATTGTAGGCCTACTGTATGACTTTTTTTTGCAAAAGCAAAGTTACAGCTAACAACTTCAGTGGGGCCCATGGGTCAAATAGCCGTTGGACGGCGAAAGATAAAATGATTAAGGTCGGAGGAAGCAAATCAACTTTTAGGGTTTATCTTTTCGAAAAGAGGCGGGACTTCATCGTATTCCTCTGGCCATTGTTGCAGATCTTAAAGCTGAAGTATTAACCGCTGATCTAAAAGTTCAAGCAGTTAGTTGTAGCGATATTAACCTGCTACAGCAAGTTCATAAGAGTTTTCTGAGAAAGAAGATGAATCAGATCTATCTGGTTTCTTTAGTCAAGGTTAGCAGAAAGAAGAATGTAAAGAACTGTCAAATCGTTGTCTTCTTCAGCAAGATAAGAAACCCGTGTTTCTGAGTTACTTCCAGCATAAGCAATAGTTTACTGAAGATCATTTTTCTTGTTATTGTGAAGAAATTTAGGGATGAGATTTTCTCCGCTCAGGAATTAGAAGGCTCAGAGAAATATTTCTGGATTCAAATCAACACCAACCAACCACTCTCTCTGTATGATCCTTTAGATATGAGTTGTAGGCCTAATTATAAAGGCTAATTGTAGGTTCATTTATTGATCTGAGTGGTAGGTAATGTGTGCCTTATGTAGGGTAGTTTGCTTTAGTAAGGACAGTCATTCTCTCTAAGTGGTAGGGCCTTTGTGCCTGAGTTGTAGGATCCATCTTTGGATTTTAGGTAGGGCCTTGTGCCTGAACTATAGGACTATTAATTTAGTCTAAGGTAAGTTATCTTTGGAACACTGAGTTGTAGGATCATGCTTGCTCTGACGTATCACTTTGTGCTTTTGGTAGGTCTTGTAGAATACTGAGAGATCCTGGGGGATCTGAGTTATAAGCTCTTAGGAGGCGAGTTTTGGAGAAGTGCCTTATCTAACATAGTGTTAAAAAGGTGAGAGGGATAATGGATGCACCTGAAAGTATCGAGTGTCTACCTAAATCACCTAGAGGGGGTGAATAGGTGATGTTTACGTCTTTTTGTGGAATAAAAATAATCATAAATAACAAGCACACAAACACAGAGATTTTATAGTGGTTCCCCTAGTTGGCTATGTACACTGTGCCGCCTCGCCTATATCCCACGAAGGGCAGATTCCGCTACTTCACCAAACTCAAATCTCATCAAATCTTACACCTCTGAGTCGCAACTCCTACACCTCGGAGACGAAGCTCCTACCACTTGGAGAACAAACTCTCCTATAACTAGATCTGCAAACTGGATCTACAGACTCGATCCACAACCACAACTACTCTCTCGATCCACAAATGGATCTACAAAACTCGGAGCAAAATCTCATACAATATTCAAAAGAAAATTACAACAACAACACATGATTCCAATCTTGATCCGACGTTCTTTGAAAGTTGGAAGTTGAATCTTGGACAACTCGGAACCATGAAATCTTGGATCTAGAACCTTGATCTTCGACCAACAATGACAGGAGAAAAACAGATCTTGAACAAAGAAGCTATCCAGTCAACGATGTTGCCGGTGAAGAAGACGGTTCCGCATAGTTACGACCGATCGGAAGCAATTCGCGAAAATCAGTGAGGAGCGGCTGACAGAAATCTTTTTCCGGAAGTTTGAAAATTCGATTTGATAAATTAGATTTTTTGATCTCTTCTTGATTTTGAAATAATCTTAGGTATTTATAGGGAGTTTTGAAATAAAATTGCTAAAAATGTTTCCAAAACTGAAACCTATAATGTACTGTACATGGCCATCGGTTTCGAACTAGGAAGAAAAAAAACGACAAGTATTTTTCGGCAAGTTTCGTCGATTATCAGTATGATACTAACCGAATATGAAGATGATATTTGTCGAAAATGCCTTAGATAGAATAGAAGAAAAGTCTATATAAGGCCCAACATACCCGACGAGTATCGCCTAGGATACTCGTCGAATTCGGCGAGTTTCACATGGGATACTCGTCGAATTCGGCGAGTATCGCTAGTGATACTCAATGAATTTGGCGAGTATCACCAGTGATACTCAGCGAATTTGCCTTAATGATTTTTCTGCTTCTCTGCGAATTTTCCCTAAGTATACACGACGAATTCGACGGGTATCGGGAAGCATACACGATGAATCCGTCGAGTATCAAGGGGATACTAGACGAATTCGACGTGTATGACTTACCATACTCGTCGAATTTTACTTAGGTAAAATTCTCCATTTCTGACCTCTTGACTTTGTCCTCGTTTGATCCTTCTCCTGTACTTGGGATAGAAGTACATCCAAATAGAGAGATTACACGTGAGTCAACACATTAGCCTACACAATGAAGGATTACGTTGTATAGTCCTGTGTTTAATGACCCACTATAAACTGACATTGGTGTGTACTTGGCATTGTAAACCTGCAAGTACATAACTAAAAAGCAATATCAAATACAAACTCAATTCATTTTAGCTTGACTGGACCCGTCTTAAAATCAAGGTAATTGTGGATACAGTACCCAACAATACCCAAAATCTGGGGAACCCCTATAAATTCTATGTGTGCTTTTGTGGTGTGTCTTAAAAGCTGAAAACTACAAACTCACAACACACTTAAAGAAGGAAAATCGAAAGAGACCAAAAACCTATTCACCCCCTCAAGGTGTTTAGCTACCCATGAAACTAAAGAATTTCAAGTTATATCAGAGGGAGGTTGCTCAAAGAGGACTTAACAGTCTGAGTAGATCTCAAAGGGTAGCTAAAAAAGTATAGTTATGGGTTCAGGAGAGAACCATAAGGAGCTAGGTTCCATGAAGCTTCGTATCTACAAGAAGGAGAGCTTTGGATTTTTGAAGGTGTGGGTCAGGCTTTTCATGGAAGCATCTAACCCAAGGATCTTTATTACAGTCAAAAAGGGACCATTCATTTTTATGAAAGTCTCAGTTCTGGATGCAACAGCCCAGACACCAAAGAAATATTCAGAGATGACCAAGGATGAAGTCATCTTGGCAACTATTGACAAGAGAGGTCAGAACATCATAGTTAGTGATATTGATGATTCTACCTTTCAGAATCTGATTCACTATGTAACACCCCAGAAATCTCAAAAGCCAAAGTGGGGTTCAGGTTGGCTGACACGTCCTGAGACACGGGCGTGTCTCAGGGCGTGTAAGGTGTACACGGCCTGGGACACGGGCGTGTCCCTATTCTCGACAAGTACTCGAAAACTGATCGTCGTGTGTGGAACACAGCCTGGGACACGGGAGTGTCACAGGGGCGTGTTTTGCACACGACTAGGGACACGGGCATGTGCTTTAATCGTGTCCTGCTCGGGTGATTTTTGAGATTGTGTTACAGGGGTAAAACAGCCAGGTACACGGCCGTGTACTGTGTGACACAGGCGTGTCAGGCTTGACACATGCATGTCAATGCCCGTGTTCTGGTTTATTTTCAGTCGGTTGTGCACCGCTTCAGGAACATGGCCTATGACACGGGGGTGTCACAACCCGTGTTCGCCCTAGGAAATCTATTTCAGGGCTCATCAGAGCCGTTCATTTTCTTTGACCAAGATCCAATGGTCTGGGCTCTTCCCTGGGTTGATAAGGCCGGGATTGAAGAGGATAAAACTCATTTGAGTTTCAGCTTTCTCTTTCTAAAGTTAAGAGAGAGTAGAGAACAAGGCAAGGAAGAAGAAGAGGAATCCGGCCGCCAGTGGTGTTACAGTGGTCCAAATCACGAGCCGAGTTCGGATTTGCGAAGGCAAGGCTGCTGCGAAGGCTTTCATCCGTCTCAATTCTCTCCATGGCTCCGAGGCGACTTCCAAGGGTAACGATTTCCGTCTTGGACATGTGAAGTCCTATTTTCCTCCATTTGCATTGGGAAACCCGTCCCCGCGAGTGTGCGGTGGGTTGTGGTGTCCCTTGGGGTAGATTTGTGAAGTCCCCCTTGTTAGAGTACGGAATTAGAGTACAGCTCTAGGCATGCTGTGTGAAGCCCATCTGGACGTACTGGTCTGGATTGGTGATGCTTGTTTGCATTCGAGGAATCTCCGAGTATATGATTGTTTGTGTGCAATTTGTGATGCATACCTGTCGCTTGGTGTAGTAGGAAGTAATGGAGGAAGTCGAGGAAATTGTGAGAGTTGGTTCAACTCTTGTGACCGTGAGTTGTCACTTTACGTGGTGTTGAGCCGTTGGGCTGTAACTATATAAAATGAGGCTTCGTGCCGAACAGGCAATGTGAAACCGACCCGCGCCTTTATTTATGGCCTCAGGTACTATGTACTTGGTAGTGGCAAGGTGGTTTGAGCAACGGGGGGGGGGGGGGGGGGTGGCTGATCCGTACCTGCATTATGTAGGCTGGACATGAGAGCGCCAAGTCATTGGGCTTTTGTCAGCAGCATAATGAGAGTCTTGGACCTACGTGCCAGACTAAATGCTCATTGGTGGGATCCGGTGTTTCTGGTACACCCGAATGTACCCTGAGTGCACGGAGCGTCGGGCCATCGTGTCGGCCTTTGTGATATGTATTGACTGTGCGGTCATGCACGTCTTGTATGGATTGCTATACATACTGTTGAAACATGCTTTGCAGGGATGGAATTCTGCTGCCCCGTGTCAGGGGCAGGGTCGTTATAATTGGTCAGCTGAATGCTGACCGTTGCCCTATTTACCACTGCTTGGTGGATTGGTTCTTGCAGGTGCAGGAGGTGCTGGTCTGAGCGGGACTTAGCGGGCTGAATCCCAAGCTGTGTTTCTGCCCTAGAAGGCTTTATTTTGTTTCTTCTTGTTAATGTGTGGCCGGCCTGCATGCCGATGTCTATAAACCACACCTTGTTAAGATAAATTTGTAAGGCCTTAAGGCCAGATACATTGGTTGTATACATTCCTATGTTTTAGTGGACAGTTCTTGTAACTCTTGAGTTCAAGTTTTCAACCGTGAAGCTTCCGCTAGAATGCTCTGTGTTAGGATGCGTTGATTTTTGATATTATTTCATAGTGTCTCCGCCTGTTTGTGGAATATGGTGTTGGGACCCGGCCGGACCCTCTATTATATTCTTCTTGACGGGTAGAGGTGTTACAATTTTGTATCAGAGTGTTGGTCTATCTCTTCCGAATTCGCGGACAAATTCTTTTGAGGGGTGGCGAGCACGTGTCAGTGCTGTCATTATAACACTTAACTTTAACTCAAGAATGTCCACTTAGGAATGCAAATACACTTGTTTGTTGCACCTGTGTATTCTTTTTGTATGTTTGCAGTTTTTCTTGGTCGCTAAATTGTGTGTTTTACACATATAGGTGACTAGAAGTGTTGCGAGTCAATCCAAACCTCAACATTCTGTAGAAAGTGTGGCACCAACTGAGGTGCCCACACCTCCTCCATCCGCTGAAACGGAATGTTTCATCACAGAAACGGTACTTGTTGTGATGAATGCTCAGCAGGCTGGGCAGGCACGTCCTGTAGTGGTGCAAACGCATGCTGGGGTACGACAAGAACTGGTAAAAGCTGTAGTTGATCCGCGGGAAGAAGATCAACAATTGAAGCAATTCTTGAGCTTCAATCCTCCACAATTTACTGGGGCTGGGTCACCGGCCCAAGCAGAGGATTGGCTTGAAAGGATCACGAGGATCATCAGAACGATCAAGGTTGAGGAGGGATAGAAGGTTATGTTGGCCACTTTCCTACTGGAAGGAGAGGCTCGTTTATGGTGGGATGAGATTGAACTGCATCACTTGGCCGGTAGACAACTAGCAGAGGTCTCGATGGACGAATTTTCTCGGTTGTTCTTGGCACAACATCTACCAATGCAGTAAAGTATATCTATGGAAATGGAATTTCAACGGTTAATCCAAGGAGATCGTAGTGTGGATGATTATCTGAAGGAGTTCACACGTTTGGGAAGATATGCGGGTACAATCTTCGTCGAAGAAGAGCGTAAGACTAGTAGGTTTTATGCGGGACTGTGAGATGAGCTGTGGTTTTTGCTCTCGAGTTTTATGAGTCAGTGATTTCAAGCCTTAGTCTGTACGGCTCGGTCTTTGGAGACGGACATGAGAAGAGGGCAGGCAAAAGGGACCTTGGCTGTGACAAAGCCAGAGTTCAAGCCACCGCGTCCGGAGAAGTTTGGGTACCGTAAGAGATGGGGAAAGAAGTCTAAGTCTACTAGACAAGCTCCTTCTTGCGACTGTGACAGAGACATCTGGGATTGGATCTCGCGCTTGTTTTACGTGCGGGAAGTTGGGACACTTCGCACGTGATTGCCGAGTTGGTCCTCCAATGGGTGACAAGAAGACGGGAGCGTCTTATGCGGAGAAAGGGAAGACTGTGGTGGAGTCTTCTGCCTCCCATGTGCAGCCCAGGGTCTTCAACCTTGGAAAACAGGAGGCCATTAAGCAGGCGGATGTCATTATAGGTGCGCGTAGTTTTTAATGTTATTTTATACTGTGTGTTGTGCTTGTTTTGATTTTGATGTTTTAGGGTTTGTCCTTATACTAGAGTATCCGGCGCGAGCACTGTTTGACACAGGTGCTTCACATTCGTTTCTGTCTGAAGATTTCGTCTTTCGTGTCAGGGTACCTATCCGGACCACGACAGACAGTGTAAAGGTGTTGTTACCTAACGGATGTTTGATGTGCGCGGATAAATCTTGCGGTCTTGAGGTCAAGATAGGGAGTCGAGAGTTCAAGGTGGAAACATTAGTATTGCCGATCAAGGAATCTGATATAATCTTTGGTATGGATTGGCTGTAAGAGCAGCGTGCCTGTATAGATTGCACTTCAAAAGAGGTCACACTCGGGCAGAATACTGAACAAAAGACCAAGTTCATTGGTATACAAGGGATGAGTGGGATGTTGTTATCTTCTCTCAAAGTTGTTAAGGCAGTTCGGAAGGGTGCAGAGTTGTTCTTCACACTCGTAGAGGCGGTGGCGCTGAAGGCCAATGTGAGTGAAGTGCAGATTGTGTCGGAGTATACTGATGTGTTTCCAAAGGACCTTCCGGGGTTACCTTCCCAAAGGGAGATCGACTTCGCTATCGAGTTGGTGCCGGGTGCGAAACCTGTGGCACGTTCGCCGTATCGGGTAGCGCCAAAAGAGACTGTCGAACTGAAAGTTCAGTTGCAAGAGATGTTGGAGCAGGGATACATACGCCCAATTATGTCACCTTGGAGCGCGCCTGTTCTTTTTGTGAAAAATAAAGACGGTATTTTGCGGCTATGTATTGATTATCGCGAACTGAATAAGCTGACGGATAAAAACAAGTATCCGATTCCACGAATCGATGACTTGTTCGATCAGCTAGCGGGCTCAACCGTCTATTCCAAGTTGGATTTGAAATCCGGGTATTACCAATTACGGATTAGGGAAGGTGACATTCCCAAGACATCGTTTGGCACACGCTACGGTCATTATGAGTTCACAGTGATGCCGTTCGGCTTATGTAATGCGCCTTCGGTATTCATGGATCTCATGCATCGAACGTTCCGCGAATACTTGGATCTGTTTGTGATTATGTTCATTGATGATATCCTCGTGTACTCACAGTCGGAGGAAGACCATGCAAACCATTTGCGGTTGGTATTGCATACCTTGCGGAGAAATAAGCTGTATGCCAAGTTCTCTAAGGGTGATTTCTGGCTCTCATCAATGGCTTTTCTGGGCCATGTGGTAAGTGAAGAGGGCATAGCGACAGATCCGGCAAAGATAAGTGCCATTTGTGATTGGCCAGTGATGTCTTCGGTGGCCGAAGTCAGGAGTTTTCTTGGACTGGCAGGATACTATAGACGATTTGTGGCGAACTTTTCCCGTATTACTTTGCCTTTGACTACGTTGACGAGAAAAGATCAGAAGTTCATTTGGACGCCGGAGTGCACGCGTGCTTTTGAGGAGCTAAAAGGTCGTTTGACCACGACGCCTATTTTGACGTCGCCATGTGGTACAAACGGTTTTGAGATATACAGCGATGCGTCAGGAAGCGGCTTAGGTTGCGTTCTCCTGTAGTTTGGCATGGTGATTGATTATGGCTCACGTCAATTGAAAGTGCATGAACGTAATTACCCCGTCCACGACTTGGCGTTGGCGGCGGTGATATTTTCGCTAAAGTTGTGGCGGCACTATCTTTATGGCGTGAAGGTAGATATTTATACAGATCATAAAAGCCTAAAGTATCTGCTCGATCAAAAGGATTTGAATATGCGACAAAGGAGGTGGATGGAATTCCTAGGGGATTATACCTTCAAAATTCACTATTTTATCGGAAAGGGAAATGTGGTCGCTGATGCCTTGAGTCGTCGGACTCCGGTGCGGGCAAGTTGGTTGCGGATACATGATGAGCGTCTAATCCAGGAGTTGGAAGCGTTGGAGATATCTTGTGTGGAAAGGGATTCTTCGGCCGATGCATGCTTGAACTGGATGGAGGTTCAATATGACCTTGCGGACAGGGTTCGGCGGGCAACGGATTTTGATGAAAGTCTCCAGCGCTATGCAAAGGAGGGGTCTGGTGACCAATTCTCCTGGGATGACGGTTTATTACGGAAGGATGGCCTATTGTGCGTCCCTTGTGCGGGTAAATTGCGAGAATAATTGTTATATGAAGCCCACTTTACAAAGTACTCAATTCACCCTGGGAGCACAAAAATGTACAAGGACATGAATAAATTGTTCTGGTGGCCCGGTTTAAAGAAGGACATAGCCGCGTATGTGGCTAAGTGTCATACTTGTGCTTTGTTAAAGGGAGAATGTCAACGGCCGAGTGGTTTCCTGAAATCGTTGCCAGTTCCGCAGTGGAAGTTTGAGGATATTTCTATGGATTTCGTGCACGGATTGCCAAGATCTCAATGTGGGAATGACTCAATCTGGGTGATTGTAGACCGGTTGATAAAGGTGTCTCACTTTCTACCGAACAAGCTGGACGATTCTGTGGAAATGTTGGCAAAGCTCTATGTGGAGCAAATTGTTCGATTGCACGGTGTTCCCCGGAGCATCGTAAGTGATCGAGATGGGCAATTTACTTCAAAAGATTGGTGGCTAATTCATCAGCTGTTGGGCATGAAGTTAGCATTCAGTATGTCCTTTCATCCGCAAACGGATGGCCAAACTGAACGAACCAACAAAAAAATGAAGGATCTGCTCCGTATGTGCGCCCTGGACTTCGGTAAGAAATGGGAAGATCATCTTGTTATGGTGGAGTTTTGCCTATAATATTAGCTACCAAGCGAGTATCGGTATGGCACCGTTTGATGCTTTGTATGGTCGCAAGTGCCGTACACCGTTAGCTTGGGCAGAAGCTGGAGAATCCAAACTTTTGGGACAAAAGGAAGTCGAGGATGCTAACTCAACAATATGCTCTATTCGAGAGAGACTACTAATAGCCCAGGATCGGCAAGCCAAGTATTACAATGCTAAGCACCAGAACGTGGAGTTTGCGGTGGGTGACTGGGTCTATTTAAAGATTAAACCTTCAAAGGCGTATCTCGGATTCGGCAGTTGAAAAAGCTAAGTCCGCGATACCTTGGTTCGTTTGAAGTGCTGGAGCGAGTTGGGGAAGCTGTCTATCAGCTAGCTCTTTCATCAGAATTTGGTGGACTGCATGATGTGTTCCACATCTCGGTAATACGAAAAGTAGTCAAAGACCAAGCTCAAGTGATTGAGAATTATCGGGTGCCAATTGAGTATGGGCTAACGACAAAGGTGAGGCCCATCCGGATCGAAGATCGAGCCGAGAAACAGTTGCGGAACAAAATGAACGGGATGGTCAAAGTCTGGTGGGACAATTATGGCCAAGAAGAGCTAACTTGGGAGCGGGAGCAGACCATGCAAGCTGAGTTCCCTGAGTTATTTGTGTAAACTGTTTGCTTGTCTGTATGGTGTTGCAACATATATGTAAAAGTATCACTTTTTATGTCATGCTTGCATCTCCCTACTGCATCCAAATTTCGGGACGAAATTTTATAAAGGAGGGGAGGATTGTAACACCCCAGAAATCTCAAAAGCCAAAGTGGGGTTCAGGTTGGCTGACACGGCCTGAGACACGGGCGTGTCTCAGGGCGTGTCAGGTGTATACGGCCTGAGACACAGGCGTGTCCCAAGGCATGTCCCTATTCTCGACAAGTACTCGAGAACTAATCGTCGAGTGTGGAACACGGCCTGTGACACGCGCGTGTCACAGGGGCGTGTTTGGCACACGGCTAGGGACACGGGTGTGTGCCTTTGCCGTGTCCTGCTCGGGTGATTTTGGAGTTCGTGTTACAGGGGTGACACGGACAGGTACACGGTCGTGTGCTGTGTGACACGAGCGTGTCAGGCTTGACATGGGTGAGTTAATGCCTGTGTTCTGGTTTATTTTCATTTGTTTGTGCACCGCTTCAGGAACACGGCCTGTGACACGGGCGTGTCACAACCTGTGTTCGGCCCAGGAAATCAAATTCAGGGCTGATAAGAGCCGTTCATTTTCTTTGACCAAGATCCAATGGCCTGGGCTCTTCCCTGGGTAGATAAGGCCGGTATTGAAGAGGAGAAAGCTCATTTAAGTTTCATCTTTCTCTTTCTAAAGTTAAGAGAGAGAGGAGAGCAAGGAAAGGAAGAAGAAGAGGAATCCAGCCGACGGTGGTGTTGCGGTGGTCAAAATCGCGAGCCGAGTTCGGATTTGCAAAGGCCAGGCTGCTGCGAAGGCTTTTATCCGTCTCAATTCTCTCCATGGCTCCGAGGCGACTTCCAAGGGTAACGATTTCCGTCTTGGACATGTGAAGTCCTATTTTCCTCCATTTTCATTGGGAAAACCCATCCCCGCGAGTGTGCGGTGGGTTGTGGTGTCCCTTGGGGTAGATATGTGAAGTCCACCTTATTAGAGTACGGAATTGGAGTACGGATCTAGGCATGCTGTGTGAAGCCCATCTGGACTTGCTGGTCTGGATTGGTGATGCTTGTTTGCATTCGGAGGAATCTCCGAGTATTTGATTGTTTGTGTGCAATCTGTGGTGCATACCTGTCGCTTGGTGCAGTAGGAAGTACTGGAGGATGTCCAGGAAATTGTGAGAGTTGGTTCAACTCTTTTGACCGTGTGTTATCACTTTACGTGGTGTTGAGCTGTTGGGATACAACTATATAAAATGAGGCTTCGTGCCGAACAGGTAAGGTGAAACCGACCCGCGCCTTTATTTTTGGCCTAAGGTATGATGTACTTGGTAGTGGCAAGGTAGTTTGAGCAACGGGGGGTAGCTGATCTATACCTGCGTTATGTAGGCTTGACATGAGAGCACCAAGGGATTGGGCTTTCGTCAGCGGCACAATGAAAGTCTTGGGCGTACGTGCTAGACTAAATGCTCAGTGGTGGGATCCGGTGTTTTTGGTACACCCGAATATGCCCTGAGTGCACGGAGCATCGGGCCGTCGTGTCGGCATTTGTGATATGTATTGACTGTGCGGTCGTGCACGTCTTGCATGGGTTGCTATACATACTGTTGAAACATGCTTTGCAGGGATGGAATTCCGCTGCCCCGTGCCAGGGGCAGGGTCGTTATAATTGGTCAGCTGAATGCTGACCATTGCCCTATTTACCACTGCTTGGTGGATTGGTTCTTGCAGGTGCAGGAGGTGCTGGTCCGAGCGGGACTTAGCGGGCTGAAGCCAAAGCTGCGTTGCTGCCCTAGAAGGCTTTATTTTGTTTCTTCTTTTTCGTGTGTGGCCGGCCTGCGTGCTGATGTCTATAAACCACAACTTGTTAAGAGAAATTTGTAAGGCTTTAAGGCCTGATACTTTGGTTGTATACATTCCAATGTTTTAGTGGACAGTTCTTGTTACTCTTGAGTTCAAGTTTTCAACCGTGAAGCTTCTGCTAGAATGCTCTGTGTTAGGATGCGTTAATTTTGATATTATTTCGTAGTGTCCAAGGAGATGTGGGACACTTTGGTGGTCTATATGGAGGGTATAGAGGTGGTCAGAGATGATAGAAAGTCCTTACTCAACCAAGAGTATGAGGCTTTCAGGCAATCCAAGAATGAGAGCATAGCTGGATGTTATAAAAGTTTTTTAAGAATTGTGAATGAGCTGAGGACCTTTGGGAGGGTATTCAGCCATTATGAGTTAAATGACAAGTTTCTCAGGTCTCCAACTAGAGACTGGGATACAAAGATCTTTGCCATCAGAGAGGTGGCAAAGATGGCTGATACTCCACCTCACACTTTGTTTAAAAAGTTGTTTGCCTATGAGATGTAGCTATCTATAGGAAGGAGGAGACCATCAGCAAATCCCAGGCCAAGGAAACGTATTTGGCCTTCAAGGCTTAAAACACCAAGAGGAGCAAGGAGAGGATTTCCTCTCCTCCAAGGAGGACTGCTGATTCACACATCACTTGGCCTAGCTCATCAGACTGTAGCGGCTCTAATGAAGAATTTGATGCCTTTTCCAAGCAGTTTTAGAAGTTGATGAAAAGGAAGAAGTGGAGGAGCAAACTTTCCTCTTCCTCTCATCACAGGAAGAACCACTCCAAAGGAGACATGTATGACTCTAAAATTTGTAAATATATTTCCTCTAAAGTTGTCTGCTATTGCTACAGCAAACCTGGGCATGCGATGCTTACTTCCCAGTCAAAAGAAGAGAGGCTGGTGAGAAAAGGTCCACCAACATAAGGGCAAGAAGGAAAAGTCCTTCATTGTTAAGAAGGAGAAGAGCTGGAGTCAGTTTGACTCAACATCTTCTGAGTCTGAAGAATAAGAAGCCTATATAGGGCTCTTTGCTGCTAAAGAAGATGCTGAAGAAAAACTAAAGACTATCCCGCTGCTTGGATAGGGATTAGGGCCCCTATGTCACATTCAGATAGTGACTCAGATGAGGATGAAGATGAAGAAGATGCCAACAACTACTATGGGCTGATGGCAAAGTCTTATGAAGAATCCAACTAGGGTCAACTTGGTCTAGAAAAGGTATTCTCTCTATCCAGCTCATCTTCTGACTCAGATTATGAGAGTAGTCCAAATTCTGAGACATCATCATCTAGTGATGAAGGTGGGTAAGAATCCTAATAAGTTGTTAATCAATTGATATATAAGTATGATGCCCTTCTGGATGCTTTTAAAAGAAGCAAGCTGATGAGATTATCTCCCTTCAGCTAGCTACTTCCTAGCAGGCTGAGACAACAATCCTGCTGTATCAGAAAGCTAGGGAAATAATCAAACTGAAAAACATCTCTCTCATTCAGATTGGCACCATCAGATTCAAGAATTATCTCATTAGGGATCTTTAAGAGAAACTCCAAAGGGAGAAAAGGATAGCGACTAGTTACTCTAAGCCAAGTACTGTGTTGCCCCTGATAGACTCCTTCTTCTCTCAAAAGGGTAAGAAGGGGTTGAGATTCAAGGGAAGCATAAGAGTTGCCTATTCCGAAGGGAAAGGCAAAGCTCTTGTTCAGCCTCTGGCATCCAAGCCTCGAATTCCTTATAGGAAAGTTCAGTTACTTTCAAACAAGTATGACCAAGAAAGCATCTATGATCACTGGAAGAATGGTAGATCCACTGGTGTAAACAAAGATGTTCACAACTATGGTGGTAGATATAGTAGGGGAATGAGTTCCTTTAAGGATCCCAGTGAGGAAATTCAAATGGCCCATCATGATCCATTGGTATTTGGTGCACTAGCCCAAGAAAGTAGTAGTGGTCAACTCTTAAGACCATTCAACAAAGACTCGGACCAAGGGTAAGTCTATCAGTAAGCCTGATTTGGCTATTTATGATGCTATTAAGAGCCAGTTCTCTGCATAGAAAACTGCTATTAATGGCAATAAGAGAAAGCCAATTAAGTCTACTAAAAGACTCACCTTCAGTCAGATCCTTTCTGAAAGGAACTTGAAGGAGGCTGCTTCTCCTCTTCCTTCTATACAGTCAGCAGCTAACCAAATGACATGACCGCCTCATAAAAGAAGATATAACATTCATGAGTGTTGGCGCTGTAGTAAGGTGGGGCATTTTGCTCTAGACTACTAGCACAATCCTAGTATGCCTAGAGCAAATGTTAGTCTTCCTATAAGAAAATCTACAGGAAGACAGTTTCTGTTTCGGACTAATCATAACCTAGGACACAATAACTATTGGGGGTCCTGATGCATTTAACGACAAGTGTATCGGTCATACAAGTAATATAAAATGGGCAAATTCCCCCAAGTATCTATCTCGAGGGAACATAGTAAGGGGGGAGTTAATATCGAGGAGGACTTGAGATTGAAGTACTTAGGTCTAAGATAATGAAGGGGGTTTTGATAGTTGCGGAAAAATAAAGTAAAATGCTAACAATCTACTCCTATGCAACACCGCTATGCGATGCTTTGCCTGGCGGGATGGAAGACTACACACACCGCTATGCACTGAATCGCTGGGAGGATGGACGAGTAAGCTTACGAAATGAGGGTCGAAAGCAACTCTTCGCTACGTACGCTTCTAGTAATGGCTAGAACGACAAAACGGGAAGTGGCGGCGGATGGATATGTGGGCGCAACTCAAGCAACTAAAGCGTAAAACAATACAAGTTCACATAGACTTGCATCACATAAAGTTTACAGCTAAAGTTAACATCATCAATATATATAGATTTAAACACCAATATTTAGCAAGAAAGCAAGACCAAGTCAAGAGATCGACCGAATCCGAAGGCTCGTCGAGGGGTCACGGAAGGAATCGCCGGGTTGTCAATCTGTGTCCAAGCTCGGCCCTCAACTACGTCCGAGGTAGAGAAGGGCTGTCACTACCTTCCAATGGACCCGTCTTCTTCGTGTCATGATGCAGAAGAAAGTTGCAAGCTTCCCTTTGCTTGATGAATACAACGTCAAACCATGAAATGGAGCTCAAGAGATGAAGGAGAAGGCTGAGAGAAAGCACCGACAAGGTGTAGGCATCACAAGCATGGCCGTAGATTCTGTCCTTGGTGGAAGATGAAGGGCGGAGGTGGAAGGGTGGAGCTTTGCCCTAAAAGGTGGATGGAATGGATCAAAAACGAAGCTCTCTCAAATGGCAGGAAATTTGCACTTTAAATGAAAGCAGGTCAGAAAAATAGGCACGCACTATTTGGCGCGCGACCGTACGTTAACCGTGTGTTATTAACTTTCGTGCCAAGCTTGCGAATGATGATGCGTTGACCTATGCATTTTACTCGTGCACGGACTCCTCTGCCTGTGCGTGAAGGAAATCGCACGGGTAAACACAGAGCGAAGGAAAGCAGGAAAAATAGGAAAACAGTATGTTTTACTCGCATATGGGCGCTTCCGCCCGTGCGTGAAGAAAACGCACGATTAACCACAAAAAGCTGAAATGCAGAGAAAAAAATGCAGACCGTGCGTTTCCTTCTCACACGGTTTTGTCGAAACCGTGCGGGAACAAAAAGCACGGGTAGCCACAGAAGTCCCCAGAATTTCTGTGTAAAACGCATGATTGGAAGAGACCGTGCAAGAAGAACAACACACGACCGTGCGTTTTTCACAGAAACTAAAAAATAAGTCCGGGACGTCCCGACTACCTGCACAGCAATGAAACCAACTGGAAAGAACCACGGGGAGCACCATGAGCTTACCCCCAAAAAATAGAATGCACAATTGCGCACCCTTGGGCCAAAACAATGCACAAAGCGGTCAATGACCGAATGATGCAAATATAACCGATATCTGGTTGAAATGCAGTGCACGAGTGAGAAAACAAGCCCAAATGAGTACGAAAAACTCTATAAATATCGGACTCATCACCCCATAAGACTTAAAAAATTCGCTTGCCCCGAGCAAATCATCTCTCCATGGACTTGAAAATAGCTAGCTGGCTTTGAAATTTCAAAATATAGTAAAGCGAGAAATCAAATACTCATGGGTGTAGAAAATATAATAGATAAACTTTTTAATTATTATATAGAGTTTATAAATTTCGACAGGCGTAAATATTGTAGCTTCTAAAAATAGGAATGCTGGAGAATCGTCCGGTCACGCATAGTAAGAAAGTAGACATGCCAATAAGGTGAGCATTGCAAAAGACTGGGGCTCAGGATCACCTCCAAAGGAATCCACCAATGTCGGGGACCATACACTTACCCATTCACACTCTCTACGACGCTAGTTCGACTCAAGTGTGAATCTGTAGGACTTGGAGTATAATATAGGCTTAGGCGACGGCGGGATAAACAAAGGTAAACAAGACGGACACGCACATCCAAAATAAGACCGCCCGAAAACACTCACAGCTATAAACAATGGCAAACACGTGCGGTGCACCACCAGACTTGGATTTTTTTACTGTGCATGCACGCCCAATACAAACACAATACAAAAATATTTTACAACTTAACAACAATATATATATTTTAATTCCCAAATAGGAAATTTCATTTCATTTACTTCTTTTTTTATCCAAATAGCCGAAACAAAATACAAAAACACAGCAACACAACAAGCTGCACAAACACCCACATAACTCTCACACATAACAGATAAAAATGAATAAAAAATGCAAACTAACCGAGCGACCACATCCGAATGTGTGAGTAAAAAAGGCTATATGGCTTTGGTAGCGAGGCGTAGGGATGTCAAAGGAAGGGACAGGCTCAACTAGCATAGCAACGGATAGACATTGGGAATGGTACAAGGCTCAAACTAGACAAAGTGATGACCTACATCACACTCACGCTTGACTAACCATGCACCAATGCTTCAAGAGTAGCTTGGGGAAAGTTCTTAGCCACCGAGAATGATTTTCCATCCTCTTGACTTGAGCAATACGAGGCTAGTGGCGGCTATACATATTCCTACACTACCATTCGATTACTTTAGATTCAACAATTTTGAGTAGTACAAACAATATTTACAAATGCATAAAAGCATAAATCTACGAGCATAAAGAAAAATTAAATCTATACTATTTCTACTCACCATGAGTCCTCGATTAGGAGCACTGCTTGAGTTTGAACTACCCTATCCTAAAATCCTAAGCCAGCACCACTATCTTAGAGTTAACACAAAAGAAATAAATTAAACTTTGGCCGAGGGCATGCTTAAGTGCGCGCTCATGCGGTGTAGGTGCACAATGATGTCATGATAAAATAAAAACTGAAAATGAAAAAACTCTGGTGGTATGCAAGTACATGTAGTGCATGTGCACATGTAATGCATAACTCTCCCCTACCAGACTAAAACTAAACAACCTATCACAAGATTTACAATCATATCAATGAATTAAAGATCAGGGAAGAGGTTACCCAATGCTCAAAAAAAGAGCATTCCAGAAGATTGGCGTTAAAGAATGAAGCCAAACCTTCAAAAAATTTTAGCTCTCCCCGCCGCACCAAGGAAAGACATCCAACAAAATAGCTCCAACAAAAATTGCTTATACTAGCTATACAAAATGTAAAACATATTTTAAAACAGTAAAAATAACTAACTATACCTACTCCTAGATAAGTACTATTGTTATTGTAATCCCAGCACGACTTATTCGAAAGCCAAAAAGTCATAACTAATGGGCCTATGGAAAGGAAAGTGCACAGGTAACTGGCCTAATATTCATTGCGGTAACGAGTACCGATATGGAGATAAAGCAGTTACCCCTCTACCAACATAATAATACCTTCCCAACACAGGTAGAGGAAATAGGAAATAAGAGGAGGAGGAGCGCTGGTCCTCTCTCATCTTATCACAAATCATATCCTTGCCTAGCAAGGAATCATCAACCACAGATGTATAGGAAGCGATGGCAATGGCATGAACACCAGGCTCATCATCATCCCAGCGTACCCGTGGAGACTCAGCCTACACAAGCTTAGATAGAGAAGGGGGATCAAGTATTAAAAGGGAAGAATAACTAAAATAATCAGAATATGGGAGAGTGATTCCGGTTTCACACTCAGCGAGATCCAAGCAAAGATCATCGTCGGTATCATGCGAGTCATTTCCTGGGGAATCCGAGAATTCAAGGTCCACGGTGGTAAGGGGAACGGCCTCATCCAATAAAGAGGTGTAAACCTCCACATCGGAAAGGGAATATTCCTCATCCCACCTTGGTGCAACCTCAGGCACCGAATCATCTAAAAATACGGCATCATCAGCCGACTCATAAGAAAAATGTGTTGGAAACTCAGGCAAAAATTGCGGAGGGGCGAAGCTGCTCTAAAAATCAAGCACTGAATGAGCAGGCCCCATCGCAAAATCATCCGCAGATTCCACCCCGTCAAAAGGAATAATCTCTGCATCGCATACAGGAGAGCCCAAGGATTCCTGATCCTCTTTTTGCTGGCTAACATTAGAGTGATCGTCATTACTCAAGGGAAGCTCGTAAAAAGTGAGAGAGGGACCCATGAAGGATCTGTATGCAGTGAGAGATTCTTCGGTAATCTCAACAGGTAAAGAACGATCAATATGTGCTATGTTAGTGTATGGGCCAAGCAATACCCTGGTAGGCCTGTCCACAATAGTCTTCTGCGAACGGGAGGTTATTGCGCACATGCCCACAGAGGGAGAAGACTCGCACAAGCGAGGGCAATCCTTCACCATGTGGCCTACACTATAACGTAGCATACATCGAATACAATGCTCGTTATTCATATCAGCCATATCTTCGATGCATTGGCGCAAAGCGTCAAGTGTCAAGTGGCTGTAGTGAAGTGTTGTATCAGTGGTATCAACACAAGAGGTATGTTCCCTAGCCAACTAGTTTGATCCATAGTGGAGTGGAATTAGGCTAGGGTCAAGAGATGAATTATCCCATGATCCTTTCACCTCCCTCATAAGATAACTATTTTTTTAAGAAGCCAAAAAGGGGGAGGTGTGGGAAATACCCTAAACCCTAAAGGGGGAGATGTGGAAGCAATACTTGGAAAAATAAGTGCATGTTACTTGAAAAAAAATCTAGTATGAGGTGTGAAATGACTACATGTTTAGCCATTGCATATTACCATTCCAGGAGGTATGAGGAAAGTGCAAATTACTTGAGCAAATGCTCAAGTACTATGAGAAAGCAATGACTTGACATGTTGAGTCAATACATATAAATGGTGAACATAGAATTGTTATACTTTTAATTCAAGTGATATGAGAAATCTACATATGTTATTTTATAGCTTCTTTGAATTTATATGCTTTATGTGTTAATGCTTCTTAGTATTGATGTGTGTTCTGCCTTCTTCAAATAGAGGGAGATTGTTGGTAATATTGCCATCAATGTTACCTACATTTAAAGAGGTGTTGCAGTATGGAGATCGGGCGGTCTGGCGGTTTGTCTGATGGCTTGTCTATGGTGACTTGAAGATATTGTCGGCTTGTCTTCTCCACATTGTAGTTACTGTGCAGTTAGTCTAACCGCGCGTCTTAAGCGGCTTATATAGATACTTATTACTGTAATTATTAGTCCCACATTGCTTATTTGTAATCTCTCTTCTCTCCTCGATTCAATAAAAGTGAGGTCATACCTTTGTAATAGACACCTTTTTGCATAATAAAAATTTTGTTACTCAAAATTTTCGGTCTACTTGTTTTCTGTTCGCACATGGTTTCAGAGGACTTGATCTTTTCCTCTGGATTCTTTGAGCTTTCTCTGTCCGCGAGGCTTGATCCTTCTTCTCGCGACCTATCCTCGTGATTTGTCTCTTCCACCTATTTGCGCCCTGTTCGCACGGTTTCTTTCTCTCCTTGTCGTTTATCTTTTGTGTACGTGACCTCTCTGATTCCCCTTTCTTCTTTCTTCTTGCCGCGACTTGTTCTTAAGTCGCCGCGACCTATGCTTAGTGGCCGCGCACTCCTTTTCGAGCCGCTCTTATTCTTAAGTCGCTACGACCAGTTCTTAAGTCGCAACCACCTATTCTTATTACCATTACCAGTTCTTCTTTCCCAACCTATGCTTAGTCGTTGTGCCCTCCTTTTCTAGCCACAACTTGTTCTTCTCACTACTCCCTTCTATGGTAACCTCCTATATCTCTACCACCACTACTCCCGGTGCCACTCCTCCTCCTACTCCTCCTACTCCTTCGGGCAACCTTGGCACCATTTCCAAACTCATCGATCCCAACTACCTGGACTGGAGTGTTTCCTTCACCTTCCTTCTCCGCTCTAAACGCAATATTCACCTCTTTTTGATGATTTGGATGCCAGCAATGCTCTTGTACGCACATGGCTGGCTAACAGTTTCTCTGATGAATGACTACCCATCATCTGTCACGATGAAACAGTCAAGGCTACTTGGCTTCACCTTGCCGCTCTCTACTCCAAGGGGGCTTAGACATCCCACATCTATACTTTGTATGCAGACCTATTTGCACGTCCCTCTATGTCTCTTATTGCTTCTTACCAAAGAGTTCAGGCTCTCGGAGCCGAAATTCTCTAGAATTGCCCCTTCTCTACAGATCTGGCTGAGCAACACAAACACTTCCAGGAGCTTCTGGTTATGTGCTACCTTCTGCGACTTCCTGAGTCCTATGATATGATCTGTCAACAGATCCTTGGCGAGGTGGATTCTCCAACCATGGATGCCACTACAGCCCGCATAGCAACGGTTACCTCTCTACTACAATGTCTACTATTACCCTCCCTTCCTTAACCAGACACCTATACTCACCACACTCAGTGAAGTGGCTTTGGTTGCTGCAACCACCAATCCGGCAAATGCAGTGCTTTCATCTATCTCTTCTCTCACTGTGGCCGGACCGGCCATACGATTGATCGCTGCTGGAAGAAACATCCTCATCGTCGACAAACTGGTGACGTTTCAACCTCCTCTTTGAAGCAGTCCGCCTTGGTGGTCACGTCTTCCGGTAGTTCCCACGTCGCTACTCAAGGTAAATGGTTAATCTACTCTGGTGTTACCAATCACATGACAGGCAATCCTCAGTGTTTTTCTCTCCTAGAAAAGCATGATCGGTTGCTCCCGGTCTTTATAGCGGACGACTCTTCCTCACCGGTCCATGGAACGGGAGTGGTTCAAGTCACTCCGTCTCTTCGCTTGGCGGATACACTCTACGAGCCCAAGTTCCCTTGCAATTTATTATCTGTTACTTCTCTGTGCAAGCAAATACAGTGTTCCATCACATTCACTCCTATTTCTTGTTCATTTCAGGATCCGGGCTCCCAACGAATGATTGCTACTGGGACTGAGAGCGGCGGTCTCTACTTCCTCGACAATGTTTCCATGTTGTAATCCTTCTCCTCCTCCTCTACTGATCTTATCCAATGGCACCTTCATCTTACACACGCTCCTCCATGACTTCTTTGTCAACTTATGCCCCACCTTCGTCTGCTGGGTCCTCCTCTGAACTGTGACGCATATTAGCTTGGCAAGAATCACCGCTCCACCTTCCCTCCGAAGCAAGGTCGTGGATCTTCCCGACCATTTGATCTTGTTCACTCTGATATCTAGGGGCCTGCTCTTACCCTCACCGTAGGTCAGGGTAGTTCATATTTTGTAACTTTTATTGACAATTTCTCCCGCTGTACTTGGGTGTATCTCTTAAAAGATTGCTCTGAATTTTTCAATATATGGACATCTCTTTATTTTATCATTAAGAATCAATTTGATGTCTCTGTTAAAATCTTTCGCTATGATAATGCAAAAGAATATCTTAGTCATGAGTTTTCCTCTTTCTATATGGAATATGGTATTGTTCATCAAACTAGCTGTATCTATACCTCATTGTAAAATAGCATGACAGAACGCAAAAACTATTACCTCGTTGATGTCGCGCGCACTTTGCTAACTCAAATGCAGGTTCCTCGCTCCTATTGGGTCTATGCTGTTCTCATCTCCTGTTATCTTATCAATCGCATTCCCTCCAACATTCTCCATGGAAAAACCCCATGTTTGATCCCTTGTTGGATTTGGGCTAGGCTCACTAAATTAGGCTGAGTCTGACCCACCTTGTATAGCCAGAGTCAAGTCTAGCAGTCCTAGAGTTTAAACTATGTCATTAGGTTCAAACTTCTTGGACCAGCCAGCAGAGGACCTCAAAAGACTCAGACTTAGAAGATTCAAAAAATAGAATGTTCTGTTTGAATTTCTTATAACTCAACTCGACGATCGTCGATCTCAGATCGATGAACTCAGAGTTAGTTCTCTGAGCTGAGCTCGACGATATTTGATCTCAGGTTGACAATCGATTCTTTCAGACAGATTCTAAGCTCGACAAACTTAGAGCAGAGAATTGGCAAGTTATTCTCTGAATACAGTTCTCAGAGCTCAGGTCGATGAACTGGAATTTTCAGGTCGATGATCTTGGAACTCAGGTCGACGAATTCCATTCAGAGGTCGACGATTTCTGTCCCGCACTAGAATGAGAAGTTTTTTTTTATTTCTGTCCCTTACTTTTAATATTATTTAGCTATAATATTCCTGAGTAATTAATGCTCATATTCCCATAAATTTAGCCGTTATTGGCAGCATTAATTATGGTATTCATCAGGATAATTACTTGCTTATTTTATTAGGGACTATTGGGGAAACTCATTTAAGTCACATTCTAGCCGTTTTTATTCTCAAGATCAGTTAGCAATTAATGCCAGAATTCAAAATTCAAAGGACAAAATTGACTGCAGAATATAAAAGAGATTTTTCTCTTTTCAGTCGAGATATACAGACACACAAGCCAAGAACATTGCAGAGGTTTACAGAGAAGAGAATTTTTACAGATACAAAGAGATATACATCTGCTTCTTCTTTGTGCAGAAATACAGTATGTTCTTCCCCTTGTTCATACCAAAAATACTAAAGAAGAACATTCATCAAAAATCAAGAGTCTTCTTCATCTTCTGATCCACGAATCTGTAGAGACATCTATTCAACATCTGTCTACTGAATTCCTGGACATTGACAAGAAAAGGCTAAAGACCTACACACAGAAGCAAAGCTTCCAGTCTTCCTGAATAATTCAACATCTCAGGCGGAGCTTTGTCAACATCAAGATCCACTAGTCTTCTCTATTGATTAGAGAAAGAGAAGACACCATCACCTCCTCTCCCATCCTGTAAAAGGGTTTTAAATCCCTTCAAAAGTTAACCACTTGGTTGTCAAGTCTCGTGATCAAAAGACTTGGTTGGTTTTTTGGCACCTGTTTAAAATACTAAAGGGTTACTATATCTCTCTGCAAATAGATATTATTGTGGCAGTCACCTAATCAAAACTTGTTAGTGGATTCCTACCAGGGTGGTAGAAGAGTAGATGTACCCAGTTGGGGAACCACTATAAAACTTCTTTTGTTGTCTGGTTGCCCCTTTTTCTTTCTATACTGTGCTGTGTTATTTCAGCTTAGTTCTTTTTATATAATATTTATTATCACATATTTCTACTGCTAGTTAATCAAAATAATTAAAAGATTTTAAAAACACTATATTCACCCCCCTCTAGAGTAAGTTAGATCTATCCCCTCCTTTCAATTGGTATAAGAGGGTTGTTCTCTTGGTTGAACAAGGTAACACTTGAACAAATAGATCCTTCTTAGATCTTAATTTCTTTAGCTTATTTCTTATAGCATGGCACAGAACAAGGATTATGCAAGCGCAAGACCTCTAGTATGCAACCTGAACAAGTTTGTTATCTAGAAGGCAAGAATTAAATTATATATGAACTCTATTGATGAAGACATTTTTAATTCTATTTTGTCAGGATCACCAACTCTGGAGGTTGCCTCTACTACTAGTTCCAGCACTCATGCTATTCCACCACCTGAGTGGACAGATGCACAAAAGAAGGCCTAAATAGCTGATGCAAAGGCCATGATTATTCTGGCTCATACAATGTCTGATGACATCTACCAAAAAGAGGTAGAATGCACTTCAGCTAAGGAAATCTGGGATTCTCTAAACCAGATGGTTGCTGGATCTCTAGATGAGAGGAAAGAAAAAAGATCAAATCTCATATCTCAATATGAGAACTTCATGAAAGAAGAAGTAGAGTCAGTGAGTGACATGTATAACAGACTTAGCTCAATCATCAATGGGCTAAAAACCCTGGATAAGGACATAACACTCACTGAGGTCAATGATAAAATCCTCATGTGCTTCCCTATCTCATGGGATTCAAGAATCTTGCCTATCAAAGAAGATAGAATTCTTAATGAGATTCCCACAGAATCTTTATTGGGAAAGCTCAAGTCTTATGAGCAGCTGATTAAGTCTAGAGAAGCTGTAGAGCAGAAGACTCCTTCATCAGGCAAAAAGGAGCAAAGTATTGCATTTAAAGCGAATGAAGAATCAGAAGCCCCAACAATCAATGAAGAATTCCTAAGTCTCTTAGCCAAGAGATTTTACAAGATGGGCAAGAGGGATTTCAGAAGAAAGTCATCAAGACAAGATGACAAGCCCAGGTATGACAAAACACCTACTAAGGAAATTATGTGTTTTGGGTGCAGGAAACCTAGACATATCATATCTATATGTCCAGAGACTCGGAAGAAGGATAGAATAAGAGAAAAGGAGATCAGGAAGCAATATTTCAGCAAGCCTTCCTCCAGCAAGCATAAAAGAAAGGAGAAAGGTTTTGTTGCTGAAACGTGGAGTGACACTGAAGAAGAATCTTCATATTCCAGCTCTAGTGAAGATGAAGAGGAAGAAAATACCAAGGAGATATGCTTGATGTCCATTGATGCATCAAGAACCCACTCAGAAGCTGAACAATCAGATAATGAAGACTCTGAATCTGAGGAAGATCGGGTATTGCCTTCTTTTGATTTTAATTCAGATGAATTTAAAACTGAATTTAAATCTTTATGTCTTGATTTAATTAACTCTGAAAAAGTAATTAAAAAACTTAGAGAGAAAGTAAATGAACAAGAAAACCTTCTGTTAGAAAATAACAAATTAAAGGATGAAATCACCTTAGCTAATGAATAAATCATTAAATTAAAGACTGAGTAATCTGAGGCTAGGCAACTTGAAGAATCCCTAAATGGGAGAAGTATCAAGCTGATGAACATCACAAGTACTGTGAATGCCAGACTCAATGGCAAGGTGGGCTTAGGTGTTTCATCAAGCCAACCCCTACTGATTCAGAAGAACATATTAACAACAACCCTTATAATTTTTTTTTCTGAAAAGGGTAAAGATAAAATAGAAGATAACAATGTTAATCAAACAGAATTTAAACACAAGAATAAGAAAAGAAGAAAGAATAAGAAAAATCTATACCAGAACTATGTTCAGTAGATTTCGTCGTACTCAGATCTACAAAATATATACAGTTTATTGAACTCAAGTCGACGAACTCAGAATGCAAACTTCTACTATAACTATTCTCTGAACTGCTATTGATGAAACCAGTATGGTTCATCGACCAGAGATCGACGAAATGGTTGTCCAGAAAATGAATACCTTCATTCTTTGAGTGGGGTTTGATGAACTCATCCCCGTTCGTCGACCTCAGATCGATGAACGTACCAGAATCCGTCAACCCCAATTTATAATAACAGAAATTTTAATTCCAACAGGATTTTTAATCAACCTAGACAAAACATTAATCCTTTTAACAAATGGATAATTCCACATAGAAGATATCATTCTTTAGGTTGCAAAAGTCAACGTCAATATTCATATATTGCTAGCTTTAGTTATGTAAATCAACAAGGACCCAAGGTAACCTGGGTCAAGAATATTTAATCTGTTCTTATGCAGGTGAAAGACTATCCTACCACAGAGGAACAGTGGTATCTGGATAGTGGTTGTTAAAAATATATGACTGGCAGCAAGGACAATCTATCCAACTACAAGTCCAAGCTAGGTCCTAAAGTTGTTTTTGGTTACCCCAACTGTTGCTAGACTAAAGGCTATGGAGATATAAAGTTTGGAGTTGTCACATTCAAGAATGTAGCTTATGTAAGTGGATTAAAGCACAACCTGATTTCCATTAGTCAACTCTGTGATGAAGGGTTCAGGTATCTTTTGATAAATCCTCTTGCATTATTTCTTCTATTGATAACAAGATTGTTTTAACTGGATCTAGAGTAGGAAATATTTACATAGTAAATTTTTTGTCTGCTAGATATGAAATATGTCTGTTTAACCAAATTAATAATAATAATCAACTTTGGCATTAGAGATTAGGTCATGTTAACTTAAAATACATTGCCAAGCTATCTAGGGAAAAACTTGTTACAGGATTGCCTTCTGGTTCCTACAAGAAGGAAGGTCTCTGCAGGGCTTGTCAATAGGAAAGCAAACTAAAAATAGTTTCAAAGCCATTAATAAAAGTGATTCACCAAGGATTTTGTATTTGGTCAACATGGATCTTTTTGGAGCCATTGCTGTACAAAGATTAGGAAGAAAATCTTATACCTTAGTGATTGTAGATGACTTCTCAAGATTCACTTGGGTGTTCTTCTTGAAGAACAAGTCAGATTACTTCAAGGTTCTTACAGATTTTCTTAAGAGCATAAGGATTGAGTACTCTACTATAGGTTCATTGATCAGAAGTGATCATGGTACTGAGTTTGATTCTCTTTCCATGCAAAGATTAAATGAGGAGGAAGGTATCAGACATTGTTTCTCTGCTCCTAGAACTCCTTAACAAAATGGGATAGCTGAAAGGAAAAAACAGAACACTAATTGAAGCTGCAGGCATATTGCTTGCAGATGCTTACTTGCCACTATCATTTTGGGCAGAGGCTATAAGCACAATAAACTATGTCCTGAATAGGAGTTTGATACATAAGCTTAAGGGTAAGGTTCCCTATGAATTACTTAAAGGGAAGAAACCTAAAGTAGACTTCTTTAAGATTTTTGGTTGTATTTATTACATTCACAATAATGACAAGAAATATAATAGAATGTTTGAAGCCAAGGCTACAATGGGAATTTTCTAGGATATTCCTAAGTCAGCAAGGTATATAGGGTTTATAATCAATCTACAATTAAAATTGAAGAGTCTTTACACATTTCCTTTGATAAGACTAATATGTTTTACAAGGAGAAGAACTCTTCTACTAGTGAATCTTTGAAGGTACCATATTTGTGTGAGCAGTTGAATGTGTTGAATTTCACCAATGAGGCTAATGCCCATACCTCTCCACAAAGCTCTTAAGGCATTGAAGATGATTTCACTAAAATAGTTGTTAAACAATAACATCCCACATAATTCCACAAGAGGAATTAACTCCCCAGGCTATTGCTAAACAAACTCCACCAACTGATCATGTCATACATAGAGATCATCCCGTGTCTCAAGTAATAGGAATCATATTAGCAGGTGTGCAGACAAGGAATCAACTCAATTAAGACTTGATGCATGCCTGCTTCATATCTCAAATTGAGCCCCAATCTATAAAAGATGTTGAGCAAGATGCACTCTAGAATATGGCAATGCAAGAGGAGCTCAACCAATTTGAGAGATGTAGAGTTTGGGACTTAGTTCCAAGACCCAAATACTACCCAGTCATTGGAACTAAGTGAGTATTCAGAAATAAACTTGATGCCCAGGGCATTATCATAAGGAATAAGGCAATGCTAGTAGCTCAAGTCTATATACAAGAGGAAGGAATTGACTATTATCAGACATTTGCCCCTATTGCAAGGCTTGGGGCTATACGAATCTTCCTTGCATATGTTGTCTACAAAAAGTTCAAGGTCTTCCAAATGGATGTCAAGAGTGCATTTCTAAATAGAGAACTCAAAGAATAAGTATATATAGAGTAACCACAAGGTTTTATCTCTCCAACTAATCCATCTTATGTTTTTAAATTGCATAAGGCTCTCTATGGTCTAAAGCAAGCTAAAAGAACTTTGTATGAAACCTTAGCCAGCTTTCTTCTAAAACATCAATTTTCTAGAGACATTATAGATATGACCTTATTTATTAAGCATCATAAAGATAAAATCTTATTAGTACAAATTTATGTAGATGATATTATCTTTGGCTCTACTGATTCCAAACTATGCAAAAAGGTTTCTGACTTAATGCATTCCAAGTTTGAAATGAGTAGCATGGGTGAACTCTCTTACTTCCTTGGTCTCCAAGTGAAGCAATTACCTGATGACATCTTCATATCCCAATCCAAGTATGATAAGGAGCTAATCAAAAGGTTTGGGATGTCAGATTCCTCAGCAATGAAAACACTCATGGTTACCAATGCTGTGGTTGACTCTGATGAACATGGGAAGCCTATTGATCAAAAATTATATAGGGGCATTGTTGGGTCCTTGTTATATCTCACACCAAGTAGGCTAGAAATAATGTTTGCTACATGCCTTTATGTTATGTTCCAAGTGAACCCTAAAGAATCTCATCTTATTTTTCTTAAAATAATTTTAAGATATATAAAGGGTTGCCCAAATTTAGGACTTTGGAATCCAACCGAGTCAAAATTTGAGTTGACTGGATACTAAGATACTGACTTTGCTGAATGCAAGGTGCACAGGAAGAGCACCTCAGGAACCTACAAGTTCCTTGGTGCTAGAATTGTCTCCTGGTTTTGCAAAAAGAAAACATCTGTGTGTACTTCAACTACTGAAGCTGAATATATATCAGCTGGGAGTTGCTGTTCACAGATGTTGTGGTTACAAAATCAACTCCTGGATTATGGATATAACTTAAATAATTCAACTCTATTTTGTGATAATATAAGTGCAGTTTATATTATATAGAATCTAGTGCATCATAGTAGAACTAACCATATAGAGATAAGACATCATTTCATTAGAGATTGTGTTGAAAAAAAGAAAATTAATCTTTTCTACATCTACACTGATTTGCAAAGAGCAGATATTTTCACCAAACCCTTGGGTGAGATGAACCGTTTGTTATTTATGAATCAGCTTGGTATGATCAATGGAGAAGCATTAATTTTATTTCTATCTGCGGTCGAAGAATTTGCCACAGTTCGTCGATCGGAGATCGACGAACTGAGAAAAGTTCTTGAGATAATTCGTCGACTTGAGATCAGGGAAATCTCTGTGTAAGTCATTCTCATCGACCGGAGATCGACGATCTGCCTTCAGAAAATTTGGTCGACCTGAGAATGACAAAAAGTTTTCCCTTCTTCAGACTGAGATCAACGAACTCTTTTGTTAATAAAATATTTCATCGACCTCAGATCGAAGAATTTTTCTTTTTCACAGGACGGAGTTTGTCATTTCATATTCTGAAAAACTTTATGTCTAGGTTTTCTTCAACCTCCATCCCACGCTTTTTTTTCCCGTTACACTTGATCTCTCTGTTTCTCTTTTGTAGGAGATTTCAGAAAGCAATGGCGATTCCAACAAGCATTCTCTCCGGCATGAAGTATGACACTGTTTTCGACATCAATTTCGATTCCTTTGGTCACACAGACAAAATCTTCACGGATATTCTTCAGTTGTTTGATGATCAGAAATTGAAGCAGTTTATGACTACAAGGATCAAATAGCCAGCCGTCGAGATCATGGAATGTGTCTACACATCAACTTCATCTGATACATAGATGATAGGATCAATTTCTGAAACACAGGTTTCTCTCTCTCCTGCTGTTCTTTCTAATATATTTGGATTTGAGAATGGGGTAGATGATCTTGAAATGGATAGTTATGATTTTGATGAGATGCTGATAAGAATTGGTCACTCTGAGGGAAACCCTAATAAGCTGCTGAAGAAGAACTTGTCTGCTGAATACAAGATCTTGTCTGATGTAGTAGGAAAGGTCCTACTTGGCAAACACACTGCCTATGACTTCCTCACAAGGCACAAGTTTTTGGTGATGAGTTCCTTGGTTGTTAAGAAAAAGATTAACTGGGGACAGGTTGTGTTTGAATTGATTAGGAAGAAAAATTCGAAGAAGGAAGTTTGTTTTGCAAGAGTATTGGAAATCTTTCTACAGGCCAGGGCTAATGACTTACGGTTCTCCCCGACAGTATTCATTAATGCCTCTAAGAGGTTGACATCTACCCTCTTTAGCAGATGGGAGAGGAAAATTTCCAAGCCATCTAAGGCTTCCTCCTCTTCCTCAAGACCTTTTGAGAGTACCAGGGCTGCTCCAGCCACTCCCCAACCTGCAGAAGATGTTTCCAATCCACCTCCACCTCTAGCTCAACAACCAACACCTTCTTAACTTCACACACCTTCAACAACCCTCCAGCATACTTCCACATCTCAAGACCATACACCAACACCTCCTGCTTCCCCAATCACACTTTCTTCACCAGTTCATACTCCAAACCATTATCCTTCACCACATCAATCCCCTGAACATCAACCATCACCAATTCAATCTCCAGTGCATGACACTACACCAGAGCATGTCACTCCTACTCTGACTCCACTTCCTCTACATCTTACTGATACCCCCTTCACAACATATCTTCCTTATCATCATTTGAACTGATTTCATCCACCCTCTATAATCCATCACCTCAAGATGAGCAAATGCCAGATTCTTCACCCTTTCATCCATCATCATCCTCCATTAACCCATCTGTATCCACTTAAACCCCTCATGAGTTAATGGACATAGATTCCCCCTCCATTTCCTCTTTTTTGCAAACTATAACATCTCTTCTAAAACAACTCATAGCAGAGGCTATTTCACCTCTTGCTGCCTCCATTTAATCTCTTACTGCCCTACTTTCGGCCTCATCTGTCCTTTCTTCTTCAATAAGGGGCCTGGTTCCAGTACTTACTGAAACCAGGAAGGGGGAGATACTCGATGAAGAAGCAGCTCCAGCAGCAGCAGAAATTGTCTCAATAGTCGCAGAAGAAGCAGCGGCAGCAGATGATGCAACAATAGTTTTGCAGATAGTTGAGTTAACAGATGTACATATGGGTACAGATGCTGAAATTATTGATGTAGATATGCTGATTGCAGATATTGTGACTGCTGTTGATTATTACATCAATCCCACAGTAGACATCTTTAGATTATTACATTCTTTCAATACAATTTATCTGAATCCTTTTCTTCCAGCAGTAAATCCATTTTTGGCAATAGTGTGTTGCACTTCTCCCATAAGTCCTGAAGTTGTTAATCAACTAAAGGCAAGTTTTGCTACTAATATGGTTGTGGAACCTTCAGGCCCAACCTATGTAATGGATGATAGTCAAATTCCCAGCTTTAATGATCTGATTGCTCTAGATGTTGCTCAAGAGCTTGCACTGATTCAGAATGATACTGAGCTAAATGATTTCCTTTCTGCTAGTAAAGATATTGAAGATTCTCAGATGATCACAGAGATTGTTGCTCCACCTGCAGTTTCTCTACCTCAATCTCTTCCTCAGGCTGAAAGACAAATATCAAAGGAAACTTTAAAAGAGATAGATGCATTATATGATAACCCTCATAGTTCTTCTGATGAGGAAATAGATGATGATTCTGATGGATCTGATGATCCTAAGTCTAAGAAGAAAGTTGCAAAGAAGAGAAAGATTGTTCCAAAGGCTGCTCCAAAGCCTAATCCTACCAATGACACTCCTTACTATATCTTACAAAAGATAACTCCAAACGCAAGGATTCCTTAGTGGATGTGGATATCCAAGAATGAGCAGAAAGAAAGGAAGAAGAGGAGAAGGTACAAGTCTCCTTCTAAGCAATTTAGGAAAGAACCTTCTCCTCCTCCATCTTCAGGTGCCTCTGGTAATGTTTACCAAAGATCTGCTCCAGTGACCAAGACTTATCAAAGACATGTCAGGCATGGGAGTCAACAGCAATCTTCTCAAAGCCATCCTCCTCCAGCTTCACTCAAGAGAGCTCTTACAGACTCTGTTGCTGAATCAAAGCAGGACTCAAGTCTAAACATGCCAGAATCTCCTCTAATTCCCTTAGTAAATCCAGAACATAAGACTTCAGCTAAAATGGCCTGATTTCATGAGCTGATAGGACTTTCACAAATTAACAAAGCAAAAGCTGAAGGAAAGGATCCTTCACAATTTTCTACCATGCCTTCATTCAGAAAAGAAGAACTTAAAAGGTATGCAAAGGCAAATAAATTCTTTAATGTTGATGACTATATGAAATTACATCCAGAAGATATAGTGCCCAGAGCAACTTCTCTCAACATCATTGGTGCATATGACATGACAATGTTTAAGAAAGAAGCTGCTGATCCAAACAGAGAAATCATTTTCAAACAGCCTTCTGAGAAGCCAGAGTAAGGAAATCCTGAGCAGAAACAGTGATTTTGTTTGTGTTTTGTTCTTATTTTTGAACTCTATTTTGTTTAATCATGAAGCACCACATGTAAATATCTGCTGAATCTTTTATTTATGTCAGATATATGTTTTCATGCTTTATGATTGTGTCTTTTATTTTGATTTAGTGACCTCACCAAAATATGGGGAGATTGTTTGATCGCTAGTTGGATTTGGGCTAGGCTCACTAAATTAGGCTGAGTCTGACCCACCTTGTATAGCCACCAGGGTCAAGTTTAACAGTCCTAGAGTTTAGTCTAAGTCATTAGGTTCAACCTTCTTGGACCAGCCAGCAGAGGACCTCAAAAGACTCGGACTTAAAAGATTCAGAAAACAGAATGTTTAGTTCGATGTTATTCAAACTCAGCTCGATGATCTTTGATCTCAGATCGATGAACTCAGAGTTATTTCTCTGAGCTGAGCTCGACGATATTCATGCTCAGGTCAATGATCGATTCTTTAGGACAGATTATCAGCTCGACAAACTCAGAGCATAGAATTGGCAAGTTATTCTCTGAAAACATTTCGCAGAGCTCAGGCCAATGAACTGGAATTCTCAGGTCGACGATCTTGGAACTCAGGTCGACGAATTCCATTCAGAGGTCGACGATTTCTGTCCCGCTCCAGAAAGAGAAGTTTTTTTTATTTCTGTCCCTTACTTTCTATATTATTTAGGAGTGATATTCCCTGAGTAATATTGCTCATATTCCCCTGAATATAGCCATTATTAGCAGCATTAATTACAGTCTTCATCAGGATAATTACTTGCTTGTTTTTTAGTTACAGTTGGGGAATATCATTTAAGTCACATTCCAGCCATTTGTATTCTCCAAATCATTCAACAATTAATGCCAGAATTCAAAATTCAAAGTACAAAATTGACTGCAGAATATAAAAGATATTTTTCTCTTTTTAGTCGAGATATACTGACACACAAGGCAAGAACATTGCAGTGGTTTACAGAGAAGAGAATTTTTACAAATACACAGAGATATATATATGCTTCATCTCTGTACAGAAACACAATCTATTCTTCCCCTTGTTCATACAAAAAATACTGAAGAAGTGCATTCATCAAAAATTAAGAGTCTTCTTCATCTTCATATCCTAGAATCTGTAGAGACATCTCTTCAACATTTGTCTACTGGATTCCTGGACATTGACAAGACAAGGCTGAAGACTTACACCCTAAAGCAAAGCTTCTAGTCTTCCTGAACCATTCAACATCTCAGGGGGAGCTTTGTCAACATCAAGATCCACTAGTCTTCTCTGTTGATTAGAGAAAAAGAAGACACCATCACCTCCTCTCCCCTCCTGTAAAAGTGTTTTAACTCCCTTCAAAAGTTATCCACTTGGTTGTCAAGTCTCCTAATAAAAAGACTGGGTTGGTTTTTGGGCACCTGATCAAAAGCCTAAAGGGTTGCTATATCTCCCTGCAAATAGATATTGTGGTGGCAGTCACCTGATCAAAATCTGTTAGTGGATTCCTTCCAGGGTGGTAGAAGAGGGGATGCACCCAGTTGGGGAACCACTATAAAACTTCTTGTGTTGTCTGGTTGCCCCTTTTTCTTTATGTACTATGCTGTGTTATTTTAGCTTAGTTCTTTTAACATAATATTATTATCACTTATTTCTATTGCTAGTTAATCAAAATAATTAAAAGATTTTAAAAACACTCTATTCACACCCAGCCCCCTCTAGATTAAGTTAGATCTATCCCCTCCTTTCACCACCTTCTCTATTCTCTATCCAGGAAAGGATCTATTTCCTTTCCCTCTGCGTGTCTTTGGGGGCACAGCCTTTGTGCACTCTCACTTAGCCACCCGTGACAAAATCTCACCACGAGCCACCAAATGTGTCTTTCTGTGGTACTCTACCACTCAGAAAGGTTATTGTTGCTTTGATCTGGCTGCCCACAAGCAGTTCATATCTGAGGACGTCACATTATTTAAAAGTGCATCCTACTTCTCTCACAACTGCTCTTCTCCTCTTGATGTTCCTACCTATCATACCACCCATTCTGTCCCCTCTACACCTGCCGAGATTCCTCCCCCTCCACCATCTCCACCTTCTCCTCCACCGTGTCCACCTCCCGAGATATCTCCCTCCTCTGCACAACCATCTCTCTCTACTCTCGGGCCAGTTGTCTCTTCCACGGATGCCCCAGAAACTGAGGAACACGCCAACCTGGATCTTCCCATTGCTCTTCGCAAAAGGGTGTAGACGTGTACACAACACCTGCTAGCTATTGTTGTTTTCTATGATCGTCTAACTCCTTCTCGCAGGGCGTTTGCCTTGGCAATCTCTGCCACTACAACTCTCTGCACCTACCAGGAAGCTCTTACTATTACTCATTGGAAGAATGCTATGGATGAGGAAATTTTTACCCTCATTGAAAGGGGAATATGGACCCTTGTTCCTCCCCCTTTGGGTACTGATGTGGTTGGTTGTCGCTAGGTATTCGTTGTGAAGTTCCGTCCGGATGGTTGCTTGGATCAATACAAGTCCCGCACATCGTCAAAGGCTTTACTCAGACTTATGGTGTTGATTACTTTGACACATTCTCTCCCGTTGCTCGTCTCAGCACCGTTCGGGTTCTTCTCTCTGTGGCTATCAACAGTGATTGGCCCATTTCCCAACTGGATATCAAGAATGCCTTTCTCTATGGTGATCATCAAGAGGATGTTTACAAGGAGCACCCTCCTGGGTATGTTGCTCAGGGGGAGACACGAGTATGTCATCTTAAGAAGGCCATCTATGGCCAAAAGCAAAGCCCTCGGGCTTGGTTTGTCAAGTTTAACAACATTTTTGTGGCCATTGGTTTTACAAGAAGTTCAACCGATCACTCCTTATTCATCCACAAAACCTCCTCTTGTATGGTTGTTCTTGCTGTATATGTGGATGATATTCTTCTAACTGGCGATGACCAGGCTGGGGTATATTTGACAAAGAAAAACCTCCGTCAACACCTGGTCACGAAGGATATGGGCTCCCCCAAATACTTTCTGGGGATTGAAATCTCTCAGAAGCCAACTCTTTGGTCCTCTCCCAGCGGAAGTTTGCTCTTGATTTACTAAAAGAGGCAGGGTTGACTGGTGCTAATCCTACCAGATGTCCCATGGCTATTAGTGAAGACAAAACTTGGACAGATTACTCGCCTCCTCTATCCAATACTACAAGGTATTGGCGTGTAGTGGTCAAACTCATTTATCTCACGGTGACCAGACCCGACATCTCATATGTTATAGGCAAGGTTAGCTAATTCATGCAAGCTCCTAGGGAGTGCCATCTACAGTCTTCCCTGAGGATATTGGAGTATGTTAAAGCAGCACCAGGGAAAGGATTGATTTTTCAGATGAATGGTCACTTGAGGGTTGAAGCGTACTCAGGTTTGAGCTATGCTGATGATAAAGGAGACCGCAAGTCAATATCGGGCTTTTGCACATTTTTTCAAGGAAATCTTGTGAGTTGGAAGAGCAAGAAATAGTCTGTTGTCTCCAGGTCTAGAGCAGAAGCAGAATATCATAGTATTGCTTCGACCACATGTGAGTTAAAGTAGTTACGGGCTCTCATGCTTGACTTAGGAGAGGTCTACAACTATCCTCTTCCTATGTTCTACGATAACAAGGTCGCGATATACATCTCCAAAAATCCAGTCTTTCATGAGAGAACAAACACATAAAAGTCGACTGTCACTTTATTCGAGAAGAGATTTTGAAGAAAAAGATTTGTACTCCATTCGTCACTTCTGACAACGAGTTGGCAGATATCTTCACAAAGACGGTGTCCGCTTCCATATTTCACATTTGCGACAAGATGGGCATGATTGATATCTATGGTCCAGCTTGAGGGGGGAGTGTTATAATATATAGACCGGGTGGTCTGGCGGTTTGTCTGGCTGTCTGGCAGTTTGTCTATGATGACTTAAAGATATTATTGGCTTGCCTTCTTCACATTATAGTTGCCGTACAGTTTGTCTAAACGCGCGGCTTATGTGGCTTGTATAGATACTTGTTCCTGTAATTATTAGTTTTACATTACTTATTTGTAATCTCTCTTCTCTCCTCCATTCTATAAAAGGGAGGTCATACCTTTGTAATTGATACCTTTTTGGATAATAAAAATTTTGTTACTCCAAATTTTTGGTCTACTTGTTTTCTGTTCGCACAAGAGGCATCACAATCAATACTAAGAGCGTAAATGTATTTGATGTATGTTCGAGTTCATTATGTGTAGGATGTTCCTTGGAATAAGTTTAGTCAGGTTGTCTAACTGATTGTGACAGGTGGTCACAAGGAAGAAAGGTGGAGAGACAGAAATTTGTACAAGTCCACAGGCGTTGAGTGAGCCAGTTCACTCAACGCCAGATGTCAAGGAAGAATGATGGATAGACAGAAATTCATATAAGTCCATGGGAATCAAGTGTTTCTTGTTCATTCAACGCCAGATGCCAAGAAGTGCTGAGTAAAGCATGAACAGCCAAAGCCCAACAGTTTGCAAAGCAGATTTGCGGCTAAGTCCACAGGTGTCGAGTGAAGGCAGTTCACTCAATTCCATATAACAAGAGGCATCAAGTAAAGCTCAGTCTGTCAAAGCTTCAGCATTATCAAGGAAAAAAATTGAGTAAGTCTAGAAGCGTTGAGTAAGGACAGCTCACTCAATGCCTGAAGAAAGAAGCGTTGAGTCATGCTCAAGCAATCAAAGCATTTGAAGAATCTGCCAAGAATTCTGGATAAGTCCAGAAGTGTTGAGTGACGACAACTCACTCAATGCATGAAGATGAAAGTGTTGACATGACAATGTTCAGTCAAAGCTTAAGAAGATAAAGACAAAAAAATCTGTCTAAGTCCAGATCCGTTGAGTGAGGATAGCTCACTCAACGCAAGCTCATCAAGAAAATTGGCTAAGAACGAAGCTTTGAGTGAAGGCAGTTCACTCAACGCCTCATCAAAGAAGGCAGGCAATGACAAAAGAATTGAGTGATGAAGGCACACTCAACGCATTCATAAAGATGAAAATTGACTAAGTACAGAAGCGTTAAGTGAAGGAAGTTCACTCAATGCCTCAGTAAGTTGGCCGACATTCAGAGAAGCGGCTAAGTCCAGAAGCATTGAGTGATGAAGGCTCACTCAATGCTATCAATTCCTAAACAATAGGAAGATTGTCCATGGATAAAAGTATTGAGTGAAGGCCGTTCACTCAATGCACTCAACACCTAGCAGTGGACAAGTAATTGGCTAAGTCCAAATTTGTTGAGTGATGAAGGTTCACTCAATGCAATCAATGCCTGGCAGTGCAGATTATTTAACTAATGGTTTAAGCATTGAGTGAAGGCTATTCACACAATGCACTCAATTCCCTGAATAAACTAGCTTAATTTGGCTAAGTCTACAGATGCCGACTTTCGTAAATGCCAGCAAAGTTCAAACTCATTGTGGGAAGTCTATAGTATACGACAAATGGCACTGCAGGCCTACTGCATGAATTTTTATGTAAAAGCAAAGTTATAGACAACAACTTCAGTAGGGCCTACAGGTCAAATAGCCTTTGGACGGCGGAAGATAAATGGATTAAGATCAGCGGAAGCAAATCAAATTTTAGAAAAGAGGCAGAACTTCATTATCTTCCACTCACTATTATTGCAGAGCTTGAAGCTGAAGTTTTAACCATTGATCTAAAAGTTCCAGTAGTTAGTTGTAGCGATCTTCACCTGCTACAACAAGTTTCGAAGAGTTTTCTAAGAAATAAGAAGAAGCAGAGCTATCTGGTTTCTGTAGTTAGGGTTAGCTGAAAGAACAATAGAAAGAACTTTCAAATCATTGTCTTCATCAGCAAGATCAAAAACTTGAGTTTCTGAGTTACTTCCAGCATAAGTAGCAGCTTACTGAAGATCATTTTTCTTTTTGCTGTGAAGAAAGTTAGGGCTGAGATTTTCTCAGCTCAGGAAGTAGAAGGCCCAGAGAAATTTCTCTTGAGTCAAATCAACACCAGCAAACCATTCTCTCTGTAGGATCCTTTGGATCTAAGTGTAGGCCTAATTATAAAGGTTGAGTATATGATCATTTGTTCATCTGAGTGGTAGCGCCTGTGTGCCTGAGGTAGGGCAGTTTTCCTGAGGTAGGTGTATCATTCTCTCTGAGTGGTAGGGCCTTTGTGCCTGAGTTGTAGGATCCATCTTTGGATCTGATGAAGGGCCTTATGCACGAGCTATAGGAGAGTCATCCTCTCTGAGTTATAGGGCTAACCTCCTAGACTGAGTTGTAGGACTATTAATTTAGTCTGAGGTAGGTTATCTTTGGATAACTGAGTTGTAGGAGCAAGCTTGCTCTTAGTTTGGGCTTTGTGCCTGAGGTATGTTTTGGAGGAGACTGAGAGATCATGAGGGATATGAGTTGTAAGCTCTTTGGAGTCGAGTTTTGGAGAAGTCCCTTATCTAACACACTATTAGAAAGGTGGGTGGGACAGTGGATGTACCCATAATCTAAGGAACCACTAAAAATTCTGGGTGCTTTGTGGTGTGTCCTAAAAGCAGAAAACTACTAACTCACAACACACTTAAAGGAGGAAAATTAAAAGAGACAAAAAATCTATTCACTCCCCTATAGGTGCTTAGCTACCCTTGAAACTAAAGACTTTCACTGTCCTTGGGTTTTGTTGTCTTCCACTTTTCTTCTCTTCATTAAGAAGACAATGATCTTGGTTTTGTGAAGAATGTATATTTGTAGAAGCTTACTGAAGATCATTTTTCTTTTTGCTGTGAATAAGGGAGGAGGAAGAGATGAATTTATATTTGTATGAATGGCTAGAGAAAGATTACAAACCGATGCCATTCATTCGACTTTACGATGCATGCAAAAATCTTATTTATGTACGCAGCAGGCTTCATGCTCGATTTAAGCCATGATCCGAACACTTCTAGGTCTTGGACTGAACACGGAAGATGTAGCCCTCGAAAAGACCTATTTAACGGATGGTTGTACCTTTTCCGGTGAGAACTGTGGCTCCTACAAAGTGTGATGGAATTTGTTATGTTAAACTAACATAAGGCCGGAATAGATTTTTTGTCTATGTAAGTTATGTGTTAGTCGTGCATCCAAATTTTATGACTCGGTAGGAAGATCGTAGCCAGATGATATTTTGTATTGGGTGAATTTATTTATATGTAACCATGATAGACTAATGGTTTTGGATGGAACTTGGTTATACATATGATTTACTCATGAAATCTGGTAAAGATACACTTAATAACAATACGATGAATGTTATAAATTTTGAAAGAATTTGTGATGCATGATGCATGAATGTGTAATTTATATCTATACAGTGATTTACAATCATTGAGAAAACATGTGATGTATTCTTTGTAAAGTTGTGCTGATCATGTAGGAGCATAAATGTCATGATTGAATGATTAATGATATAGAATCAAGGAAAGATGAATGATGTGATATACATGTGCATGCTAAATTATAGAAAAGGGCTTGATGAGAAAATGCTTATGGTCATGTGATGTGTTAGTCACTTATCTCAGGTAATGAAGATATAACATGACTGATAACTAAGAGGATTAGAATTCCATACTAAAGTAGGTCTTGCATGCTTGGAGCATAGGTAAGTTGTTATGAAGGGAATCAATGTGGAGCCCTTGCATGCTTTTGATCACAGGATTGGTATGATTATAAGGGACTCAGTGTAGAGCCTTTTGTGCTTTTGAGTATGAGATTGGTATGATGATAAGGGACTCAGTGTGGAGCCCTATGTGCTTTTAAGCACGGGATTGGTACGATGATAAGGGACTCAGTGTGGATCCCTTGCATGCTTTTGAGAACATGATTAGTATGATGATAAGGGAATCAGTGCAGAGAGCTTTCATGCTTTTGATCACAGGATTGGTATGATTATAAGGGACTCAGTATGGTGCCCTTGCGTGCTTTTGAGCACGGGATTGTTATGATGAGAAGGGACTTGGTTGGAGCCCTTGGATGTTTGATAGCATGGATAAGTGTAACTGCATGCGGTGTGTGTTGACACGCGGTGTCATAATCCTGGTTTAAGGATAGTGTGGCAGGTCTATGGGTTCGCAAGTCATCACACCGACCAGAGTTGGCAGATATAACATGTAAGGTTTGTCTTGGTCCTTTGTGCTCATTCCTTAGGCTCCTTCCGTGTCAGTGGATGGTGGATTGTGTTCTTTGGTGATACGCTCCCAGAGGCCCCTTCCGTACCATGACGATATGCCAGTTGGACTATGTTCTTGGTGCAAATCTACCCAAGAATCATTTTGAGCCGTAGTATGCAGAGGGTCCGCTGTTGTGTTCTTAGCATTGAGGTGTATGGAGGCCTAGGCAATGTAGTGTGGATACCGGCGTAGTAGTCGATACACCCTCTCTACTATCACCGTTTGGCCATAATAGATAATGTCTGAGAGGTTAGCTACCTGCTCGAAAAGTGGGAACTAAAGGACTATGTCGACATAACAAAACAGAGTGCGTGAGTTGCATGGGTGCATCATAAACTATCATTTCTTTGCATTGCATCGCATAAGATCCGCATCATATAAATTTGTATGGGAACTTTTAATGATGAGTTACTTTCAGTTAAGTCGATCCTAAACTTATAAATCCGTTTAGGCTTTTTTATAAGTTAATTTCTATTTCTGTTTATAGAATTGAATGCTAATTGTTGATTGCTTTTACTTTTACAGTATTGTTAATGTAGAAAGATGTTACTATTTTATGTGCACTGCTACTGTTACATTTATAATATATAGAGATATACCATCTACTTGTACTTACAGTTTATATACATATATTGTACCATTCCTTCTTTCTCCCGCCCCGTGCCTAAGATCCACCGGGGTGAGAGGGTGAGATAACCACTTAGTCTTTATGACTAACGGTTGCTACGACTACCTTTTTAGGAGGACACCTAGTGGATAGAGTAGCCGCATCAATAGGTTATGCAGGAGGGTAGCAAGGCCAGGAGGGTAGGGCCTGATACGATGATACCCTCGCTGCCATCGGTTACTGATGTGAGATTTTGAGAGACTATATGTTGTATCCCTTAGGGCATTTAACTCTTATATGTATTCAGGAGCTATGTAGCTACCTATGACGTTCTTTTGGACTTGTACTAGTGTGGATTTTGACTTCTGTATATTTTTTTATGTTGGTTTGGCATGGATGATATTTGTGTGAGCTCGCAGAATAAGCGTCCTGTAGTAAAAGTCGACCCGTGTGTTGACGCTACCACAAGACGGCTATTCTGGGCATAAGACTCCCCTCGGCCATGTCTTGTGTTCTGGGACGCTACTACAAGGTTGGCATGTATGATTTTTATGTTTTTTGGCACAACTTGCAAAGGTGGTATGACATTGACGGTGTCATGACCAGGTACAGTGATGAAGAGTAGATGCATTCAAGATAATAGTGCATGATTAGGTAGATTGTCCCTGGAAAGATAGAAATGGGCAAACACGTTCAAACCATTGGTGGCATGTTACTTTAGCAATGGTGCTCCCTAATTTAATGGAGTTGTGCATACGCTTCGAGCCAGTAGTTTGCGATCATGGGGGCTGACCCCAAAAAGCCGGTAAAGGGTGAACGTTTCGAACAATTGGAGACCGTAAATGGGAAGGCCCTAGAAATGATATGACATACTATAGTTTTGAAGGGCGGACACTTCAAGCCAATTATACACAGTTAGGGGAACTGGACCCTAAAATCCATTGATACATGGATGCTTCACACTATTGGAGATCATGAGGGGGCTGGCCCTGGTGGTATTGTGACCTACTGTTAGAGCATACAGTTTACATATCCTCAGTTTGACAATATCAAATCCAAGGTTGTATTTGATCACATGTGTTTTTTGTATAGTGTGCTTGTTTATAGGTTCAAGAGAAGAAAAGAATTCAACTTTTGTGGCCTACCACTGCGTGCTAGATGAATTAATTAGAGTAGGCGCTTGGGAACCAACCGCACGATGTTAGAACTACCACCCGTAGTAGACCAAAGATTATATTCAGCCAGGTTCTCTGTGAGCTACTGCACAGCGCTATCTTTCTACCACGCCACGCTAGCTCACTCATCGCTTGGCGAGATGTATTCATCATGACGACTGAAATAGTATTCTCCGAATATTTTTTCCAAAATTGCGTGACAGTTGTCATGTCAATGCGTGAAGACCCATTATCGGGCGCTAATCTTACCGTCGGTGGTAGCTTATTTTTAAAAAGACATAGAAAAGGCGTCTCGTTTTCTGATTTCCAAAAGGAGACGAATTTATTCTCAGAGATTTCATTCCTAGGGTTCGGTAGCCGCCTCTGAGCTCTGTTCTGCCGTCTCCGTCAAAGGAAGAGAAAACCGACTCCCTCTAGTCCATGCACGAAGATCTCTGACGAGCCAAGGATTACAAAGACTGCGAGGAGTTGATCGGTTGTAATAAAATGAAGATCACTTGCACCGGTTATGGATCGCTCAATTGAGAAATCGTCTTGAGGGAGATTCAATCTTTAATCTTTTTATACTTGTGGTACTTTTTCTTTTTTTCTGTATTCTAGTGGTAAGGGAAATAGTCCAGCAAAGTTCATCGGATTCCGGGGGGGATTCCATGAGAAATCATCCCAGGGAAGGGACTTCTAGATCGGGGGATGTAACTGGCTCTAAGACACTTCCTTACGTTAAGGTGAATAGCCGTCTCGAAGACCTTTCTTGGAGGAAAGGGAGAGTTCCAACTGGTCTGGGTAGTGGGTTGGTATAGAAAACCAAAAGAGTTTCTTCCTTCACCGCCTCTGATCTACGACTTCAAAGAGATAAAACTTTTGTAACTGTAAAATACCTTTTTATTTTGATTGAATAAAGTTATTTGTGTTCCTATTTCTATGTATATCATCCTGGGTGTTCCTAGTGGATTTTTTAAAGGGGTATAATTCTCAAAGAAGAAATTTGCCCAGGTAAACGAGGTATGTGACCTACCTCCGCGCGCTAGCAAGCTAGCGCCCCGCGGTAGCTTCTAAAACTAGTTTTCCTGGACCAAAATATTTTGAATTTTTAATTAACGTTCAAAACATTATTCACCCCCTCTAAGGTTGGCAACTTGATCCAACAAGTGATATCAGAGTAAGGTTATTTTAAAAAGGCTTAAAATCTTGAAGTAAGATAGCCAACGCGGTCCATGCTTTCTTTGAGGGATAAGGTGTGAGTATACCTCCACTGTTCATGGGGAGTTACTATAGTCACTGGAGAACCCGAATGAAAAACTTTTTGATGACACAAAATATTAAAATGTGGTCCTTGATCTAAACAAAATACACTGCACCCACTATCACTATAGGTGATACCATCTTAGTCAAACCATAGGATAAATGTGATGACGGTGATAAGCTGAGATGTACGAACAATGCCAAAGCCATGAACTCTTTATTCTGCTCATTGGAAAAAAACTGAATTTAATTGAATCTTTAGTTGTGAAACTGCGTATGATATATGAAGTTTACTTGAGCTTACTCACAAAGGTACCTCGCAGTTGAAGGAGTCGAAACTATTTTGACTCGAATCTTAATACGAACAATTCCGGATGGAGATCGACGAGGAGGTGGACAACATGTATACTCCCTTCACCAAGATTGTCAATACCTCAAGATCTCTCAGGAAGAGCTACTTAAATAGAGATCTGGTGAGGAAGATCCTGTGATCTTTACCTCCACGTTTCAACCTGAAGGTGACGGCTACTGCTAAATCACACAATATAAGCACGCTGGAGATAGAGAGCCTCATTGGAAATCTAAAGACACATGAGCACGAATTAAAGATACAAGCTGAGGAATATCCCAAGGAGATAAAGAAGAAGGGGTTGGTACTAAAGGCTGCAAGGGAGAGGAAGACTGCTGAAGAATCTGAGGATGATGAGGAAGAAAGCCTGTATGTTCGAGAGTTTAGATGTTTCATGAAAAATCCCAAGAGGAGGGAAAAGTTTAGGAAATTCTTTAAGAAAGGTACTGTAGAAACCAGGAGGTTGAACAAACCGTCAAAGGAGAAGGAGAGAAATTATGAGAAGTCTCTACCTTAGTGCTAATGCTTTCACAAGCCTGGACAAATCGAGAGGGAATGTCTATGGCTCTAGAGGGAGGAAAATGATAAACAGAGCACACAATTGAAAGAATAAGGTGTTAATGGCGCTAACATGGGATTAGGTTGGATCTGAGGAGTCAAGCGCCTCGAACATAAGTAGTGAAGACGAGGCGAATCTGTACCTCATGGGGAGGGATCATGATGCGTCAGAAGATGAGTCATGTGTCTAAAGCAACACTAAGTTACCTCTACCCTCTTTTAATGAACTTCTTGAAATTTATGAACATATATGTGATAAGTTAGATAGTGTTATAGTTTAAAAAAAGTCCATTAGAAATGAAAATAAGAAAATTAAGGACTTAGAAAATATAAAGAGGGAATTAATAAAATGCGGCAAAGAGAATATCGAGTGTTATGAGTGTCCTCACTCGATGGCAACGATCAAAGAGCTAAAAGTAATTCTCTCCAAGGTATCGTTGAAAACGAACAATTTTATAAATAAAAAGAATGTCTTGGAGAAAAGAGTTCAAATATCTCTTACAAAAATAGAAGAAGGTCAAAAACAATTCACCAATAAGTGCGTACTGCTAGTCACGAAAACACCTCCTTAAAGGAAAGGATCCATGACCTTAACTGTTCTATCCAGAAATATGGAATAGGGCAAAAATCTCTGAATATGTTGATGGGTGCACAGTGTCATGGATCTGGAAAGTTTGGACTAGGATACGTAAGTCCAACGCTAACACCGAGCAATAATTATTTTAAAGCTAATCCTAAAATGAATTATAAAAATCACTAAATAAGGTCAATAATTTTGAAATGTTATCCACATCCTCAAGAATGAGCTTTAAGAACACGATAAAGGCAGCATCCAATGCTTATAGCCTGTGTGTAAACTATCAAAGGTTGGACAGACATCTGGATCTTGTCTGAGGAAATGTGCAAAGAAAACTATGTAAGTGTGGCTACCAAAGTATTCAACTTATTGTATGGGTAGGACAACTTGGGTAACCAGATCTTTACACTCATCTTCTTTTTAGGTTTGTTGGCAGGCTAAGGACAAGGAAAACATGTGGTACTTATACTCTGGGTACTCCAAGCACATGATAGGAGATAAATACAAGTTCTTTTGCTTGGACAAGAAAAAGGGGGGCATGGTGATGTTCGGGGACAACAACAAACAATGTATTCTTGGAATCGGCACTATAGGTAATAAAGCATTTTCAATTTCAAATGTATTTTTTATAGATGGACTTTAACATAATTTAATTTCAATTAGTTAACATGAGTTAAAGGCCTGAATGTTATATTTGAATCCTCTACAAACACTGACAAGATTATAGTTGCTAAAATTAATAGTGTTTTACTCACTGCTCATAGAACTCATTATGTTTACACTATTAGTTTTGAATATTTTCTTCCCCTGATTTGAAATGCTTAGTCAACAAGAATGAGGAATTAGATTTGTGACATAATAGACTAAGACACTTAGGAAGTAAACTAATTACCAAACTATCGAAACATAAACCTGTTCATGGACTCCCAAAAGTAAGCAGTAGTATGAACTTTTTATGCGCTCCATGCCAAAAACGGAAATTTGTTAAAACCTAATTCAAAAGCAAAAATGACATTTCCATGACTAGAACACTTTATCTTATTCACATGAATCTATTTGGTCCTCTTAGTATATATTGTCTAGGCGAAAAACGATACACGTTTGTTTTTATAGATGATTACTCCCGTTATTGCTGTATGATCTTCCTTACGAATAAATCTGACATAATTTTTGAATTCACTAATCTATGCACTAGAATTCAAAATGATAAGGAACTAAAAATAAAATGCATAATGTCAGATCATCGGGGAGAATTTGAGACTGAAAACTTCATAAACTACTGTAATAATTTAGGAATTAAGCACGAATTCTCAGCCCCACACACTCCTCAACAGAACGGGGTAGTTGAGAGAAAGAACTGTACACTTCAAGAACTAGCACGCATAATGCTCGCCAAGTTTGGCTTGACTCTATATTTTTGGGAAGAAGAGGTTAACACAACATGTTATGTGATGAATCGAATCATTCATCTCCCCACTCAAAACATAACTCTGTATGAGCTCTACTTCAATAAGAAGCCAATGGTATCATATTTTAGAGTCTTTAGTTGCCCGTGCTTCATTCTAAACACTAAGGATCACTTAGGAAAACTTGACAAAAAATCAGACCATGGCATCCTGTTAGGAAACTCTAGTACGAGTCGTGCTTGTAGGGTCTATAACAAATGAACCTTAGTTGTTTAAGAATCGGCTGACATACACTTTAACGAAAATACACCAACCAAATAACCTAGGCTAAATGAAGAGGAAGTTGATGAAGATGCGTAATTAGATGATTTGGGTGAGGAGAGAGAAGTGTCAGTTGACGTTCCAACTCATGTATACAGATATAGGCCTCTAAGAACTCTAAATTTCTTAAAGCAACATCCATGAGAACTAGTAATAGGAGAGCCCTCACATGGAGATAGAACTCGGCCGGCCTTGCATGAATCTTTCTCGAACCTATGCTTATTATCTGAAATTGAACCCAATAACATTTTAGAAGCATTAAAGGATGAATCGTTGTTCTTGGGTATGAATGAAGAACTAAATAAGTTCGAGAGAAGTAAGGTCTGGGTATTAGTGGAGCATTCTGATACCATCCAGTTATTAGTTTGAAATGGGTATATAAAAATAAACTTGATGGTGACTCTAGGATAACTAGAAACACAAATAGAGGGTGTCGATTTTGAGGAATAATTTGCACTAGTTGCACGTCTTAAATCCATTTGTTTGTTTTTTGTTTTTGCGAGTTATAAACAAATTAAATTATATAAAATAGATGTTAAGAGTTCAATCTTGAATGGATATATTAAGTTATTCTTAATCGTGATTCAAGAATGTTGATTACCCAAATCACGTATACATGTTGGTGAAAGACTTGTTCAGACTGAACCATGAACCCCGTGTTTTATATGATATGCTCACGACTTTTCTCCTAGAACATGGCCTTAGGATCGGTAGGGCGTACACCACTCTATTTGTGAAGCATGAGAATATTGATTTAATTCTTTTACGAATTTATGTGGAAGATATTATTTTTGGGGCCACAAATGATAAATTATGCAAAGAAATTTTCACTTTAATGCACTCCGATTTTGAAATTAGTCTAGTTGGAGAGTTAACATATTTTTTAGGATTTCAGTTTTCTCAATGCAATGATGGAATTATTATAAGTCAATCAAAATTCATAAAATATAGAGCCATGTGAATAAGTTCATTTCATTCGAGATCAAATTAAGAAAGAGAACGTGAGAGTAAAATTCATTTGAATCGACAATCAACTAGCTGATATCTTCACAAAACCCCTCCTCGATGACCGTTTTTTGCTATTTTGACTCGAGCTGGGCATTTTGGATCTCACTACCTAGTCATGCTGCATCACCTACTTTCATTGGGTCATTTTTTCATTTTTCTTGATTTCTATAGGTTACCTCCGCATAGTAGCCTTTGCCCTGGCGGTACGTTACTTTTTTGTTTCAGCTTCTGTTAATTCTGTTCTTTCATTTGTTGTTTTTTAAAAAACAACAAAAAACCAAAAATTGAAATATCCCACAAAAATCCAAAACATGTCCTATTTTTCATTTGTTTTGTTGTTTACTCTGTTTATTTTTTTGTTAAATGAGAAAATAAAAAAAATACAAAACCCAAAATACAAAAAAAAACTGTGGATGGTTAACTCTTGGACCCAATTGGCTAGAATATAGAGCATAAAGATTATGTACAATGCTTTATTTAGGACTGTTAATCTATGTGAACATTGTCTACTTGGGTCATGATGTATCAAATCTATAGGTGCATAGCGATTGAGTGTGATTAGACATGATAGTGTTGGTTAAATATGCCTCTAAGTATGTGTGAGGATTTTTGTAGCGTAATGACTTTACACTGTTCACACATCCCTAAATGGAGCACACATGTAGAAAATATATGCTTACATGCTATATCTCGTGATATTGTGTCTAGCATGTTAAGAATAACTTGAATAATCAATGTCATGATATACATGTGTTTACATAAAGGTTAGAACTTTGGGCCAAATCACTAGTGGTCAAGTCTTGTGTATACAAGTTAAAATGTATCTATCTATATGGGTAGATTTTTGTTTATTGGGGGTCCTTCAAATCAAAATTATAGTATTGATAGTAGAAAACCTATAAATAAAAAACTTAGGCATGCTATCAAATCATGTGTCAAGGATACTCACCAAGCACTATTCACTCATCCTGATAAGTCTTCATGAGCATTATGAGGATGAGCACCTTGGTCAAAAGAATTGTTTCGATCTTGTGCAAAGACTAAACCTTAAGCTTAGTTCCCTTTGTTCTAGTCTTGGTATGACGTAGATAGAAACGTGACGTGATTCTTCACTCTATTAGTCCCGTGATAGAATATCAATTATTAAGATAAAACATGTAATAAATATTCTTTCTACTTGGTGTTTTATCTTTTGATGCTACGCATTCACACGTCATTGCTCTATGTAATGCTTCCATGCATAAGAATAGGACTGAAACTGCATTTTATATCTATAACCTGTACGTACTAGTACACAATCTCTATTCTTGCTATATATAATGTTCCACTATTTTAATTCTGTAAATCTCTTAGCATTGTACTCTAAATCATTTTGTGCTTAGTTTAACTTGTGCTGTCCAATTCTTTATACTCTGAAAACTCATATAAATTGTTTTTGTTTACTCCACTCATCTATTTAACCTATATGCTTTATATTCTCTGATTTATGTTTGGTCACCCCAATTGTATTACCCTCTTGATTCATTTTATAACGTGCACTATGTGCGCTCTATATCACGCTCATAATATATTGTATTTTCTCTCTCGTACATGCATATGGTTTCTATTTATCTAGCCCACCCCCTTTCGATAATATCAAAGGGGGCGAATAGAATGTTCATGAGGTAAGATCACATGTAGGGAGAGCTTGTTACGATGTTTGCACGTAGATAGGGGGAGAGTGTTGAACATGCATATAGGGGGAGCGTGTGTGTATGGGAAGTTTTATGTAACTTGAAACCTGACCTTTAAAGATTGTATCTTATATGTGTTGTATAATGCATCTGATTTACTATATCTCATGAACTGGATTTTATATTATCAAAACGACGTGTTTTTTGGAGCCTACGGTTTACATATCCTTAGTTTGACAATATAAAATACTAGGTTGTATTTGATCACATGTTTGTTTGGTACAATATGCAGGTTTACAGGTTCAAGTGAAACGAAGAATTCAACTTCTGTGGCTTACCGCCACGCGCTAGCCCGAATTAATTGGAGTAGGAGCTTGGGAACCTACCGTACCACGTTAGAACTATCACCCGCACTAACCCCGAGATTAAATTCAGCCAGGCACTCTGTGAGCTACCGCGTAATGCTATATTTCTACCGTACCATGCTAGCTCACTCAATGCTCGGTGAGATAGATTCGTCAAGACGACTGGAGTAGCATCAGGAGATAACTTCCTACCGTGCGACACTAGTACGAAAAAGCAGAAAATAATATTCTCCGAATATTTTTTTCTAAATTCCCCTGACAGTTGTCACGTCAATGCGTGAGGACCTACCATCGGGAGCTAGTCTTACTGCCGATGGTAGCTTGTTTTTAAAAAGATGCATAAAAGGCATCTCGTTTTCTGATTTCCAAACGGATATGAATTGAGAGTCAGAGATTTTATTCCTAGGGTTCGGTTGCCGCCTATTAGCTCAGTTCTGCCATCTTCATCGAAGGAAGAGAAAACTGCCTCCCTCCTATTCACCCATGAAGATCTCTAGCAAGCCAAGGATTACAATGACTATGAGGAATTGATCGGTTGCAACCAAACAAAGATTAATTGCACCGGTCACAGATTGCTCAACGGAGGAATTTGTCTTGAGGGAGATTTAATCTTTAATCTTTTTATACTTGTTGTACTTTTTCTTCTTTTTTGTATTCTTGTGGTAAGTGAAATAGACCGGTAAAGGTCATCGGAATCTAGGGAGGATTCCATGAGAAATCATCCCGGGGAAAGGACATCTAGATCGGGGGATATAGTGGGGCTATAAGATAATTCTTTGCATGAAGTTGAAAAGCTGACTCGAAGACCTTTCTTGGAGGGAAAGGGAGAGATCCAACCACTCTGGGTATTGGGTCGGTATATAAAACCAAATAAGATTCTTCCTTCACTGACTTCGATCTCCGACATCATGGAAATCGAACTTTTATAACTGTAAACACCTTTTGATTTTGATTGAATAAAGTTATTGTGTTCTAATTTCTTCGTATATCATCCTGGTTGTTCTTTGGTGGATCTTTGAAGGTGGTATAATTCTCCAAGAAAAAATCTGCCCAGGAAAACGAGGTCTGTGACCTACCGTCGCGCGATAGCAAGCTAGCCCCCTGCAGTATCTTCCAGAACTAGTTTTCCTGGACCAATATATTTCGTATTTTTAATTAATGCTCAAAACCTTATTCAACCCCGTCTAAGGCTGACCACTAGATCCAACACCTACTACATTGGCAAATGGCAGACGCTATGAGACGGTAGTGCGGGGATAGGGGATTGACCTTAGAATGCCAGTTAAGGGCATCCTCTTCTAACTGTTTTTGAATATGAGGGGGGATGTAACTTCCCAATTTTGTTTTAGGGGTCTAGAAGCTTTGTTGTCTATAAGTATGCATCCATGTTGGCTCATAGACCTAGGTTAAGCCCTTAATACCCTATCTAACACAAATTAAATAAGGTCTACACAAAAATGACAATTTTCCCCAATGTGTTTTCGACCTATAAATGTGTGTAAGTTAGATCATGCCCATGTCCATATAGACTTAAGATGACCTATTGGTTTTATTGTTTTGACTTAAAATTAATGTTTGCACCTAAATAACTAAGGTCTCATCAAGGTGTGACACTCTTCTAAATTAAACTCAGAAAATCAACCATAGTTTTTTTCTTGTATAATTAAATGTCTCAAGCTTTAATAGTGGACATTTAGACATTAATAGACTTGCATGTGACCTAAGAAATCTTGTTGTGGGGCCATGTAGTCAAATAGGTCAAAGGTTGACCAATAATGGTGAAACCTAAAGCTTATGATTCATTTTTGAATTAACTGACCCATTTGAGTTCAACCTTAGCTAGCCGAACCATAACTGAGCCAATAGAGATCACCAATAATTAGGTACCAAGTGAAGTTTAGCATGACCATCATTCTCAAAAGGATGGTTAGATCAAAAGGATCAATAGAACGATGGAAGACGTGCTCCATATGTGCGCCTTGGATTTCAGAAAGAGGTGGGAGGACCATCTCTATATAACTCAGTTCGCCTACAACAATAGCTACCAATCGAGTATTAAAATGGCACCTTTCAGATCCCTTTATGGTAGGAAGTGTTATACTCCCTTAGCTTGGGTAGAAACTGGCAAAACGAGGTTGTATAAGTGAAAAGATGTCGAAGATGCAAATTCGATAATTCAAATAATTTGGAAGCTCTTTTCTAATGCCCTAGACGATCCAACGAGACAATATCATGGCTCCGCTCTTGGTAATATTACAAGGCTATAGCCAAAGCACCCTAACCCCTCTCTAGTCTAGTGGTAGGTTGTTGGTGGTCAAAACCTCCCTTTGATGAGAAGTGATCCATTTAAGTGCCCCTACGGGGACTTCCTAAGAGGTCACCCATCCCAGGACTACTCTAGCTCGAATACACTTATCTACAAAGTTCTTTCACTTCTCATCACCAATTGAGCTGCACTTTTTATATAATAACCAGATAAAGCAACACGACTGCTCCCATTGAGAGAGGCGTGCTCATGTTTCGGGAACATCCACGGTCAAAGTGTTAAATTAAAGAGAATTAGAATTTATATCTTACTTTTGATTATCTTTATGTCGAGGTGATTCAAGATTGCGTACTAATCTTTATAAACATTTTTTAAATCCTTCTCTTAATTTGCAATTTAGTTCTCTTTTTAGTAATGTAAAACAAATCAAAATTTTGGTTGATAAGATAATAATGACCTTCTCGAAGTAGAAGTAATCATCGTGCCCCGGGTAATACGAACTTGATATTTAACTTAAGTATCATATATTATAGATGATAAAGTACACTTGCCTTTATCAGATATATAATTGGAAAACATCTTTCCCCACTTTTCCTTAACCTTAAATTTTATCATCAAGTTTTCAGTGCCGATGTCAGAGATTTTTTTGATATTTTTAAAAGATGATTGCTATTAATTTAACATTTTCTTTTTCACACTTTTTTATTTTTCTTTCAAAAAAAATCTTAAAGGTGTAATCTAAAATTATGGAAAGGGAGGTTTGGGCTATCATTCCAGCACACCTCCTAGTACCCGTATGAACCCTTCATAGGGTAGATATTGGAAAGTCCAAGACTAACTTAATCCACCTAGGAAAATTTTTTTATAAAAGTTCTCATTTCTCTATTTTCCTTCTTTATTTTCTCTCTCTTTTCTCTTTCTCTCTCCCCCTTCTTAATTTTTTTGTGTAGGACCCTAGATAATTCTTTTAATAATTCTTTTGATCGTTAGATTGAGCGCACCACTTTGTATTGCCTTTGTACTCATAATTTGGAATCATATTTAGGCACTAAAGAGTTGACCGGGGATAGTGCTATAGAGAATATGGACGCTGATCCGCTTACTCCTAATGGGGCCCATCAATGGATCATGTCCTATTATGTACGGACAAATCTTGAGGGTACACAATCAAGTATTATCTGCCCTACAGTGGAAAACAATAACTTTAATATCAAGTCTAGCATTATATAAATGGTGCAACATCGATGACCGTAGATGATTTGCCGGACAAAGATCCCAATTCCCATCTTTCTAATTTTCTCGAAATCCGCGACACGTTTAAAATCAGTGGCCTCACCGATGACGCCATTAAATTAAATTATTTTCTTTTTTCTTTGCAATCAAAGACCAAGCAGTGGCTTGGCTCTCTTTCTAGAGGGTCCATCACTACATGGGCCGAGATCGTAGAAAAATTCCTTACTAAATATTTTCCGTAGGCTAAGACCGCCAAATTTTGCAATGATATCACATCTTATATACAAATTGACTCAAAGACTCTCTACAACACATATGAGCACTTCAAGCAGCTTTTACGTAGATGCTCGCACCACCTACTTCCAACTTGACAACAAGTGCATATTTAATTTATAACGGCTTGAATTTCCAAACGAGTTAGATGATTGATGCAGCCGCCGGGGGAAATCAAGAGCTTTTGAAGCAGATGGCCATAAATGCATTTCAATGGAATGTTCCCCGTATGTGGCCTAGCAAGCCAGCGAGAATTTTCGAAATTGACACAACTTTAAACTTAACTTTACAAGTTGATTGATTAACTAAGCAAGTGGAAGAGATGGCTGCTTCCTCCGCCTCTCCATGGGCTAATAGTAGTCTAATAGGAGAACAATTTGAATATATGGAAAATCCACCTCGGCCTTCCTATAATCCGAACACAACACCATTCCACATCACTTACAATACGAGTTATAGGAATCACTAGAACTTCTCAAGGAGCAACTAAGGAAATGCTCAACACCCTATAATTCTAAACACACCCTTAAATTTAAATCCACCTCATAATTTAAATCCACCCAATTTTCCACCGCAACTGCTGAATCCCTCTCCACTTGAAGTGGTCTTCGCCAAGTATGTTGCTACAAATTAATCGAACATCCTGTATATCATCAGCTTGATCAAAAGTTTAGAGAATCATATGGGAGGCTAGCCAAAATGTTCTTTATGTGCCAGCAAGGATCCCTACCAGGAAATAATAAACCAAATCCAAGGGAAAGCATAAATATAATCACCCTCCACATCGAAAAGGAGGTATCTTCGAAAAAGGAAGAACCAATGGTACTTCTCTCTACTCTTCCTCCTCCTATTTTAAATTCAAATTTACCTGCTACGTTAGCTCCACCTGCTTTTAGTTTGAATGTTTTGTATCCATCTAAGTTTAATAATGAGCGTTGCAAAGAATATTATAAAATACATTTAGAAATTCTTAAACAAATTCATATTAATGTTTCTTTCTACGAGGCTATATCTCAATGCCAAAATATGAAAAATATCTTAAGGTGTTTCTCTCCAAGAAGTAGAAACTTGAGGATATTACACGTATTTCCCTTAATATAGAATTCTCTGCTGCTGTACTCAACAAATTACCCCAGAAAGTTAATGAATCGGGACGGTTCTCCATCCAGTGTTTATTTGCCAATTCTTTAGTAAAACACACCTTTGCTGTTCTTGGAGCAAATAACAATCTTATGCCTTTTTCCTTATTCAAAAATATAGGTTTAGGAAATCATAGCCCCACCCGCATGAGTATTCAACTCACTGATCCATCAATGAAATATACAGTAGGAATAATGGAGGACATGCTCGTAAAGGTAGACAAGTTCATCTTTCCTGTGGACTTTGTTATTCTTAACATTAAAGAGTATGCAGAAGTACCCCTTATACTCGGTCATTCCTTCCTAGCAACCTCATGTGAGATTACTGATATAAGTAACTTAAAACTCCTCATTCGGGTTGGAGAGTATGAAGTTATATTTAGTATAAATCCCATGATGCAAAATTCCTTAGAAATGACGATTCATGTTTCTACTTAGAAGAATGTCATGAAAATGAGTTCTCTTCACTTTCTGAGTTATTCTCCTCATCGTACGATGGTTTTTAGTTCACGGAGCTTTTCTGCTTAGAATAAATTTCTCGCTACGCACTACCCGAGCCATTGCACTTAGAAAAATCAAAATCAAAACTTCCAACAAGGAACCACCCACACTTGAGTTAAAGTAACTCCACCTGCACATTAAATATTTATTTTTAGAAAAAAAATTCTAAACTTTCGGTCATCGCCTCATCTGAGCTGAGCGATTCACAAATTTATGAATTGAATATAGTCTTAAGTAATTACCATCATGCAATGTGGATGCTATCTAATATCAAGAGGATTAGCCCCTCCTTATGCATTCACATGATCTTCTTAGAAGATAATTCCCATAATACAGTCAATCCACAATGATGACTAAACCTGATCTTGAAAGAAGTCTCTAAGATTGAGGTTATCAAACTCTTAGATGTGGGAATCATCTATCCAATCTCTGATAATTCCCATCGGCATTTATGCCTATAGAAGGATGCCTTTCGACCTATGTAACATGCCAACTACATTACAACAATATATGCTAGCAATCATCGATGAGTTAGTAGAGGAAGTGATGGAAGTCTTTATGGATGACTTATCTGTCTTCTGAAGTTCTTTTGAAAATTACTTAACAAAATCTCGAGCGTGTGCTTATTCATTGTGAGGAAACAAGTCTTTGTCTTGATTTGAAATTTAGTTCTCTTTTTAGTAATGTAAAACAAATCAAAAATTTGGTTGATAAGAGAATAGTGACCATCTCGAAGTAGAAGTAATCATCGCGCCTCGGGTAATACGACCTTGATATTTAACTTAAGTATCTTATATTATAAATGATAAGGAACACTTGCCTTTATAAGTTATATTATCGATGTCAGGGATTTGTTTTGATATTTTTAAAAGAGGATAGCTATTAATTTTACCATTTTCTTTTTCACACTTTTTAATTTTACTTTAAAAAAAATCTTAAAGGTGTAATCTAAAATCATTGAAAGGGAGGTTTGGGCTATCATCCTAGCTCACCTCCAAGTACCAGTGTGAACCCTTCACAGGGTCGACATTGGAAAGTCCAATACTAACTTAATCCACCTAGGAAAAAAATTTAATCAAAGTTCTAATTTTTCTAGTTTTCCTCCTTTATTTTCTCTCTCTTTTCTCTTAATCTCTCCCCTTTTTTATTTTTTGTGTATGACCCAAGGTAATTCTTTGAATAATTCTTTTGATCATTAGATAGAGTGCACCATGTTGGGTCCATTGACACAAATGTTCTAGATTTGAAAGAAGTCAAATTGGTCAATGATATACACACATAATGTATTTGATGTATGCTTGAGTTATTGCATGCATGTCGTCATTAATAGGACAGGTGAATAGGAAAAGGAAGTTGGAAGTCAGATAATTTGACTAAGGCATTACCGCTGAGACACCTGAGACAGCTGAGAAGAATATCTCACCAGAACCACTGAGGCAGCTAAGAAGCTCAACACATATCGTTGAGAGAAGTGTTGGTCTTAGCTAAACCACTGAGATAGAAGATAGTCTCGACTGTGAAGAAATAACCGCTGAGACAGAAGACAGTCTCAGCTGTGAAAAATAAACAGATGAGATAGTTGAGAAGAAACCGTTGATACTAAGCCGGCAGAATTTCTCTAAGTCCATAAGCGTTGAGTGAGGCAGGCTCACTCAACGCTTCTAGAGAAGAAGCTCAATTCAGTAATCATCGAACCAAATTCTGAGTTCGTCGAGCTGAGCCCAGATTTCGTCGAGCTCAAGTTAAAGGTTGAAGTTCAGAGATTGTCGAGCTCTGCTCACAGATCGTTGAGCTCAAGTTTAAGGTTGAAGATTCAGAGTTCATCAAGATGAGCTCACCTTTTGTTGAGCTGAGGTTAAGGTTTGAAGATTCAAAGTTCCTCGAGCTGAACCCTCCTTTCGTCGAGCTCAAGTTAAAGTTTGAAGATTCAGGGTTCGTAGAGTAGAGCTCACATTTTGTCGAGCTAAATGTAAAGTTGGAGATTCTGAAATTCGTCTAGCTTAGCACAGAGCTCGTCGATCTCAGCTCGACGATCGTTGAGATAAGTCCAAGTACTTCATGCCATTGCGGGAAAGCTACAATAGCGACGGAAGCTACTGTCTGTCTTCTTCTGAGGGAGGTTGCACTCACCATACTTGACTGGGCCCACATTCAAATTATATCATTGATTCAAATCAAGAGATATAAAAGGAAGAGAAGAAAATAAGATTAGGGTAAATGAAAAATGAGTACAAAAATAGAAAACAAAAAAGAGGCAGCTGGACTTCATCTTCTTCGACAAGCTTGAAAGCAAAGTCCAGCAGTGAAAGCGAGAAGGCAAAGATAGCTGAAGCTTCTTCTAGTTCAGCAAGAGTGTTCCTTGAATAACAAATTGACAGATTCAATCTATAAGCAAGAGGTGTCTGCTTTGTGAAGGGATATAAGACTTCAATAGCAGCTAGCTGTCTTCAATACAATAGAGAAATTGGTAGATGTAGAAGAAGACTAAGTCCTTCTATAGCAAGTGGGTTGGACTGATATCTGCTCAGTCCAGCAAGTTGAATCAGAAATTTTTTCTGAGTCAGTATTTCAATCTTCTTGATTACTTTCCTGTAGGATTCAGTTTATCTGAATCTAAGTGTAGGGAACTTTGTGCATGAGTGGTAGGTGACTAATTTGTCACTGAGGTAGGTGCCATACTGGGTACTGATTTTAGATCCAAGTGTGGATCTGAGATATAGGGCTTAAGTGCCTGAGGTAGGAGAGTGCTGCTCTCTGAGCTAGGATCCAAGTATGGATCTGAGGTAGGGTTGTCCTCCCAACTTGAGTGTAGGGCCTACTGCCCAAGGTAGGTGACTAGTGAGTCACTAAGCTATAGGTGACAAGTGTGTCACTGAGTTGTAGGCCTTGGAAGAGGCTGAGCTGTATATGCCTGGAAGGGCACTGAGGTTGGTGCATGGATATGTACTGAGTTGTAGGAGTGTTGCAGCACTCTGAGAGTAGGTATGTGTGCCTGAAGTGGTGGGGCTTAGAAGCTGAGCTGTAGGCCTTAGAAATAAGGCTGAGGTAGGTGGTTCGTGGACCACTGAGCTATAGGAGCACTACAAGGCTCTGAGGTAAGAACCCTTATGGTTCTGAGTTTGGATTCTGAAAAGAAACTATGAGTAAGGCTGAGGGCTTGAGGTATAAGCCCTGGGGAGCATATTAGTGGAGTTGGTGCCTAGTCCAACAAATCTGTTGGATAGGTGGGAGGGAAGTGGATGTACCCAATTTGAGAACCACTATAAATATTTGGGTGCTTGCTGTGTTGCGTGTTTCTTTCTGATATTTCAGGTAATTAGGACAAGCGGGATAGTAATACAAAGAATATGGATGCTGATCTGCCTGCTCCGAATAAGGCATTTCAAAGGATCATGTCCTATTATGTATGACCAAATCTGGAGGGTTCACAATCAAGTATTGTCTGCCCTATAGTGGTGAACAAAAACATTAATATCAAGTCTAGCATTATACAAATGGTAAAACATCGATGACCTTCGATGGTTTATCAGACAAAGATCCAAATTCTCATCTTCCTAATTTTCTCGAAATCCACTACACGTTTAGAATTTGTGGCCTCACTAATGACGCCATTCGATTACATAATTTTCCTTTTTCTTTGTGGTCAAAGGCCAAGCAGTGGATGTGCTCTCTTCATAGAGGGTCCATCACTACATGGGCCGAGATATTGGAAAAACTCATTACTAAATATTTCACGTATGCTAATACCACCAAATTATGCAATGTTATCACATCTTATTTGCAAATTGACTCAGAGACCCTCTATAACACATGTGAGCTTTTCAAGCAGGTTTTGCGTAGATGCCCGCACCACCTCCTTCCCATTTGGAAAAAAGTGTAAATTTTTTATAATAACTTGAATTTCCAAATGAGGTAGATGATTGATGCAGCCGTCGGGGACAATCAAGAGCTTTTTAAGGAGATGGTCATGAACACATTTCAATGGAATGTGCCCCGTGCGTGGCCAAGCAAGCCAGCCAGAATTTTCAAAATTGACGCTACTTCAAACTTAGCATTACAAGTTGATTTATTAACTAAGCAAGTGGCAGAGATGATTGCTTCCTCTGCCACTCCTTCTTGGGCTAATAGTAGTATAATATAAGAACAAGTTGAATACATGAGAAATCCACCTCGGCCTTCCTATAACCTAAATATTGCTCTGTTCCACATCACTTTCAATGTGAGTTATAGTAATTACCAGAACTTCTCATAGAGCAACTAAAGAAATGCTCAACGCCCTCTAATTCTAAACACTCCCCTAAATCTAAATCTACCTCTTAATTTAAATTCACCCGATTTTCCACTACAACTGCCAAAGCCCTCTCCACTTGAAGAGGTCTTCACCAAGTATGTTGCTAAAAATGAATCAAACATTCGGAATAACATCAGATCGATCAAAAGTTTAGAGAATCAAGTGGGATGGCTAGCCAAAATATTCTTTGTGTGCCAACAAGGAACCCTACCAGGAAATTCTAAAAAAAATCCATGGGAAAGCACAAATGTAATCACCCTCCACATCGAAAAGGAGGTCTGTTTGAAAAAGGAAGAACCCATGGTACTTCTCTCTACTATTCTTCCTCCTATTTTAGATTCAAATTTACCTACTACATTAGCTCCACATGCTTTTAGTTTGAATGTTTTGTATCCTTCTAAGTTTAAGAACAAGCGTACCGAAGAATATCATGAAATGTTTTTAGAAATTCTTTAACAAATTCATATTAATGTTCCTTTCTCTGAGGTTATATCTCAATGCAAAAATATGCAAAATATCTCAAGGAGTTTCTCTCCAACAAGTAGAAACATAAGGATATTTCACATATTCTCTTAAATGCAGAATGCTCTGCTGTTGTACTCAACAAATTACCCCAAAAAGTAAATGATCCAAGACGGTACTCCATGCAGTGTTTATTTGCCAATTCGTTGGTAAAACACACCTTATCTGTTCGTGGAGCAAGTTTTAATCTTATGCCTTTTTACTTATTAAAAAAGATAGGTTTAGGAAATCCTAGCCCCACCCACATGAGTATTGAACTTGCTGATCGATCAATGAAATATCTAGAAGGGATAATGGAGGACGTGCTTGTAAAGGTTGACATGTTCATCTTTCCGGTGGACTTTGTTATTCTTGACATTGAAGAGGATGCAGAAGTAAGCCTCATACTCGGTCATCCCTTCCTAGCCACCTCTCATACGATTATCGATATATGTTACTGAAAGCTCATGCATCAGGATAGAGATGATGAAGTTACATTTAGTATACATCCCATGATACAAAATTCCTTAGAAATGACGTTTCATGTTTCTACTTAATAGAATGTCTTGAGAATGAGTTCTCTTTACTTTTGAGTTAGTCACTTCATCGTATGATGGTTATGAGTTCACCGAGATTTTTTGCTTAGAAGAAATTTCTCTCCATTCCCCACCCAAACCATTGCACTTAGAAAAAATCAAAATCAAAACTTACTACAAGGAACCACCCACACTTGAGTTAAAGTAACTCCCCCAACACCTTAAATATTTATTTTTAGAAAAAAATTCTAAACTTCCCGTCATCGTCTCATCTGAGCTGTGTGATTCACAAATTTTTGAATTGAATATAGTCTTAAGTAATTACCATCATGCAATTGTGTGATAGCTATCTAATATCAAGAGGATTAGCATAATAGCCGGCAGAATCGGCGTCTTACGGTGTCGACTAACTCAGGAGTTAGAGTCACCGTAAGGCGGCGGTTCTGGGCATAAGATCCGGGTTGCCTTCGAAAAGGAAAAGGCGGATCTTACAAATTGGTATCACTTGAAAAATACGATCATTAGAGAAAGAAGTCCACAACACTGGAACACCCCGCTCAAGAGTAGTTTGCGGACAAACTATTCAGCGGAAGTAATGGTGTGCCAATGTGTAAAAAGTCACATAAAACAGTCCATTTTAAGCAATGAGTTAGGCCAATCCAACTAGGACACCACCCTTGTTTGACTTACCAAGAGGATTTTGTGTCGTACCTAAGGCCGAAGATCGACTTAAGATGTAGATTAGTTGAGGTACGTGGATAACCAAATCGATTAAAGAAAGATCTTAACGCCAGAATCCCTGCTTAAGGCTTAAACGTCGATGTCCCTACTCTGCATATCGAGTGATATTACCAATTCTTACTCAAATTGATAGGACCGCTTCGAGGAGAAGTTGGTGCATAAGTTTATTAGTGGAACAGTAGGGTACTCATAAGCTTAATCCTAGTACTGATGACTGGATTACGTCAAGACAATCATGATGATAAATACCAAAGATCGAATAAGAATTCAAATTCTAGAAGTGACACTTCCTTATTTGGTCACATGTTGACCTTGAACAGATTGTCGTATGGTAACCCTGAAGACCTAAAATAGAAAACATATCAATTGAAGTGGAAATCCATGCCAAAGATTGTTAGCCCTAATGATTAAGGCATGTACATGAGGACTACATTGTGAATGTTAAAGGAAATTAAACAAAATATATGAGGGCTTAACCTTTTGTTTATAGGGTTAAATTGATAGCAACTCGAAATTCTTTAAGCCTTTCTCATAAAGCATGTGTCGTAAGCGTAGCGATCTAAAAACTTGGCTTATTCAAAGATCGCTCAAGTAAAGATGTGGGTTTGTATATACATGACCGGTATGATGATCAATCCTTCCTAGAAGGTTAAGACTCTTGAAGAATTTCACACTATTTATTTATCTTAAGTAGTATAGACTATTAACGACAAGTTGTGAACACAACAAATTCACGAGTGAAATAGGAAAGTAGAATGTTTCGAGAATGACTTTCCACCCTCATAATTACTCCAAGACCATATGTGTAAGTGAACAAGGAGAACATTAAGTTTAATTCCTTGAAAGATATATAAAGAGTGGCTTAGTGACGTGTATATATGACCTTGAAACTAGGGGAGACCGTATAAGACTTCAATAAGTTTCCCATTTTCGAATTTAAGGAAGTAAGTAACTACTTAGTCCACATTCTAATGAGCAATCGTGATCTTCCTTAATACCGACACGGTATAAGTCAATTACATATACACGTGAAACTGAAGAAATTGTGTTCAAGGATCAAATTTGGACCAGTATGAGTTGTAGACGGATTTACATACAATTAAGGGTTGATTGATTATCGCCTCCACAAGTATGTTCCGAGATGCTCTAACACATCGAACCGATCAATGTAACACATAATTAAGGAACTCAGATATACCATGGGAAGAATCAGTGCGAATTAAGAATCGTACAAGTAAGAAGAATAATCAAAAAGGTTTTTGCACAGTTAAGACTCTTAGGAAAGTAACTTTGATAGTTACAGGTTGGAAGAAGTAAACACAACAATCGATCATTGCTACCTATGCCTACTTGACATACACAAGTCATTAGGTTGGAAACATACATATTAGGACAAAGTAACTTCATGTTAATATGAAGGAATGATCGCAAGTCTTAACTATTATAGGATGAGAGTCCATAAAGTGAAAATGTTGAATATCTAAACGATTACGTCTATAATAATGAGAGTATCGTAGCCCCAGCAAACGGAGAATCAAGTGAAGAATCTTACTTAATTGAAGGATGTATACTCTAAGAATAATCGTGTGGATGTGACTCTGATGATCTCAGGAACCAAAACAAAAGTGTTCGATGATGATTTACAGATGGTGCGTTCTCTCAAAGAATCAATCCTTTTCAATTTGAATGGTCTACTTACAATTATACTTGAGAGATAGTTTAAGTTATAATCAGAAATCTTGATAAGATAACATCTTGTGTTTAGGATATAATAATTAAGTTTTACTATGGTTATGCATGATTTAGTACTACCTTATTTGATCCTAAAAGGGGCTGAGATTTGGAGAATTAAACACAATGATGAAATATCAGTACTACCCACGCTTACGTGATATAGTCGATTACTTGATCATAATGATGAACTATAACCTTGAATGACTCAATTAAGCAAAAGTCATTATTTTGGAACTTAAGAATTGAAATAAGATAATATTTTGGTAGATAAGATTAATTTCTTGTGGCATGACATTTGAAATGTAAGGACTCAATAAATTGAAAAAGGGGTGGATGATGAGTTAAAATTGTACACATATATATATGCCCATTAATTATGATAGCGTTAAGAACCGAGATACATACGTTGATACCATTATAATCATAGTTAGGAGGATTCATGACAATGATATATAGTTCTTGACTATCAAAGGCGTATACGGAGAAACCACACGAGAAGTAATTAGTGATTAATAAGATTCTCTTTATGCCGAAATCGATTTGTGCTAGACCCCACCATTTTAGAAAAGATACACTCGTAAAGCTATGAATTATACTACGTGTGAAAAGCGATTGGGAGTAATTTGTACGAACATCAATATCAATAGTGATCGCTTGATGTATGCTCAAAAGGTGAACACACTATGAATTATGTATTACTTTTTAGGTTGAGTTGTGATAAGTCTTAAATTTGGGGAAAAGCAAAATGATAATTTTCCATCACACCATGATCTCGGAAGATGGGTTAGCTAATATACATAATAGTGTTGGTCTAGTGTGCCTGAATTCTCTTTTGGTGACCATAAGTTCACGTTGGTGGATAAGTAATTATCTAAGGGGACGTGAATAGAAGAGACTTCTACTTACGAGATCGTTGAATTATATATATTTTGAGTGATCGTGGTTGTAAGGGACTACAATCTAAATTGCGATTGAGAAATATTCTGATTGTTAATTAGCGGAGGACTTGGAAATGAGTCCTCACAGTTTGAAAGAAGAGTAGTCCGAAATATAAGGAAAGTACATTCGAAAGAGGATTGTTACCCTAATAGGTTTCTCATAATAATAGCCATGAGGCTTACCCTAGGAAGAAGGGTTGAACACCTCTTTCTTGGGTTCTGGATGTGGACCCCCGGGGCACTTAGACCAGAGTACAGAGATGATATGGAGGCTCAGAGTTTACTGATCAGGGACCGGATGCTAGAGGCTCGGAGTAGACTGACCAGGTATTACGATGCGCGGCATCGGAAGCTGGAGTTCCAGGTAGGGGACAAGGTATTTTTGTAGATACGTCCGGTGCACGGTGTTTCCCGGGTGCGGAGACACAAGAAGCTCAGTCCGAGATATATGAGGCCTTACTTGATCCTGGAGCGGATCGGCCCCTTGGCTTACCGACTGCAGCTAACGATAGAGTTGGGAACTCTGCATGACGTCTTTCACGTATCCTCCCTGCGATGAGCACTCCTTCGGCCTGAGCAGCATATTTATACTACCGACGGTCCAGTAGCATCAGATCGATCAGTTCGTTTAGAGCCGGTCCGGATCGACGATACCGCCGTCCGAGTGTTGCGGAAGAAGAAGGTCCCTCTCGTGAAGATGTTGTGGTCCAACCACGGACGGGAGGAGCACACCTGGGAGCTGAGGGATCTCATGATGGAGCGACACCCGGAGCTATTCTCCTCAGGTACAACTTAGTTTTATAGTTTCCTTTTTAGTTACGTTTCGAATCTTTTATAAGCCTGTCGTATTAACCCCGTAGCCCGAACTTAAATTTCGGGGACGAAATTATTATTTTTTGTTTATAGGGTTTGTAACATCCCAAATTTCAAATAACATAGATTTGGGTTAGGCATGTGGTGGATGCTAGGGTTTAGCTAGGTTTGACCCTAGGAGGAGGATTTATACCATGTGGGGCCCACTATGGGGCCCAAGTCAACCTAGGTCAAACTGGGCTAAATACAAACCCTAGCCACACCATGACCCCACCACATTGCCCTAACCCTAAATACAATCTAAGTGGACCCTAAGGTAGGCCATGCGGTCAAATAGTTGACCCATGTTGAGTCAAGTCAACATTTTTACCTAATGAGTGAAAATGGTGCCCTAGCCCAATTCACTGGGTTGGGTCCACCCAAACCAACCCAAAATCACTAGGTGGGTCTAAAGTGACCCTATACCCCCTATGGAAGAGAAAAATAGGGGCATGCAATGGTAATTTTGGGAATTACCTAGGAGAGAGAAAAGATGATAAATAGGAGAGAGAAAGTGTTAAGAAATTGGTTTGGGCCACTTGGGCTCATCCCATCAACTCATGATTGGTTGGCTGACCATATAGGTGTACTAGAAGGTGTGGGGACCCACCATGCAGCATTGGGTCAAGCCCAAGCCCAAAACCAAGCCCCCCTCTCTCCTATCTCATTCATGTGAGCCAACCCTTCTCTCCACTCACCCAATTCAGCTCCTACCCATGGAACCCGACCCATTAGGGATCACTTAACCCAGCTGGAGCAGTGGAGCCCACTCCCAAACACCCAACCCGAGCCCAACCTTGGTGAAATCGCCCACCTTGGTGAAATCGCCCATGCCTTGGTGAAATCGCCCCCCCCCCCACTCTTATCTCAGCTAAAACCGAGCCCATCCCCTCATTCCCACTTCATCCCTACCCCAGAGAGAGAGAGAGAGAGAGAGAGAGAGACCAGCTGCAGCCATGGCTAACCGAGGAGCTCGTCGGAATTTTCATTCCATGGGAACCCGCCGCCACCCTCAACCACAACCGCCGCCAATGGTCCGTATCCCTTCTCCTCCAAATGTACTAGTATCCTAGATCCATAAGGCTAGAGGTCGAGCTCAAACGAGCTCGACATTAGGAATCAAAAGCTCGGATCTTTGTAGAAAAATGGCATCCTGGAGCATTTCGGCTCGGTTGCGCCGCCGCCGTCCGCCGCTCTTCGCCGCCCAGCTGCCGGCCAGCTCAAGCCCCGACCACCGTGAGGCCGGGGAAGGGCTTGGCCGGAGGTTCCGCCGCCGGCGATGGCCGAGAACCGCCCCGCAAATATGCCCTGCGTCGGGTTGGCCATGCATGCTGCATGGGGAAGAAAGTCCACCGCCGTCCGATTGGCTTTAAGATTCGTGCAGGCCTTATAATTCATTTTTTTTGTTATTATTATTTCTGTTAATATTAAATGTATGAATAGGGATTAATATTGGTAAGTTTTTAGCAGTCACCTTGCATGATGATAATAAGGCCCTTACAGCCACCTGATGAACTTTTGCCCAACATAACCAATGTAGATCTCTGTGTTAGCTTTGATTTGACATATTACTCATTAAATTTGGTTAAGTATTCTTCCCTGTAGGTCCATTTTACTAGGACTACTCCTAAGGTAGGACAGAAATTTAAATAATTCCCCAGCCCAAACCCTTGGTCCAAATGGGCTGAAATTTGGGCTAGGTTACTCATTTAGGTTAATCTAAGCCCTCCCCAAAAATCAGAATTTTTGGGGAACCTTTTGCTATAGTTTTTACAAAAATACCCAAGAGTAAATAAATGTGATTTGTGGAGTTTTCCAACTCCAATAGGCCCCATATTTTGGTGGCAACCTCTCATGGGTATATTAGACCCATGGTTAAAATTTGGGCTAAATTGTTTCACTGCATGATGAGGAATCTCACTTGCAAGTTTGAGAAATAGGATTTGACTTGGGCTGCAAATAGTAATTTTCCAGAATTTTAAATGGCTGCCCAAGCCAAACCAGAAGCCCCCTTGACTTGAGATCTTGGTCAGAGGTATAATTAGGGCATATTTAGGCCCTGCCCAAAAATGGGCGTGATTGGAAAATAAAATATGGGGAAATTACCAAAATACCCCTAGGGCTTAACTAGGTGATTCTTGGAGTTAACTAACTCCAAATGGCCCCAAATTTTGGTGGCTGGCCCTTAGGGACCATATAGACCAGTGGTAGAAATTTAAGCACATTTTGGTCACTGCATGTTGGGTTAACCCACTTGCATGTGTTGGCTACTTATAGCCATGGGGTGCTATTAGCAAGAAATGAAATATTGTGTATTTAGCCTAGTTGAGGCATGCAAAAATCATGGAATTTATTCAAGTGATTAATTAGGGTATAACTAACCCCCTAGAATTAATTATGGGATTTTTGGGATCAAAAATCCCATTATTTGGAATTATCAAAAGATAGCTCTTTTTGGAAAAGAAATTGGAAAAATAGATTTTTACAAAGGAAAATCCCCAAAATCTGTCAAGTCAATAATGAGGTGTTAATTGACTTAGGAAAATTTTTTATACCTCTATTTGAGAATTGTTGGAGCAAAATACACGGGATTTACTCTCTTACGCTTTTAGTATTTATTCATGAATTATTGGAATTACATGTTGGAAAATTGTGCATTTATTTGTAAGAGTTGTATAATTGTGATACTAGCCTCATAGAATTATTTCAGAATTTTTGGATGCACTTTTAATATATTGAGTTAGCATAATGGCATTTTGGTAATCAATTAAGAATGGAATTTGATGGGTCATTACACTGTAGAATTTGATGCAACTCTGCCATTAGTCATAAAGTAGTGATATATATTCTCAGTAATTTTCCTGGAATTTTGGTTAATATATTTCTTATACTTCATTTGGAAAATGATAATTATGTGGACTCTGTATTAATTATGGGATAAATAGAAATATAAAAAGGAAAATTATGAGATCTTGTAGACAGTAATATTTTACTCATATGCAACTCAGGGAAATTCCCTTAGGTCAGTAGATTTTAATTGATACCACTTCATGTGTAAAATGACCTAGGGAATGATTTAAAGGATTTAATTAAAGGCCTTAATGACCTAGAAAAATTATAAAAATCGATACATTCATTTAATTAGTCGATACCACCCTAGGATAAATATTTGGGGTATGTTGGCCCAAGGATTTAGAAGTTCGATTTTGGGGTGGTATTAGGTCATGGGCTGCGCATAGTAAAAGTAGTTATAGCTTAGGGCCCACCGGGGGATAGATCGACGATTGAAATTGCGATGCGATTAGAAGTATAACCCTGGTGGTTAGTGTCATATTAGTGACGAGAGTAAAAGTGCAAGTCCTTGGGTAACCACTAGAGCGGAGGCCGACGGAAGACCGTCGCCCTTCCGATAATAATACCTTAGGTCATTAGAATAATCCTAAAGTAACAATGAGAGTGGGTTATGGATCTCGGGTAGACATCAACTAAAAGTAATTATCCTTGCGAAAGGGAACTTTGGGCTTGTCATCCCATCGTAGTTCCTAGTGCCTTCGAGACCCCTTCATTGGGCATACCTTGGGTAGTCCTGGGATTCATCCTAAACTACTATGTGCAATAAACCTTAGACGAGAGTAGTCTAATAGGCTTGGAGATCAACGCGATAGGTTCACCGGTTTAATAAGGTTGGAAACCTCATATGGATTACTTGCTCACCTGTTTCATAAGGTTGGAGGGATACAAGTAATGAGCTCATCCTAACCGGGTTGGAGGGATACGAGTGGCTTGCTCACCTATTTCATAAGGTTGGAGGGATACAAGCACTTGCTCACCCAAATTGGATTGGAGGGAATGTGTTAGCAACATCAGTACGAGCAGGAAGCTCAGATTAATACCTTGCATGTGCATAAAATTAGTGGCGAGTCACGCGAGACTGGCTAGTCGATGCACCGATGGCAGTACGATGACTCGGGCGAGGGGTACGGGTGGAGGGGCCAGTATGCTATATATATAATACTGCGGAATCCCCGAAGACGTACACTCGACCTACAAGACTGACGGGTAGTCAGCAAAATATGTACGCAAGACTCTAGAGTGCACCTGGGACGTGTACAGAGGCATATGAGAGGGGTCTAGGTATGGTAGTGCTTATACCCACCTAGGAGTGGAGAGCCCGCTCCACTGTTACCGTAGCCACAACGGTAGTACCCGAGAGTGATGCAAGCTCTCAAAAAGAGGGAACTAAAGGTCTGTGATCACGGAGTCGTGTGTGTGTGTTGCACTTGCCTGCTACATAAATTGCATCATAATCATTCATACATATTAGGGCATACGCAATCATAGATCCTTATCATATAAATTAGTATGGGCTCTTTTATATGATAAGTTACAATTCCTGGAAACCTTAACATATAAATTTGTATGGGCATTTTTATAAGTTAAGGTACGTCTGTGATATTGATAGGAATAGGAGTAGCAGTAATGTACTTTCCTTTCCGTACTGCACTTACTTCTAGTTCTACCTTCTTACTGCAGTTCTTTTCTTTTGCACTGCCTTTACTTACTTGCACCTTATATAGAACTGCTAGACTATATATATAGAACTGCTAGATTATACCTACTCCTGCTAGTTTAGAATTGTCACCTGCTTCTACTTTGCTACCCCTTGTCGTCCTCCGCATCCTCCTTCCACTCGGTGCCTAAGAGCGACAGGTGGAGGTGTTGAGGATACGACTTAGTCTTTTTGACTAACATATATTGACTCCCCCTTTTTAGGAGTTCGAGGAGGCATGGCATGAGGAGCAGCTACCACCACCACCAGACACTACTACCGTACGTCCTCAGGTGGGAGGAGATGTAGTGGATAGCTAGTTTACATCTTTCTGTTTTGTGAGAGAGAGTTTGATTACTATTGATGTATATGGGCATAAGCCCTAATTCGCTTCACTTTTGTACTCATTTATGAACTGTAGTAGCTCTTTTATTTCCATATGTATGATATACTCTATGACTTCTGTGGACTTGTGTATTAGTTTGTTTATACACTTTTACTTCCGCATCTCTAGTGAAAAATGATCGTAATAGCCGGCAGAATCGGCGTCTTACGGTGTCGACTAACTCAGGAGTTAGTGTCACCGTAAGGCGGCGGTTTTAGGCATATGATCCGGGTTGCCTTCGAAAAGGAAAAGGCGGATCTTACAATTAGCCCCTCCTTCAACACTCATAAGATTATTTTAGAAGATAATTCACGTAATACAGTCAAGCCCCAATTACGACTAAACCCGATCATGAAAGAAGTCGTTAAGTATTAGATTATCAAACTCTTAGATGTTGGAATCATCTATTTGATCTCTTATAATTCCCTTTGTCACTTATGCCTATAGAAGGATGCCTTTTGGCCTATGTAACATGCCAACTACATTCAAGCGATATATGCTGACAATCATTGATTAGTTAGTTGAGGAAGTGATGGAAGTCTTTATGGATGACTTATCTGTCTTGTGATGTTCATTTGAAAATTACATTTAAAAATATCGAGCGTGTTCTTATTCGTTGTGAGGAAACAAGTCTTGCTCTCAATTTGGAGGAAGGCCATTTTATGGCCTAAGGGGGAATGGTCCTCTACCAAAAAATTTTGGCAAATTGATCGAGTTCGATAGGGCTAAGGTCGAAGCTAATGCATGGCATTAGATTTTGATTTAATTTCTTGATTTCACACCGATTCATCTTGATCTCAAGATGACATTTAGCTGTATCTCGACTATCTTCTGGTTGATAGATACTTCCAACAATAATGCAATTGCCCGACATTATCTTCAACAACCAAACTTCTTTTTCTTTCTACTATTGAGAAATTTGAGGTTTTATAATCCATCTCCCCTTAAAAAGAATTTGTCTTAAACTTCCTGAATTTTGAAAGCATGAAAAAGGAATACAAAACATAAATTGTACTTCAATGAAACAACTCAGGGAACTCTTAAAGCAGAGTTTCCTTGTGCTGCCATGAATCCTCCTCATCTACCCCTTCAACATGCACTTATACATCAACAACAACATTACCAAGCCCTTGTAATGCCTTTTTGAACACCAATATATGAAATACATCATGTAACTAGCTTAACTCTGCAGAAAGTCCAAACTAGTAGGTAGATTCACCAACACACTCCACGATCTCAAATGGTCCAAGATATCTCGGACATAGATTTTTCTAGCGTCAAAACCTTGATACACCATTGAATTGTTTGATCTTCAATTAAATATAGTCGCCAATGGTTAACTCGATATTTAAGTGCTTGGTATTATAATATTTTTTCTGCCTATCCCGAACAAACAAAAATCACTCTTGGATTATTCAAATCATCGAATTTGCATCATTGATGTCCTTTCACTTCAACAACTTTGTATTGACCATTTCTACCTATGCTAATGGTGCACGACACTTTCTACCATAAATGGCCTCACATGGTGCTATTTGAATGCATGTTTGGCAGTTATTGTTATAGGCAAACTCAATCATATAGTGATTGTCCTCCCACATCCTTCAAAAATCCAAGGTGCACATATCGAGCATATCCTCCATGGTTTTATTGGTCCTTTCAAGATGCCCATCAGTTTGAGGATAAAAGACCATGCTAAAATTCAGCTTGGTATCGAATATATAATTTATTAGCCTCCAATCATTCGATGTGAACCGCCCATCTAAGAAGCTTACGATTCTACAGGGAATGCTGTGCAATTTTACTATATTATCAACGAGTTTTATCAACTTTTCTACCAAATCGTCTCTCTAATTTGGAATGAAATGAGACAATTTTGTAAATCGGTCTATGATCACCCAGATGGAGATATTCCTATACTAAGATCTTGGCAAACCATGCACAAAATCCATATATATATCATTGATCTTCCATTCCAGAATTGACAAAGACTTCAAAAAACTACCAGGTCTTTGACATTCAGCTTTCACAAGTATGAAAGTGTGATACTTGGCTTCATAGAAAGCTATGTATTTCTTCAAACCTGACCACCAAAATAGTTTCTTCTTGTCCATGTACATTTTTGTGCTCCAAGGGTGGATTGAGTATTTGGTAAATGAGCCGTGTACATCGACTCCTTGAATAATTTCTTAAAATTTCGGATGTATTAGCGGTCGTCCTTCCAAAGAAGGCCATCATCAAAGGAGAAATCTGTATTTGAATTATACACAGTCTCTTCTATGTAATGCTTTATGTTTTAATAAATCTCTAAGAAATGATGGATTATATCCAGGAGGTCACATTTCACCTCAATAAGTTCAAGAATGCACTAGCTATTGTCCTTTTATTTACACAAATAATATAATGGGACTCCAAGTCACAGACCAACCTCTTTTCATGCATCTGAATCCAGTTTTCTTGCACCGTAACCCTCTAACTTAATGTATCCATGACAAAATTTCCCTCCTGGGAGTATTGGGTCCATCGAATATAATGTCCCTGATTTGAAGAGGCTATAAGTCAATAATATACAAAGAAATTTATTTGATATGTGTTCAAGTTCATATATGCAGGAAGTCCACTATTCAATGATTAGATAAGTTTTATATGTCAGAGGTTTGGCAGGATAGAAGACAAAACACGTGGGAGAGCAAGAAATTTGGCTAAGTACAGATGCGCTGAGTGACCACACATCACTCAACATTAGAGTTCAAAATGCATCGACAGATATTCAGTCACTCAAAGACTCAGTGGAGCAGGACTTAAATTTTGCTAAGTATAAATTTGTTGAGTGAGGGATATTCACTCAATGCCTGCTCAAAGAATTCAGCTAAGTACAAATGTGTTGAGTGAAGACAGTTAACTCAACGACTACTGTAAAAATTTTGTCCAAGTGGAAATGAGTCGAATAAAGGCTGTTCACTCAATGCCTGCGAAAGGGAAGATGTCAAAGTTCAAATGTGTTGAGTGAAGGTAGTTCACTCAATTCTTGCTTAAGAAAAGGAGTTGAACTCGAAAGCATTGAGTGATCAACAATCACTCAAAGCCTCTTCTATAAGGCACAATTCAGCTAAGGGTAAATGTGTCGAGTGAAGGAAGTTAACTCAACGCTTATTGACATAACAACTTATAGCTACTTAATTGAGTCACACAACTACACTCAATGCCTATACCAGTTGTCGGGAAGATTTTTTCTAAGCCCACAGGGGGAGCATCAAATATGCTGACATAATCTTAAATTCAAATTAAAGCAAATAAAGCTCTAAAATATAAAGAACATCATACTTCTTTGACAGAGTTATCGTGTTTAAAGAACAATTAAAGCTACCCATACTATAATCTAAAAGTGGCATAGAGTCATTGCCATAGATGACATATAAAGACAGAGCAGGGTCAATCTTTACGAGAACTTTTGGCTGATACAATAACAAAGTTATACGTTCTAGTTACTATGAAGAGTAGGACTATTTTCTATACATTTCAGGATGAATACTCGGAGATTTTTCTTTAGAGTCAGCTTCATCAAAACTTTTACTTAAACCGGTAGGATCTCTGTGAGATTTGAGTTATAAGCCTATTTTATTAAGTTTGAGTGGTAGGAGTTGTTGACTCTGAGTGGTAGGAGTTATTGACTCCGAGGTAGGATCCAAAAGTGGATATGGGGTAGGATCTTGGTTAAGATCTGTGGTAGGAGATAAGGTGGATCTCTTAGTGTTAGGAGTTGCTTAACTTTGAGCTAAAGGGCTGTTGTGCCTTACGTAGCAGACTGTATTTTGTCTCTGAGGTTGGAATGGAAGCTGTTTGAGTGTAGGAGTTGTTAAACTTTGAGTTGTAAGATCCTGAGGGATGTGAGGTCTATGCTTAAGTAGCTGAGTAAAAGGAGGATTATTCTGAATCTAGCGCACTACTAGATAGGTGAAGGGGGGAAGTGGATGTACCTTTGATAGGGGAACCCCTAAAAATTTTGTGTGTTGTTTTTTGATCTTGAAATCTAACTACTAACTTAAACACACCAAGCTCAAAGTTGAAAAGATTCAAAATGATTTAAAACAAACCTATTCTGTAACACCCCCATTCATCACAAAGAATATAATAGAAGGTCCGACCAGGGGCCCTTCCCATATTCTACGGACAGTTAGTTGAGTTATATATCAAAACCATAATCCATAAACGTGCATCTTAACTCAGAGTGCATTCTAGCGAAATTAAATTAATCTTGAAGAAAGAACCCAACCATGAGAATGTCCACTATCACAAAATAGGAATGATAAACCAAATACACAAATAATATTGGCCTTAAGGCCTTACATAATTTTCTCAAATATTAATGTCTTGCATACTTCAGCACACAGAACATCCACACATGAAAGAATAAATAAAGATGGGCAATTCACTTTGGCCTTCAAGGGACAGCGTAGCAACTATCTGCTTTTGCCCACTATTTCCAGCTCGACTCAACTACACCTGCACAAAAACATTCCATCCAAAGGATGGAAAACAAGGCAACAGTAAACATTAAATGACCAAATTATAACGACCACACCCCTTACTTGGGGTGGCAGTATACCTTCCTTGCAAGCATTAGCATAATTATACAATGGCAATTAGAATGTAAAACTTAAGCACCATTTTCCACAGACGTTGACACGACCATCCAACACCCCATGCTATTAGGGAACATTCTCGGTGCATAGGACCTCACAGGGTCAAACCTCCATTCACTACAACGGTCAGCATTGTTTAAGCATTCTAGTCTTTCAGGGTGGAAGCCAAATGCAACGCCCCTATGGCTATGATAAAGTTATGATGATCCGACAGATACATATTTTCACTCACTCCAAGTTGCTTGACATAGGGTTGGGTATAGTTCAGATCTTTCTTGGTGCTCAAATCATCAGGTGCACCAAGCAATGATACGGGTCAACATACCCTTTCCCATCCGTACTATTCATAACTCTGTTATGATCCTAGTCTAGCACTAACGCCGCCTATGCTGGGCCAAAAAAGCACTCAGATCATAAATTGGCCCCAAGGTCTTCAAGAGACAGGCCTCACCAAATGGCCCCCAAGTCTCCATGAGACATGCCTCACAAAACATTGGTCACTAGGTCACTACGAAATAGGCCTCACAATCAATATTGCTCACTGGGAGCTACGCCGGTGGTAGCGCTAATGCCACACAGTAGGCGATAGACTATCGATTCTTCCCCTTCGAATGGGTATTTTCCTGGATTCCTTCTCTAATACTCTCTCAGCAGTCACCTACACACCTCGCGAGTTTGAACTTTACATGCTACTACGGAGTCTTCTCCGACATACAGAAAAATCATCACCAATCCAGACCAATCAGTTCGGATGGGCTTCACACAGCATGCTTATACCGAACTTCGATTTCAGATTCTAAATGCAAAGACAACAGGGATACAACCGAGTTACCCGATGGGATAATGACTTTTACATGTTTATTGAGCGTTTAACCTCACATGCCAAATCAAAGGACGTCACATGTCCAAGGAAGAGGATCGTTACCTTTGAAGTTCGTTTGGCACCATAGAAAAGATTTTAGCCGGATGGAAACAACAACTATGACTTTGGATTTGTAGATTTGGAATCGTCTTGCGGATCAAAGCTCTTAAACTCTAACAGTGGTGAGATCTCCTGCATCTGACTATCCTCCTCCAGGCTCCAGCCACTCAGAGCAAACCCTAAAGAGAAATAAAGTGAAAATGCCACTTCACAGGCTTTTAAACCGAGCTACCGCTGCGTGGTAGCTAGCTATCACCGTGCGGTACCCACAAACGACTGGTGACTCCGCAATCCACCACCCAAAACCATCAGTCACACGCTAACACGTGTCCGAATCACAAGTGCTCTGCTACTGCCCCGTGGTGTCTTACAATCGTTGGGCAATAGCTGGTTCTTCTCGTAACCAACGCAGAAATGACAAAAACTCAGCTACCGCCTACGCTAGACCTACTGTTGGGTAGTAGCTCACCGAGAACGTTTCAAAAAAAAATCAGCCTTACTGCCGCCACGCGATAATAACGTACCGCCTTATGGTAGATGATGCGTATTGTCAACATGCGACCCTCGACGCTCTCGACACCTAGTACTAACGCCACGCAGTATCGCTATCGCCACGTGATACCTGACGAAGCATAATTTAGCTTAGTTTATTAGGGCAAAAATATTTATATTCTCATTCAAATCCTTTGCCTTTTTTATATTTTTAGGTTCTTTTTTAGTTTCTTTTCACAATTATTGTTCTAACTTAGTTTATTTTGTTTTTCAGGTTTTTTCGGTTTTCTCCTCTAACACGGCCCTGGGTCATGCCCTACCAGGGTGTGTACTTAGGGCATGTAACCAAAGTGGAATGAAGCTATGATACGAATTCAGATTCCAAGAAAATTCAGCATACACGCCTTCGGTCACGCCCATGTACAACCACTATGGGCGTGTCTCTAGGGCATGTCCCGCCATGTACCGAAAAATCTCCGCAGCACAACTTTTCCTTCCACCGTCATGCCGAATCTGACATACCCCTCGTACACGGGCATGTCATTAGGGTGTGTAACCCATCTGCCGTGCAAGTCACTTCCGGATTTCAATTTCAACCAGCAAAATTCACGCCGCATCTGACACGCCCCAGGTAGATTCCCGACCTGGGCATGTAAGGGGGGCGTGCACTTCCTGAAAAATTTCTATAAATAGCAACAAGCTCCAAGTGTTCGGGGAGCAGATGGAAGCTTTGTAGAGTGTTGTTGAGAGTTAATTTTCAGAATATATTTGCTTAATGTTTTCATTTCTCAGCATTCTTGTAATCTTGTTTATCATATTTGTAGTTTTTTTGGAAGCTCTCTTTGTAATGTCCTTTGGTCCTTTCGGTAGCTTCTTTCCGATAAGAAATAAAATAGTTTGCTATTCCTTTTTTCTCTCTCTCTCTCTCTTTATTAAAATGCATATTCTTAACATGATTTTTATTCACTACTTCCTCATGAGTAACTAAATCCTCCTAGTACTCGATCTTGATGATCCGAGGTTGAGTTGATAAAGTTTTTATACTTTAGTTCACTTTCTCTTTTTAAAGTTTAGACCTTCGATTTACTTTTTAAATATCACGTTTGGAATTATATCATCAATATATAATCTCCATCTCTGGTTTTCACTCTTAGCTAGCCGAGAGGCTCATAGTTAGAACTGAACACACAATTGTATAGAGAGTTGCACGCACCACTCAAGAGAGGACGACGTAAATCTCCCAGATTGGAGTGAAATCCAATAGTAGGGTTCATTACTTAAAGCGAGTTTTAGGTATTCATATACGGATGGGGATCCGGTCTGATTTTCCTAACCTCAGTTGGGCACGTCTTCGACAGAAACGTATTCAAGCTTTGGGAACCCCCACGGTCAAGGACCTTTACCTTATTAAGTTTTAGTTTGATTTTTGTATCTTTGATTAACTTAAGCCGAGGTGATTCATGATCTAGTACTACCCCTTAACCATCATTTAACCACTTTTTTTAATCATTAGTAGTAGTCTTTCTTAAATAACTTCAAGCAATTTCCTTTTTCCAATTTTGTAATCAAATCCTAAATCCCTTGATAAGATAGTAGTAATTCATGTGAGTATATGTACTCAACAGTTCCCGGATTTAAATACTACACTTGTTTCCTCTTACAACAATTTGATTGGTATACTTGCCTTCATTAGATTGCTAGTTCGAAATTATTTTCGAAAAAAATTTGTAGACATCAAGTTTTTGGCTCTGTTGCCGGGGATCGAACCTAGGTCACCCACGTGACAGGCGGGAATACTCACCACTATAAAGTGTGCATATAGGTAAGCTATTTGGCCGTGGTAAAAATAAAAAGTGGGGCTACACAAAGGAAAGGAAAAGGCATAAGATGGGTTGCAACGATTATTGTTAGGCAGGGTGCAAAGACTCAAACTGTTCCAAAAGAAATGCCAAGATCATTTTCATGCTTCCTAAATCTACTCAAAGTAAAGCTTTGAAATTTCAAAAGATAAGCATAAAAATAGAAAATAGTGAATTTGCTTTCATGAAAATAATGATAATAAGTGTCTAGACTATTTTGCATCTAGTACACTTAATACTAATTAATGTTTAAAAAGATTTTAGTAAGGAAAAAAAAGGTTAAAAAGTGAAAAAGTTTCAACAAATTTTTTTCAAAAATAACACACTACCCTAAATAGGAACACTGCATGAATCAACATACTACTTGCTAAACATATTTAAACAAATAAATTAATCTAATTTATTCTAATTAAGTAAGTAGACATGGGCTTAAAAACAATAAAATACAAAGTGGCGGGGTACTAATTAATTTTGCAAAAATTAACTCAATTTAATTTGGGATTTTTCAAAAGATTATAAATACACTCCCCCATACTAAAAGTTAAACATTGTCCTCAATGGAGAAAGGAGGGGAAGGAGAGAGAGAGAAACTAATAAAGAAAACTGAAATTAAATAAATTAAAACAAGTACTTCCCCGGATTTGCAAGTCGCGAATGGTTGGTTGATGCAGCTCCCCCATGCTTATGCTTTGGAACATCTTGAGATATCATCCTGAACTTCTTGTGTAATCAACATTGTTGGAGCCGGCGATCGCAGAACCTCAGTATGTCAGGGCCGCCCGGGGCAAAATGTGAAAAATAAAAATAAAAATAGAAATAAAACCTTGGGTTGCCTCCCAAGAGCGCCCTTTGTTTAAAGGTCGTTTGAGCTCGAACCAAAAGAATATTTTCCAACAATAAGATGTCTTAAACTGTTATTATAGTCTATGCAAAATAAAATTAACATTGTCCATATTAATATCATGACCAGAAAAATAGAGATTGAGACGCTGCCCGTTAACTTTGAAATCACCCTTATCTGGGTGTGTAATTAAAATGGTGTTATAAGAGAAAAAGTTTTTAACAAAAAAAGGACCAGACAATCGAGATTTGAGCTTTCCTAGAAATAAACGCAGTCGAGAATTATAAAACAAAACTTGGTTGTCTGGCTTGAAGGTTTTTGGGTGCCTAAAAGTTTTATCATGAAAATGTTTCGTCTGCTGTTTATATAATTTATTATTTTCGTAAGTATAGGAGCGTCAATCGTCAAGTTCGTTAAGTTGAAATTTCCGAAGATTGACGATGGAGTGGGGATCAAAATTTAAAAAATTTAAGGTGGTTTTGTACGCTGTTCGGTAGGCCCATAGAGCGTCGTCTAATTTCACTGACCAATCTTTACATGAAGAAGAAACTATCTTTTCTAAAATACATTTTATTTGTCTATTTACTACTTCGAATTGACCGTTAGCTTGGGGGTGATAGGCGGTTGAAAGTTTATGCGTAATGTAACGACCTGGCCTGCTAGGAGCACAACGCTGCTCGGCCCACTAGTTGCCCAAGGTTTAGTGCTCAGAAGCCCACAGTGTTGCTATGCAGCTTGGCTCGCCCTAAGGCGCTATAGTGGTACAACCGAAATCTATAAGGCCTATAGGTTGTACACCCCAATGCCATCACTGTGCCTATTTCTCAGCAACAGTAGGTTATTGGTACGGGGTTTCAAACCTGCAACCCTTGATAACAAACCTTCAACAGTTGTTATCACCAACTGAGTTGTAGCTCAGTTGGTGATAGGAATTGTTGAAGGTAGTTATCAAGGGTTGCAGGTTCGAAACCCCGTGCCAACAACCTACTAATGTAGAGAAACATGCATAGTGATGGAGTTGGGGTGTACGGCCTGCATGCCTTGTAGATTCCGGATGTACCACTATAGCGCCTTCGGGCGAGCCAAGCTGCACAGCTACGCTATGGGCCTCTGAGCTCTAAACCATGGGCTACTAGTGGGTCGGGCGGTGCTGTGCTCCTAGCATTCCAGGTCGTTACAAAAAAGTGGGAGCTTAGTTGGTGATAGCAACTGTTGAAGGTTGTTATCAAGGGTTGCGGGTTCGAAACCCCTCGCCAACAACCTACTGTTGCTGAGAAACAGGCACAGTAATGGAGTTGGGGTGTACGGCCTGCAGAACTTGTAGATTCCGAATGTACCACTATAGAGCCTTAGGGCTAGCCAAGCTGCACAGCTACATTGTGGGCCTCTGAGCTCTAAACCTTGGGCTACTAGTGGGCCGGGCGACGCTGTGCTCCTAGCGGGCCAGGTCATTACAAGTAATGTCGTATTTTATAAGAGTTTTAGAGAATTGCACGTTATATAAATGCGAACACCAATCACTAATGATGGCTCTTGGAGTACCGAATCGGGAAAATAATTTTTTTAAGAATAAAATAACAACTCAGGAGTCATTAGTAGGAAGTGCTTGGTCCTCTGCCATCGTGATGCGTAATCTACGACAACTAGAATATACTTATTACCAAAGCTAGAAGGAAGAGGGCCAACAAAATCGATTCCCCATAGGTCGAAAACTTTGTAGTCAAGGAAATAATTTTGCGGCATTTCATTTTTTTTAGAAATATTGCCAGACCATTGGCAATTATCACACCTACTCACAAAGGATTGTGCGTCCTTAAAAAGGCAAGGCAAATAAAATCCTGCACTAAGAACTTTGTTAACAGTGCGATTGGCTTGATAGTGGCCTCCAATCGGTCCTTTATGTATGTGTTTAAAATATCTTGTCCTTCTTCAGATGAGAAACATCTCCTTACCACCTGGTCTGCACAAACTCAGAAAAGATGCGGGTCCTCCCAAAAATAATTCTTCAGATTAGAAAAGAATTTCTTCTTTTACTGAGAGGGTAACTCTTTCGGGAGGACACAAGCCACTAAATAGTTGGTAAAGTGTGCAAACAAAGGGGAAGGTGATGTGTTAATCAAAAATAGCTTTTCCTCGGGAAAAGAATCATTAAAAGTCTTTTCATCTAAATTTTCAATATATGGATTATCTAAATGAGAGAGATGATCTACAGCCAAATTCTCGGCCCCTTCTTATTGCAAATTTTCAAGTAAAACTCCTGAAGGAGTAAGACCAGCAGATCAAGCGTGGCTTGGAATCCGATTTAGCAAGTTTGTACTTGAGGGTCGCATGGTCCGTGAAAACGATAATTTTAGAAAGCATAATATAGGGGCAAAATTTATAAAATACAAAAATAACTGCTATAAGTTCTTTTTCTATTGTGGTGTAATTTTTTTGGGCAGATGTGAGTGTTTTACTCGCGTAATAAATGGGGTGGAATTTTGTAGATATTCAATGTCCTAGAATAGCTCCCATCACAAAACTACTCGCATCGAACATAATCTTAAAGGGAAGGTCCCAAACCAGAGCTATCATAATCGTTACATTAATTAACTTAGTTTTTATTAATTCAAAAGCAGTTAAACAAACATTATCAAAGTTGAATGGGGCGTCCTTCTCTAGAAGATGAGTAAGCGGTTTGGTGATTTTGGAGATATCTTTTATGAACCTACGGTAGAACACAGCATTACCAAAGAAACTCCGTATTGCTTTAACGTTCGTTGGTGGTGGAAGTTGCTCAATTACTTTTATCTTAGCGATATCTACTTCAATTTCTCGGGATGAAATCTTATGTCCTAAAACTAACCCCTCCTTCACCATAAAATGGAATTTGTCCCAATATAGGGTGAGGTCAGTTTCTTCACATCATGCTAAAACTTTTTCTAAGTTTTCTAAGAAGATATCGAAGGAGTCATCGAACACGGAGAAATCATCCATAAAAATTTCCATAATAGTTTCTATGTACTTGTCAAAAATGGCTAGCATACATCTTTGGAGTGTAGCTGGCGCATTGCACAACCCAAACGTCACTCTTCGGTAAGTGAAGGTGCCGAAAGGACAAGTAAACGTTGTTTTCTCCTAGTCCTCGGGTGAGATGGGAATTTGAAAAAACCTTGAGATTCCATCAAGAAAACAGTAAAAGCTATGGTCGGAATGACGCTGTAAGATTTGATCTATGAACGACAAAGGAATATGGTCCTTGCGGGTGGCATCATTAAATTATTAAAATCTATTAACATGCGCCACCACGTCACCGTTCGTGTCGGGATTTAATCATTATTTACATTAATAACTACCGTGATCCCTACTTTTTTCGGTACTACCTGAACTGGGCTAACCCACTTTCTATCTTATATGTGGTAGATAATTCCAGCATCTAAGGGTTTCATTACCTCGCCTTTTACTACTTCTTTCATGTTTGGATTTATGCAACACTGCGGTTGGATTGAGTTACGCGAATTATCTTCCATTTTGATTTTATGAGTGCAGAAATATGGGCTTATGCCCTTTATATCAGAAATATGCCAAGTGATAGCTCGACGATGTTTTTGTAAAACTCGAAGAAGTTTATAATTTTCTATTTCAGCTAAGCATGCTGAAAATATTACGGGTACTTTGGAGTCTTTTTCAAGGAAGGCGAATTTTAGATGTTTAGGTAGCTCTTTTAGTTCTAAGGTAGCTCTTTTAGTATAGTAGCGAGAAACTAGATTGAGTAAGTGTTTCTTTAGAAATATTGATCTTTGTTTTGATTGACTATGCTTTTAATTTGTCTCTTAGACTATAGTAGTGACTCAATACGCTTTTTACTCATTACTTTATTAAGTTTTAATTCGGTAAAAATTTGGGATGATTTGTTTTTATATTTAGTGAAATTTATAAAATTCTGTGCTAAGTTAAAGTAGGAATTTTCAGTTCTTTGTCAAAATTCCTCTACCTCTAAATTCCCGTCTTACTCGTTTATAGCATTTTTAAACTTTTCGATTAATCCTATTTATTTTAGCTAACTCGTAGTCGAAGCTTAAGGACAAGCAAGATAATAAGTATGGATGAATTTGATGAAACATAATTTAGTTTAGTTTATTAATGCAAAAATATTTATATTCTTGTTTAAATCTTTTGCCTTTTTTGTATTTTTAGGTTCTTTTTTAGTTTCATTTCTCAATTATTGTTCTAACTTAGTTTATTTTTTGTTTTTTTAGGTTTTTTGGGTTTTCTCCACTGACACGCCCCTAGGTCACGCCCTACCAGAGCGTGAACTTAGGGCGTGTAACCCAAGTGGAATGAAGCTACGGTCCGAAGTCAGATTAAAGGAAAATTCATCATACATACCTTCGAACACGCCCGTGTACAACCAACACGGGCGGGCCTCTGGGGCGTGTCCCGCCATGTCCCAAAAAATCTCCACAGTACAACTTTTCCCACTCCACCATTGCACCGAATCTGACACGCCCCTCGTACATGGGCCTGTCATTAGGGCATCTAAACCATCTACCGCGCTAGTCACTTCCTGACTTCAATTTCAGCAAGCAAAAGTCACGATGCATCTGACATGCCCCAAGTACATGCCCGACCTGGGCGTGTAAGGTGGCGTGTACTTCCCGAAAAATTTCTATAAATAGCCACAAGCTCTCAGTGTTGGTTGAGCAGATGGAAGCCTTGTAGAGTGTTGTTGAGAGTTTATTTTCAGAATATATTTGCTTATTGTTTTCATTTCTCAGCATTCTTGTAATCTTGTTTATCGTATTTGTAATCTTTTTGGAAGATCATTTTGTTTCCTTTGGTCCTTTCGGCAGTTTCTTTCCGATAAAAAATAAAATACTTTGCTATTTAATTTTTTTCCTCTCTCTATCTCTATCTTTATTACTATACATATTCTTAACATGTTTTTTATTCACTACTTCCTCATGAGTAACTAAATCCTCCTAATACTCGATCTTGATGATCCGTGGTTGAGTTGATTAAGTTTTGATGCTTTAGTTCACTTTTTCTTTTTAAAGTTTAGGCCTTCGATTTACTTTTGAAATATCACGTTTGGAATTATATCATCAATATATAATCTCCATCTCTATTTTTAACTCTTAGCTAGCCGAGAGGCTCATAGTTTGAAGTAAACACTCAAGAGTAAAGGGAGTTGCACGCACCCCTCGAGAGAGGATGACATAAATTCCCGGATTGGAGTGAAATCCAATAGCAGGGTTCATCACATAAAGCGAGTTTTAGGTATTCATATACGGACGAGAGTCCAGTATGATTTTCCTAACCTCAGTTGGGCACGTCTTTTAGAGAAGCGTATTCAAGCTTTGGGAACCCCCACGGTTAAGGACCTTTACCTTATTAAGTTTTAGTTTGATTTTTGTATCTTTAATTAACTTAAGCAGAGGTGATTCATGATCGTGTACTACCACTTAACCACTGTTCAACCCTTTTTTTTAATCATTAGTAGTAGTCTTTCTTAAATAATTTCAAGCAATTTCCTTTTTCTAATTTAATAATCAAACCCTAAATCCTTCGATAAGATAGCAGTAATTTGTGTGAGTATAAGTACTCAACAATTCCCGGATTTAAATACGACACTTGTGTCCCCTTACTACAATTTGATAGGTATACTTTCCTTCATTAAATTGCTAGTTCGGAATTATTTTCGAAACAGATTTGTAGATATCAGTACCTACCTGAGAGCTCTGCCAAATAAATTGGCCATGCTACCATAATCGATAACCCTACCGCAGGGCGGTATCTCACAGAAACCATTTCCTACCTCAGGAAACTTATGGTATTAAAAATCTCCCCCATTTAAAAAATTTCGTCCCGAAATTACATATAGCAGGAAAACATAGGAGTATCAATACTACAAAAGTATACCTCCAATGAATAGCTCGGGGCTCTCCGCCCTCATGGTTTGCTTTCACTCCCAAGATAGCTCCTCATGACCACAGTTGTCCCAACAGACTTTGACCATCCAGATAGACTTATTCCGAAGTTATTTGACTTTTGAGTCATTGGTACAGATGGGCTTGACCTATTTTGTCAACCCACCATCAATTGACACTTGATCCGCCACAACAGCCTGCTTAGGCTCTAGAACTGCCTTCTACAATATAGATATGTAGAATACATCGTGCAAACAACTTATTTTTTGTGAAAGCTTCAGTCGATACGTGGATGCACCAACGCGCTCCAATATCTCAAACAGCCCAAGGTATCTCGAACTTAGCCGTTTCAAGCATCGAATCCTTGATACGCCCTTGAACGGTTTGATCTTCAAATACACCCAATCTCGCCTAACGAACTCGACATTTCTGTTCTTGGCATTAAAATACTTAGCTTGCCTATCCTGAGCGACAAACAACCGCTCCCTGATTTTACGAATAATCGAAGTCGCATCTTCAACTTCCTTCTGCTTAAACAACTATGATTCCATGTCTCCAACCATGACAAGGGAGTCTGACACTTCCTACTATAAATGGCCTCGAAGGGCATCATTTGAATAATTGCTTGGTAGCTATTGTTGTAGGCAAACTCGATCATAAACAGGTCATCCTCTAACCTCTTCCCGAATTCTAGGCGCACAAGTGAAGCATGTCTTCCATCATCCTGTTTACCCTCTCGGTCTGACCATTCGTCTGTAGAAGAAAGGTCATACTGAATATTTGGCCCATTGATCCCAATGTCCCAGATTTGTAAGAAGTCAAAAAAGTAAATGGTACACACCTAATTGTATTTGATGTATGTTAAAGCTCATGCATGCAGGTGGTTCCTTGTCATATGGATTGGACAGGTGGACTCAAAAAAGGATGCTGGAAAGAAGGGAATTTATTTAAGTCCATAGGCATTGAGTGAAGCATGCTCAATCAATGCCAGGTGTTTAAGGAAGAACGCTAGAAAGAGATATTCGACTAAGTCTACGGGCATTGAGTGAAGTCATTTCACTCAATGTCATATGTTAAGGAGAGCCATTTAAAATGGCAATATTCTGGTTAAGTCCAGAGGTGTTAAGTGAGGACAACTCACTCAACACCAGATGAGCAGAAGCATCGAGTAAAGACCAGTCAATCAAAGCCTTTGCTATATCAGTGAATAAAGGTGGCTAAGTACACGGGCGTTGAGGGAACCAGTTCACTCAACTCCATAGAAGAAAATGCGTTGAGGAAAGACTATGCAATCAAAGATTAAGGAGAAGGAAGATAGAAAAGTGTCCATGTCCACAGGCGTTAAGTGATGTCAACTTACTCAATGCCATAAAACTAGAAGCATTGAATCAAGCTACTTCAATCAAATCCACAAGGAATCTATCAAAGAAATATGTCTAAGTCCAGAAGCATTGAGTGTAACCAGTTCACTCAACACCATGCTAATTTTGTCAAAGCCAAAGAAGAAGGAGAGAGAAAAATTAACTAAGTCAAGAAGCGTTGAGTGAGGTTAGCTCACTCAACGCCCAAAGAGTAAAACATCAAGAGAGCAAGGTCAGTCAAAGCTTAATGAAGATAAGCGGAAAAATTTGACTAAGTCCAAATGCATTGAGTGAGGACAGTTCACTCAACGCACTCAATGCTCTCAATGCCTAGAAGATAAAGAAAGTTGCAGTTAAGTACAGGGGTGTTGCAGTTAAGTACAGGGGTGTTGCGTGATGAAGATTCACTCAACGCACTCAATGTCTGGCAGTGTAGAAGAAATTTGCCAAGTCCAGAGGATTTGAGTGAAGCCAGTTCACTCAATGCACTCAACGCCCAAGCAAGGCAAAAGAATTGGCTAAGTCCAGAGGCATTTAGTGAAGCCAGTTCACTCAACGCCTCAACGCCTAAGCAAGGCGGAAGAATTGGCTAAGTCTAGAGGCGTTGAGTGAAGGTCATTCACTCAACGCACTCAACACCTTAGTCAGAACTGATAATTTAGTTAAGTCCACAGATGCTGACGTCTGCAAATAATAGTCAACGGTATTCAAATTCATTGCGGGAAAGCTCCAATCCACAACTAATGGCCCCAACAGCCTTCTGTATGATTTATTCTGTAAAAGGAAGGCTATATATCTGCAATTAATGCTAGGCCCACGGGTCAAAAGATGCATTGGATGGCGAATGATAAAAGGAATGAGATCGGCGGAGAATGAAGCAATCTTTTTCAAGGGTTTGTCTTTTCCAAAAGAAGAAAAACTTCGTCTTCTTCCTCGCCATTGTTGCAGAGCTCGAATCAGAAGTTAAAAATCAACTAAACCCAAAAGTTCATCAAGTTAGCTGGTGCGATCAACACCGACAAAAACAAGATTAGAGACATTTCTCTGAGATAAAAGCAGCCAAGGCCTACCCCTACTACAGTTACTTCATAGCCCAAGTAGGGCTTATCATGAAGGCTATTTTCTGGAGCTATGAAGAAGAAATTGATTGTTTTTTCTCAGGATAGAAGGAGGAAGACACATAGATCATTTTTCTATTATCTATTTAACTTCAACAAACCTATCTTTTTGTAGGATTTTTCTAGATCTGAGTTGTAAGCCTATTTATAAAGTCCGAGTGTAGGATCTTTTATAGATCTCAGTGGAAGGATTCTGTTAGGAGTCTGAGTGCGGGGTTTTGCCTGAGTGGTAGGATTCAAGTGTAAATCTGAGTTGTAGAATCTAGGTTGGATCTGAGTGTAGGGCTTTGGCTGAGTTGTAGGGCACCGGTGCCTGAGTTGTAGGATCCTTTGGATCTAAGGTAGGGTTATCCTCCTATCCTGAGTGATAGGGACTTTTGGCCTGAGGTAGGTGATCTTTTGATCACTGAGTTGTAGGGCTTTGTGCCCGAGCTGGAGGTCTTCTAGGAGACTGAGTGGTTTTGTAGGATTGTGTTGTAAGATCTTAATAGCCAAGTTTTTGGTGAAGTGCCTTGTCTAACACATTGTTAGAGAGGCGGGAGGGACAGTAGGCGTACACATAGTCTGGGGAACCACTATAAACCATTTGTTTGTTGTGTGTGATCTTATTGAAAGAAATACTAACTAATCACAACAGACATTAACTCAGATAAAGTCTAAAATAAATTAAAAAGACCTAAAAACCTATTCACTCCCCCCTCTAGGTGTTTAGCTACCCTTGAAATCAAGGACTTTCAAGTGGTATCAGAGGGAGGTTGCTTAAAAAAGACTTAATAGTTTGAGTAGATCTCCAAGGGTATCTGTCAGAGTATACTTATGGGTCAAGGAGAGAACCATAAGAAGCATGGTTCCACGAAGCTTCCTATATGCAAACAGGAATGCTTTGGAATCTAGAAGGAGAGGGTCAGGCTCTTCATGGAAGCATCTGACCCAAGGATCTTTGTGATAGTTAAAGAGGGACCTTTCATTCGTATAAAAGTCTCAGATTTGTATGCCAATGTCCAGACACATAAGATATATTCAGAGATGATGAAGGATGATGTCTTTCTTGCCACCTTGGACAAGAGAACCCAGAGCATCATAGTCAGTGTTATTGATGATTCTACCTTTCAAAACCTTGTTCACTACAAGACCTCCCAGGAGATGTGGGACACTTTGGTGATTTATATGGAGGGCATAAAAGAGGTTAGAGATGACAGGATGGCCATGCTCAACCAAGAGTATGAGGCTCTTAGGTAGTCCAAGAAAGAGGGCATAGCTAGTTGCTATGAAAGATTCTTCAGAATAGTAACTGAGCTAAGGACCTTTGGATGGGTATTTAGCAATTATAAACTTAATGACAAGTCCTTAATGTCTCTAACAAGAGACTGGGATACCAAGATTTGTGCCATCAGGGAGGCGGCAAAGCTTGCTGATACTCTACCACCAACTCTGTTTGGGAAACTGTTGCCTTATGAAATGTATCTGACTGCCAGGAAAGAGAACGAGACAACATCGGATCCATGATCAGGGAGAAGGCTGCGAACTTCAAGGAAGAGAGCTCAAAGAGGAGTATGAAGAGTATTGCCTCTCCTCCCAGAATTCTAGCTGAGTCAGACAACTCAGAACCAAGCACATCAGACTGCAATATGTCTGATGAGGAATTTGCTACCTTCTCCAGGTAATTTCTGAAGCTGATGAAGAGGAAGGAGTGGAGGAGAAGACCTTCCACCTCCTCTCCTCACAAGAAGGACCATTACAGAACTAAGAAGAAACCCTCCAAGGAGGACAGGTATGACTCTAAAACAAGTAAAAAAATTTCTTCTACAGTTGTCTGTTACTGCTGCAGAAAGCTAGGGCATGTTATAGCCGTCTGACCAGTCAAGAGAAAGGAAGCTGGTGAGAAGAAGGTTCACCAACACAAGGGAAAGAAGGAGAAGTACTACATTGCCAAGAAGGAGAAGAGCTGTACTAACTCATCTTCATCAGCATCTGAAGATGAAGAAAAATAAGCCTACATAGAGTAGGTTGTTGTTGAGGCAGAAGAAGCTGAAGACTATCCTGCTACCAGGAGAGGGGTCAGGGCCCCTCTATCACATTCAGATAGTGAATCAGAGGAGGATGAAAGAGATGAAAATAACATCAGCTACTATGGGATGATGGCAAGGTATGATGAGGAATCCTTCCAGGATCAGCCTGGTGAAGTTAAGGTACACTCTCTATACAGTTCATCATCTGAGTCAAAATATGAGACTGGTCCTAATTATGAAGCATCTTCATTCAGGTATGAAGGTGACTTTGAATCTGAGGAAGATATCCATCAACTTATTGATAAGTATGGTGAACTTCTGAATGCTTTGAAGAAAAGCAAGAAGTTGGACAAAAAGAAGGCTAAGGAGATTATCTCCCTTCAACATGCTGCTTCCCTACAGTCTGAGTCAGCAACCTTGCTAGAATAGAAAATAAGGGAGGTTAGCAAACTTAAGAATATCACGGTCATTCAGATTGGCACCATTAAAAACAAGGATAGTCTCATTAGAGATCTGAAAGAGAAACTCCAAAGGGAGAAGAGGATTGTGGCTAGCTACTCTAAGCCCAATTTTATGTTTCCCATAATTGACTCCTTCTCCTCTTAGAGAAACAAGAGAGGCTTAGGATTCAAGGTAGATACAAGGGCTAACCCTTTCAAAGGAAAGGGAAAAGATCCAGTTCATCCACCCATAACCTTTGAAAGGGTAATTGTCCCTTCTAACATGTATGATATGGACTCCATGTATAGTCACTGGAAGAATGAGAATTCCTCCTGGAAGAATATAAGTGTACCTTCCAATGGAAGGAGAAGAGGAATATGGATGAGTTCCTTCATGGCTGCCCATGAAGAAATTCAAATGTCCCATCATGGACCATTTGTCTTTGGTTCTCCAGCCCACACTCTCAAGAATGTGGCTGCAGCCAAATGTTTGGGCCATCCAACAAAGACTCTAACCATGGGCCAGTCTCTAAGCAAGCCTGATTTGGCTATTTCTGATGTTATCAAGAGAATGTCTTTTGCAAAGAAGACTGATGTTGATGGCATTCAGAGCAGGCCAAATAAGTCTACTAGAAGACTTATCTTCAGCCAGATCCTTGCTGAAAGGAACCTGAGAAAGGCTGCTGCTATTCCTTCTGGATAGAGAGCTACTGTCAGCACAGCTAGCAAACCAGCTCAAAAAAGAAGGTACATCAATCATGAGTGTTGGTGCTGTGGGAATGTGGGCCACTATGCCAAAAATTACTGGCATAATCTTAGTGTGGCTAGAGTAATAGTTAGTCCACAGTTAGAAAAGTTGCGGGTAGACAAGTCTTTTTTCCAACTAATCAGAACCTAGGACCCAATACCTATTGGGGTCCTAAGGTAAACTAAATCATGTCTTCTAGGTTATTCCAAGTGCCCATACCCCTATATGGTACATGGACAGTGGATGTTCTAGGAACATGAATGGAATAAGGAGCAACTTGAGGGAGTACAGTCCAGTGAAGGATGGACCCAAAGTGATCTTTGGTAGATCTGACAAAGGAGTCACTAGAGGTTATGGTAAGATCACAAATGACATAGTCACTATCATAAAACTAGCTTATGTGGAAGGATTGCAACACAACCTGATAAGCAAAAGCAAACTCTGTGATCTTGCCTATGATATAGTATTCCACAAGGATGTGCTATATTAAGAGGTTGAGTGACCAAGAGGTCATATTGACAGATAATATGTGTGGTAATATCTATTATTGAAATTTTATATGTTTAAATATGGACTCTCTTATATGCCTAGTTGCAAATGAGATAGTCTCATACTGTGTCCAATGGCACAAGAGACTAGCTCATTTGAAATATAAGACAAATGACAAGCTCTTTAGTAAAGAGCTAGTTAGAAATGGTCCTAAAATGAAATGCACTAAGGAAGGCATTTGCTCTACATGCAAAAAAGGTAAGCAGACCAAAGATTCTTTAAAGAGCATTGGGATCAAAGACTTTGTGAGGTATTTATACCTATTGCATATGTACTTGTTTGGTCTTATGCCAGTTCAGTGTCTATGTAGGAAAGTCTACACCCTTGTGGTTATTGATGACTTTTCCAAATTTTCTTGGAATTTCTTTTTGAAGAAAAAGTTTGAAGCCCCTGATGTCTTCAAGACATTTTTCAAGAAACATAACAAGGAATTGGAAAGTACTGTGGTCAAAATCAGAAGTGACCATGATACTAAATTTCAGTCTGATAGCATGATAAGGTTCTATGAAGAGCAAAGGATTCACCAAAAATTTTCTTGTCCAAGAACACCCCAACAAAATGGGATTGCTGAGAGGAAGAATAGGACTCTCATAGAGGCTGGAAGGATCTTGTTGAGTGACATATATCTCTAAGAATATTTTTGGGATGAGGTAGTGAATACTACATATGATCTCCTTAACAGAGCCTCTATAACCAAGAACCACATGACGACTACCTATAAGGTCTTGAAGGGCAGAAAACCAAACATGGGTTATCTCAGGATATTTGTAGCATGTGCTTTGTGCTGAATAATGGTAAGTCCCACATGACTAAGTTTGTTGCCAACTCTTATGAAGGGATTTTTGTTGGGTATAACAATCATAGTAAGGCCTATAGGATCTACAACTTGGCAAGTTAAGTTTTAGAAGAGTCTGTTAATATAGTATTTGATGAGTCAACTATGATTAACAGTGAGTTGCAAAACTCCTCTTCTAGTCCTGCAGGTATAGAGCTGATGATGGATAAGCTAACCATCAAGGAAGCTGATCCAGCAATCCAAGATGGAGTGGAGAATTAGCAGAAGCACAAGGCATATAGGTTATGGATGATGATCAGCAAAATGAAGACAAGAAGATCAGAAAGCTGGAGCGAGATTTCCTCCAGCAGTCAGGCATCTAAGGGATGATCCAAGACACCTAATTATTGGTTATGCTAACCAAGGAGTGGTGATAAGAGTAAAAGTGTGAATTCAGCTTTGTATTCTCATTTCCTATCACAGGTTGAGCCCAAGATATTTTAAGAGGCCAACATATTTTAGTTATGGATTGTTGCTATGCAAGAGGAACTAAACTAGTTTAAGAGGTATAAAGTATTGAAGCTGGTTCCCTAACCATAATAACATAATGTTGTTGGAACAAAATGGATCTACGGGAACAAACTTGATGAAAATGACATAATAGTTAAGAACAAAGCTAGACTAGTGGCTAAAGTATACAAGAAAGAAGAAGGTATTGATTTTGATCAAACCTTTGCCCTAGTATCCAGATTGGAAGCCATCAGACTATTCCATGCTTATGCTATTTACCAAGGATTCAAAGTCTACATGATGGATCTGAAGTCAGCCTATTTGAATGGTGACATACAGGAAGAGGTTTATGTTGAACAACCTCTAGGTTTTGTTGTTCCTAACTCACCCGATTCTATTTAAAAACTTAAGAAAGCTCTATATAGGCTGAAGCAAGCCCCTAAAGCATGGTATGATACATTGTCTAGCTTCCTCATTGAGAACAAATTCTCAAGGCGGAAGATAGATAAGACCTTATTCCTTAGGGAATCTATTGGCAAGATCATCCTTGTCCAGTTTTATGTTGATGACATAATCTTTGCTCTACTGATGACAACTTTTGCAGGAAGTTTTGCAAACTTATGCAAGGGATGTTTAAGATGAGCTTTATGGGTGATCTCAAGTTCTTCTTGGGCTTCCAAGTAAGACAGACTGATGATGGATTATTCATATCCAAGTCTAAGTTCACCCGGGAGTTGATTAAAAAGTTTGGAATGAAGAATTCCTCCACCATGGAAACTCCCATGGGGTCAAGTATGCATATAGAGAAAGATGAGGCAGGGAAACCTGTTGATGAAACTTTGTATAGAGGGATAATTGGATCCCTTTTATACCTTGCTGCAAGTAGGCCAGACATCATGTATGCTACATGTATTTGTGCTAGGTATCAGGCCTACCCTAAAGAATCTCACTACTCTACTGCTAAGAGTATTTTAAGGTATCTTAAGGGCACACCAGATCTTGGCCTATGGTACCGTAAAAATATGGATTTTTAACTAACTGGCTATTTAGATGCATATTTTGCAGTCTACAAAGAGAACATGAAAAGCACTTTAGGCACCTATAAGTTCTTGGGAGGAAGACTAATGTCTTGGAGAAGCAAGAAGCAAACAAGTTTTGTAGTTACAACTGCAGAGTAAGAATATATAGCTGCTGGGAGTTGCTATACACAGTTAATGTAGATCCAACAGCAGCTCCAGGACTATAACCTCTAGATAAGTAGAAGTACTTTATTTTGTGATTCTACTAGTACAATCTTTATAGCTAGGAATCCTGCCTCACACAGCAGATAACACATATAGAGATTAGGTATCACTTTATAAGAGAGCATGTGGAATGTGAAGATATTAGTCTTGAGTTTGTCCCTACAAACAAGCATGTGGCTGACATCTTCACCAAGCCACTTGATGAAGCAAAATTCAACACCTTAAACTTTTAGTTGGGTATATTGAAATTGGTATAGGTTTAATTGCTCCTCAGTTTGTTTTTGGTTGAAATAATTAGTACTTCTTGTAGGGTGTGATGACCACAAGTGATATCAAGACTGTAATGGACTAGAGTGTCTATCAGATAAAATGTTAGAAGATGTTCCTATTGAGGGGGAGAAAGTACTGATGCTCCTATTATGGGGGAAGCAAGTCCACCATAGATGAACAAATTTAGCCTCCTGTAGAGAAGAAGCTAGCAGCTACACTAGTTGATTATCTGAAATCAAAAAGGGGGAGAAGATAATCAGAGATGGCCAGCACCTCCCTGACTATTTTATAGAAGTCAAAAGGGAGAGATTGGAATGATCAAGGAAATGACCAAGGCCAGACTACAAAATAGGTAGAGTAGGTGATGATCACCATATAGGCAAGGAAAATGTGGTACAAGGAAAATGTAGTGACCTATAACTCTCTTTTTGGCATATATTGTGCCTGTATATGTTGGTGTATATCATTGAAAAGGAATTATAAATAAGGGTTTTGAATTCTTCAAATAAGGTGAGATTGTTGGGTCCGTTGATCCCGTTGCCCAAGATTTGTAAGAAGTCAAACAAGTCAATGGTACACACCTAGTTGTATTTGATGTATGTTCAAGCTCATGCATATAGGTGGTTCCTTCTCACAAGGATTGGATAGGTTGACTCAAAGAATGATGTTGGAAAGTCAGGAATTTGTCTAAGTCCACAGGAATCGAGTGAAGCAAGATCACTCAATGCCAGATGTCAAAGGAAGACAGCTGGAAAGAGATATTTGACTAAGTCCACAAGCGTTGAGTGAAGTCACTTCACTCAACACCAGATATCAAGAAGAGCTATTGACAAAGGCAAAATTTTGGTAAAGTCCAGAGGCGTTGAGTGAGGATAGCTCACTCAACACCAAATGAGCAGAAGCATCGAGTAAAGACCAGTCAGTCTAAGCCTTTTCTTTGACAGTGAAGAAAAGTGGCTAAGTTCACATGCTTTGAGTGAAGCCAGTTCACTCAATGACATACAACAAAATTCGATGAGGAAAGACTGTGAAACTAAAGCTTAAGAAGAAGAAAGACAAAAAAGTGTCCAAGTCCATAGGAGTTGAGTGATGTCAACTCACTCAACTCCATATAGCTAGAAGCCTTGATTCAAGCTACTTCAGTCAAAGCCACTAAGAATCTGTAAAAGAAATATGGCTAAGTCTAGAAGCATTGAGTAAAGCCAGTTCACTCAATGCCATGCTAATTGTGTTAAAGCCAAAGAAGAAGGAGACAGAAAAATTAACTAAGTCCAGAAGAGTTGAATGAGGTCAGCTCACGCAGTGCCCAATGTGGAAAGCGTCGATAGAGCTATGGTCAGTCAAAGCTTAATGAAGATAGATGAAAAAATCTATCTAAGTCCAGATGCATTGAGTGAGGATAGATAGCTCAATGCACTCAATGCATAACAGATAAAGAAAGTTGCAGCTAAGTCTAATGGTGTTGAGTGAAGCCAGTTCTCTCAATGCACTCAATGCCTAAGCAAGGCAGAAGAATTGGATAAGTCCATAGGCATTGAGTGAAGCCAGTTCACTCAACGCAATAAACGCCTAAGCATGGCAGAAGATTTGGCTAAGTCTAGGGGCATTGAGTGAAGGAAATTCACTCAACACCTGAGTTGTAACTGAGAATTTGTCTAAGTCCACGGATGCTAACGTCAGTAAAAGTCAACAAATAATATACGGTCTACAAATTCATTGCGGGAAAGCTACAGTCCACCACTAATGGCATCGACGGCCTGCTGTAAGATTTATTCTGTAAAAGGAAGGTTATATATCTGTAGTTAAAGCATGGCCCACGGGTAAAAAGTGTCGTTTGACGACGGATGATAAAAGGAATGAGATTGATGAATTGTAATATATATATATTTAGTGTATTTTTTGTTTTTTAATAAAAAATGAAAATATATTGTATAAATACCTAAATAAATCTTATCTTTTTATTTTTTTAGTTCTAAATTAATCTGTTTTTTTGCCCTATATGTATTTCTTGACAAAATGGGCATTTTAGGAAAGTTTCCTAAGTCACGCCCGCGACCTTTGGCGTGTAACTTTAAAACAAGCAATTTAAGCATTTCGGGGGATTTCGGCAAGCAAATTGATGCCATACCCTAGAATATGCTCGTGTTCCACATGTCAAGCCCGTGACATCACCCGTGACCAAAAAATTAACCCACTGTCGAGCCAAGGCGAAAGGTTGATGCCAAGAACCACGAGTCACGCCCAAACTAAACGCTCGTGTGCTAGCTGTCATGCCTGTGACGTAAGCTATGAACTAGTAGAATTCCATCTATCGCGCCCCAAAGAAGCCAAGCTCCCACACCATGTAGACATTCCCAGATTTCACGCCTAGATGTCACGCCCATGACCAATAGGTCACGCCCAAGTACTTTCAACCCAACCAGAAATCGGCCGAAATTCTATCCATAGACGCCACGTCTACGTCATGTCCATGTGATATGCTCGAGGGGGGTGTGTATTTCACATTTTCTGGCTATAAAAAGAGTGGCAAGGCTTAGGTTTAAGGATAACTTGTAGAGTTCAAAATAGTTTTATATAGTGTTTATAAGTAGCTTTTGAGTGATATTTTCCTAACCCTGGTTTGGGTTTCCTATTGTATAACACTTTTTTAAGTAATAAAATTTCAGTTTTCATGTACTTCTTCATCTCTTATTGCTTTTAACTTAGCTTTTATTTCTGTTGAGAAAGGGTGTTACATTTTTTATTTTTTTCTTTCTTTTTACTACTATTCCCATCCCGGATGAGAGGCTAAGAACTTTTTAGCTTTTGATTAAGGTGGTTGGGACGGATATTATTTCTGCACTTTTATAAGCCTTTTAATTTATTATTACCACCCTTATCCCAATTGAGATGCTAAGAACTTGTTAGCATCAACTAAGATACTTTGGGTTGGATATTATTTCTGCATTTGAAAAACCCTATTTTCTAAATTAAAAATTTAAGATTTACCAAGAAATTGATCATTCATAGGTAAAGAGAAACAGTGCCTCATTCTCAAAAGAGATGAACGTAAGCCTCCCGGGTTGAACCTTCGAAAACTAGTAGGAGGTTAATTACGTGGTTCACAACATAAATCGTGCAATAAGGTATTCTTGATTAGATATGAAAGTTCAGTCAAAGTACATAATCACAAGTGGATGTATCCACGATAGAGGTACACTCATATTTAGAGAATCTTTACGGTCAAGTATTTTAATTAATAAAAAGTAGAGTTAATCTTTGTGAAAAAGTATTTTCCAAAGTAAATCAAATTCGAGGTCTCTCTACCTTATATATTTTCAAAAACCTAAGTGATACTTTTATTTTTATCTTCAAAACAAACCCTTAAATCTTTTCGATAAAATAATAGTTCTTTTCCTTAAAGTAAAGTACTTGACACAGATCCATGAAAAAATATGACCATGATATTTTAAAATACTATACTATTATTCGATAGGTATGCTTGCCTTAATCAATGTATATAAGTGAAAAAATAGATTACGTAGAACATCTAATTTATAAATCCAACTTACTTTTCAATTTAAAAATATCTCCATATTTTACTTATCAAGTTTTTGGCATCATTGTCGGGGATCATTTTGTGTTGATATTTTAAATAAAAAGGAATTAATATTACATTTATCTTAGTAATTTTTTAAAATTATTTTTTTTATAAAAATAAACAAACCACAAATTCTCAGTTCATTACAAAACCTTTATTTTTATAAAAGTTATAGTTTTGTTTACAACTACTGTTTGTTTGGCCTTTTAATTTCCAAACAAACCCACAAAAAATATAATAAAACAAAATTAAAAATAACAAAAAAAGTTTCATATAATAGTTTTTTAGTGCATGTCCCGACGAAACTCTCTTATTGAACTTAATCTTTATTTTGATCCAGAAATAAACCACACCTATTACAGGCGCCTTCGATCTCGTGACCAAGACCAAGCATCAAATCTGGAAGAGTCCATCGAAACCATGTATGTTGAAACTATGGCAAAACAAATTCCAGTTGCGGCGCCACATAGAACTATGTCTTATTATGCGAGGCCAAACATGGACGACACTGGGTCAAGTATTGTTCGTCCCATGATTGCTAATAATAATTTTGAAATAATATCTAGCACAATCCAAATGATTCAAAACACAGTTCAATTCGATGGATTGCTAAATGAAGATCCGAATACGCATCTGTCAAATTTCTTAAAAATATACGACACATTAAAAATATATGGCGTCACTAACGATGTCATTTGTTTGCGCTTATTTCAATTTTCATTACGGACAAAAGACAAGAAGTGGTTAGGTTCTCTACGTAGATGATCCAACACTAATTGAGCTGAGATGACAGAAAAATTCTTAAAAAAGTATTTTCCGCCTACTAAAACCGCTAAATTACGCGCAGATATTTCTTCCTTTGTTTATGGCAAGTCTGAGTCTCTCTATGAGACATGGGAATGATTTAAAGAAATTTTAAGTAGATTTCCTCCCCACGCACTGTCGGCTTTGCTCCAAGTGCAGACATTCTATAATATTTTGAATTTCCAAACCTAACAAATGATTAATGCTGTCGCCGGGGGAACACTAAATAATAAAACCCGGCAGGTCGCTCAAGCCTTGTTTGAGGAAATGGACATGAATGCCTACCAATGAAATGTGTCTATGTCACGCCTTAATAAACCTACTTGGGTTTATAAGCTCGATGCTTCTTCAAATTTATCACTTCAAGTAAAATTTCTAACTAGGCAAGTAGCGGGGTTGTCTGCTCCCTCCACCACTCCTCCTTGGAATTCAACTAATAATAATATAATTGAAGAACAAGTCGATTATATGGGGAATCCATATCGACCTCCTTCCTATAATCCAAATTTTAATTCGTATAATAATAACAACAATCCAGTGTTTAGGAATCATCCAAATCTATCATGGTGTAACCCTAATAATGCTCAGCACCCACCTAATGCAAATCCAAATGGATTTGCACCACAACCACCACCACCACAATCACAACCACTATGACCCACCCCGATAGAAGACATCTTTACTAAATATGTCATCACAAATGTGTCTAATATCTGGAACCTAACCGGATCAATTAGAAATTTGGAAACTCAAATTGGACTGATTTCAATGATGCTGTCGGAGCGCCAACCTAGAACTTTACCAGGAAATACGAAGCCAAATCCACGGGAGAATGCCCACACCATCACACTTTGAAGTGGAAAGGAGGTACAATTACCTAATAAAGCTGAATCTGAGGTAAGAGTTTCTACCCCATCTCATATTATTTCTTCTTCTTTTATTTCACCGTGTATTTCTCCACCGTCTTTACCCTATCCTTTTAAACAAATAAATGAGCGACAAGACGAGCATTATAAGAAATTTTTAAAATTTTTAAAAAATATACAAATTAATGTTCCTTTCTGCGAGGCAATCACACAGATGCCAAAATACACAAAATATACTAAAGCGTTACTTTTTAATAAAAATAAACTCGAGGATAGATCACGAGTTTCCCTTTACGCTGAATGTTTGGTAGTTTTATTAAACTAATTACCTCAAAAATTAAATGATCTAGGACAATATTCAATCCCATACCTTTTTGGTAATTTATTAATAAAAGACGCCTTAACAGATTTGGGCGCTAGTATTAACTTAATGTCGTACTCGCTTTTTCAAAAGAATAGGATTGGGTATTCATGGCCCAACCAAAATGAGCATCCAATTAGAAGATCGTTCCATAAAATCCGATAGGGATAGTGGAGGATGTTCTGGTCAAGGTTGACAAGTTTATCTTCCTGGTAGACTTTTTTATCCTCGACATCGAGGAGGGCGCCGATGTAACCATTATACTTGGTCGCCCCTTTCTCGCCACCTCCCGTGCTTTAATTGATGTAAGTAACGGTAGACTCCTCCTTCAGGTTGGAGATGACGAGGTTACTATTAATATAAATCCATCTATGCAGAATTCATTTTGAAATGACGATTCCTGCTTTCAAGTGGAAGCCTCTTTTGAAGAAAATGGTTTTTCTCTTTCTAACGAATTTTCTAAAACTTTTGAAGAAACGGACTTGACAAACTTACCTATTTCAAACGAAATATCTAATAATTTGCCTTTTAAAACCATTACTTCTAAAAATTTAAAATAAAAAAATCATTCGAAGAACCACTAACCCTCGTGCTTAAACCACTTCTCGAACATTTAAAATATGTATTTCTCAAAAAAAAAAATTAAAACTCTATGTTATTATTTCTTAAAAGGTAAACGATTCAAAAACTTCCAATTTAGTTGAAGTGTTAAAAAAACATCGCCATGCAATTGCATGGTAGATTTCTGATATTCAGTGGATTAACCTGTCGTTCTGTACATATAAAATTTTTCTCGAAGATAATCCTTGTTGGGTCCATAGATCTAAATGGCCCAGATTTGTAAAAAGTCAAACAAGTCAATGACACACACTAATTGTATTTGATGTTTGTTTGAGTGTGTGCATGCAGGTCTATCCCTATTATACTGATTGGACAGGTGGAAAACAAGCAAGCTAGTGATCAAGAATAAATTACACTAAGTCCACAGGAGTTGAGTGGAGCAAGCTCACTCAATGCCAGCTGCCTTATGAAAGATAGCTGGACCAAAAATACTAGTATGTCCGTATGCATTGAGTGGAGCAAGCACACTCAATACCAGAAGTCAAGGAAAGATGTTGGCAAGCAAGAAATTCTACAAGTCCACAGGAATTGAGTGAAGCCAGTTCACTCAATGCCATGAGCCAAAAAGTAGCTAAGTCCGCAGGCATTGACAGGAGCAAGCTCACTCAACTCTAGAGGTTAGGAAGGAATTTGGTATGCTGAAAATGTGGCTAAGTCCACAGGAATTGAGTGAATTCTACTCACTTAATGCATATAACCAAAAGTTGTAAGTTACTCACTAACAAAGCACCTAAATAAGGAAAATCAAAGATAGTCAAGAGGGACTGAGAAACCTATTCACCCCCTCTAGGTGATTTAGCTATACTTTAATTAATGACTTTCAAGTGGTATTATAGTGAGGTTACTCAAAAAGGACTTAACAGTCTGAGTAGACCTCAAAGTATAGCTAAAAGGTTTGCACTTATGGGTTCAAATGAGAACTATAAGGAGAGGAGCTCAAAGGAGCCTAAATTCTGCAGTAAGGAGAATTTTGGGACATGGAAAGAACGGGTCAGGCAGATCATGGAATCCATTGATCCTAGAGTATTTATAATAATTCAAGAAGGGTGTTTCATCCCCATGAAGGTCTCTGTCTTAGATGTAGAAGTCTAGACTCCAAAGAGTTATGTTGAAATGACTGAAGATGAAATCATCTTGGCAACTATAGGACCAGAGGGCACAACAAATCATGGTAAGTGCCATGGATGACTCCTCCTTCCAAATTTTAGTCCACTACAAGACTACCAAAAAAATGTTGGACACCTTGATTATCCACATAGAAGGCACAGAGAAGGATGATAAGGAAGAAGAGGAAGACTACATTATGATGCTTGTTGCTATTGCTAATGAAGCTAAAATTTTTCCTAATGTTGGGTCAAGTAACATGGCCCCTCTATCACAGTCAGATAGTGATTCAGAGGTGGATGATGAAGATAAAGCAGATGCCAACTACTACTATGGGCTAATAGCCATGACAGAAGAAGAATCCTACCAGGATAAGCTAGGTCCAGATCAGGTACAATCTCTGTCCAGTTCTTCTTATTGCTCAGGTAATGAGACCAGCCTAGATTCAGAAGCTTCTTCATCTAGTGATGAAGGTTACTCTGAATCTGAGCAAGTTATCAATCAATTTATTGATAAGTACGGTAAACTTCTAGAGGCTTTGAGGAGAAGAAGGAAGTTAGTTAAGAGGCAGGCTGAGGAGATTACCTCCCTTCGGTTAGCTGCTTCCCAGCAAGCTGAGACAGCATCGTTACTGGATCAGAATACTAGGGAACTGTGCCAACTAAAGGCCATCTCAGTCATCAAACTTGATACCATAAGCCAAAAGGACAAGATCATCTTGGTTCTTGAAGTGGAGCTCCATAAGGAGAAAAGGATTGTGGATAGTTTTTCTAAGACAAGTACTGTATTGCCCTTGATAGATTTATTCTCCTTTAAAAAGGGTAAGAAGGAGTTGGCAGTCAAGAGAAGCATAAGAGTTGACCTTTCTAAAGGGTAAGGCAAAGCTCCTGTAGTGCCTTAGTCAACCTTTTATAAGGTAATACTCGCTTCCAACAGGTATGACAAAGGCTGCATGCATGGTCACTGAAATAATGGGAATTCTTCTTGTAAGAATACAAGTGTATCTTACAATGGGAGAAGAAATGTTAGTGGAATGAGTGACTTTAAGCCTCCCCATGAAGAAGAATAAATGGACCATTCTAGACCATTTGTATTTGGTGCCTCAGCCCGCACTCACAAGAACAAGGCAATGACCTTCACTCAAGACCTTCCAGTACTGAGACTAAGGGTATGTCTATTAGTAGGCCATATCAAGCTATCTCTGATACCAGTTATAGCATGTCCTCTGCAAAGAGGAATGCTATGATTAGCATTCATAGCAAGCCAAGGAAATCTGCTGAAAGGCACACCTTCAGTCAGACCCTTGCTGAGAGAAACTTAAAAAAGGGTATTGCACCTCTTCCTTATGTTCTATCTGCAGTTAACCCTACTACAAAACCTGGTCAGAAGAGAAGGTATAATATCCATGAGTGATGGTGTTGTGGTAAAGTGGGAAATTTTTCCCTAGATTGCTGGCACAATCCTACTGTGCCTAGACCAAGAGTTAACCTGCCTGTCAGAAATGCTGTTGGTAGGTAAGTTAGATTTTAGACTAATCAGAACCTAGGACCCAATACCTATTGGGATCCTAAGATAGGATAAACTTTGCTTTGCAGGATAGTCCAAGTGCCCATACCCCCATGTGGTACTTGGACAAAGGATGTTCCAGACTTATGACTGGAACAAGAAGGCTATCTTTAGGATCATACACCCTTGAGGAATGGACCAAAGATCTGCAGTCATGCAGTTAGAGATGGGTAAACAGACCATCATGGTTTCCTCCTACTGCCCAAAAGGAAGAAAATGTTGAGTGAAATACTGAAGGACCAGTGCACAAGGCATGGATGAAGACTAGCTTAATCCATCCATTAAAGGTCAAGATGCCTGAGTGATGGGACAAAGTGTTACTGCCTCCTTAGCAAACAAAGTGTTGCAAAAGTATGGGCAAAGGCCAGCTGGATCAAGCCAGCAAGATTGTCTGGTTGGACAAAGTTTTGCTACCACACCAGTAAATTAGTGAACAAAAAGCAGACTGTACTCATTACTGAGGAAAACTAAGGTTGCTCTTTTGAGAGTAGTGTTGAAGAGGCAGTTGATCCTCATTGTCTTGTACTTCTTTGGAAACTAGAAAGGAATTGTGCTTAGGTTTTAACATCATATAAACCTATAGAAAAGGATGTTCAATTCAGTGGGCAGTGTGGACAAAATCTGTGCAATTATAAAGGGGGAGCCAATACAGTCTAGTTCAGTCTGGAAAGCCTAAAGTCTGGTCTAAAGAATTGGTGTCTGAGAATCTCCAGCTCCAAAAAGATCAGAAGAATACTTCTGAAGTTCAAAATATGCCTATGGACAATACTAAGGATGAGAGGGAGACTACCCAGATGGTTGTAACTGTAGTGAGAGAGCAAGTCCAATCAATACAAGATCAGCTAGATTTCTCCAGCTATTGTTGATCCAGTTCACTCAAGCTTATGTTGGGTTATAACGGCTCTCAAGTCTAAAGGAATACCTTCATTTAGATGAGAAGATGGACCAGGCAATAACCTATTTGTCTGTCTGAAGAAGTCCTAAATGGGGAGAAACCAATAATTAAAGATGGATCAAGGAAGGACCATTCAAGTGATATCAAATGGCATTGGCGAGTTGTATCGGTGGTATATTTTCAAGAGATATGATCTCTAATGAAGTGGATTGATCAATCTAGGAGTGGTAACTGGCCATGATCAAGGATGAAGGCAATGATCAAGGGGGAGAATAAAGGTTGGGTTTTCAATGCAAGAATTTCATTGGGGCTTGAACAACATGCATATAACATTCCTCCTATTCAAGAAGGACTGTTTGGCAAAACAGTAAGAAAGTTGGATCCAAAGGCAAGTCTATTGCTAAAGAAATTGAAAATATCTTGCTTAGTAAGAAGTGATCTAACATAGTGCAAGAGAGATGTTGTGCTCAACTGATGAGAATCCAGCTTCAGCTCAAGGAGCATAATCGCTAGATAAGTAGAACTCCTTCAAATTATGATTTTACTAGAGCAATCTCAATTGCTAGGTATCATGTCCCTCATAGCAGGACTATGCTTATTAAGATTAAGTATCAATAAAGTACGGAGCATAGGAAAGAACTCAGTCCTGAGATTGTACACAATAACAAGTGGCTGATACGTTTATCATGACACTAGATGAAGTCAAGTTCAACACCCTCTAGGTTGAGTTGGGTATGTTGATCTTGGGACAGTTTCAGTTGCTCCAAATTTTAGTTTGTTTTGCAGGATTTATTTTTCTTGCAGGTATATAAGTCTAGATGTGGTATCAAGACTATAAAGATTCTCAAGTTGTATCAAGACTTAATTTGTCTCATATGTCAATCAGAGATGATGACAGAAGGTGCTCCTTGTGAGAGGGATCAAGTTCAACACTTGGTGGAATAGAAATAGCCACATATAAAGAGGTAGTTAACAGCTGCGTGTATCAACTGCAATCTGATAGGGGGAGAAGTACATCAAGATAAGCCATCTCTTCCCTGACAATTCTTCAGAAGTCAAAAAGGGGGAGAGAAATAAGGAATTCATCAAGTGGCACAGGAATTTATCAAGTGGAAAAATTAATCATGTGGCATATCAACTCAAGCGTCATATCAAGTGGCTTTAAAGATTGATCAAGTGTGGCATCAACGGTTGATCAAGTGGTATCAATTTCAGGGGGAGAAAGAAATGCTCCCATGTAGCATTCAAGTGGTATCACACACCTTGCAGTAAAATATGGGGTGTTGGTGATACTCACCAAATATGAAGGAAATGTGGTAACCTTCCTAGATCTTTTTTTTAATAATAGTACATTTTTTTGTTGCATATGTTGTGCGTGTCAATGACTAAGAAATGTGAACAATTTGAATAAGGGTTTTGATTTCTTCAAATACGGGGAGATTGTTAGGTCTATTTATCCGAATGGCTCAGATTTCTAAGAAGTCTAAAAAGTTAATGACACACACACTAGTTGTATTTGATGTGTGTTTGAATGTATGCATGCAAGTCAGTCCCTATTAAACTGATATGATAGGTGGACACCAAGCAAGCTACTGATCAAGAATAAATTACACTAAGTACACATGAGTTGAGTGGAGCAAGCTCACTCAACTCCAGCTGCCTAAAGAAAGAAAGCTGGACAGAAAAATACTCCTGAGTCCATAGGCGTTGAGTGGAACAAGCTCAATCAATGCTAGAAGTCAAGGAAAGAGGTTGGCAAGCAAGAAATTCCACTAAGTCCACAGGCGTTGAGTGAAGCCGAGAAGTCTTAGTTCTTGTCCATAAAGTTTCTATCCAGGGAATTGAGGTCGATAAGGCCAAAATAGATTTTATCGAAAAACTTCCCCCACCTACAAACAAAAAAGCTTTACGAAGTTTTTTAGGCCACACATGTTTTTATAGACGGTTTATTCAAAAAAAATCCAAAATTTCTAAACCGTTAACTCACCTCATAGAAAAAGAATCCCCCTTTATTTTTGATAGCAAATGCTTATTAGCATTCAAATTTATAAAAAAAATACTTATCAATTCTCCCATTCTAGTAGCACCAGATTGGTCCTTTTTTAAATAATGTGAGATGCGAGCGATTATGCAGTAAGAGCTATATTTGGACAACACGTAAATAAGTATTTTCATCCTATTTATTATGCAAGTAAAACGCACAAATCTACACAAGCCAACGACAACACTACGGAAAAGGAATTGCTAGTAATTATATTCGCTTTTGATAAGTTTTGATCATATATAACGCTATCTAAAGTTATTGTTTTTACTGATCATTCTAGTGTAAAATATATATTAAGTAAAGCAAATGCCAAACCTCGTCTACTACGCTGGATTCTCCTCCTACAAGAACTCGACTTGGAGATCCTTGATAAAAAGGCGGAGAGACCTTGGCAGCCGATCATCATTCTTGACTAGAGAATACAGCTACAAATACGCTAGTGGAGGCCGACACTGAGGACAAATTCCCTAAAGAACGTCTCCTTGACATAGAAACTAGAACAAATTCCTCTGCTCCTTGGTTTGCAGACTTGGCCAATTATTTATTGGCCCAAGTCATTCCAAAATTTTTTTCAAGTCATCAAAATAAGAAATTTTTTCTGACGTGAAAAACTATTTTTGGGAAGACCCGTTTTTATTTCGAGTCTGTGCGGATCAAGTGATTAGGAGATATATTTCAGGCAAGGAAGGTGTAAAAATCTTGCGGCACTGACACGAAATACAAACCGACAGACATTATCAAGGAAACCGGACTGCGCGAAATGTTCTTGAAGCGAGCTTCTTTTAGCCCACTTTATTCAAATATGGTCAGAAATTGGTAAGCACTTGCAATAGCTGCCAACGGCCAAGTAATATATCTTGTCGGGATGAAATGCCCCAGAACTTATTCATAGAATGTGAAATATTTGATCTATGAGGAATAGATTTTATAGGCCCTCTACCTAAATCTTATAAAAAATGTTATATTTTAGTAGCAGTTGACTATGTTTCAATGTGGGCAGAAGCGCAAGCTTTGCCCACCAATGATGCAAGAGTTGTCATAAAAATTTTTAAAACTAATTTTGTCATTTTGGCACGCCTCGTGTAATTGTGAGTGATCGCGTCACACATTTCTATAATACCCAGTTAGCTAAAATTTTAGCTAAATATTGAGTCACTCACACACTTGCAACCTCTTATCACCCACAAACAAGAGGACAAGTGGAGGTAGTTTATAGGGAACTGAAGCATATTCTTGAGAAAATGGCAGCCACCAATCAAAAAGATTGGTCGCTCAAGCTTGATGATGCACTTTGCGCGTATCACACGGAATAAAAAATCGCTATCGGTTGTACGCCTTATTGTTTAGTATACGGAAAAGCATATCATCTTCCGGTAGAATTAGAACATCGCGCATACTGGGCGCTAAAATTTTTAAACATAGGTATAAACTTAACCGCCGAACTATGAAAATTTCAACTAAATGAACTTAATGAATGTTTTGCCAACGCCTATGTAAACAATAAATTCTATAAGAAGCGTTCTAAGTTTTATCATGATAGAAAAATAAAATTTCCAAAATCTTTTTAGGGGGGGGGGTGATCTCATCCTTCTTTATAACTAATGCCTTAGACTTTTTCCGGGGAAATTAAAATCCCGATGGTCCGACCCTGTTAATGTTAAAGAGGTTTGGTCATATGGTACTGTTCTTGTACATCACCCAATACTAGGCTCTTTTAAAGTAAACGGGCACCGCTTAAAACTTTATCTTGCTGGAGGACTCTTCAAATAAACATATAGGATCCCACATCCTTCATAACATGTAAATTATCCCACTAAATAATTCAAGCTACGCGACAAATAAACAATGCGCTTGTGGGAGGCACCCCATAGTTATCTGCTTTATCTATTTTGTTTTGCAAAATATGAAGATTTCTGTTTATGACCTCCCCAACCTCCAATATGGAAAGCCTCTTTATCTTATTGTAACTTACAGTTTTGTATATATTTTTCTTCTTCTCCATTCTTATGCACAACATAAGTATGGGGGAGTGTATTTTATTTCTAAAAACAAATACTTTCTAAAGTTTTTTTATATATATAGTCTGAAAGAATTAGTTTCAAGAATGTCTAAACACCTAGGGGGTGAATAGGTTCATTTCTTTTTACTTAGGCAGATAATAGATTTTTCACAGGATAGCTACATTCTAAAGCAATCACAGCATACAACACACCAATCAAAGCAGACACTTAGGTTTATAGTGGTTTCGCAAGAAATGGGTACATCCACATTCCCCCTTCAATTATCTAGCAATACACTAGATTTGGCCAAACTTCCTTCCACCTTCTCAGATCCTCAGATCTTATAAATCAGAACTAAAACTTGTTCCTACAACTCAGACTTCAACAAGTCCTTCACCTCAGACTCTTCCCAAGAACCCTACCTTTGAGTGAATCTATACTCCTAGCACTCAGGCCTTCAAGGCCTAACTCAGCCCTTATCACCAGGCCTATAGCTCAGAGAACTTAATCTCCTACCTCAAGCAAATAGCCCTACATCAGCCTTTATAATTACAGGCTTACAACTCAAAGATTGAAATCTCTGACACTCAATCTAAAAATAGATGTTATAAAAATTGTGTAAAGAATTACTGTTCTTCCTTCACCCAGATGGAGAGAAAAGAGGGGTGAGGGAATCTTGATCAGATCTTAGTTAATCTGCTTCCTTCAGATCATTGCTGCAATGAATCAAATTCAACCTTACTTAGCTAATTAAAAACTTCTTGAAAGAGAGAACCTAGGTTGAATCTTCTTGAGAAGTTGATGTAGACTCAGGTTCTTCCTTCTTGCTAACTTGATTTTGGAAACTTTAACAGATCTAAAGAGATGTTGTCTCCTTCTCTGATTTAGAATCAGAACTTTCTTACTGTATAGAATTCTGTGAATTCTCCTTGGAGTATTCCTCCTTCTTTTTGGCTTCCCTCTAAATTTTCTCTTTGTCTCGCAATCTTTTGTTTTATTTTCGGATAGCTCGGCTCTATTTATAGAACACATCAGAGGCAACCGACTGATCCGGTAGATGACTGACATCTGATAGTTCTAACATGTCAAATAGGTCTTGACAATTTTGGCAGCTGTTAAGTCTTCTGTCGGGAGATCTGGTAGTTAGAGTTATTTAACTCAACTGAATGTGTCGAGACACAAGGATAGTATGTGTCAACACAGATGAAGTATGTGTCAACATAATTACCCGGGTGTTGATACACTTCCTATGGTGTTGTTTACAAACTTCAGAAACTATCGACACAGATTTTATACAATGTGTCGACACAACTCCTTTGATGTTATCAACACTCTTCAGAAACTATCGACACAACTCTTCATCCAGTCTCTACACTCCCTTTGTAGAATGTGTCGACAAACTTTAGAAACTTGTCAACATAGCTGATGTAGATCCAAACTCTGTAAGTCGACATAAGTCCTGTGTGTCGACAAAGCCCTTCTACTCATGTCAGTACTTCAAATCTAAGTGTGTCAACACTAGTCCAGAGTGTCGACACAACTGTTGTCCACTCAAATTTCATGTATAAACACAAGTCCAGTGTGTTGACACAACTTTGCTTCTAATCTCAATACTGCTCCTTCAAAGATGTCAGCACATTATAAAAGTCCTGACACTTTTGTACTTAGAATATTTTCTTCATTCTTCTTCCTGTACAAACAAACTCAATACACCATCAAATATAACCTGATTTATATTATTGTGTCAAGTGAGGCTTCTCCAAATCAGGTACACAATTTCCAATGTACCCAACAATATCCCCCTATTTGGAGGAGTCATAACCCATAGCCAATGATATACACTAATATATAAAGAAGAGATAAGCATGATGTATTTAGCAATTTCAAATTTATTCAAGAGCAGATCACACAAATATTCAACTTGAATTATCATAAAAAAACCATGCAACTCAGAGACATAGATATATAAACGATTGGCAATCAATAATGTTTTTACCATATAAGCAAAACTAGAATTACAATGTCTTTGTTTTTCAAAGGAACAACAAAAGATCTACATAGTTCTTCTAAAACCTAGTCAGTCTAAAATTAGGGTTGAACTGGTTCCCTGATTATAGTCCCTTTTCCTGACTGAACAGTAGCTTTGACTTCAGCTTCAATATCAGCAACAGGCTTCTTCCCCTTGATGTATTTGGCCTTAAGTTGAGCTGCTTTCAGCTTTTTCCTCTCAAAGTAATGGAACAGTTTAGGGAATACTTGCAAGGCTCTATGGAGTTTGTAGGAATTTTTCCAGCCTTCAAGTCCTTCCTGAATTTGTAGATTATGTCTTGTTGTGCAAGATACTTATCCCATTCCTATTTGGAGTACCACTTGCCCCTGTAATACTGATTTTTAGCCACTACATTCCATGTAGTTTGGATGATGCTTCTGGAGGTTGGACTCCATTTCTCAAAGTCAGGCCTAGCCTCAGCCTGTTCTCTGAATCTCTTCTTAGATATTTGAGCCTCTTGCTCTTTAATTAATATCAGCCATTTCTACTTCTTCAGAAATTAAAGACACTTTATCTAGTGGAGGGTTGTACATATCCTGGAATGCCTGATGAATTTCTTCATACTCAGGAAGGGGATATATGACTTGAGTAACTTCAGGTTGCATCCCCTCCAAGATTGCAGGTTGGCATCCAAATTTAGAAGTGTTATTGTCATCACATAAGACTGGATATCCCAAGGTAGCCCTAATAGTATTGGATACCTATTTGGCATGATCAGAGCTAGCTTTGACAAGCACTCTCTCCCCCTTTATGACTTCTCGGGCAATATGATCTGTGAGGTCATTTTTGCTAAAATCTGTCTTGATCTACTACATGATAGTTTCTAGTTTTATAGTAGGCTTTAAATTTCTTTATTTGAGCTGAAATAGCAGTCTCAGAAGTTTTTAGTGCAGTATCAACTACTTCCAAATCCAGTTTCATCTGTTCTTCGATAGTAGATACTTTGGTGTCCATATGAGTTTCTATGGCAGTGGTTTGTTTAGCCAACTTTTTCAGAGTGATGGAAAGTATGTCCATCAAATTCTCATTCATTCTCTTTTGATTTTCAAGAACAAAACCTTGCTTAACAACCAGATCATCCACGTTAGTTTTAGTATTTTGTTATTGCTGTGTAATATAGACTACATCATTACCTCCCTTATGGAAATAGTCTGTCATTCCTTTCTTGAGTAAATTTACCTCAAATCTTATAGATTTGATATCCTGAGCTAAAGAGAGCTGCATCTCCTTATGGCTTTCATCCACATACTTTTCAAGCGCAAGTCTTTGCTCATCAAGTTTGACTTGCAGCTGTACTAACAGTGAACTAAAATCCATTATAGGGGCAATAGATGAGGATCTAGCCTGTAAGGCTTTCTTATAACCTGAACTCTTCTTTCTTAGCTCCATGATTTTTCTTTTCTTAAGTACTGAGGAATCTTCTTCACTTTTAGAATCAGATGATATCTCTAGTTCCATTATTGTGCCTAGAACATCTATATCTAGTCTTGGGGGTTAGATCTTGCACCTCACCCTCAAACCTTGCAGCTGTGTGTTTATCAGCATAAATATCTTCCTTTTGTACATCATCGTCCTCCCCTGGAAGTCAGCCTCTAATCCATAGATTACATCAGTCTCAGGAGCCTGAGGTATCTCTAGTAGATCTAGAATATTCACATCTTGTGCCTTTTTTTCAAAAGTTTCTACACCTGTGTTGATGTCCTGAACCACTTCCATAACAGTGAGGTTTGTAGTCTTACAATCTAGCTCAGCTGCAGTAATATCTACCCCTTTGTTTGATACCTCTTGATTATCTGTTAGGGAGGTAGACTCCCCCTGGATGTGAGCTTCAGTTCCAGGTGTGTGAGTGGGAGCCTTCCTGGGTAATTCAATATTATCTTCATCAGAGCTAAATTCAACCCTTTCTGCTGAATCACTGGAGGACTCCTCAACTTGCACTATATCTTTCTTTGATGGTGTAACCTTTTTGGACCTTTTCTTAGGTGCAGGGTCTTCTTTGGACAATACTCTGTCCCACCTAGACATGATTCTTATATCCATTCTCCTCATGTGATTAATTTTAGAGCCAGCAATCTGGTTTAGCACCTTAGGTATGTAGACAGCCAGATACAGACTTAATGTTCTTCCTAAGTTTGGCTTCTTAATGCTTTCCTTAATCTAGTTAAAGATAAGAGTACTCCAGTCAGTCTTTACCTTGTAGATGATTTTGTTCATTAGGCTGAACATGTAGGAGGAAATCCTATCATGCCCCCCAGTTTTGCAAAGGACAACTTTCCCAATAACTTCAGACATAAACTTCCCTTTAGAGTTCATCCCTTTCCTGGTCATTGATGATCCAATATTTGTGGTTGAGGTGAGCCCACACCATTTGAGGGCTTCTTTAGTCTGTGTAGAATCAATCTCCATTTCTTCTTTAACGCTTGGTAGTTGAAGGGATTTTCTCAGATATTTGGAAGTTATTTTTACTGTTTCTCCCTGAATATTTGATTTAATCTTGTTTCCCTTTGAATTCATTGTAGTGTTGGAATAGAATTCTAAAACTTCTTTCTTCTATATCCTTGTTGTTTTTGAAACTAAAAAATCAAGTCCTGCTTCCTGGATTAGGTCGACCACTGATTTTATATCTTGTTCTGCATCATCGAAGGCTCCCCGAACAAGCTCATAACCCTCGTTAATATTGTTGTCCATCTTGTGCACCATTGGAGATGAGAGAAGTAGATGTTGAAGAGAGAGAAGAAGAATTTCTTGTCGACACTGATGGTTTAGTCTCGAGATTTCTGAGAGCGTAGTCGACAAGGTCTCATTTTCTCCTATTTATACTTTTCTAAAAAGAGAAGGTCAAAATGCGGGCTTAAATTAGAGTTTCGTATGTCGACACAATTTTGATTGTGTCGACACAGACTACTAAAGTCTCGAAAGGGAGTTTAGAGTCTCGACCATCCTATGTGTCAACACTAATTTCTGAGTGCTGACATAGACAACTTTATGTGTCGACACCAACGTCTGAGTGTTAACAAGTCTATGTGTTGACACCCCCTACTGAGTGATGACATAGACTACTTTATGTGTCTACACTAACTACTGTGTGTCGACTAACTCTTAACTTGTGTCGACACAAAACTTACTTAGTGATATGTTGAGTGGAATTACATTTTTTAATCTACCATACTATTCCAGGTTCAACATGCCTAATTCAATTTTAAAATAATTGAATTTACTTTCATCTAGTGGTTTAGTGAATATGTCTGCTACTTGTTTATCAGTATAAACAAATTCTAGACATATCCTGTTTCTCAACATGTTCTCTACTAAAATGGTATCTAATTTTAATGTGCTTTATTCCGCTATGTGAAACTGGGTTTCTTGCAATTTAAATTGCACTAGTTGAATCTCAATACAAAGGAGTTTTACTTATCTAGATGTCATAATCTTCAAGTTAATGTTGTATCCAAAGCAACTGAGCACAACAACTTCCAGCTGCTATGTATTCTGACTCTGTTGTGGATATAACAATACTTGTCTATTTTTTGCTGCTCCATGACACCAATCTTCCACCTAGAAATTGGCATGTACTTGTGGTACTTTTTGTAAGATCCGCCCCCCCCCCCTCTCCGGGGCTAACTCGGATCTTATGCCAAGAACCGCCGCCTTACGGTGACACGAACACATGGGTTTGTCGACACCGCAAGTCGCCAATTCTGCCGGCTAGTACGATCATAAACCTGTCGGCCAATATGAGAAATAGAATTATAAAATAGAGTAAATATCACAGTCCACAGGCACAGTACTAATCATATATATATCAAATGAAAAGTACATGAATATAGTCCAAAATGAGTACGAAGATGAAAGTGAATAAGGGCTTATGCCCAGTACATCAATATCAAATCACACTCTCTCTCTCTCAATCTAACAGCAGCGGAATCTATCATCTCAACTCATCTAAGCTGAGGACGTTCTCCAGTAGCGGTAGTAGGTGGTATCGATATCTGCTCCTCAAGTCCTGGCTCCTTGACGTGCTGCTCCATCTCCTCGTGCTCCTAAAATGATATGGTCACCGACCATTAGTCAAAAAGACTAAGTCGTTTCCTCCGCACCTCGCCCCGCAGCTCCTAGGCACCGAGCGGGAGGACGAAGCGGAAGATAATAAGGGGTAACAAAAGTGGAAGCAGGTGACAAGAGCTAACTAGCAGTTATAATAGGTATTAACATTTTACTCTTGCAGTTCCAAGTATATAGTACAGGTAAGTAAAGAGCAGTACTAGTAAAAGAAAAGAACTGGAAGTAAGAGCAGGAAACAAAGTAAGCTGAAATGTAAAGCTATCTATCATCACAGACGTACCTTTACTTATAAAAATGCCCCTACAAATTTATAAGTTAAGGTTTCCAGGAATTGTAACTTATCATATATAAGAGCCCATACTAATTTATATGATAAGGATCAATGAAGCGTGTGCCCTAATATGAATGAATGTTATGATGCAATTTATGTAGCAGGCAAGTGCAACTCACACAGAATGACTCCGTGATCACAGACCTTTAGTTCCCACTTTTCGAGAGCTAGCATCACTCTTAGGTACTGCCATTGTCGGTACGGCAGCAGCGGAACAGGCGCTTCCGCTTTCTAGGTGGGTATACACACTACCAGTCCAAGACCTCTCCTGTACGCCTCTATACACCGACAAGTGCACTCTAGAGTCTCTGCGTACTAATTGCTAGCTACCTGCTAGTCTTTTAGGTCGGGTGCATATCTTCATGGATTGTTTGTCTAACCGCAGTATTAAACAACATACTGGCCATTCCACCCGTACACCTCACCCGAGTCACCGTACTGCCATCGGTGTGACGATTGGCCCAGTAGCGCATGACCCGCCAATAATTTATACACATACAAGTATTTCATCTCGAGTCTCCAGCTCACAGTACCAACCTGTCTTGATTCCTCCAACCCTGCCCGGGTGAGCAAGTAGTCAACAGACTCCAAGTCCCTCCAACCCGGTACGGGTGAGCATAAGCCATACCAATTCCTTTCAATCCGGCACGGGTGAGAAAGTAGTCAACAGACTCCAAGTCCCTCCAACCCAGCACCGTGATAACACGAGTACAACTTACCTAGCCTATAAGGCTACTCTTTCCTAACAGTTATTATACTTAGTTAATTAGGGTTAATCCCAGGACTGCCCAAGGTATGCCCATTAAAGGGTTCTCGAAGGCACTAGGAACTAAGATGGGATGACAAGCCTAAAGTTCCCTTTCGCAAGGATAATTACTTTTAGTTGATGTCTACCCATGATCCACAACCAACTCTCATTGTTACTTTAGAACTATCCTAATGACTTAAGGAATTATAATCGGAAGGGCGACGGTCTTCCGCCGGCCTCCGCTCTAGTTGTTACCCAAGACTTGCACTTTTACTCTCATCACTAAGACGACACTAACCACCAGGGTTATATATCCAATCATGTTCCCTAGCTCAATTGTTGATCTATCTCCCGGTGGCCCTAAGGCATAACCTACATTTACTATGCGCAGCCCATGACCTTGCTCCACCCCGGAATCCAACTTCTAATTCCTTGGCCCATATGTCTCAAATAATTTATCCCAGGGTGGTATGGACCTATATGATGACCATGATGATTTTCATAATTTTCCCAATTATTTTTACTATTAAATTAATTTCTTCAAATAACTCTTCAAGTCATTTAACACATGGAGTATATCATATCATAATCCTACTGATGTGAAAAATTTTTATGACCTACAACATAATGAAATATCACTCTCTTCCAAATTTATAATTTTACTTTCAGTATTTCTATTTATTCCTTAATTAATACAAAAGCACCAAAATTATCATTTCACAAAGGAAGTATAAGGAATTCAATTACAAAAATTCCAGGAAAATTACAGATCATATAAGACATTAATTTAAGACTAAGGGAAGAGTTTCATCAACCACTATAATGAAATGGCCTAACAAATCCCGTTCTTAAATATTAACCCAAATGCCATTATGTTAATTTAAAGTTATCAGTACATCCATAAATTCTGAGATAATTATGCAAGACTAATAATACAATTATATAACACTAGAAATATTTCCAAATTTTTCTGATATGTATTACAATCAATTCATGAATAAATGCAATAAGGGTAAAATGGTCATTTCAAGGTATTTTACTCCATAAGTTCTCAAACAGAAATATCAAATTTTCCTAAGTCAAATATTACCTTCTTTTTAACTTGGCAAAGTTTGATGATTTTTTCTTGAGGAAAACCTATTTTCCCAATTTATTTTAAAAAGGAGCTATATTTTTAAAAATTCCAATTAATGGGATTTTTGATCCCAAAAATCCCATAATTAATTTGAGGGGTTAAATTTATCCTAATTATCCTCTAGAATCACTTCCATGATTTTTAGATGCCTCAGTTAGGCTGAATACAAAATATTTCAAATATTGCTATTTGCACCCCAAGACTATAACTTGCCAACACATGCAAGTGGATTAACCAACATGCAGTGATCCAAATGTGCTGAAATTTTTATCATATACCATAGATGTCCCCAAGGACCTACCACAAAAATTTGGGGCCATTTGGAGGTATATAACTCCAATTATTTCATTTATTTAGGTTTTGATATTATGACAAAAACTATAGGCAAAGTTGTCCCAAAAATTCTCAATTTTTGGAAGGGACTCTATATGCCCAAATAAGCCACATGCCCAAAATTTCAGGCCATGTGCACTTCTGGTTTGGCATGGTCTTAGGTTTTAGTTTCTTCCCTCGCCTAGGACCAGTCCTAGGAAAAATACCCTACAAGCTAGACCACTAAACAAAAATTGATGATCAAGGTGTCAAATTAAAGTTAATAGATAGGGCTACATCTTTCATTCATGGGTCAAGTTATGTTAGTGCTTCTATGTACCCTACAATTGACATGCAAAGTGACTGTAAACATGTGACAGAAAGTTACATTCATTATCCTTAATATAATAACATTTATATATATAATAGCACGAATCTTAAAGACAAATGGCCGACATCCAGTAATCGTCCCCAATCACTGGACGGCTGAGATAGAACCATCCTGGGCCACCTTTGCTGGCTATTTCCGGCCAGCTGAGCCACCACCACCGCCGACGGATTTCGCCACCACCTTCACTATGGTGGGGGCTTGCGTTTCCCGGCGGTGAGGCTGCCGGAGTTGGCTCCTCCGGAGAACCCGCGCAAGAAGAAAAGGCCTGGAAATTCTCACTTTGCTCTCATGGCATCGGGCTCAACTGAGCACGATATCCCCCCTATTCGATCTAGATATCTAGTATAGGTAGAGGGGCGGCGAAACGAACCTGAATGGAGGCTCGGCGGCGAGCTTGGCGGCGGTTTGGAATGGCGGTTAGGCGCCGACGAGCTCCTGCTCAAAAACTCGATTCTTCGCTGTTTTCCTTGCTCCAGCACTCAATATCAATTCCTTTTCTCTCTCTGAAGCTGATGGAGGGGTTAATTGGGGCTGGGGTGGGGTATATGGGGAGATACAACCAAGGTAAGCTCGGGCTCAGCCTTGGTTGCTCCGCCCATGGATGCCAAGTGGTCCTCCTACTTATAAACCTCTCTGGAATTTCTTGGACAGTCAGCCAGCACCTTTTGGGCAGAAAGAGCCAAGTCCAAGTGGAAATAATCCCATAAATCCTCCTTCTCTCTCCTCCTTTAGGTGAATTCCCCATAATGACCCCTTGTATGCACTCTCTCTCCTCATTTTGGGGGTTAGGGGATGTCCTTGTCCACTTGGGCTGGTCATGGGCCAAGTTTGGTGGGCTTTGCCCAAGGGAAATGGCTTGGGCTCCTATTTTCATCTTTTAGGTCAAATTGTTGACTTTATTTACATGGAGAGTTGACTTGGTCAACCTGATGAGTAGGCTGACCCCACTTGATGGTCATGAGCCCAATGGAACAACCCAACTTGGGTTGGGTCAAGGGGGTGCCCTACTTAGGCTAATTGGGCCTATGAGTGTGGGTTTGACCAAATTAGGTCTAAGGTTGACTTTGGTCAACTGGGGTCAAAGTGTTGACCTAGTGACATGCCCTAGGGTCCACTTAGATTTTTTTTAGGGTAAGGGCAATTTGGTGGGGTCATGGTGTTGCTAGGGTTATTATTTAGGCTAGTTTGACCTAGCTTGACTTGGTCCTATAGTGGGCCCAACATGGCTACAACCCACAACCTAGGATCAAACCTAGCTAATTTCCCTAAAACCAACCCCATGCCTAACCCAATCTAAGTTAAGGGGTCTAGAAGTAACATGGGATGTTACAAATCCTATAAACAAAAAATAATAATTTCGTCCCCGAAATTTAAGTTCGGGTCTACGGGGTTCTACTTGCAAGAATTTTAAGAACCTTTAAAACATAAATTAAAAGTACCTGATACAAATAGCTCCAGGTGTTGCTCCAGCATCAGATCCCTCATCTCCCAGTGTGCTCCTCCCATCCATGGTTCGACCACAACACCTTCACGAGAGGGACCTTCTTCTTCCGCAACACTCGGACGTCCGTATCGTTGATCCGGATCGGCTCCAGTCTAACTGATCTTTCTGGCGCTACTGGTCCGGCTGTAGCTGTAATGTGCTGCTCCGACCGAAGGAGAGCTCTTCACAAGGAAGATACATGGAAGATGTCGTGTAAGGTACCCAACTCCGGTGGCAGCTGCAGTCGGTAAGCCAAGGGGCCGATCCACTCCAGGATCAAGTAAGGCCCCATGTATCGCAGACTGAGCTTCTTGTGCCTCCGCACCCGAGAGACACCATGTACTGGACTTATCTTCAGGAAAACTCTGTCCCCAACCTGGAAATCCACCTTTTGGTGCCGAGCATCATAGTACTTTGCCTTCCTGCTCTGTGCCTCTAATAGCCGATCCCTGATCAAACGAATCTGGGCCTCCGTATCTTCCACGAAATCTGATATGAGAGCTCAAGTATCCACATCCTGAACCCAAGATAGCGGTGTCCGACACTTCCTCCCATAGAGTGCCTCATAAGGAGCCATCCCGATACTGGCCTGGTGGCTGTTGTTGTACGAGAACTCAATCAGTGGCAGTAGCCTCTCCCAAGGCTTCCCCGTATCCAATATACATAGCCTGAGTAGGTCCTCCATAGTCCGGATCGTCCGCTCTGTCTGACCATCGGTCTGCGGATCGAAGGCAGTGATAAAGGTGAGTCTTGAACCCAAGTAAGCATGCACTGCCCTCCATTCCCTGGAGGTGAAGCGACCGTCTCGGTCCGAAACAATAGACCTGGGGACGCCATGGTATCTGATGAACTGCTCCACAAACACTCTCACCAACACAGCAACTGGGGCATCCATTCTGACCGGAATTAATCGCGCTACCTTGGTAAGTCTGTCTACAATAACCCAGATGGAATCGTGCCTAGAGTGGGAGCGAGGCAATCTGTGAACAAAATCCATGCGAATGTCCTCAAACTTCCACTCTGGGACTAGAAGTGGTTATAATAGACCACCCGGGCTCTTGCACTCGGCCTTCACTCACTGGCAGGTCTCGCAGTGTGTCACAAAATAGATGATATCCCTCTTCATTCTCTGGCAAGTACATGGTCCGTCGCAAGTCAGCCCACATCTTTGTGATGCCGGGATGCACTGAGTACCTGGAGCAGTGTACCTCTCTGAGGATGTCAACCCGGATACCATCTCCTGCTGGAATATATACTCGACCACGAAATCGAAGAAGATCGTCCTGCAGCGTGTAGTCCTCATACTTTCCCCCTTCCAGGGCGTCGAAATTAGGTTCTAAATCAGCATCCAATCTCTGATGTGTAACTATGCGCTTCCAGATATCGTCATCGCCGACCAAAGAGCTCAAGTACTCTCTGTACACCACTGGCTCGGCCTCCAAAACCATGGTAATGTGCATATCCTCCATCATGTGAAGCAACTCTATAGACATCACCCGAGGCGCCGGTTTAGACGTACCGGCTCTCCTGCTCAAGGCATCCGCAACAGTGTTCGCCTTCCCCGGGTGATAATGCATCTCATAGTCATAATCGCAAAGGAACTCAAGCCATCTCCTCTGGCGCAGGTTTAGATCCTTCTGCGTGTCAATGTACTTGAGATTCTTGTGATCTGAATATATATCACAATGGATCCCATATAAGTAGTGTCTCCATGTCTTGAGAGCAAATACCACAGCCCCGAACTCGAGATCATGTACTGGATAGTTATGGTCATGCTTCTTAAACTATTGCGAAGCATAAGTGATAACGTGTCCATGCTGCATCAGGGCAGCACCCATCCCCTGATAGGAGGCATCTGTATAAATCTGGAATCCTTCACTCCTAGATGGGAGTGCAAGGATGGGGGATGAAGTGAGTCGGTCCTTCCACTCCTGAAAAGCCGCTTCGCACTGCTCTGTCTAGTCAAACACCGCATCCTTCTTCGTCAAGAACATGAGGGGGAGGGCTATCCTCGAGAACCCCTCCACGAACTTGCGATAATAACCTGTTAAACCCAAGAAACTGCGGATGTCTGACGCTGTCTTTGGCCGTGGCCAATCCCGCACTGCATCTACTTTGGCTGGATCTACTGCCAATCCAGCCCCACTGATAGTATGCCCTAGGAAAGCAACCTCCTGTAGCCAGAACTGGCACTTAGAGAACTTTGCGTACATCTGAAATTCCCTCAGCCTCTATAAGACCTGTACAAGGTGCTCTGCATGCTCCTCCTGAGTCCGGGAGTAAATCAAGATGTCGTCGATGAATACTATGACAAAGCGGTCCAAATAAGGTTCGAATACACGGTTAATGAGCGTCTTGAAAGCTGAGGAAGCATTCGTGAGCCCAAATGGCATGACCGTGAATTCGTATAATCCATAACGTGAGCTGAATGCTGTCTTTGGTAAATCGTCCTCCCGAATGCGCAACTGATAATAGCCGGATCGTAAATCTAGCTTAGAGAACCAGAAGGCTCCCTGAAGTTGATCAAACAACTCATCTATCCGGTGCAATGGGTAGGTGTTCCGAACCGTTAACCTGTTCAATTCCCTGTAATCTATACACAGTCAGAGAGATCCATCCTTCTTCTTCACAAATAAAACTGGTGCTCCCCACAGCGACGAACTCGGCCAAACAAATCCCGACTCCACAAGTTCCTGCAGCTGAGTCCTGAACTCTGCCAACTCTCTAGGAGACATCCTGTAAGGTGCCCGGGACACTGGTCTCGCCCCCGGCACCAACTGAATCCTGAAATCCAAGTCCCGAGCTTGTGTTAGTCCGAGCAATTTCTCCGGAAACACATCGGATAAATCCCGAGCCACCGGGATGTCAGCTATGGAACTCTCAACTACTTCCATCTCGAAGCAAATGAGTTACACCTCCTCCCCCTGCTCATAGGCCTTGAGAGCCTGTATTGAAGATAAAGAAAGATGGGGGATGGGACGGATACCTTCAATGGTGACATAGGAATCTCCATGTCTGATTGTGATCCTCTTCGAGGGGCAGTCTATTTGAGCATGGTTCCAATAGAGCCATGTCATGGCAAAAATCAAATCGAAGTCTGGTAACTTTAAGATCGCTGCCAGAGCTTCGAACACCATGCCTCCTATCTTGGCCTCCATATTGTAGCTAATCATAGTCCGTAGCTCCGAGCCATCAGGAAGACGTACCCTCCTCTCTATGCCAGGGAACCTTTCCACGCCCTTTAGTCATTCAATAAAGGTGTCCGACACAAAAGAGTGCGAAGCACCCATGTCAAAGAGGATATGAGCAGGCTTGCCACTGATCATAACTATGCCTGGGTTTTGTTTGAGTTCAAAGATAAAGATTATTTCTATGGTTCTCAAGGTACTTATTAAAGTTGAAATTTCAAAATCTTGCAATAATTAAAGTACCTGTAATCACTTCCTCGGGGTTCTTCTGCTCCGTGAGGTCCAGCGCATACACCTGCTGGAGGGGCCACTGGAGGTGGAGGAGGAGGGAGTGTGTGGTCCTGATGGGGGCACTACGACCTGATGTGTCCAGGCTGGCCGCATCCAAAGCATGTGAGTTGTCTCTGGCCACGATCCTCCTGTCTCATTGGCCTGTGAGTCTATAGAGGTGGGGGAGCCAATGGTGGAGGAGGCCCCTGCTCCTGACTTTAGTTGGGATGACGACATGCCCTACCCCTCCTGTAGCCGATAACCTTGCCCCTCTTGTATGCCCTGCTACAATCTCCGGATGACGACCCATCTAGCGGTCTCTTCCCTCTGCCTTGTACCATCAGCTGGTCAGCCTCCAGCTTCTTTGCCATCTCAATGATCTGTGTAGTGGTGCCATGCGATATGAATAATAAGGGCTGCCTCAAGGTTTCCCGAAGCCCATGATAGAACCTCTTTGCATACTTCCGGTCATCCCAGTCATGGAATCCAGCAAACCAAGCAAAGTGGGAGAACTCTCTCTAATACTCGATCACGGATCGGCTTCCCTATTGGAAGTACAGAAATCTAGCTTCCAAGGCATCACGGTCTGTGGAGGATACGTAGTGCTCCAAGAACTCATCACTGAATTCCTCCCATGTAATATCCATCAGCTCACTATCAACGTATGTAGAGTCTCGTACAGACTTCCACCACCTCTTCGCATGAGCTTCTAGTACCGAGGTGTCAAGGGGGACTGCCTGTCTGACTGGGCAGCTGATGCCAGCTAATAGCTCCTGAATGGTCTCCAACCACTCCTCTGTCTTCACAGCATCTTCTGTCCCGCGGTACACCGGTGGAGGCAGACTCTTAAAGGCACTCAACCAGCTTGACCCCATGGTTTGGCAGCTATGCCGGGGCTTGCTGGGCTCTAAAGGCATCCAAGATAGCCGTCAGAGTTTGTCCCATCTCTGTCTGCACGAACGGAATGGCAGCTAGAGGGGGAGGAACCGCATCCTGTGGAGGCTGCATAAAGGTAAGGTAAACATAAAAATTGGCCTAACTCATTGTTTAATGGACTGTTTTACGTGACTTTTTGCACATGGGCACACCATTGCTTCCGCTGTATAGTTTGTCCGCAAACTAATGCTCGAGCGGGGTGTTCCAATGTTGTGGACTTCTTTCTCATATGATCGTTTGTTCAAGTGATACCCACAGGTCGGAGGATCGAAACCTCCCTCTGATACCAGTTTGTAAGATCCGTCCCCCCCCCTCTCCGTGGCTAACCCGGATCTTATGCACAAAACCGATGCCTTACGGTGACACTAACACATGGGTTAGTCGACACCGCAAGTCGCCGATTCTTCCGGCTAGTACGATCATAAACCTTTCGGCCAATATGAGAAATAGAAGTATAAAACAGAGTAAATATCATAGTCCACAACCACAGTACTAATCATATATATATATCAAATGAAAAGTACATGAATATAGTCCAAAATGAGTACGAATATGAAAGTGAATAAGGGCTTATGCCCAGTACATCAATATCAAATCACTCTCTCTCTCAATCTAACAGCAGCGGAATCTATCATCTCAACTCATCTCAGCTAAGGACGTGCTCCAGTAGCGCTAGTAGGTGGTTTCGGTATCTGCTCCTCAAGTCCTGGATCCTCGACATGCTGCTCCATCTCCTCGTGCTCCTAAAATGATATGGTCACTGACCATTAGTCAAAAAGACTAAGTCGTTTCCTCCGCACCTCGCCCCGCAGCTCCTAGGAACCGAGCGGGAGGACGAAGCGGAAGATAACAAGGGGTAACAAAAGTGGAAGCAAGTGACAAGAGCTAACTAGCAGTTGTAATAGGTATTAACATTCTACTCTAGCAGTTCCAAGTATATAGTAGAGGTAAGTAAAGAGAGTACTAGTAAAAGAAAAGAACTGGAAATAAGAGCAGGAAACAAAGTAAGATGAAATGTAAAGCTATCTATCATCACAAACATACCTTAACTTATAAAAATGCCCATACAAATTTATAAGTTAAAGTTTCCAGGAATTGTAACTTATCATATAAAAGAGCCCATACTAATTTATATGATAAGGATCTATGAAGCGTATGCCCTAATATGAATGAATGTTATGATGCAATTTATATAGCAGGCAAGTGCAACTCAAACACAACGACTCCGTTATAACAGACCTTTAGTTCCCACTTTTCGAGAGCTTGCATCACTCTCAGGTATCGCCATTTTGGCTATGGCAACAGCGGAACGGGCGCTTCCGCTTTCTAGGAGGGTATACACACTACCAGGCCAAGACCTCTCCTGTACACCTGTGTACACCAACAAGTGCACTCTAGAGTCTATGCGTACTAATTGCTAGCTACCTGCTAGTCTTTTAGGTCGGGTGCACATCTTCGGGGATTGTCTGTCTGACCGTAGTATTAAAAAACATATTGGCCCTTCCACCCGTACACCTCACCCGAGTCACCGTACTGCCATCGGTGTGACGATTGGCCCAGTAGCGCATGACCCGCCACTAATTTATGCACATACAAGTATTTCATCTTGAGCCTCCAGCTCACAGTACCAACCTGTCCTGATTCCTCCAACCTTGCCCAAGAGAGCAAGTAGTCAACGAACTCCAAGTCCCTCCAACCCGGCACGGGTGAGCATTTAGCCATACCAATTCCTTTCAATCCGGCATGGGTGAGCAAGTAGTCAACAGACTCCAAGTCCCTCCAACCCGGCACCGTGATAACACGAGTACAGCTTACCTAGCCTATTAGGAAACTCTTGCCTACCGGTTATTATACTTAGTGAATTAGGGTTAATCCCAGGACTGCCCAAGGTATGCCCATTAAAGGGGTCTCGAAGGCACTAGGAACTAAGATGGGATGACAAGCCCAAAGTTCCCTTTCACAAGGATAATTACTTTTAGTTGATGTCTACCCATGATCCACAACAAACTCTCATTATTACTTTAGAATTATCCTTATGACTTAAGGTATTATTATCGGAAGGGCGACGGTCTTCCGCCAGCCTCCGCTCTAGTGGTTACCCAAGACTTGCACTTTTACTCTCGTCACTAATACGACACTAACCACCAGGGTTATATATCCAATCATGTTCCCTAGCTCAATTGTCGATCTATCTCCCTGTGGCCCTAAGGCATAACCTACCTTTACTATGCACAGCTCATGACCTAACTCCACCCCAGAATCCAACTTCTAATTCCTTGGCCCATATGTCTCAAATTATTTATCCCAGGGTGGTATGGACCTATATGATGACCATGATGATTTTCATAATTTTCCCAATTATTTTTACCATTAAATTAATTTCTTCAAATAGCTCTTCAAGTCATTTAACACATGGAGTATATCATATCATAATCCTACTGATGTGAGAATTTTTTTTAACCTACAACATAATGAAATATCACTCTCTTCCAAGATTTATAATTTTCCTTTAAGTATTTCTATTTATTCCTTAATTAAAACAAAATCACCAAAATTATCGTTTTACAAAGGAAGTATAAGGAATTCAATTACAAAAATTCTAAGAAACTTATAGAGCATATAAGTCATTAATTTAAGACTAAGGACAGAGTTTCATCAACCACTATAATGTAATGGCCTAACAAATCTCATTCTTAAATATTTACCCAAATGCCATTATGTTAATTTAAAGTTATCAGTACATCCATAAATTCTGAGATGATTATGCAAGACTAATAATACGATTATATAGCACTAGAAATATTTCCAAATTTTTCTGATATGTATTACCATCAATTCATGAATAAATGCAATAAGGGTAAAATGGTCATTTAAAGGGATTTTACTCCAGAAGTTCTCAAACAGAAAGATCAATTTTTACTAAGTCAAATATAACCTTATTTTTAACTTTGCAAAGTTTGAGGATTTTTGCTTGAGGAAAACATATTTTCCCAATTTATTTTCAAAAGGAGCTATATTTTAAAAAAATCCAATTAATGGTATTTTTGATCCCCAAAATCACATAATTAATTTGAGGGGTTAAATTAATCCTAATTATCCTATAGAATCACTTCCATGATTTTTAGATGCCTTAGTTAGGCTGAATACACAATATTTCAAATATTGCTATTTGCACCTCAAGACTATAACTAGCCAACAAATGCAAGTGGATTAACAAACATGCAGTGATTCAAATGTGCAGAAATTTTTATCATGCACCAATGATGTCTCCAAGGACCTACCACCAAAATTTGGTGCCATTTGGAGGTATATAACTCCAATTATTTCAATTATTTAGGTTTTGATATTATGAAAAATACCTATAGGCAAAGTTGTCCCAAAAATTCTCAATTTTTGGCAGGGGCTATATATGCCTAAATAAGCCACATGCCCAAAATTTCAGGCCATGTGGACTTCTGGTTTGGCATGGGCTTAGGTTTTAGTTTCTTCCCTAGCCTAGGACCAGTCCTAGGAAAAATTCTCTACAGGCCAGACCACTAAACCAAAATTGATGATCAAGGTGTCAAATTAAAGATAACAGATAGGGATACATTTTCAGGGGTCAAGTTATGTTGATGCCTTTAAGTACCCTAAAATTGACATGCAATGTGACTGTAAACATGTGACAGAAATTTACATTCATTATCATTAATATAATAATATTTATATATATAATAGCACGAATCTTAAAAACAAATGGCCGACATCAAGTCAACGTCCCAAATCACTAGACGCTTGAGATAGAACCATATTGGGCCATCTTTGCTGGCTATTTCCTGCCAGCTGAGCCACCACCACTACCGGCGGATGTCGCCACCACCTTCACTGAGGTGGGGGCTTGCGTTTCCCGGCGGTGAGGCCGCCGGAGTTGGCTCCTCCGGCGAACCCGAGAAAGAAAAAAAGGCCCGGAAATTCTAACTTTGCTCTCATGGCATCGGGCTCAATTGAGCCCGATATCTCCCCTATTCGATCTAGATATCTAATACAGGTAGCGGGGCGGCGAAACGAACCAGAATAGAGGCTCGGCGGCGAACTTGGCGGCGGTTTGGCATGGCGGTGGTGCGCCGGCGAGCTCTTGCTCAAAAACTCGATTCTACACCATTTTCCTTGCTCCAGCACTCGATTTCAATTCCTTTTCTCTCTCTGAAGCTGATGGAGGGGTTAATTGGGGCTAGGGTGGGGTATATGGGGAGATACAACAAAGGTGAGCTCGGGCTCAGCCTTGGTTGCTCTGCCCATGGCTGCCAAGTGGTCCTCCTGCTTCTAAACCTCTCTGGAATTGCTTGGACAGTTAGCCAGCAGCTTTTGGGCAGAAAGAGCCAAGGCCAAGTGGCCTCCATCCCATAAATCCTCCTTCTCTCTCCTCCTTTAGGTGAATTCTCCATAATGCCCCCTTACATTCACTCTCTCTCCTCATTTTGGGGGTTAGGGTATGTCCTTGTCCACTTGGGCTAGTCATGGGCTAAGTTTGGTGGGCTTGGACCAAGGGAAATGGCTTGGGCTCTTATTTTCATCTTTTAGGTCAAATTGGTGACTTTGTTGACTTGGAGAGTTGACTTGGTCAACCTGATGAGAAGGCTGACCCTATTTGATGGTCATGAGCCCAATGGCACCACCCAACTTGGGTTGGGTCAAGGGGGTGCCCTACTTAGGCTAATTGGGCCTATGAGTATGGGTTTGACCAAATTAGGACTAAGGTTGACTTTGGTCAACTGGGGTCAAAGTGTTGACCAAGTGACATGCCCTAAGGTCCACTTAGATTATTATTAGGGTTAGGGCAATATGGTGGTGTCATGGTGTGTCACAACCCGCATTTTCTTCGAATTAAAAATCATCAGAGTCTGAGAAAACACGCGTCGTGATGCCACGTCGAGCAGGGGATAACTACTGACGCTCAGGCAAAACACTATCTACTTTACTTTAAGAAAAATCATAAGTTAAATTACTAGAAATTTAGTTATATTTTTAAGGACGTATCCCTCGGCTCTGTGGATCATCTAGTCCACCCTTCAAAATTATACTTATACGTAGCGGAAAATACTTTATTTACATTTGTGCATCCTAAGAGAGAACGCATAAGTGTCCCCAGGGGACATCTTATACTATGCAGGACCCTAGATTTAATTTTTATATATATATATATATATAAGAAAAACGATCTTTTTACGTCGCCTTGAAAGTAATGTATGAGTTTGTAAAAACATGCAAATCATGAGCTATATATACTTAATAGTGTTTTTAGGGTTTAAAAGTAACTAGCATCCTAACATAATTCATCCCAAGAGCAAGTTTAATATAATCAAAAGCAGTAAAACTAACAGTGTAAGCAAGTGCAAAGTATCTAAAAGAGAAACCACCAGTGGGCGTCAACATCTGACACGAACCCACTGGTGAGTAGGTATGTCTATACTACAAGTCTAAAGAAAACTACCTCCCAAACAGGAGGAACTGAGAACCACAGTAGCAGCTGAAATGCTAGAAAATCTCCAGGAACAACCTAGACGCACAGTCGGCTAAATACCTGTACCTGAGGTATTCAGAAAAAGAACACCTCAGCAAAGCAACTATCAAAAGGAAAAGCAAAGATGCAATAGATTCAAACAGGAATTAAGATCAGGTAAGGACAAGTAGAAATGAAGTAAACAAGTACAGGAAAAGTAAGGTAAGAAAAACAGGTAAGAAAAATACTCATCAAAAGTGAGTAAAAAAGGGTGCACCAGGTGCACGAATGAAGCCAAGCTCCAAGAATCTCTGCAAGAAGGATTAACACAATAACAATAACATCCTAACATAGAGCTAGAGCGGAAAGAATCACCTAGTACTGGAGATGGACAAATTCAGTAACAAGAGCCTAGGCTGGTGGCAACATGTCCAACCAAGTCTATCAGGCCTAAATATCTCCAAGGTGCTGTGGTGGTGGCATCAGTCCAACTCAACCAAACAGCCCAGAATGTCTTAACAAGACAAGAAGTAAAACAAGGGTGGTGGTACCGGTCCGACCCACCTCAAAACCACATCCTACTCCAGTACTAAGTGACTCGGGAAAACCCTGGCTGGTGGTCCCATGTACCACCAAGAAGTCACACTGAACCCTAAACAATCTAGAGCAACCCACCTAAGAGCCCTAAGCTCGAACCGACGGACTAACCGTCGAGTTGCTAAGCTACGCAATACTACACATCAAATTTAAAATAGAGCGATACTAAATAGGAAAATAGTTTGATACACAACTCTTACCCACTACGCAAAACTAAACATAATTAGCAACTTGATCACCACTAAGTGTGTTCAACTAACTTGGTACAAACTTATACGGTTAGCATGATACTACCGTAAATATATAAATTAATACAACCCCTACACAATTAAATTATAAACCTCTACACATTTCGCTTAATACAACCCATAGACACTTAGCTTAATACGACCCATACACACTTAACATGATAACTCACAAACGTTTAACTTGAGTGGTTTGATACCCAACTTTAGCGAGGGGTTTGACACTAATTGCAAGCAAAAGGATGGGCACCAAAAGAAAATAAATGGCAAGGGTTGGGTGGCTTCGATACCACTTCTATCGTAGTGCAACCATGAAACCACTACACTAACTCTTGAAATTAAATAAAACAAAATACTAATAATAGTTTGAACACAAGGAAAATGCAAACAACTAACTATCCCAGGAACGATCAAAACAAGGCACAGGGTGATCGGGTTTGCACCCGATCGGGGCAAGATCTCCTAGTAAACAAATTTAACTCTTAACACCACACTCCCAAGGAACGAATTCAGCACACAATCAAGTCCAAACAACAACTAATATAACGAACCATACAACTAAGGATACACAAAAAAAAGAAAGGAATTGCTATGGCAAGTGAGTACTTGCCTTGCTCTTGAAGAATTCGGCTAACCCCCCACTTCTCAAACCGCCGGCCACCAAAAAATTTCGGCAGCACCTCCCTCCGAACGGCCGGAAATCACAAAGAACACACAAAAAAAATTCCTGGACAACAGATCGGGAAGAACAACACCATCAAAACCCAAGAAAAAAGAAAACATAGCCTACTGATCGGACAAAAATCAGATGGTGAAAACTCATGAGGTTTACCTCAGAACGAAGATCGCGGCTAGAGGAGCACGGATCCGGCCTCAAACATGAATTCCGGGGCAGAAATGGCCGGAGATCGGGAGGGTCGGCGTGCCTCCAGCCATCCGCTCCGCTGGTTTGCCGCTCAGGAAAAAGCAAGATCGGGAAGGGGGGGAATCCTAACTCTAACATAAAAATATATATCTCTATATACTTATTTTAATATAACACTACCTATAACTACTATATAAATATCATACTAATTAAATATTATAATACTCATTATAATGTATTATAATCTAACCTATTATAAAATATAATGTATTATACTCTTATAAAAATGTATTATACTTATAAAAATATTAATACACCCACTCTAATACACATTCGCACTAACTCACGCATAAGCTAACGCATAACTAGGCACGCACCCGAACTTTATTAAAGGGTCTTTGCACGCACGAGCGCGTGCGCCTTTACGCACCGGCACGCCCAAGACACGCGTTATGCCAAAAAAATGCACAACTAAACATAAACGCTCGCATAAGGAGACGACTCGCTAACAAGCGACCGTCTGAACGACGCGAAAATTAACGTTCTCGGATTTCGACCAAACTCGCACCGTAGACAAATACTCGGGCTACGAAAACAACGGCGAAGTCGGAAACAACTTCCGACGATCACACACTCGAGCTAACCTCGCCCAAATCCAAAGCACAAGGATTCCCTAAGAGGCTCAGCCGAGTCTCCAAAACAGACACCGGCTAGCTGGGGAACCCTGCAAACAGAATACGACCACTAAGAACACCTAAAGAGGTACTCTAACAACGGCACAAGCCGGAAACGCATCAACGTAACGCCAAAGGAATAATCATTAAATACCGAAAAATCGGGGGCGTTACAGTCACTCCCCCTAAAAGAAAGTTTCGCCCCGAAACTTTACGCACCAACTTCTATCATAGAAGGAAAAGAACAAAACTAACCAAGAGTTAGTAAAAAGAATATCAAACATACCGAGCACAATCAGGGAAACAGATGAGGGTGAGCCTCCCTCATAGCCGACTCTAATTCCCAAGTCGCGCTTCCACGCCCTGATTCCTCCGCAAAACTTTGACCATCATGATTGACTTTCTCCGCAACTCCAGATCTTGAGTATCCCAAAAACGCGGACAGGCTTCTCAACATAAGAAAGATTCGGCTCTAACTGAGACACAAAATCCCAAACTTGCCTACCATTTAGCACACGCTTCCGTAGCTGGCTTACATGAAACACATTGCGCACACCTGGAAAGTTCGCGGGCAAATCCAGCCTATAAGCTGCCACACCAATTCGCTCAACGATTATAAATGGCCCCACAAACCTTGGGTCCAACTTCCGATTCTTACCAAACCTCTTGATTTCAATCATCGGGGAAACTTTAATAAATACCAAGTCTCCCACAGCAAATACCAATTAAGATCAGATACTACGCCGGTTGGCGTTCTTCTCATAACGCTCCTGGGCTATCCGAAGCTTCTCTCGAATAAGTCTCACAGCAACATCCATTTCTTCAAGGGCATCCGGGCCCAACAATGACCTCTCACCAACCTCGGTCCAAAACAGGGGATTCCTGCAACGCCTCCCGTACAAGGCTTCAAAAGGAGCCATCTGCAGGCTCTCCATATAGCTGTTATTGTAAGCGAACTCCATCAGCCTCAAGCGCTCATCCCACGCTCCTCCGTGATCTAAAATACAACATCTGATTGTATCCTCCACGATCGGGTTAACTCGCTCCGCCTGACCATTTTTCTGCGGATGATATGCGGTAGAATATCTCAAATCAGTACCCAAACCTTCTTGCAAACTCTTCCAGAAGCGAGACGTAAACCTGGAGTCTCTGTCTGATATGTTGCTTATAGGAACTCCAAGCAACCGGATGCCTTTATTCAAATACAGCTCAACTATCTTCTTCAAGGGGTAATCCATCTCATTAAGGTACGAAGTGAACACACTTCGCTAATCTGACAACCATAGCCAAGACTGAATCAAATTCTCTCGGAGATCGCGGCAAGCCAGAAATAAAATCCATCGAGATGCTCTCCCACTTTCAAGTCGGGACTTCCAAGGGAGTCAACTTGCCACCAGGCCTTCCATGATCGGCCTTAACATGCTAGCAGGTGGAACACTCAGAAACAAACACAAAGCAATCTTCTTCAAGTCCTAATACATCTTAGTTAGGACATGGGTGGTAGGCAACACTGACACCATGCGCCTCACTACACAATTCAACTCGTATACTTTCGATATTGGGGATACAAATTTTTGTAGCGGTAAATTCCCCTTATCCGTTCTATTACAAAGGTGCAGTAAATCAGGATCGTCCTTTTGATGAAGCCTTATAAAAGAAGTCCATGAAGGCTAGATCCCCACCAACTACTTGGCATGACACAACTTCTCACTGAAATGCCCGTTAAAAGAAATTCTTCTATCAACAAATTTAGTGGCGAGATCTGAAAATTTCCAGGTCTTTCTACTTAGGGCGCCGGCTACTACATTAGCTTGCCCGGATAGTATCAAATCTTGGCCTGAAAATCAACAATACACCCTAACCATTCCAGCTAATACTTTCTGAGTGAAGGCATACTTCAACCCGTAAGAGCAGTGCATACTCAAATCTTTAATTCTTGAAAAGCTTCCTCGCGCTTACGGCTCCAATCAAAACTGCATTCTCATGCTTCGATTGAAATCCTAGCCCATTCCATAACCACATCTATTTTTCTCTGGATCGGCTGAAATCTCATTCTATAATAGCATTAATCTATTCTGAGTTGATATAAATCCTGTCCTTGCTAACCACATGACCCAGAAAGAAACCCGAGGTAACCAAAACTTGCACTTACTAAATTTGGCGAATAGCTTATGGTCCTTCAAAGCAGATAAACCAAACGCAGATGCCGATCACCCTCCACAGCATCGCGGGAATAAATCAAAACATCGACGATGAACGCGACCACAAACTTATCCAGGAAGTCCTTGTACATGCGGTTCATCAAATCCATAAAGGCTGAGGGCGCATTTGCCAAACTATACGACATAATCAAAAACGCAAACCTGCTCATTCTAGCACACATCCTGAGGTTTATCAAGGCAGGCAACACTAAGGACAAGGATGGGCATGCTTTACAGCATTAAGAGAATACCCAAAAATGTCACCTAAAAACACAATCACAAAAGGTCCAGATTTAGGACGAACTCTAAGCCTCACACAGGAGGAAAATTAACTAGGAAGACATCCGAACACTCGCGCACCAAGGGAATCTCCTCTAAACGCGACAACGAACACCGGTTTATAAAAACTGAAACCAGACAAACAAACATCCCGATGCTAACGGCTTCCAAGCACAAACCACAGAAGATAACTGGAGAAGCCTAACACGGATCACCATAAACACCCTTGGGTCGACCGTCGTCCATCTTGAGGCCCAAGCGCTTAATTTTGCACTGGATAATAGCGTCATGCCCAAACGACCCATACATGCCCAAAATCACATCAAAAAACTTCTCGGTCTATCACCTTTAAATCAAAAGCCACTAGAAAATCACCTAATTGGTTCGGACATCACTGAACAACTTGGTCCGATACCACCAAATCATCAGAAGGAAAACTTGACACAAAACATGTCACCAATCAGACAGAGGGTCAAACCGTGACACTCTACCAAGGCCCTAGACCCGAACGGGTGGGTAGCAACAAAACCAAAAGAACACGCGCCTAACTGTTCTTTACCTTAAACTTCCCTATACAAATCGCGTACACAACTAAACAAACAAACGACAAGCCAGGAAGAAGATAAAACAAGTTATAACCTAACCTGAAATCACTTAGGTCGAAGGCTAAATTTCTTCCTCGATCGACGCGATCAGCTTACCCTTTCCTTTGTCCAAGTACTGCACCTGAGGTAAAACTTGGGGTGGGGCAGGCTAAAACGCAGGCTGAAATTGCGGGCACCTTGCCTTAACATGCCCCTTTTGCCCACACTGAAAGCAGACCTTACCCTTATCCCAACAATGGGCCACCTCATGCCCCTTCTTCTTCCTGAACTTGGTCCTTCTCCTGAGCCTTTATTCGCTTGAAACATCTTTCAAAGGGGTGGCCTGATCGGCCACAGAAGCTACACATTTCCTTACTCCTTTTCCTTTAAACATCAACAGATACTTGGATGGTCTTACCCTCCTCGGTCTTACTTTTATCCTTCCTTAGCATCATGTCTCTATCCTTAGCATGGCCCATAGCCTCAACTTTAAGAGCAATTTCCACTGACCTTTCATCAGTCTCGAATTGATAAGTATTAGAGTACTGCTGAATGTCACTTGGGAGGCCACCCAAGGATCCTTTTACTCTGCACTCTTCAGCAGCAAACAATCCAGAAGCAATCTTATTAAATTTGCTGATCTCGCTCTCATTTTTCACCATTGCGGAGGCTGGCTCACCAGGCTGCCATCCTAAGGTTGCAGCCAACAATTCCTGCAACTGCACTTGCATTGCCACTACCTGACCCGCCATGGTCTCCATGCACTGGCGCAGTTCTACAATCACGGCCTCTCTCTACGCGCCTGATGACTCGCCCTCAGATTGGGGAGTCAACCACGACACTATACGCTTAGGCGCCATGTTATACAAGCAAACAACACAATAATCGAAACCTAGTTCAACTACTAGGACAAAACAAACAGGTATAGACAAACCTACATAAGTACTTGCTTTAACTGCCAACTTGCTCTGGGGTTTTATATATATATTTTTTTTTTACAAAAATGATATCATGCTTAACCTAAGATGGTTTACCACCATCATACTAACTCTGGTGCCTAGACCATGAATGCATGCATTTATATTCTTTTTGACTCAAAATCATGTGTGTACATATGTCATCCTGCAAATCTTTAGCTTGGCACGTTGTGCTTATGCAATGTTATGTTATGCATGATTGTGCTATGCATTCTAAAAAGGCCCTAATGCATGTTATGAGCGGCGTACACATAAAAATGTTATGCATCCCATACTACATAACATTTCCATGCAACGAAAAAAGAAAACGTGCTAGCCGCATTCATGTGGTGAGGTTATGCATCCCATACTACATAACCCTCACATGTTGCCTCCTATGGTGGATCCATATACAAACACATATTATGCATCCCATACTACATAATATGCCTCGTATACTTCATGTCATGCTATGAGTGTAGTGTTCGTGCTTCAGCCAAGACGTGCTGATGACATATCGATGTGTGTATGATATGACTCTAAACACCTAATACTTACAGAGAAAGGTTGCCCGACAATTTGTCAAGCAACCTCCCTCTGATACCAACTGTCACAACCCGCATTTTCTTCGAATTAAAAATCATCAGAGTCCGAGAAAACACGCATCGTGATGCCACGTCGAGCAGGGGATAACTGCTGACGCTCAGGCAAAACACTATCTACTTTACTTTAAGAAAAATCATAAGTTAAATTACTAGAAATTTAGTTATATTTTTAAGCCCGTATCCCTCGGCTCTGTGGATCATCTAGTCCACCCTTCAAAATTATACTTATACGTAGCGGAAAATACTTTATTTACATTTGTGCATCCTAAGAGAGAACGCATAAGTGTCCCCAGGGGACATCTTATACTATGCAGGACCCTAGATTTAATTTATATATATATATATAAGAAAAACGATCTTTTTACGTCGCCTTGAAAGTAATGTATGAGTTTGTAAAAACATGCAAATCATGAGCTATATATACATAATAGTGTTTTTAGGGTTTAAAAGTAACTAGCATCCTAACATAATTCATCCCAAGAGCAAGTTTAATATAACCAAAAGCAGTAAAACTAACAGTGTAAGCAAGTGCAAAGTATCTAAAAGAGAAACCACCAGTGGGCGTCAACATCTGACACGAACCCACTGGTGAGTAGGTATGTCTATACTACAAGTCTAAAGAAAACTACCTCCCAAACAAGAGGAACTGAGAACCACAGTAGCAGCTGAAATGCTAGAAAATCTCCAGGAACAACCTAGCCGCACAGTCGGCTATATACCTGTACCTGAGGTATTCAGAAAAAGAACACCTCAGCAAAGCAACTATCAAAAGGAAAAGCAAAGATGCAATAGATTCAAACAGGAATTAAGATCAGGTAAGGACAAGTAGAAATGAAGTAAACAAGTACAGGAAAAGTAAGGTAAGAAAAACAGGTAAGAAAAATACTCATCAAAAGTGAGTAAAAAAGGGTGCACCAGGTGCACGAATGAAGCCAAGCTCCAAGAATCTCTGCAAGAAGGATTAACACAATAACAATAACATCCTAACATAGAGCTAGAGCGGAAAGAATCACCTAGTACTGGAGATGGACAAATTCAGTAACAAGAGCCTAGGCTGGTGGCAACATGTCCAACCAAGTCTATCAGGCCTAAATATCTCCAAGGTGCTGTGGTGGTGGCATCAGTCCAACTCAACCAAACAGCCCAGAATGTCTTAACAAGACAAGAAGTAAAACAAGGGTGGCGGTACCGGTCCGACCCACCTCAAAACCACATCCTACTCCAGTACTAAGTGACTCGGGAAAACCCTGGCTGGTGGTTCCATGTACCACCAAGAAGTCACACTGAACCCTAAAAAATCTAGAGCAACCCACCTAAGAGCCCTAAGCTCGAACCGACGGACTAACCGTCGAGTTGCTAAGCTACGCAATACTACACATCAAATTTAAAATAGAGCGATACTAAATAGGAAAATAGTTTGATACACAACTCTTACCCACTACGCAAAACTAAACATAATTAGCAACTTGATCACCACTAAGTGTGTTCAACTAACTTGGTACAAACTTATACGGTTAGCATGATACTACCGTAAATATATAAATTAATACAACCCCTACACAATTAAATTATACAACCTCTACACATTTCGCTTAATACAACCCATAGACACTTAGCTTAATACGACCCATACACACTTAACATGATAACTCACAAACGTTTAACTTGAGTGGTTTGATACCCAACTTTAGCGAGGGGTTTGACACTAATTGCAAGCAAAAGGATGGGCACCAAAAGAAAATAAACGGCAAGGGTTGGGTGGCTTCGATACCACTTCTATCGTAGAGCAACCATGAAACCACTACACTAACTCTTGAAATTAAATAAAACAAAATACTAATAATAGTTTGAACACAAGGAAAATGCAAACAACTAACTATCCCGGGAACGATCAAAACAAGGCACAGGGTGCTCGGGTTTGCACCCTATCGGGGCAAGATCTCCTAGTAAACAAATTTAACTCTTAACACCACACTCCCAAGGAACGAATTCAGCACACAATCAAGTCCAAACAACAACTAATATAACGAACCATACAACTAAGGATACACAAAAAAAAGAAAGGAATTGCTATGGCAAGTGAGTACTTGCCTTGCTCTTGAAGAATTCGGCTAACCCCCCTCTTCTCAAACCGCCGGCCACCAAAAAATTTCGGCAGCACCTCCCTCCGAACGGCCGGAAATCACAAAGAACACACAAAAAAAATTCCTGGACAACAGATCGGGAAGAACAACACCATAAAAACCCAAGAAAAAAGAAAACATAGCCTACTGATCGGACAAAAATCACATGGTGAAAACTCATGAGGTTTACCTCGGAACGAAGATCGCGACTAGAGGAGCACGGATCCGGCCTCAAACATGAATTCCGGGGCAGAAATGGCCGGAGATCGGGAGGGTCGGCGTGCCTCCAGCCATCCGCTCCGCTGGTTTGCCGCTCAGGAAAAAGCAAGATCGGGAAGGGGGGGGGAACCTAACTCTAACATAAAAATATATATCTCTATATACTTATTTTAATATAACACTACCTATAACTACTATATAAATATCATACTAATTAAATATTATAATACTCATTATAATGTATTATAATCTAACCTATTATAAAATATAATGTATTATACTCTTATAAAAATGTATTATACTTATAAAAATATTAATACACCCACTCTAATACACATTCGCACTAACTCACGCATAAGCTAACGCATAACTAGGCACGCACCCGAACTTTATTAAAGGGTCTTTGCACGCACGAGCGCGTGCGCCTTTACGCACCGGCACGCCCAAGACACGCGTTATGCCAAAAAAAATGCACAACTAAATATAAACGCTCGCATAAGGAGACGACTCGCTAACAAGCGACCGTCTGAACGACGCGAAAATTAACGTTCTCGGATTTCGACCAAACTCGCACCGTAGACAAATACTCGGGCTACGAAAACAACGGCGAAGTCGGAAACAACTTCCGACGATCACACACTCGAGCTAACCTCGCCCAAAGCCAAAGCACAAGGATTCCCTGAGAGGCTCAGCCGAGTCTCCAAAACAGACTCCGGCTAGCTGAGGAACCCTGCAAACAGAATACGACCACTAAGAACACCTAAAGAGGTACTCTAACAACGGCACAAGCCGGAAACGCATCAACGTAACGCCAAAGGAATAATCATTAAATACCGAAAAATCGGGGGCGTTACATGGTGTGGCTAGGGTCCTTATTTAAGCTTGTTTGACCTAGCTTGACTTGGTCCTATAGTGGGCCCCACATAGCTACAACCCACTACCTAGGGTCAAACCTAGCTAATTTCCCTAAAACCAACCCCATGCCTAACCCAATCTAAGTTAAGGGGCATAGAAGTAACATGGGATGTTACACTTTTCCTATCTTCCTTGCAACCTGTAAAGTCTGCATCTAAAAAACTTGTTAGCAGAAAATCTCCATTCCTAGGGTACCATAGACCAAGATCTGGTGTCCCCTTAAGATATCTTAAAATTCTCTTTGCAGCAGGATACTGAGACTATTTAGGGCATGCCTGGTATCTAACACAGACACATGTAGCATATATAATGTCAGGCCTACTTGAAGTCAAGTATAGTAAGGAGCCAATTATTCCTCGATACAAAGACTCATCAATAGGTTTCCCAGCCTCATCTTTGCCTATAGGGATACTTGACCTTATTGGAGTTTTCATGATGGAGGCATTCTCTATGCCATATTTTTTAATCAACTCTCTGGTGAACTTAGACTAAGATATGGACAGTCCATCATCAGTCTGTCTTACTTGGAGTCCCAAAAAGAATTTTAGCTCACTCATGCTGCTCATCTCAAACATCCCTTGCATAAGTTTGGCAAACTACCTACAAAGGTTGTTTTCAGTAGATCCAAAGATTATGTCATCATCATATATCTTAACTAGGATGATCTTGCCCTTTGATTCCCTTAGGGATAGAGTCTTGTCTATTTTCCCCCTTGAGAATTTGTTCTCAATGAGGAAAGTTGACAATGTCTCATACCATGCTCTAAGGGCTTGTTTCGACCCATATAGAGCTTTCTTAAGACTATGAATTTTCTTGCAAACCTTACACCTGCACAATGAAACTCAAACATCCCATCAAATACAAACTGATGTATATTATTGAGTAAGGGGAGGCTTCTCCAAATCTGGTACATATTTTTAAGTGTACCCAACAATCTCCCCATATTTGGAGAAGTCATAACTCTTAGTCAAAGAAATACTTCACTCATAATAAAACACAAAAAAATAGATATACATACATTTCACTATAGGATAATAACTAAAATTAATACTGAAACTGATTTCATTCTTTAATCAGAAAATTCTAGGTTTACATGTTTTTCTTTAGAATATAAAAAAGATACATTCTTCTAGACATTAGCCTATCTATCCTAAGATAGACTAGGATCCTTAATTATAATTCCTTTCCCAGATATGATCTTAGCCTGTATAGTAGGTTCAGTATCATCAGCTGATTTATTTCCTTTCAGATCCTTTTTCTTCAATTCTTCAGCCTTTATCCTTTGCCTTTCAAAATAGTGAAAAGACTTTGGAAAGTACTTGCTAGGCTCCAGAGCATTAGCAGGTAACTTCCCAGCTTTTGCACTCCTCATGTACTGAAGAATGGCTTCTTGCCTGGCTTAATAATTGTTCCACTCTTGCTCAGAGTACCATTTACCCCTATCATAGGTCTTGTCCATCACAGCTTTCCAGGTAGTCAAAATAATATTCCTAGAAGTAGGGCTTCACTGCTCAAAATCAAACATGTTCAGGAAAGTGTGGATCTACAAAACCTGAAGGCAGATCCACATGATCTTCTTTTTTTAGATCTCCATTCAGGAATGCTGATTTGACATCCATCCATAAGACCTTGAATCCTTTATAGGTTGCATATGCAAGGATTAGTCTTATTGCTTCTAGCCTTGCTACTGGGGCAAAGATCTGGTCAAAGTCTATTCCTTCTTCCTATTTGTAGCCTTTTCCCGCCAATCTAGCTTTGTTCTTCATAATAATCCCATTTTCATCTAGCTTATTCCTATAGATCCACTTAGTCCCTATGATATTATGTTCCTTAGGTATGGGAACAAGTTTCCAGACTTTGCATCTCTTGAATTAGTTCAGCTCTTCTTGCATAGCACCAATCTAGTGTGAGTCTTGGATAGCCTCTTCAAACTTCTTTGGTTCCATTTGAGACAGGAAGCTTGGGCATAATGCTGAATTCAAGCTCTTGCTTTTGGTCATCACACCATGACTTGCTTCACTAATGATTTGGTGAGGTGGATGATCTCTTAAATGTCTCATAGCTAGTGGCAATCTTTGTTCAACTTAGTGTTCTTCAATTCCTTCAACTTTTTGATCCTCAATGTCTTCAGCTGGTTATTCTTCATTCTCAGTTTGTAAGACTTGAGCTCTCCCTAGACAACATCCATCATATTCAATCTCTTAGCCTGCTGATTAATCTTCCCTGATGGTCTGATTTTTCATCTTATCTTTTAAACCTGCAAAACTTGAAGAAGTACTTGGCAGCTCACAGTTAATCAACATAGACTCATCAAAGACAAAATGCACTAATTCTTCTACAACTTGTGTAGTCAAGTTATAAACCCTATATGCTCTACTATTATTGTTGTACCCAATAAATATCCTTTTTTGGGACTTGGCAGCAAACTTAGTCAAATGAGACTTACCATTATTTAGTATATAACACTTGCTACCAAAAATCCTAAAATAGGATAAATTTGGTTTTCTGCCTTTCAGAATCTCATAGGGAGTCTTTTTGTGGCTTTTGGTGATGGAAGCTCTATTGAGAACATGACAAGCAGTATTTACTGCCTCTGCCCAGAAATATTCTTGGAGGGAAGTGCCATTTAACAAGTTCCTACCTGCCTCAATTAGAGTTCTATTCTTCCTTTCCGCAATTCCATTTTGCTTAGAGTTCTAGGTGAGGATAATTCTTGATGAATCCCAAGCCATTCCCAGAACTTTGTCATGCATTCAGACTAAAACTTAGTCCTATGGTCACTTCTGAATTTGACCATATCACTATTAAGTTCTTTCTAAATTTTCTTGACAAACGTCTGGAAGATATCTGCGGTTTCAGATTTTCTCATTAGGAAGAATACCCAAGCAAACCTGGAAAAATCATCAACCACCCCAAGATATAGACTTTCCTACATAGACTATGAACTGGCATAAGACCAAATAGATCTATATATATGAGGTATAAACACCTCACTGAGTCTTTGGTATCAAGACTTTGGAAGGAAGACCTTGTCTGCTTACCCTTTTGATAAGCTAAACAAATTCCCTCTTTAATGCACTTAACTTCAGGACAATTCCTCACCAACTCTTCACTAAAGAGTCTACCTATGGTCTTGTAGTTTAGGTGAGCAAGCCTCTTATGCCATTTGATACAATGAGAAACTTTCTCATCTACAACTAGACATATTGGAGTGTCCTCACTCTCACACTCAAAGTCTAGACAATAAATATTTCCTCTCCTAGTGCCTGTCAAGATAACCCCTTGGTCACTTGACCTTCTAATTTGACACTCAACCTTGAGGAAAGAAATGTCATAGCCCAGATCATAAAGTTGACTTATGCTTATAAGGTTATGCTTCAAACCTTTCACATAAGCTACTTGTGAGATAGTTACTATGCCATTAGTTATCTTACCCAAACTTTTAGTTACCCCTTTTTCTGAGCCCCCAAAGATAACTTTGGGACCATTCTCAATAGGAGTGTATTCCTTTAACATACTTTTTGATCCAGTCATGTGTCTGGAACATCCACTGTCCAAGTACCACGTAGGGGTATGGCCACTTGGACTAACCTGTAATAAATATATTATCTAACCTTAGGACCCCAAATTTTATTGGGTCCTAGGTCCATGTTAAATCTAAACCGAACATTCCTACCTTTAGTTCTTCTGAAAGATAGGTCACCATTACTTCTCTGGACACTCTTTTTCTGCCAGCAATCAATGGCATAGTTGGCCCACTTTGCCACAGCACTAACACTCATGTACATTGTACCTTCTTTTAATAACTGGCAAAACATCAATGTTGTTTGCAGCTCTTAAACCAGTTGGAACATCAGCTCTCTTCTTAAGTCTTTCAGCCAAGGCTTGCTCAGGGACTTGTCTGGTAGCAAAAGTATGTAGGATATCTTGAACCCTATCTGCAGCTGCCTTCTTTCTAGAATGTATACTTATGATAACTTCAGATACTCCTATGTTTGCTTTGCTAATAGATTTTCCCTTAGTTGGATAATGGGCTGGTAGACTTTGTTTGTCAGCTGCTACCTTGTTCTAGAGTGTTGGGGCTAGTACACCAAACAAAAATGGTCCATTATGGGCCATTTGAGCTTGCTCATGGACTGCCCAATAGGAACTAGCATCCTTGCCATCTCTACTACCTTCCTCATAGTGACTAAATATACTATCATGGTCATACATATTTGAAGGTTGAACCACTTTCTTAAAAGAAATAGGAGGGTTGGAATCTAGTGGCTGAACTAGAGATTTGCCTTTCTTTTTAGAATTGGCAGCTCTTATTCTTCCTTTGAAATCTAATCCCTTCTTACCGTTTTGGGAAGAGAAAGAATCTTTCAAAGGTAACACAGAACTGGGTTTTGAGAACTTGGCCACCAACTCCCTCTCCTTTTGGAGTCTACTTTCAAGATTCCTAATATGCTTATTCATGAAAGTGATGGTATCCATCTGAATAAAAGTTATATTCTTCAATTTACTAATCTCCTTTAACTTCAGTTCCAGCACTTTTACTGAGTCTGAAGCAGCCAACTTTTGAGTGGCATTTTCCTTTGCCAACTTTTTTGCTCGGGCCTGTTTTCCTTAACGGCTTGCAGGAGCTCTCCATAATCATCAATAAGTGGATTGATATCACCTTCAGATTCAGAGCCAACTTCATCACTTGTTGAAACTGCTTCTGACTCTGAGCTAGTAACATAATCTGACACTGAAGGTGAAGATTGTACCTTACTAGGATCAGGCTACTCCTAGTTACGTCCATTCTCAGCTATGGACATCAGCCCTATGCATTGGCTGTCTTTTTCTGTATTGATATCATTCAGAAACTGCAAGAATTATATTTTTACAGAGTCTTCGTCAGTTGAGAACAGCCCAATATAGGCCTCAGCATCCTCTTCATTTTCTAACTCTGATGAAGAAGTGTTAGTCCAGCTTTTCTGCCTTGGACACAAAGGATTTCTCTTTCTTACCTTTATGCTGGTGTTTCGTTTTCACACCAGACTCCTTTCTTTTGGCAGGACAGTCTGGTATAACATGTCCTGACTTGCTGCAATAATAACAAACAATTTTAGTAGAGGTTTGTTTACCAGGTTTAGAACAATACCTTTCCTCTTTAGAGGTTTTCTTCTTTCCCTTGTAGTAATCATCCTTGGAGTAAGAATAAGAGGATTGCCTGCTCCTCCAGTTCTCTTTCTTCAGGAACCTTTGGAATTGCCTAGAAAAGGAAAAAAAATCCTCATAAGAGTTATGGGAATCTAATGTACTTGAGTCTGAACTTTCTTAATCAATATCAGCAACTTTTTTGGGAGGAGAAGGAGTCTTTCTCCTGCCCTTCTTTGTAGCTTTAACTTTGAAAGCCACAGACTTATCTTTTCCATAAGAACTGCTGCTCTTTTTCTCTTCCTTCCTGGCAATAAATTGCATTTCATAGGACAATAATTTTCCAAACAAGGTTGGTGGAGGAGTATCTGCAAGTCTTGCCACTTCTCTGATGACACAGACCTTGATATCCAAGTCCTTGGTTAATGACTTTAGAAACTTGTGATTCAGTTCATAAGTGCTGAATACCCTTCCATAATTCATCAGTTCATTGACAATTTTGAAGAACTTTTCATAGCACATAACTATGCTATCTGTCTTAGATTGGTTGAAGCTTTCATACTCCTGATTGAGCATGGACTTCCTACCCTCTCTTACTTCTGTTGTCCCATACATATAGATAATTAAAGTGTCCCACATTTCCTTTGAAGTTTTATAGTGAACTAAATTCTGAAATGTAGAATCATCTATGGCACTGAAAATTATGTTCTATGCCCTCTTGTCCAAAGTTACTAAAATGATCTAATCTTTTGTCATCTCAGAATAATTCTTTAGAGTTTGTAAATTTGCATCAAGAACTGATGTCTTCTTTGGGATGAATGGACCTTCCAGTACTGTGATGTAAATTCTTGGATAAAATGCCTCCATGAATAATCTGACCCTCTCTTTCTATATGCCAAAAGTTTTCTTTCTACATAGTGGAAGCTTCATGGATCCAAGTTCTTTGTGATTTTCACCTGAACCCATCTTAGTAATTTTATTACTGCCTTGTAGATATACTCAGACTGTTAAGTCTAATTTTGAGCAACCTCCCTCTGATACCACTTGAAAATATTGGTTTCAAGAATGTCTAAACACCTACAGGGGGCGGGGGGGGTGAATAGGTTCAATTATTTTTACATAGGCAGATAATAGATTTTTCACAATATTGCTAAATTCTAAAGCAATCACAGCACTTAACACACCAATCACAGTAGAGACACATATTTATAGTGGTTCCCCAAGAGATGGGTACATCCACTTCCCCCTTCGCCTATCTAGCAATACAGTAGATTCGGCCAAACTTCCTTCCACCTTCTCAGATCCTCAAATCTTATAACTCAAAACCCAAACTGGTTCCTACAACTCAGACTTCAACAATTCCTACACCTCAGGCTCTTCCTAAGAACCCTACCTCGGAGTGAATCCACACTCCTACCACTCAGGCTATCAAGCCCTACCTCAGCCCTTATCACTAGGCCTACAGCTCAGAGACCTTAATCTCCTACCTCAGGCAAACAGCACTACATAATCCTTTATAATTACAGGCTTACAACTCAAAGATTGAAATTTGTTACACTCAGATCTAAAAATAGATCTTACAAAAATTGTGTAAAAAATTAAAGTTCTTCCTTCACCCATATAGAGAGAAAAGAAGGGCGAGGGAATCTTACTCATTTCTTGATTAACCTACTTCCTTCAAATCATTGCTGCAATGAATCAGATTCAACCTTACTTAGATATTTAAAAGCTTCTTGAAAGAGAAAACCTAGGTTGAATCTTCTTGAGAAGTTGATGTAGACTCAGCTTCTTCCTTCTTGCTCACTTGATTCAGGAAACTTTTACAAATCCAAAGAGATGTTGTCTCCTTCTCTTATTTAGAATCAGAACCTTCTTGTTGTATAGAATTCTGTGAATTCTCCTTGGTGTATTCCTCCTTCGTTTTGGTTTCCCTCTAAATGTTCTCTTTCTCTCACAATCTTTTTTTCTGATAGCTTGGCTCTATTTATAGAACACATCAGAGGCAACCGACTAATTCGGTAGATGACTGACATCTGACAGTTCTGACATGTCGAACATGTCTTGATAATTCTGGCAGCTTTCAAGTCTTATGTCAGGAGATCTGGTACTTAAAGTTATTTAAATCAGCTGAATGTGGCGAGACACAAGGATAGTATGTGTCTACATAGATGAAGTATGTATCGACACAATTACCCGAGTGTTGATACACTTCCTCAGATGTTATCAACAAACTACAGAAACTTTCGACACAGCTTTTATACAATGTGTCGGCACAACTCCTTTGATGTTGTCGACACTCTTCAGAAACTGTCGACACAGCTCTTCATCAAATCTCTACACTCCCTTTGTAGAATGTGTCTACAAACTTCAGAAACTTGTCAACATAGCTGGTGTATACCCAAACTCTGTATGTCGACACAAGTCCTGTGTGTCGACAAAGCCCTTCTACTCATGTCAACACATCAATTCTAAGTGTCGACACTAGTCCTGAGTGTCAATACAAATGTTATCGACTCAAATTTCATATGTCGACAAAAGTCCAGTGTTTCGACACAACTTTGCTTCTGATCTCGATACTTCTCCTTCAAAGATGTCGACATATTATAAATGTCTCGACACTTTTGTACTTCAAATATTTTCTTCATTCTTCTGCCTGCACAAACAAACTCAATACACCTCCAAATACAACCTGATGTATATTATTGAGTCAGGTGAGGCTTCTCCAAATCAGGTTCACAATATTCAATGTACCCAACATAGTCTTATATAAAATATTTTGTTTTCAATAATCATGTATATGTATTCGCTTAAAAAACAAAAAAAAATACCTAAAATATATTTTTTTGCTTAGTCAATCATCCGAAAATAAAATTAAAACCCATACTTTATTTATCTCTTTTCCAAAAACCAAAAAAAATGATGAGTTGATATATACATAGTTATCTAAATTTTCTATTTACTAGTCATTTATTTATCATAAATAAATATATCTAAATATTTGGGGTTAAGTTTTAAAGAATATCTTGTGTATTTAATTTAAACTTAGAAGATTGGTTTGAGCACTACTTCTGGTTTACGATAAATAGAGGCATGTCTATTATGTTAGCTAAACATTCTATATACTGTAATTATCTTAACTTCACTCTTATCGATATATAGGAATTTTCAAGCTATTACAATTGCTCTCAAAATCTTTTATCAAAATCAATTCTGACACCCCCTACCTATTTACTATTTGCTTGACATGATTTCTTATGCAAGCAAGCATCTAGGAGTATGTGCTCCTAGAAAAGAAAAGATCTTATGTCAATGAGAATAAGATATTCTTCTTTAAACATAGGCATCCAATAATTTTTAAAAAGACTATATGAAATGGATTATGTGCTCCTAAACATACACATTGGATTAAAATAAAATTTAATTCTGAAATGTTTTTTTTTCTGCCTTGAAAAATATTCTCATAAGAAGTTGTAACAAAGCAAGAATAAGGTGAGAGGATAAAATTCATCACCTCCTTTATCAAAACCTACTATATAGGTAAACACTAAGTTTCTGCCCCATAAACCTACTACACTTTGATCTAATTTTGCTTAAAATTTTGAGAGAGCATATTTAATAGGTTGTCTATTTTCCATCATATCTCTTTTAAAGTACGATTTTAATAATTCCAATCTAACTTATTACTAATGATTGCAATTTTGTTTGCTATTTGGTTTTCTCAAGAAGTATTATGGATACGAACATTTATTTTTAGCTAAATCATTTGAAGAATGTAGGACTTAACTCTTATTACTCCGGATTTTTATGTCTTACTTCTCTTGATTTAATAAACTGGTAATTGAATTAGAAATTTTATAACTGTTCGTATATTCGGCTCATACTTTTGCTCTGGAATAGAAATACTAAAGTATGGGGGTATTTGAGGAATAGTAATATATATATATATATTGTATTTTTTGTTTGTTTTAATAAAAAATGTAAATATATTGTATAAATACCTAAATGAATCATTTCTTTTTATTTTTTTTCAGTTCTAAATTAATCTGTTTTTGTGCCCTATAGGTAATTCTGGACAAAATGGGCATTCCGGTAAAATTTCCTAAGTCACGCCCCTAGGTCACGCCCGTGAACTAGGGGGTGTAACTTTAAAACTAGCAATTCCAGCATTTCCGGAGATTTCGTCTATCAAATTCAAGTCGCGCCCTAGAACATGCCTGTGTTCCACATGTCATACCTATGACACCACCCGTGGCAAAGCAATGAACCCACTATCGAGCCAAGACGAAATGTTGAATCCAGTAACCATGAGTCACACCCGAACTACATGCCCGTGTGATAGGTGTCACGCCCATGACGTAAGCCGTGACCTAGCAAAATTCTAGCAATCGTACCCTGAAGAACCCAATCTCCCACGCCTTGCAGACACGCCCAGCAATAATAAGTCATGCCCGTGTACTTTCAACCCAATCCAGAAATTTATCGAAATTCTATCCACAGATGCCATGTCACCATCACACCCATATGACATGCCCGATGGGGGGCGTGTACTTCAAATTTTTCGGCTATAAAAGGAGGTCCAAGGCATAGGTTTAAGGAAAACTTGTAGAGTTCAAAATAGTTCTATATAATGTTTATAAGTAGCTTTTGAGTGATATTTTCCTAACCCTAGTTTGGGTTTCCTAGTGTGTAACACATTTTCAGGTAATAAAATTTAAGTTTTCATGCACTTCTTCATCTCTTATTGCTTTTAACTTAGCTTTTATTCCTGTTGAGAAAGGGTGTGTGTGTAAGTAATTTTCATTTTTTTCGTTCTTTTTACTACCACCCCCATCTCGGATGAGAGGCAAAGAACTTTTAACGATTGATTAAGATGGTTGGGATAGATATTATTTTTGCACTTTTATAAGTCTTTTAATTTTATTACTACCACCCTTATCCCAATTGAGAGTCTAAGAACTTGTTAGCATCAACTGAGATACTTTGTGATGGATATTATTTCTGTATTTGAAAAGCCCTATTTTCTAAATTTAAAACTTCAGATTTATAAAGAAATTTATCGTTCTCAGGTAAAGAGAAACAACGCCTCATTCTCAAAATAGATGAACGTATGCCTCCCGGGTAGAACCTTTGAAAACTAGTAGGAGGTCAATAGCCGGGTTCACAACGTAAAGTGTGAACTATGGTATTTTTTATTATATACCGAAGTTTAGGCAAAGTACGTAATCACAGGTGGATGTATCCTCGATACAGGTACACTCATATTTAGGGAACCTCCACGGTCAAGTATTTTAATTAATAAAAAGTAGAGTTTATTTTAGTGAAAAAAGTATTTTCCAAAGTAAATCAAATTTGAGGGCTCTCTACCTCATATATTTTCAAAACCCTATGTGTTAAGTTTATTTTAATTTTCAAAACAAACCATTTAATATTTTCAATAAAATAATAGTTCTTTTCCTTAAAGTAGAGTACTCGACACAGATCCGTGGAAAAATACAACCTTCTTATTTTAAAATACTATACTATTATTCGATAAGTACGCTTGCCTTAATTTTAGTATATAAGTGAAAAGAGATAGATTACGTAGAACGCCTAATTTATAAATCCAACTTACTTTTCAATTTAAAACTATCTCCATATTTTACTTATTAGAGATCGCTGGAGAAAGAAATGATCTATTTCAAGGGTTTGTCTTTTTGAAAAGCAGAAAAACTTCGTCGTCTTCCTCGCCATTATTATATAGCTCGAAGCAGAAGTTAAAAATCGACTGAACCCAAAAGTTCATCAAGTTAGCTGCTGCGATCAATACTGACAACTCTAAGATCAAAGACATTTCTTTTAGAGAAAATAACCTAAGGCCTACCCCTGCTATAGGTACTTCACAGCCTAAGTAGAGCTTATCCTGAAGACTATTTTCTAGAGCTATGAAGAAGGAATCTGAACTGAGTTTTCTCAGGACTGTAGGAGGAAGACACAGGGATCATTTCTCTATTGTCTATTCAACATCAATAAACCTAATTTTCTGTAGAATCTTTCTAGATCTGAGTTGTATGTCTATTTATAAAGGTCGAGTGTAGGATTCTCTATAAATCTTAGTGGTAGGATTCTGTTAAGAGTCTCAATGTTGGGTTTTGGCCCGAGTGGTAGGATTCAAGTGTGAATTTGAGTTGTAGAATCTAGGTTGGATCTGAGTGTAGGGCTTTGCCTGAGTTGTAGGGCACTGGTGCCTGATTTATAGGATCCTTTGGATTTGAGGTATGGCTATCCTACTAGCCTGAGTGGTAGGGCCTTTTGGCCTAAGGTAGGTGATCTTTTAATCACTGAGTTGTAGGGCTTTGAGCTCGAGCTATTGTTCTTTGAGGATACTGAGTGGTACTACATGATCGTGTTGTAAGCTCTAAGGAGCTGAGTTTTTTGTGAAGTGCCTTGTCTAACACACCATTATAAAGGTTGGAGGGATAGTAGATGTACCCATACTCTGGGGAACCACTATAAGCCATCTGTGTGTTGTGTGTGATCTTCATGAAAGTAATACTAACTAATCACAATAAACATTAACTCAGATAAAGTCTAAGAGAAAGTAAAAGGACCAAATAACCTATTCACCCCCTCTAGATGTTTAACTACCCTTGAAATCAAGGACTTTCATTGAACTTCAGTTTGGTACCCAACAGTAGATGTATAAGCCTCCAATCATTAGACGTGAAGCACCTATATTGGTCACTAACATTGCTATGGGGCACATCGTGCAATCGTACAACATTTTCCACGTAAAGTTTTGCTAGCTTTTTCACTGAATCATGCTTCTTATTTGGAATGAAGTGTGATACCTTCATTAAACGATCACTAATATGGCGCCGTTCCCTTTCTGCAATCTTGGCAAACCATGCATGAAATCCATAGATATGTCCTCGAACTTCCTTTCTGGTATAGGCAAGTACTTCAAAAATCCACCTGGTTTCAGTCATTCGGCCTTCACTAAGGCTCATGTCTGACACATTACCACACACAGTGCTACGTCCTTTTTCAATCCTGTCCACTAGAATAGATTTTTCATAACTTTAAACTTTTTTGTGCTCCCTGGGTGAATCAAGTACTTGGTGAAATGTGCCTCATACATCAACTCTTCCCATAAGTTGACCACCTTTAGGATGCACAATCGACTGTTCTTCCATAATAAGCCATCAACAATGGTAAACTGGGCATTTGATATATCCAAAGACTCTCCATGTATCATTTTGTACTGTCATATAGCTCCATTGCCTGTCGAATCTGGTCAGCGTGGTTATAATTCACCTCTGTCCAGTTCAAACGTGCTTCAGCACTGGACCTCCTATCAACAAAAGAGATCTCCAAGGCCTCCAAATCTCGAATAAGATGCTCATCATGCATTTGTATCCAGTTTGCCTATTCAGGAACCTGGCGACTTAACGTATCCGCAACAATGTTTCCCGTTGCCAGGAACATAATATATCTTGAAGGTGTAGTACCCAAGGAACTCCATCAACCTCGGCTGGCGCATATTCAAGTCCTTCTAATCCAATAAATACTTCAGGCTTTTATGGTCTGTATAAATATCGGCCTTCATGCCATACAAGTAATTTCTCCATAGCTTCAGAGTGAATATCATGATCGTCAACTCTAAATCATAGACCATATAGTTCCTCTCATGCACTTTCAACTGGCATGAGCCATATGCTATCACCCTGAGGCATCACTATAGAGCTCATAGCCCTCCGAACCATATGGAGAACACAGAACAGGTGCCATAGTCAGATGACTTTTTAATTCTTCAAAAGCTTGCATGCACACTAGCGACCAAACAAACTTTTAATTCTTCCTTATCAGGGTAGTGAGGGGTAATGCTATCTGCGAGAAGTTTTCTACAAATCGCCTGTAGTAGCTGACAAGCCACAAAAACTCCGGACTTCCACCACATAAGACAACACGGGCCACTCCCGTATCGCCAAAGTCTTCGTAAGATCTACTGAGATTCCCTCTCCACTAATAATATGACCAAGGAATGCTACCAAAGACAGCCAAACCTCATACTTAGAGAACTTGGCGTACAACTAATTTCTTCTTTAGGTTCTCCAACACTATGTATAAATGATCCGTATAATCTTCCATACACTGAGAGTACACCATGATATCGTCAATAAAGACTACCACAAACTGGAGCAAGTACTCTCTGAACGTCCGATTCATCAAGTCCATAAATACGGATGACGCATTCCTCAGCCCAAATAGCATGATGGTGAACTCATAATGCCCATATCGGGTACTGAATGCCTTCATAGGAATGCCACTTTCCTTGATTCTCAACTAATAATACCCAGATTTTAGATCTAGATTTAAGTTGATCCAACAAGCTGGTCGAATAGATCATCGATCCTCAGAATTGGGTACTTATTCTTCTCTGTTAGCTTGTTCAACTCCCGATAATCGATACACAACCGTAGACTTCTGTCCTTCTTTTTCACAAAGAGGACAGGCACACTCCAATGTGACAAACATGGACGCACAAAACCTTGCCCTAAAAGTTCTTGAAGCTGTACTTTCAAATCTGCCATTTCCTTCAGTACTAAGCAGTATGGGGATTGCGATACAGGTTTGTCTCCTAACAGTAACTCGATTGCGAAATCGATCTCTCTCTGAGGTTGAGCATGTCACAAAGCGCATTTTATCCGCATTTAACGATATATCAGAGTAAGGGAAAATGCACGTCATGATGCCACGTCAGCAGGTGATAACTGCAGACACTCACGCAAAACTATAACTTAAAAATTTTAGGAAAGATCCATAATGTATTAAGTGGAAAATACAGTTAACGTTAAGCGGTTAGCCGTATCCTTAGGCTTAGTGACTCATCTAGTCAACGAGAAAAAGATGGTTATACGCAGTGGAAAGTACTTTATTTACAGTATTAGATGTCCTACATGAGTATAAACATCCCCAAAAGATAACTCATGAAATGTAAGACTCTAGATTTATAATAATTACGAAATTAGCTTTTGCGATCGTCAAATATAGTGATTTAGATTTCAAGTATGTATGAAGTAATAATAATAATTTTTATACTTTAAAATACCTAACATGCAACCTAGCTTAAAACCTTCCCAGAGAGCAAGAATAACCAACCAAAAAAGGTGAACTAACAGCTAGCAAAGTATTCAACATTCCAAAAGAAAACTACAAGTGGGCGTCAACAACCTGACATGAACCCACTAAAAGAATGGATGTCTGAACTAAAATAGTAAACAACAAACTATCGCACGACAGTGAGGACAAACACTGAAAAACCTGCAGCCCATAAGCTACTACCCAACACAGCCGCTCCACCGGCTATAGCCCTGAACCTGAGGCATTCAAAAGAAGAACACCTCAACATGAAAATACAAGTGGAATTGGTAATAAGCAGGTAATGAGTAGTAAAGGCAAGAAGGAGTTTACCAAACCCAACTATAAGAAAAGCTGCAACCACAGCTGATTAGCCAAATAAAAACAAGTAAAGTGAAAAGTTTACAATAATAGAGTTAAAAGGAATTTGCACCAAGTGTGAAACGAAGCCATGCTTTGATAAATTTTGCATGGATAAGCATGAAATTATATAAGAACCAAACTGAGCACAAAACAGCTCGAAAACGCGAATCATTAATAATTGGCAAAAACAACCGGGCCGGAGTCGGTGACCAAAATGTCCAATACAAGGTTTCCAGACCCAAACGTCTTACAAAAGGCACTGCGGTAGTGGCCACCGGGCCCAACAAAATACAACATGCCACAAAACATAAACCAAACAAAACACCAAGTGTAATGATTCACAAACCGACAACCAATCGAAAAAAAATCATACCCAAAAACCCCAAACAAAAACCCAAGCCTAAGCCCAAAGACATACCTAAACAAGCCCTAAAATCGCTCTAAAGACAATACTCGATGAATCTGACACAAACGATGAAAATATTCTAAGTCATGGCTAGATTTGGCGAGTATAACCGACGAACTATATGGATACTCAATGAATTTCCACAATACTCCGCTAATAAGACTTGAGATACATGTCGGAAGCTAACGATACTCGACGAAGACAAACGATACTCCACAAATCGTACCCCATTCGGCCAGTAAACTCGACGAATGTGACTTAACTGCCTGGACACTCAACACTTCTTAACCTAAGACATACTTGACGAATCGTCGATTATACTCGATGAATTGGGCTCCTCTCGACACGACACTGTCGATACTCGACGAAAAAGCCTTAAGAAAAAATACTTATACTCGATGAATCAAATATTACTCGATGAATTTTACCTTAACGAATCCCTACACCTAGTTTATACTCGACGAATTCTTCCCAGTATATATGCTAAAATATCCTTAGGCTGAACTATGATACCCGACAGATTCTTAACCGTAAAATGTATACTACCACAAGGGTACTTTCAAGACTAAGTCCTACACTACTATAACCTTCTAAGGAGAGGAAATGAATGAAAAAGAGTTGCAAGATATGGACATGCAAGGGGGAAAATCCCATTGCATTGAAACTCCGGAAAAACGTCGCCCACTCGCACCGCGATAAGGATCGCCCGCTAAAAGACCTTAGCAACATTTCTAGAAATTTTTGGGGGAAAAAGAAGGTCAAAACCACAAACCCTAACACACAGAAATCAAAGAAACGGGGAAAGCTTACCAAATTCAGTCCTTCGACGATTGACACTCTTTTCATAACGCCCATGAGCTACCTGAAGCTTCTCTCGAATAAGCTTAACAGAAATATCCATATCTTCGAAGGCCTACGAACCCAATTATGGTTTCTTACCAACCTTAGCCCAAAACAAGGGAGTTCTACAATATCTCCCATACAAAGCTTTAAACTGGGTCATCTGCACGCTTTCTTGATAACTGTTATTATACACAAATTCCATCAATCTAAAACGCTCATCCCATGCTCCTCCGTGGTCCAAAATATAACAACTGATAATATCCTGCACGATTTGATTTGCTCTCTCTGTCTGACCATTTTTGTGCGGATGATAGGCGATGGAATACCTCAATTTGGTACCCAATCCTTCCTGTAGACTTTTCCAAAAACAAGACATAAACCTGGAGTCTCGATCTAATATAATATTAACAGGTATTCCATGTAATCTGATGACCTCATCCAAATATAGCTCAGCTATTTTCTTCATGCAGTAGTCTATCTTGAACGACATAAAGTGAGCACACTTCGTCAGTCTGTTTACTATAACCGAAAATGAATCGTGTCCTCGGGGAGATCTCTGCATTCCCGTAATAAAATCCATCTAAATACTCTCCCACTTCCAACTTGGAATTTCTAAAGGCATAAACTTGCCTCAAGGACTTCCATGATAGGCCTTAACTTGCTTGCAAGTAAAACATTCTAATACAAACTTAGCTATATTGCCCTTCATAACATACCACAAAATGATCTGCTTCATATCCTTATACATTTTAGAAGATTCGTGGTGGTAGGCAACACTAGAACTATGCACCTTTTTGCACAACTTAACTCGAATATCCTCAACTGAGGGAATACAAAATCTGTCGCGATACTTCAAGGTACCCACATCATCAAGCGAGAAGTCCTGTAATTCCCCTTTCGTAGTTCTATAATAAAGGTGCAGCAAATCAGGATCATCCTTTTGATATAACCACTTAAGTGTTATCCAAGAAGGCTCAATTACTTCTAAACTATTGGGCGAGTTACTACTCCCAATCGATACATCCATTAAGAGAAATTCCTCTACCATCGAATCCACAAAAAGGTTAAAAATTTTCAGTGCCTTCCTACTCTGGGCATCGACTACCAAATTATCTTTCCACGGATGGTATTGGATCTCAACATCAGAATCAACAACATATTCTAACCATTTCTACTAGTGCAAGTTCAGTTTCTTTTGAGTGAAGACGTACTTCAAAATCTTATGATCCATATAAATATTGCATAGAGCGTCATATAACAGAGGTCTTCATAACATCAAGGAAAAAATCATGGCTGCGAACTCCAAATCATGCGTAGGGTAATTCTTCTCATATATCTTTAACTATCGTGACCCATACACAATCAATTTTCCTTCTTGCATCAACACGCAACCAAGTCCCACGTGCAATGCATCCACATATAAAGCATATTCTATCCCTTCGGTAGGCAAGGCCAAAACCCGAGCAGTGCACAATCTCCTTTTTAATTCCAGAAAGGCCTATTTGCACTTATCGCTCCAAATGAAAGCTGCGTTCTTCTGCGTCAATTTAGTCAAAGGCACAGACAACGTAGAGAAATCCTCAACAAACCTTCTATAATAGCCTGCTAGCCCTAGGAAACTCCTTATCTCTTTGGGAGTAGCATGTCTATTCCAATCCATAACAACAGCTATGTTTTCTGTGTCTATATAAATTCCATCCTTATTAACCACATGACCCAGAAAAGAAACTTAAGGAAGTTATAACTCACACTTGCTTTGCTTGGCATACAACTTATGCACCCTCAAAGTAGACAAAACTAAACGCAAGTTCTAGGCATGCTCAATAGTACTGCGGGAGTATACCGGAACATCATCTATAAATATAACCACAAAACGGTCCAGGAAATCCATAAACACTCTGTTCATCATATCCATAAAGGTATATGGTGCATTAGTCAATCCAAAGGACATCATTAAGAACTCAGAATGTCCATGCGGGAAACAGAAAGCAGTCCGTGAAATATCCATCTCACGAATAATTAACTGATGGTAGCCTGAACGAAGGTCAATGTTTGAAACACAGAGCTACCACACAACTTATCAAATAAGTCATCTATTCTCGGCAAGGGATAACTATTCTTCATGGTTACCTTATTCAGTTCTCTATAATCAATGACAGTATCATCGAACCATCTTTTTTCTTCATAAACAGCACAAGAGCACCCAACGATGAAGAACTTGGTCTAATGAATCCATTATACAACAACTCATCGAACTAGGTAGACAACTCCTCCAGCTCACGCAGGGCCATACAGTACCGCGCCTTAGGAATAAGACGGGTACTCGACTCCAAATCTATGATGAACTCCATGTCTCTCTCAGGTGGAAGACAATGAAGGTTATCAGGAAATACATCAGGAAACTCGCGCACTGCAAGAATCTCCTCCATAAGCAGCAAACAACCACCATCCACCAACACCGAAACCAAACAAGAAAAACCACCTTATTCAGTTCTCTATAATCAATGATAGTGTCATCGAACCATCCTTTTTCTTCATAAACAGCATAAGAGCACCCAACGGTGAAGAACTTGGTCTAATGAATCCATTATACAGCAACTCATCCAACTAGGTACACAACTCCTCCAGCTCATGCAGGGCCATACAGTACCGCGCCTTAGGAATAAGACGGGTACTCGACTCCAAATCTATGATGAACTCCATGTCTCTCTCAGGTGGAAGACAATGAAGGTTATCAGGAAATACATTAGGAAACTCGCGCACTGCAAGAATCTCCTCCATAAGCAGCAAATAACCACCAGCCACCAACACCAAAACCAAACAGGAAAAACATCCAGAATTTACAAGCTTCCGAGCACGTACCGTAGAAATAATCGGAGAAACTTGGCGCTGAAAATCATATAAACTCTTGGGTTGACCACTGTCCATCTTGAAGTCCAAACGCTTGACCTTGCATTGGATGACTGCATAATACTTGGACAACCAGTCCATGCCCAAAATCACGTCGAAATCTTCCAAGTCTATCATCTTCAGATCAAAAACGGCTAGAAAATCACCTAACAGAATCGGACAACTCTGAATTCCTAGGTCCGACACCACTGAATCGTTATAGGGAAATTTAACACGAAACACGTCGCCAACACGATAGATGGTAGAACAGTGATGCTCAACAAAGGCCCTAGCCACAAACGAGTGGGTAGCACTAGAATCGAAATGAACACGCGCCCAACAGTTCTTTAACTTAAACATTCCTATAAAATCGTATACGCCACTAAGGGAACAAACGTCAAAACTACAACTACAAATTAAAAGCTATAACTAGGTTAGGATCTAACCTGAAATTATTTGAGTAGATGTCTGAGCTTCCTCTAAAGACACCACATTCATCTTTCTCTTCCCCTTATCCAATTTCTTCAGTGGTGGCAAGGCCTGAAGTGGAATTGTTTGCAATAAGTGCTGAGCCTGCTGGCACTTCAACTTGAAATGTCCTTTCTGTCCACACTGGTCGCATGAACTTTTCCTTTCCCCATCAATGGGCAGCGCCGTGCCCCCTTTGCTTACATACATAGTAGACTAAATCTTCTTTAGGAGCACTCTGAATTGCATGAACTTGTTCCTTCTTCTGAGTTCCTAATCTGTGGTAACATCTTTTAAATGGATGGCCTGACCTGCCCCAGAAACTGCATGTCTCTTTACTCCTTTTCCTCATGGCACCACTGGATTATTGGGAACTCTTACCCTCACCAGTCTTCCACTTATCCTTTCTCATTTTTTTACCTCGATTCTTGGCATTGTCAATCACTTTGACCTTCAGAGCAACCTCCATAACTTCAGCATAGCTTTCAGATCCATAAGCACTAGCGAGCTGCTGGATATTGTTCCTAAGACCACCCAGAAATTGTTTAATTCGACTAGACTCTAAAGACACCACATTAGGGGAAAATCGGCACAGTTTGCTAAACCCCACCTTATACTAATTAATGGTGAGATGCCTTTGCTTAAGGTGTAGAAAATAATTCATCAAACGGTCCCTCTAGACCAACGGTAGAGACTTTTTCAGCAGCAACTCTTTGAAGGATTTCCATGAGTACCCATCCTTAAGGTTTTCCTTCTCTCTAAGCCACTAACTCTTTGTAAGTCCCTTAAGCTGATAAGCTAAGACCATTACTCTCTGGTCCTCTAAAACTCTTGAGTATGAGAACATCTCCTCGATAGATATAATCCAATAATCCAAAGCCATAAAATCTACTCTATCATCATAGGTAGGGGCCCTAATCTCTGGAAATGCGAAATGAATGTAATCTCTGGTGGTAACAAAATCGGGGGCACCAGAGGAGCAGGGGGAACAAGAACAGTCTGATCCACGACCTCCTGCAATCTAGAAGACCGACTAGCAACAACTGACAATAATGCCTAGATCTGTGACTCCATCTACAGCATTTGCCGCGACAGAGCCTCACTACTCTACCAAATTCCTTCTATCATGACCTCACTCTGGGTACCAGAGGATTCTCCATTCGAATGGTGAGTCGACATTGTCACCGGACGCTTAGGTGGAACTTAAAGGAACAACGATTATCTAATCAAAACCTAGCTTAATCGCTAGAACCAAACAACATAGTTAAGACAATACATAATAAAATACTTTCTCATTCTGCTAACTTGCTCTGGGATTTTCATTTATGATATCATACCTAAACTTAGGATGATATACCATCATCCTACTAACTCATGTGCTTAAACAATGAATGCATAAATTCTTATTCCTTTTGAATCAAAATCATGTGTGTACATATGTCATCATGTAAATCTTTAGCTTGGCACATGTGCTGATGCAATGTTATATTATACATGTTGTGCTATGCAATCTAAAAAGGCCTTAATGCATGTTATGAGTGGCATACACATGAAATTTTATGCATCCCATACTACATAATATCGCATGCAATGAAAATCAAAATCTAATGTGCATTCATGTGATGATGTTATGCATCCCATACTACATAACAGTCACATGTTTCCTCCTATGAGGAACAATTTTCAAACACATATTATGGATTCCATACTATATAATATGCCCTATATAGTTTTTACCATGATTATGAGTGTAGTGTTCATTGAAAGTGGAAGAGATAGATCTAACTTTACTTTAGAGGGGGGGTGAAAAGAGTATTTTTAAAACTTAAATTAATTTTTACAGTGGTTTTGAAAATTAGTGATATATATATAAATAAATAATATGCACAACACAAAAATAGAAAGTTATAATCACAGATGACACAAGTATTTTATTGTAGTTCCCCAATAAATCTGGGTACATCTACTATTCTACCACCCTGGTAGGAATCCACTAAAGGTTTTTTATCTAGTGCCATGCCATTAGTAGATCTATTTTCTAAGGGAGATCTAGCAACCCATTAGGCTTTTGACTAGGTACCCAAAAAAAAAACCTAAGACTTTTGATCAGGTGACTTATGAACCAAGTGTTAACTTTTGAAGGGAGTTAGAACCCTGTACACTGTTTAAGAATAAACTAAAGAGATTTAGATGTTTTCTTCTCTATCAAGTATCTCGGAGAAGACTTAGTGGATGATGTTGTAAAAAGCTCCCCCCTGATTTGAATAGAGATGTGATCAAGGGAGGAGACTTTTCTTTAGGGTGTAGACCTTCTTGTAAGATCTTTCTCTCCAGTAGATAGTTTAGACAAAATGGATCAGGATGTCTCTTAGATTGAAGATGTTTCACTAGAAGAGTCTGAAAAAGAATATGTGTATCAATATCTCTATCTCTATATGTAAGATCTATTTGAGGAAGAAATCTTTTGTATATATAGTCTATCATGGAAGATTTCAAAATTTTAAATAAAACGATTCTTGAAATGTCTGAAGAATACCTTGAGAATTTGTAACCGCCTTTGAATTAATTAGATTTAAAACTCTGTAATGAATCCATATTTAATGCTGCCTTAAACAACTATATTCTTTAGAATATTTAGCATTAAATATCAGAGTTTCAATTACCAAACATTTGAAATCATTCTGCCTTCTATTGATATAGAGACTGTCTGATCATCGAACTTAGCAAGGATTTCGTCCAACTGAGCTTAGATTTTGTCGAACTGAGCTTTTACTAACTAAGCTTATATTTTCATCGAGCTGAGCTCTGCATTCGTCGAACTGAGCTCTGAGTTCTTCGAACTAAGTTCAGAGTTTGAGATCTGAGTTAGTCAAACTAAGTTCATAGTTCGTTGAACTGAGCTCAGATTTTGTCAAACTGAGCATCTCTGGAAAACCTTCTGAAATGACTCTAGAAATAAAATATTACCCTTGTCTATATAAGTTGGGTCAAAAAAAAATCCTAATAGTAATCCTAGTCCAAATCAATAATAAGGAGTTCCAATAATCTCCCCCTATTTTTGCGAGGTACTATCAAACAAGAAAAACATAGCATAATTTATTTGGCAGAATCATAAATGTTCAGCAGATATAAAAAGTTAAAGGAAAGTTATAAAAACATAATTAAAGTTAGGAATCCTTCTGAGATTCATTAGATGAAGGTTCAGAAGAAGAATTCTTAAAAATCTATTGTCTAGTTGGATCATCAGACTCCCTTTTGATCAACATCAGATCTTGTGAACCAATAATCTTCTGAGAAGAGACTATGGGAACATCAGCTTTTGGATGCAAGATCATATATTCAAAAAAATTAAATATGCCTTTCTTTTTAAAGCTGTCCAATTGTTGTTGCATGTATGAAGACATTATTGTAAATTGAGAGGTATCCTTACCTTCATTTCTTGCCTTCCTTATCTGAGAAAGTGCAACTTGTTCTTTGAACCTAGCCATTCTATAAATAGGATCAAATTCTGGTTCAATTAATAGAGAGGCTGGCCTATCTTCGCTAGAAAATTGCTAACTGCTCTGTCTTCCATAAGTCTTAAAGGATGTAGGTCTGTCTTGCCTTGACAGAGTTGTTCTAGATTGAGAAGAAATAGACCTCTGAGTAGAAGTTTGAATACCAGCTGATCCTGCTGTTGGAGTAGGAGGAGGACCTCCCCAAGAATTTGGAGAAGAATGAAACCTTTTATATTTCTTTCTTCTCTTCTGCTCATTCCTTGAATACCTCATCCAATTTGGATGGTTTGGAGTAAGAGTCATCCCATGCAAAATGTAGTAAGGGATATTAGCAGTAAAAGAAGGTTGAAGAGCAACCTTGGCTTGAGCATGTTTCCTGGATTTCCTTTTTTTAGAAGTAGTTTCTTCTGATTCATTAGAATCTGTAGGATAATCAGACTGCTCCTCTACTTGTTCATATAATTCATCAATTTGTTTAACTACCTCATCAATTTTATTTTATTCTTCCATATTTGTACTAAACAGATCATCAAAATTAAGCATAGCAGATTCATCCCATGCAAATGTAGGAGGGGAACAAGCCTGCTCAGAAATATTCATTATATCATCAATCATAATAGTCTGTGGAACTAGATCATCAATCATCATAGTCTGTGAGACTATATCAAAATAGGTAGAGATATCTTTTACAAGCTGTTTTAAGGCTGAGGAATTAATAAGAGCAGAGTAATAAACTACTACTCTAGAAAAATCCTCTCCTAAATATGGATCTGGTAGGGTAGCAGTATGACTGTACGGTACATCAAATTCTGATAGCAAAGAATATAAATTAACTGTGGGATTAATGATGAGATTACCAATAGTAATAAATTCTAGAAACTCAAGCTCAACTGTCACAAAATCTCTACAGTGAGATATACCTGGTAACACTGTGATGACTTTTGTCATTTTTGTATCAGGAATTTCAACAAAATCAGCGGCTACAACTGGAGCTTCTTCATTTGGAGCTTCTACATCAAGGATCACGCCTTGCCTAGATCTAGGGAAATCTGAATCTAGGCCCCCAGAAGAAGGGACAAAATGGGAAGAGGAAACTTTGGAAGAGAGTTCTGAAATAGAAGAAATAACAGGAGCCAAAGATTCATCCAAGAGCTTCTTAAGTGTAAGAGTGATGAAATCAAGAAGTTGAGTGGCTATGGAAGAGAAATCCAGATACATGAACTCGGGTGGATTCTGAGTATATGTAGAGGATGGATTGGAAGAAGAGGGTGTTGATTTGTTAGTACAGTTTATACATATAAAGGAAGACTGTGGCAGAGATGGTGGATTGATGACATGGTAAATGTCAGCAGGAATTGGTTCTTGGATGGGTGAGTGAGGTTGAGATAAGTGAGGTGGAGATGAGTGAGGTGAAGATGAATGTCGTGAAGATATGTGAGGTGAAGAGAAATTTGGTGACTGATGAGTTGGGCAATTTTATTGGAAGGCTTAGGATGGAACTTCTTCAGACAAAGTAGTTGGTAGAGAAGGTGGAGTAGAACTTCTAGGGAAATGATGTGGAGATTGTTGTGGAGTGGGATAAATAAGGAGAGAATCTTTTGCTGAAGTAGGGAGAGTAGCTGAGATAGCTCTAGTGCTTTCAGAAGCTGTCTTAGAAGATTCAACCCCGGGAGACATATGAATCACCCTCTCCCACTTTCAAGAAAAAGAAGAGGTGATCTTCTTGGATGCATTTATATGTATTGTTTGAGAGACCAAGACATCTGGACATTTGGTCTGGAGAAAAATACCCAGAACTCTTCCATAACTCACATCCTTCTTATTAATCTTATTCTTTATTGAATTAAACAAAACTGCACCCCTGTTAATTTTTTGTGCTCAACTAGAGCACTCATCAATAGAAACTGGTGCCTGGTGACATAGTCATGGGCTGAATGTTTTCCTAGAAGAACTTTCCCAACCACATCGGCAAGAAATTTATATTCTGATGACTGGATATGGATCCAGTAACTGTTGTTAGATAATGAACCTTTGCACTGAAAACCTAATACTTTTTTTCTGTGATCGGAAGATTGATTCGGGTGGACATAAAATTTCGCAGATGTTGTGCCTCCAAAAGTTACAAGATGTCCAGAAAGATTTGATCCAAATGTTGAAAAGAGTCCATGTCGATATTGAATCCAACGTCAAACTTCATCGCAGTAAGAATCGCTTGCGACACCATCATTATCCTGCAAAAAAAAGATCAATTGCAAGAGAAGAGAAATGTAGAATACACAGGATGGAGCTTGATGAAAACCTAAATATAAGTTTTCAGAAGTTGAACGAATGATAAGTAGTCCGTCGAACTCCGTTCGACGAAAGGTTCATGAAAAGTTCACAATTCGTCGATCTCCGAAAGGTTAACATTTCGTCGATCTCCATTTGACAAAAAGTTTACAATTCATCAATCTTCGTTCGACGAAAGTTTATGAAAGTGAGGTGATAGATCTGATATGCTTAAGAGTTTTTTTTTGAAAATAAAATGTAAAATAAAATTCAAAGCACAAAAGGAAGAAAACAGAGCAAGCAAACTAGACGACACAAGGAACTATAGTGGTTCCCTCTCAATAGGTACGTCCACTCTTCTACCACCCTGGTAGGAATCCACTACAGGTTTTTGATCAGGTGCCTTGCCACCAAAAGATCTGATTCAGGTAGATCTAAAGACCCTTTGAGCTTTTGATCAGGTGCCCAAAAACCAAACACAGGTTTTTGATCAGGTGCCCTGCCACCAAAGGAGTTTACTTTTGAAGGCAGTAATAACCCTGTACACAGTTTAGAAAACTAGGAGTTGATGAAATTCTTCTCTGTTCTCAAATCAAATGAGAGAAGACTAGTGGATTCAATAGTTGATGATGATGTCAAAGCTCCCCCTGAAAATATCTATTAGTTCAGGAATGCTGGGAAGCTTTGCTTTAGGGTGTAGGCCTTCAACTAGATGAAAACTTCAGCAAGCTCTGTAGACAAATTTGAATATGTTGTCTCTTGAAAGCCTGGATCAGAAAGAAGGAGATGAAGTTGATTTCCTCTATCTGAAAACTTGTTGCAGAGTTCTTCTTTTGTAGAGAGAAAAAGTCTTCCTGCTTTTTCTCTCTCTATCTCTTTTATCTTTTGTATATAATATATATATGTATCCACTGGGCTGAGGGAAGTCATTTGAATTCTTGTCTGATGCGGCAGAGACATTTCCAAGAAAGGAAACGGTCTTGGAAAGGTAACTGACAATAAACCTCTGAATTGATTCATATTTAATGCAGCCTCCCAACGGCTATATTCATAAGAATATTTAGTATTAAATATATTAGCTGTAATTGTCTCAATAGCCTTAATTAAATCTGCCAGCTGTAAATAATTCTGTCTGAAAAAAACTACACAGGAAAATGCCAAAATGAATCTTTTAAAGCTTCCTGAAAAACTACACAGAAATAGTTGAACTCCGTTCGACTATTTCTGGACTGCAATAATTGAACTCCGGACTGCAATAGTTGAACTCCGTTTGAATATTTCTGGACTGCAATAGTTGAACTCCGTTTGACTATTTCTAGACTACAATAGTTGAACTCCGTTCGACTATTTCTGGACTGTAATAGTTGAACTCCGTTCGACTATATCTGGACTGCAATAGTTGAACTCTGGACTACAATAGTTGAACTCCATTCGACTATTTCTGGACTGCAATAGTTGAACTCCGTTCAACTATTTCTGGACTGCAATAGTTGAACTCCGTTCGACTATTTCTAGACTGCAATAGTTGAAGTCCGTTCGACTATTTCTGGACTGTAATAGTTGAACTCTGGACTGCAATAGTTGAACTCCGTTCGACTATTTCTGGACTGCAATAGTTAAACTCCGTTCGACTATTTCTAGACTGCAATAGTTGAACTCCGTTTGACTATTTCTGGACTGCAATAGTTGAACTCCGTTCGACTATTTCTGGACTGCAATAGTTGAACTCTGGACTGCAATAGTTGAACTCCGTTCGACTATTTTTGGATTGTAATAGTTGAACTTCAAAACTAATTTTCTCTGGAATTCTTCTGCACTTCTTCTGGGATTCTTTTTGAGGAATACCTGGAAAGACCTATGACCCTTAGACTATATATTTTGTGTCAAACTAATCATCCTAATAGTGATCCTAACCCAAATCAGAACCTAATGTTCCAACAATCTCCCTCTATTTGGGTGAGGATACTATTTACATAAAAACAAAATACAAAGCAAAAAGATCTGCCTGAATTATAATATGATAGCAGATGTACATGGGTTCTTTGTTAAAAAGGGATTCAAAATAAAAGAAATACAAACAGAAACTAAGGGGCAGCTGCATAGAATCTAATAAAGTGACAGCTGCACTTCTGTTCATTTTCATTCTGAGATTCTGATAATCTCCCCCTATAGTTGTAGCCTTCTGAACAATTTTCCTGAAAGGAGATGTTAGGAATTTTGGACCCAAATTTTCCTTGGGTCTTAATTTTCTTTCACAATAATAATTTGAAGTAAAGTAATATCCATGGAAATCTTTGTAGCCAAGTGGATGAAGTTTCCTAGAAGGGATGAACCAATGGGTATAAGGATTTTTAAATTTTTGATTATGAAATGATTTAAAATCTTTGCTATGAAAATCTGAGCTCAACGAAGAGTATTTTCGTCGACCTGAGCTCGACGATTTATAGTGAGATCGTCGATCTCGGTTCAGAGAATAATATAGGTTGTTTTCTCTGTTCCAATTTTGTTGACCTCTATTCAGAGTTCGTCGACCTGAGTTCGATGAATTATGTTGAACACAGATTTTCTGAAAATCTTTAACTGATTTTAATGAGGCTATATGATTTAAAGCAATTTCTAAATCTTCATTGAATTTTATGTTTTTATAAGAAAGTGTATTTACTTTCTCTCTAAGAAGTTTTATTTCCTTCTTAGATTGAATCAGATCTTTATATAATAATTTAAAATCTGTTTTAAGTTCTTCTGATGAAAAGTCAAGGGTAGAGATAACCTGATCTTCATCATCATCATCTGATTCAGATTCTTTATCTTCATCATACCTTTTGCAAGATGCATCTATTGTCATTACACAAAATTCTCTTGCTCTTGCTTCTTCTTCATCTCAGTTGTGCAAGATGAAGATTCAGAGTTACTCCAGGAATCAGCATTTGATGTTCTTTCTTTTGCTGATCCAGCAGCCATTACTGAGAGAGAGTCCCAAATTTCCTTTGTAGATGAACATTCAGCAATCTCTTGAAAAATGTCATCAGACATTGATTCTGCAAGAATGTTCATTGCTTGTGCATCAGCCATCTTAAGCTGTTTTTGAGCTTCTGTAGCTGCAGATGGTGTAAAGGGACTTAACAAAATAGAATTATAAATGACTTCATCAATAAAGTTCATAAAAAGCCTAATCCTTGCCTTCCATAGTACAAGCTTGTCCAGATTGCACTTAGTAGGTCCAGTGCTTGACCATTCTTCATTTTGTGCCATGAAAAACTCTTAAAAACAATAAGATCTATCAAGGATCTTTTGATTCAGGTGTTAGCCTGTACAAACAATCAACCTCCCTCTGATACCAATTGAAAGTGAGGTGATAGATCTGATATGCTTAAGAGTTTTTTTTTGAAAATAAAATGTAAAATAAAATTCACAGCACATAAGGAAGAAAACAGAGCAAGCAAACCAGACGACACAAGGAACTATAGTGGTTCCCGCTCAATAGGTACGTCCACTCTTCTACCACCCTGGTAGGAATCCACTACAGGTTTTTGATCAGGTGCCCTGCCACCAATAGATCTGATTCAGGTAGATCTAAAGACCCTTTGAGCTTTTGATCAGGTGCCCAAAAACCAAACACAGGTTTTTGATCAGGTACCCTGCCACCAAAGGGGTTTACTTTTGAAGGGAGTAATAACCCTATACATAGTTTAGAAAACTAGGAGTTGATGATATTCTTCTCTGTTCTCAAATCAAATGAGAGAAGACTAGTGGATTCAATAGTTGATGATGATGTCAAAGCTCCCCCTGAAAATATGTATTAATTCAGGAATGCTGGGAAGCTTTGCTTTAGGGTGTAGGCCTTCAACTAGATGAAAATCTTCAACAAGCTCTGTAGACAAATTTGAATATGTTGTCTCTTGAAAGCCTGGATCAGAAAGAAGGAGATGAAGTTGATTTCCTCTATCTGAAAACTTGTTACAGAGTTCTTCTTTTGAAGAGAGAAAAAGTCTTCCTGCTTTTTCTCTCTCTATCTCTTTTATCTTCTGTATATAATATATATATGTATCCACTGGCTGAGGAAAGTCATTTGAATTCTTGTTTGATGCAGCAAAGACATTTCCAAGAAAGGAAACTATCTTGGAAAGGTAACTGACAATAAACCTCTGAATTGATTCATATTTAATGCAGCCTCCAAACGGCTATTTTCATAAGAATATTTAGCATTAAATATATTAGCTATAATTGTCTCAATAGCCTTAATTAAATCTGCCAGCTGTAAATAATTCTGTCTGAAAAAAACTGCACAGGAAAATGCCAAAAATGAATCTTTTAAAGCTTCCTGAAAAACTGCACAGAAATAGTTGAACTCCGTTCGACTATTTCTCGACTGCAATAGTTGAACTCCAGACTGCAATAGTTGAACTCTGTTCGACTATTTCTGGACTGCAATAGTTGAACTCCGTTCGACTATTTCTTGACTGCAATAGTTGAACTCCGTTCGACTATTTATGGACTACAATAGTTGAACTCCGTTCGACTATTTCTAGACTGTAATAGTTGAACTCTGGACTGCAATAGTTGAACTCCGTTCGACTATTTCTGGACTACAATAGTTGAACTCCGTTCGACTATTTCTGGACTGCAATAGTTGAACTCCGTTCGACTATTTCTGGACTGCAATAGTTGAACTCCGTTCGACTATTTCTGGACAGCAATAGTTGAACTCCGTTCGACTATTTCTGGACAGCAATAGTTGAACTCTGGACTGCAATAGTTGAACTCTGTTCGACTATTTCTGGACTACAATAGTTGAACTCCGTTCGACTATTTCTAGACTGCAATAGTTGAACTCCGATCGACTATTTCTGGACTGCAATAGTTGAACTCCGTTCGACTATTTCTGGACTGCAATAGTTGAACTCTGGACTGCAATAGTTGAACTCCGTTCGACTATTTCTGGACTGCAATAGTTGAACTTCAAAACTAATTTTCTCTGGAATTCTTCTGCACTTCTTCTGGGATTCTTTCTGAGGAATACCTGGAAAGACCTATGACCCTTAGACTAAACATTTTGGGTCAAACTAATCATCCTAATAGTGATCCTAACCCAAATCAGAACCAAAGGTTCCAACAGTTTACAGTTCGTCGATCTTCGTTCGACGAAAGGTTTACAGTTCGTCGATCTCCATTCAAAATCAAATTAATTATTCTCCATCAATCATTCCTAATTGATTTTAAAATAAAATATGTTTCTTTTCATCTAATGGTTTGGTGAAAATATCTGGTCTTTGTAATTAAGTAGAAACAAATACTAGGCTAATTTTATTTTTATCTACATAATCTCTTATAAAGTGGTGACCTTTTTATATATGTTTAGTCCTGCTATGGAGGACTGGATTCTGTGTAATTGATTTTGAATCCACAATCTAGTAATTGATTTTGAATCCACAAAATCTGTGAACAACAACTATCTAATGCAATATATTCAGCCTCAGCAGTTGAAGTATACACAGATGTTTGCTTCTTGCAAAACCATGACACACACCTATCACCAAGAAAGTGACAAGTTACTGTTGTGTTTTTTCTATCAACTCTACATCCAGCATAATCAGCATCTGTGAATCCAGTTAATTAAAATCCTGACTCAGTAGGATACCAAAGTCCTAGATTAGGATAACCCTTTATATATCTCAAAATTCTTTTTACTAAAATAAGGTGAGATTTTTTAGGGTTAACTTAAAACCTAGCACAAATGCAGGTTGTAAACATAATATCTAGTCTACTTGATGTTAAATATAATAGAGACCCAATGATTGCTCTATATGTTTTCTGATCAACAGGTTTGCCCTATTCATCATTATCAACTACAACATTAGTGGGCATGGTTGTTTTCATAGAGGAGGCATCTGACATCCCAAATGTTTTAATTAGCTCTTTAGCATATTTAGATTAAGATATGAAGATTCCATCAGATGTTTTCTTTACTTGTAAACCAAGAAAATATGATAATTCACCCATGCTACTCATTTCAAACTTTGAATGCATTAGGTCAGAGAACCTTTTGCAAAGTTTAAAATCAGTAGAACCAAAAATTATATCATCAACATATATTTTAAACTAGTATAATTTTGGTTTTATGATATCTAATAAATAAAGTATTGTCTATTTTGCCTCTACACAATTTATTTTCTAATAAAAAATTAGCAAGGGTCTCATATAAAGCACTTGGAGCTTGTTTAAGATCATAAAGAGCTTTATTAAGATTAAATACATAAGATGAGTGAGTTGAAGAGATAAAACCTTGAGGTTTCTCTACATAGACTTCCTCTTTGATATCTCCATTCATAAATGCACTCTTTACATCCATCTGATATACTTTTAATTTCTTGAATGCAGAGAAAATAAGAATTATCCTGATAGCTTCTAGTCTTGCAATAGGAGAAAATGTTCTATCATAATCTATTCCTTCATCCTGTGAATATCCTTAAGCTACCAATCTAGCTTTATTTCTAACTATAACTCCTTGAGTATGCAATTTATTCCTGAAGACCCATTTGGTTCTAATTACTGGATAGTCTTTGGGTCTTGGAACTAAGTCCCAAACTCTACTTCTCTCAAATTGCTTGAGTTCCTCATGCATTGCAATGATCTAATGAGGATCTTATTCAACATCTTTTATTGTTTGAGGTTCAATCTAAGATAGAAAACATGTGTGCATCTGATTTTGATTAAGTCGATTCCTTGCACAAATTGATATGTATCCAATCACTTGAGATCTAGGATGATCTTTAATAATGACATAATCAACAGGTGGAGTTGGTTCTTCAATGATTTGAGTTGTTAATTCCTCTCGTAGAATTTCATTAGCTACATCTTTTTCAACATAAATTTCAGGACTATCTTCAGCACTGTCTTCAACAAACTGTTGAGAAGGATGCAATGTTTCCTCTTTCTTTAGGTTTAAGTCATCTAGTTTCTCACACAGAATTGGTACCTAAAAGGAATCTATGGTAGAGGTATTCCTCTCCTTGTAAAACATATTAGATTCATAAAATATTACATTTACAGATTCTTCTATTTTAAACATAGATTTATTATAAATTCTAATAAGCCTTTCTTATAAGAGAATATCCAAGAAATATTCTATCAGCAGCTTTTGCTTCAAATTTTCCTAAATGTTTCTTATCATTATTATGAATATAACATTTATACCCAAAATTTTTAAAATAATTTACTTTAGGTTTCTTATTTTTAATAATTTCATAGGGAGTCTTACCCTTGAGTTTATGAATAAGACTTCTGTTAAGAACATATTTTGCTGTGCTTACTGCCTCTGCCAAAAAAGATATGGGTAAGTGAGCATTTGCAAGTAATGTTCTAGCAGATTTAATTAGGGTTCTATTTTTCCTTTTTGCCACCCCATTTTGTTGAGGAGTTTTAGGAGCAGAGAAACACTGCCTGATTCCTTCTTTCTCACAGAATTCTTTCATTAGAAGAGATTCAAACTCAGTGCCATGATCACTTCTAATCAATACAATATGAGTAAAATACTCGATCTTGATGTTCCTAAGAAAGTTTGTAAGAATTTTGAATTTATCATACTTGTTCCTAAGAAAAAACACTTAAGTGAATCTTGAGAAATCTTCATCAATTACTAAAGTGTATGACTTTCCTCCTAAACTTTATATTGCAATAGGTCCAAAAAGTTCCATATGTAGTAAATACAAAATTCTGTGTGAATCACTTTTAGATATGGATTTTAAACTATTTTTAGTTTGCTTACCTAATTGACAAGCCCTGCAAAGTCCTTCCTTCTGTAAGAACCAGAAGGTAGTCCTATGACAAGGTTGTTCTTAGACAATTTAGCAATAGTTCTAAGGTTTATATGCCCTAATTTTTTTTGCCAAAGTTCATTTATTTAACTAAATTTATTAAACAAACATATTTCATTTTTAGCAGAATTAAAATTATCTAAATATTTATTACCTTATCTAACCCCAGATAAAACAATTTTGTTTTCATTAGATATAATAGAGCATAAAGAATTATTAAATGATACATGATAACCTTCATCACATAGTTGACTGATTTTGATTAGGTTATGCTTAAGACCTCTCACATAAGCTACATTTCTGAAGGTAAGTACTCTAATTTTTTACATTGCCATTGCCATCTGTCTTGCCATAGTTGGAGTCTCTAAATATGACTTTTGGTCCAAGCTTTGCTTTGAAGTCTTTTAGATTAGCTTTTCTTCCTATCATCTATTTAGAACACCCACTATCCAAATACTATTATTCCTCTGTGGTAGGATAATTCTTTTCCTGTATTAAAAACAAGTTAGGTGTTCTTGACCCAGATTACCTTGGGTCCTAATTTTTTATCATAATAAGTAGAAATATAAGAATATTCAGATTGATTTTTATATCTAAGTGGATGATATCTCCTAGGAGGAATGATCCACTCAGTACAAGGGTTTAACAACTATTGAGTTTGATAATTCTTTTGAAAAGAAGTAAATTTTTTTTTGAAAAATTTAAGTTCGATGAATTATTCTGATTTCATCGTGCTCCGTTCGACGAGTAATAGTGATTTAATCAAGCACTATTTACTGAATAGTTATACTCATTTTCTTCTATCTCTGTTTGACGAATAATAGTGATTTCGTCAAGCTCGGTTTGATGAATTCTGTTGAACATGGTTTTTCAGGAAATTTCTATTCTATTTTAGTATAGATTTTGATTTAAAGACTTCAGTGTCTTTATATGTAATTTCTAATACTTCTTTTCCTTTAGCAGATATAAATTTTATAGGGGTAGTTAAAATATTTTTCATAAGATTTGAGGTTTGCTGGATGATGCTCCCAAGCCTAGTCTGCCATTTAATCTAGCATTGATTATACTTGTAATATTTATCAGTTTGATAGTTCTCTTATTAAGAGTTTCTTCAAACTTTTAGCCTCAGATAATTGGTTTTCTAGGGAAACTATTTATTGCTTAGAGATTTCCAAATCTTCTTTAAGTTTAATATTTTTTGAAGATAAATTTTTTAATTTAGTTAACTTTTCTCTAAGAACTTTTATTTCCTTCTCAGAATTTATCAAATCTTTACAAAGTAATTTAAAGTCTATTTTGATTTGTTCTAAAGTAAAATCAAAAGTATAAATTACCTAGTCTTCTTTCGATTCAGAATCAGAATTGTTGTTTGATGCATTAATTTCCATCATACAGATTTCTTCAGCATTTGATTCTATTTCATCTTCACTTGAATTGGATGAAGATTCAGTGTCTAACTCACTCCATGTTTCAGCTACAATGCCTCTCTCCTTTTGTCAGTGTTTACTAGAAGAGGGTTTGTTTGACTGCTTCTTAAAGTCTTTCTCCTTCTTCTTATCTTTCTTCTAATTTTCAGGACATTCTGGTAGAATGTGTCCTGGTTTCCTGTAACCATAGCAAACAATTTCCTACTAAGTTTATTGACATACGTTAGTTTTTCCTTATTTTTGGAAAATCATCTCCTGAAGCCTTTCCTGGCCATTTTGTAAAATATTTTAGCAAATAGACTCATTAGTTCTTCAATTTCTGGAAGTTGATCTTCCTCTTCAGTTGCTTGGAAAGAAATACTCTTGTCCTTCTTCACTAAGGATACAGTCATTTGTTCAGCTTCTCTTGATTTGATGAGCTACTGAGATGATTTGAGATTGCCCAACAAAGTTTCTATTTAAATTTCATTCACACTTATGTCTTCTCTAATTATCAAATTCTAGAATCCTATGTGCTAGAAAAACACATGAGAATTTTATCATTTTCTTCTGTCAGTGTAATGTCTTTCTCCAAAGTTTTCAGTTCATTGATTATAAGACTGAGTCTTGTATACATGTCAACAACAGATTCAGTTTCTCCCTTTTTGAAATTTTCATATTGATAAATCAGGTGATAACTTCTTTCTTTTCTTTCATCTGCTGATCTAGCTACCATTGCAATGAGGAAGTCCCAAATATCTTTTGCTGAGGTGCATTCAACAACCTTCTGAAAAATATAATAATACATTGTTTGGGCTAGTATATTCATAGCCTTTGCATCAGCAACTTTTGCTTTTCACTTAGCCTCTGTCCATTCTAGTGGAGGTGTAGTAATGGTTCTTGGTGCTGCCAGTGGTAGAGGTGGACCTGTTAAAATTGAATTATAGAAATCCTCATCAAAAGAATTCATATATAACCTAATCCTTGCTTTCCATAGTGCAAACTAATTAAGATTGCAAACAAGAGGTCTTATGCTTGACTACTCCTTAGTTTGTGCCATGATAAATTTATCAACAATATTCTAGGTATGATGAGATCTATTAGATCTATTAGTTCAGGTGTTAGCCTGTAAAACCAACCCTCCTCTAATACCAATTGAAAGTGGAAGGGATATATCTAACATTACTCTAGAGGGGGGGTGTGAATAGAGAATTTTAAAAACATAAAATAATTTTTACAGTGGTTTTGAAAATTATTGAGGTATTGTGTAAAGGATCTAAAATTTTCCAAGTTAATTTACCCATATTTCCTATCATGACATAAATATGCTCTAAATTTAAAATAAATTAAACTATAGGATTTTTTATTCCAAAAATCCTAACTTCACCATGGATGATAAATTTCATCTCCATTGACTTCTAGCGAGAGTTTTATTGACATGCAATGAGTCAAATGGACTTAATTTCTCATTTTTACCCTTTTTGCTAAAGGAACACCAAATACACATATAACTTCACTTGCAAGTTGGATCTTCCAACATACAGAGGTACAAATTACTCTAAATTTTTACCAGCATCCTAAAATGACATCAGAGTCATGCAACCCAAATTTGGGGTTGTTTTTAGTAGTTAAACTCCCTAAATAACATTAATTTTATAAATCAAATAATGGAATAAATATAGAGAAATGTTCTCCCAAAATTATGACTTTTGGGCAAAGTCTAGTTCTAGTACATATACATGCATGGTCTAAATTTCTTCATATGTGGAGTAATCACCAATCAAATATACTCATTGAAAGTTATTGTTAGATCTGATATACTCTAGAGGGGGGGGGGTTAGTGTGTTATTAAAATTTTCTTTGTTCTAACCGTATACTATCTTTACCTTTAACAACTATATCTAACGAACTTTGATTAAAGTAAATCAAAGATCACAGAATATCTAACTAATACAGCCACATCAAGAACAGAAAAGAAATAGCAACCAGATAACACACGGAATTTATAGTGGTTCCCTAAACTGGGTACATCCACTTTTCTACCACCCTTGGTAGGAATCGACTATAGGTTTTGATCAGGTGACGACCACCAATGAGCTTTTGATCAGGTGCTCAAAAACCAAACCTCAAGTATTTTTGAAGGAGACTTACAACCAGAATAATTTTGAAGGGAATTAAAACCATGTACAGAGGTGGGAATGAGAGAATGATGTAAGTCTTCTTTTCTCAAATCAAAATGAGAAGACTGTGTAGATTCATAGTTGTTTACAAAGCTCCCCCTGAGATCTTGTATGGTTCAGGAGTGGAAGCTTTGTTCAAGGGTGTAGGCCTTAAGCTTTGATGATTTCTCTATAATAGACTTCTAGAATGATAAGTGTGTTTTTTTGAAGCCTTAGAGCAGATTGAGGACAGATGAAGAAGATGAAGATTTTTCTCTCTATCTCTGTTTTCTGTTGATGTCGTGTATATTGTCTATCGTGCAGAATCACCACCTCTATTGTTTATTTCTTTTGTCGATTACCATTTGAAAATTTTGAATTACTCCTGTAATTAATGCTGTTCAGGTTGAGAATTATACGACATTGATTACTTTCCCCAACTGTTTTATTGGAAATATGGCAGGCATTAATCCTGATGAAGACTGTAATTAATTCTCTGTCTAACGGTAATATTTATAGGATGTTAGAGCATTAATTACACAAGAATTACTGCACTAAAATCGAAACAGAAGGAAGGAAATAACTTAGTCTGGAATCGTCGACCTGAAGACAAAATTCATCGAGCTGAGTTCATAGTTCGTCGAACTAAGTATCATTGATTGTCGAGCTGAGTTACAAGATCGTCGAAATCTGAATAGCTGACTGCTGCTAGACGAAATCTTCTTGATCTGTGCTTTATGTTCGTCAAGCTGAGAACAGCTTTCGTCGACCTGAAGATCTGCTTTAGCTTTGAATGAAGTATATCGCTGAGTCCAACTTTGCGCTGAGTGATCTTTGGCGTTGAGAGATGACATATTAGTCGACCTGTGAATAGAGATCATCGAACTCTGTTCAGAGAAATTTATCTCTGAGATAGTCGAGCTGAGTACGACTATCGTCGACCTGAGATCGACGAACGTAGATCTCTTTCTCTAAATCTTGATTTCTCTAAGTCTTGAGTCCCTGGCAGTGATGGAGGCTGATCCTTTGTACTGTTGACTCTAAGGACTTTCCCTAGACTCTAAGACACACCTATGACCCTGATCAATTCATATTGTGTCATATCCTAACTCAGTGAACCTAGCCAAAATTCAACTAGAGGTTCCAACAATCTCCCCCTATTTGGGTGAGGTCACTGATTACAGACTCAATAATAAAAAAATACACAAAGCAGGAACATAACATATATCTGGCAGATAATTTACTAATAAGTGCACCAGATATAAGTACATAGCTTTGTAACAGATAATAAAAACATGAATTTAACAAAATATACCACAAGTAGAAATTTTTCTTATGGATTCTCTGCTACTACTTCTTGGATTTTTCTTCCTTCTTCTTTTCTCCTGGCTTTGTAAATATTATTTCCCTGTTAGGACTTTCAGCTTCTCTTTTTGACATATATAAATCAGCTACTCCAATCACTATCTGAGTTGATGTTCTGGGAATAATTGCTTCTGGATGTTTAGCCATATATTCATTAGGATCAAAGAGCTTCTTGCTTATTTGAAGCCTTTCAAGTTCTTTTTCTCTATATATGGACATTGGAGAGAATTTTGTTGGACCCTGTCCTTCTTCTCTTGCCTTTTAAATTTGTGACAAAGCAATTAATTCTTGAAGTCTGGCCATCCTGATGTTTGAATCATCATCCTGACTGGCTGAAGATTGATTTTCCTGTGAAGATAGTAGTGCAACAGGTTTGAAATGTGTAGACTGTGCTTAAATGTTTATCTCAGCTTGGCTTTCAGTACTCAGAGTGTATAAGGATTTGGGAGGTGCAGCTTCACTATATTTTCCTTTAGGCTTGAATGATTCAGAATGCCTTCTTTGTTCAGTTTGAGGTTGAGGAGGAGAGAATTTTGGTTTTTGATAAACAATTTCCTTTATTTATTCTGAACCACTAACACTTCTCTGGTGACTGCTTCTATGAGAATGCTGACTGGATGACCTTTCCTGTCTTTGATAATTTCTTGTGTAGAAGGGCTTGGAAGGTGCATCTGACTTTTGAGAACTCATTCCAGAAGTACCAGCAGCTGGCGGAGGAGGAGGAGGAGGATCCTTCCTATATTTGTGAGTTGGAGGTGGAGAATACCTTCTGCTTTTCGTCTTGGCCTTTTGTTCATTCTTTGAGAGCCACATCCAGGCTGGCATTCCCTTATATGGGGTTATTTTTTGAAGGATATAGTAGGGAGTATCATTGGTATTTCCAGGTTTAGGAGTAGGAGGAGGTGAAGCCTTCCTTTTCTTGGAGATTTTTTTCTTCTTTGGAGCATCATCAGAATCATCACCATCATCATTATCATTAGACAAAGGATTGTCATGCATTTCATCAATTTGACTGTTCAAATCCTTGGAAATTTCTTTGTTAGCTTGGGTGGGAACACCTTCAGCTTAAGCTTCTTCAGCTTCCATAGTAATGTCCTGAATTATTAGATCATCTAAACTGGGAATAGTGCTATTATCCATGATATAAGTTGGACCAGAAGGGCTAGATCTTTGTTCATATAGTACTACTGAAGGAGCTATAAGACTTTTCTTTATAATGTCTTATACTTCCTAACTTGTAGGGGAGGTGTAGCTTACTATTGCTCTGGATGATTGAGTGGGAGAGGAGAGGCAGAACTAAATATAGGATCAAAAAATTTTTAGCAGATTATGTAGATTTACTTTAGATTTAATGAAGTAGACCCTTCTAGGAAGAACTTCAAGCAAGCTGGTCTCTTGAGCATTAGAAATTATAATATCTATACACTAATTATCTACATCTGCTCCTGAATCAGTTATCTCTATATCAGCTGATTCCATATCAGTATCAAGAAACTGTAGAAAATTTGTTTCTATGTCAACATTAATTCCTCCTGCTACTGCTGGTTCTGCTACTGCTACTGGTGCTGCTGTTGGTATTGCTGTTGCTACTACATCACTAATTATAGTATCACCATTTGTTCCTGCTGCTGTTGTTGCTACTTCATCATTAAGTATCTCCCCCTGTCTGGTTTCAGTATGTACTGAAGCCAGGCCCCCAGATGAAGAGAGGGTAGAGGTGAGGTTAGATATTTGAGAGGAGAGAGTTAAGATGGAGATGGACAGAGGGGAAATAGCCTCTGCAATGATGGTTTGTAGGATCGGCTTGAGGAGCTCAAGAAGTGGTTTGATGATATAGGAATTTAAAGATGTGAAGTCTGATGTTTGGGCAGGAGGTGGTTGAGAAGGTATAGAGGTAGCGATGATAGTTGCTGGAGGAGATGGTTGATTGGAGGTTTCTAGAAGGGGGTCCTGTTGAAGTGATTGTTAAGGAGAAGGAGTGTTCAGAGGAGATGACAGTAAATTGAAGGATGGGATTGAAGAGAGAGTGGAAAGGGGGATATCAGCAAGATGAGATGGAAAAAGAGATTGGGGAGGAGTAGGGATTGGTGTATCAGCCCTAGGAGAGGGAGAATTAGATCGAATATGTGTAGGGGAAGAAGTAATTGGAGATGCTGGTGGTGTAGGGGTATGCATTAGAATGGAAGTGGAGGCTGGGGTTTGTTGAACTTGAGGCTGAGCTAGAGCTTGAGAATTAGGAGGAGGTGGAGTGGTGGATGGAATCTTTGCAGAGGGGTGGGGGGTGGCTGTAGTAGCCCTTGTACTTCTTGAAGCTTGTGTGGCAGAGGATGAAGCCTTAGAGGGCTTTGTGATTGTCCTCTCCCACCTGCCAAACAAGGTACATGTGAGCCTCTTGCTGGCATTGATGAATGTGGTCAGGGAGACCAGTGATTCAACAGCCTTTGCTGTCAAGAAGATCCCTAGGATCCAACCAAAGTTCACTTCCTTCTTACAATTTCTTTTCCTGATAAGATCAAAAATGATCTGAGCCCAGTCCACCTGCGTTTTGTTTACCACTGCACACATAACTAGAAATTGATGCCTGGTTATATAATCATGTGCAGTGTACTTGCCCAGCAAGATTTTCCCAACTATATCTGCGAGAAATTTGAACTCGGCAGATAGGTGTTTCTTCAGTAGTTTATTAGGGTTGTCCCCAGAGTACCCTATTGTGTTCAGCATTATATCAGATTCTTCCGAATCAATTTCTAACTCTTCCTCACCATATTTCAATCCAAATAATTCATTAAGAATATCGGGGGTAAGAGAGATTTCATTACCCGTGATGCTGTCGGTCATCTTGTTCTCATTTACGGTAGCCATGTACACCAATTCTCTGATTGCTTTGCTGGGTAGTTTGATTCTTATGGTCAGTAGTTGTTTCAGTTGTTGCTCTTCCAGTAGTTGCCGGATGGGAAGAAATATCGGATCTGAATGCTAGAATGAGTCAAAATCCATGTCTAATCCTGTGTCAAATTTCATTGCCGCAAGAGAGCCTGCTGGAATCGCCATGAATGCACCTACAAGAGAGAAAACGAAAATCAAGTGCAAGAGAACTTAAAGCGCAGGACGGAGGTCGAAGAAAACCTAAATATAGTGTTTTCCTGAATATGAACCGACAGACTCCGTTCCACGAGAATAAATAGATCTTTGATCTAAGGTTGACGAAATAATTTGGACTTAAATGATTCGTCGATCTCAGTCTGAAGGGTTGAAGACAGTTTGTCAATCTTCGTTCGATGAATGTTTTCTGAAGTAGGTTTGTCGATCTCAGTTCAACAAAACTAACTTCACACACAGAGAGTTTGTAGATCTCCGTTCGACGAATATCTCACAAACTTCCCTCAGTTCGTCGATCTCCGTTCGACGAACTTTGAAAAATTTGTCGGGTGCAAATAGAAATTAAACTAATTCTTCTCTATTTATCATTCCAAGCTTATTTATGAAGAACACATGATTTCTTTCATCCAGAGGTTTTGTGAAGATATCATCTCTTTGTAAATAAGTGTAGATATAGACAAGGTTAATTTTATTATTGTCTACACACTCTCTAATGAAATGATGCCTAATGTCTATATGCTTTGTTCTGCTGTGATGAACTGGATTTTGTGCTATGGATATAGCACTTGTGTTATCACATAGTAATGTTTAATTATTAAAGTTGAGACCATAGTCCAGTAGTTGGTTTTGAATCCACAGCATTTGGGAATAGCAACTTCCTGCTGCAATATATTCTGCTTCAGCAGTTGATGTAGACACAGATGACTGCTTCTTGCAAAACCAAGACACTAATCTCATACCAAGGAACAGATAAGTTCCTGAAGTACTTTTCTATCCACTCTGTATCTAGCAAAGTCAGCATCTGTGAATCCATTCAACTCAAACTCTGACTCAGTAGGATACCAGAGACCTAGACTAGGACAACCCTTTATATATCTCAAAATTCATTTTAGAAAAACTAGATGAGATTATTTATGGTTCACTTGGAACCTAGCACAAAGGCATATAGCAAACATAATATCAGGTCTGCTTGCTGTAAGGTATAGTAGGGATCCAACAATGCACCTATATAGTTTCTGATTCATAGGTTTCCCATGTGGATCAGAGTCTATTACAGCATTTGTAGGCAAGGGTGTTTTCTTTGCTGAGGCATCAGCCATCCCAAACATCTTTATAATCTCTTTGGCATATTTAGCCTGGGAAATGAAGATTCCATCAGGGATCTGCTTCACTTGGAGACCAAGAAAGTAGGAAAGCTCACCCATGCTACTCATCTCAAATCTTGAATGCATTAGATCAGAAAATATCTTGCATAATTTGGGATCAGTAGAGCCAAATATTATATCATCTACATATATTTGTACTGACAGTATTTTATCATGATGCAATTTGGTAAACAAAGTCCTATCAACCATGCCTCTTGAAAAACCATGCTCTAATAGAAAGCTGGCAAGGGTCTCATACCAAGCTCTTGGAGCTTTCATTAAGCCATAGAGAGCCTTGTGCAATATAAACACAAAAGAGGGATGAGTTGAAGCAATAAAACCTAGAGGCTATTCAACATAAACCTCTTCTTTAAGTTCCCCTTTCAAGAAGGCACTCTTCATATCCATTTGATAGACTTTGAACTTTTGAATGAAGCATAGGCTAGAAATATCCTTATTGCTTCTAGCCTAGCAACTGGAGCAAAGGTTTGATCATAGTCAATCCCTTCCTCTTATCTATATCCTTGAGCAACAAGCCTAGCCTTGTTCCTCACAATCACACCTTGGGCATCAAGCTTATTTCTGAACACCCATTTGGTTCCAATGACTTGGTAGTCTCTTGGTCTTCGAACCAAATCCCAAACCCTACATCTCTCAAACTGATTGAGCTATTCTTGCATTGCAATAATCAAGTGGGGATCTTGCTTTGCATCAGATATGGATTGGGGCTCAATTTGAGAGAGGAAACAGACATGTATCAAGTCCTGGTTAAGTTGATGCCTTGTCTGTACACATACTATTATGTCTCTAATCACTTGGGATCTGGGATGATCCCTTAGTGTGACAAGACCAGTGGGTGGAGTTGGTTCAGCAACAACATTTGGGAAGGATTCCTCTTGTGGAATTACTTCTGCTGTTGTTGAGGGTTCAACTGCATCCAGATTTTCTTCATCACTTTCTTCATTGGCTTGTTGAGGAGACTCGGATGTAAATTTCAATTCATCCAATTTCTCACACAAGTTGTTTACCTGCAGGAGGTTTCTGGTAGAAATTTCTTTCTCCTTGTAAAACATGTTAGTCTCATCAAATATAACATGCATGGATTCTTCTATTTTCAATGTGGATTTATTAAAAACCCTATAAGCTTTACTGACTTAGGAATATCCTAGAAAAATTCCCACTACAACCTTTTCTTCAAACTTTCTAATGTGCTTTTTGTCATTATTATGAATATAGCATACACAACAGAAAACTTTAAAATAATTTATTATTAGTTTCTTCCCTTTGAGCAATTCATAGGGGGTCTTATGTTTTAGTTTTTGTATCAAGCTTCTGTTCAGGACATAGTTTGCTGTGCTCACTGCCTCTGCCCAGTAGGATAGGGGCATGTAAGCATCTGCAAGTAATGTGCCTGCAGCTTCAATGAGTGTTCTATTTTTCCTTTCAACTACCCCATTTTGTTGAGGAGTTCAAGGAGCTGAGAAGCAGTGTCTTATACCTTCTTTCCTACAGAACTTTAACATAAGAAGAGACTCAAACTCAGTGCCATGATCACTTCTAATCAATGCTACTTGAGTAGAATACTCAATCGGTATGTTCTTGAGAAAATCTGTAAGAACTTGAAAAGTATCTGACTTTGCTCTCAAAAAGAAAACCCAAGTGAATCTGGAGAAGTCATCTACAACCACTAAGGTATAAGACTTCCCTCCTAGGCTTTGTACAACAATAGTTCCAAAAAGGTCCATATGTAGTAAGTATAAAATCCTAGGTGAATCACTCTTATTAATGGATTTAAAACTAGATTTAGTTTGCTTGCCTAGTTGACAAGCCCTACAGAGACCTTCCTTCTTGTAGGGGCTAGAAGGTAAGCCTCTCACAAGATTATCCTTAGATAACCTATCAATGTTTTTCAAATTTACATGTCCTAATCTCTTATTCCATAAGTCATTCTGACTACTAACTAAGTTAAGCAGACATATATCTGAAGTAATGGACTGGAAATTAACTAAATATATGTTTCCTTCTCTACTGCCAATTAAGACTGGTTTGTTTTCTCTTGAGGTAACAGTACAGGATTTAGAGTTGAATGATACCTGATAGCTTTCATCATAGAGTTGGCTTATGGAGATGAGATTGTGCTTCAGTCCACTCACATATGCAACTTTCTTAAAAGTTACAGCTCCAATCATGATTTTGTCATAGCCCTCTGTTTGGCAACATTTTGAATGACCAAAGATAACCTTTTGTCCCAGCTTGGACTTATAGTCAATTAAGTTGTCCTTGTTGCCTCTAATGTGCTTGGATCAGCAACTATCCAGATACCAGTGTTGATTATATGCTGGATAGGTCTTCATCTGCAAGTATAACACTTAGTTGTTCTTGACCCAGGTGACCTTGGGTCCTTGTTGATTTACATAGGAATAACTGGAACTATATGAGCATTTAGGTTGATCTTTATAGCCTAAAGGATGATACCTTCTAAGAGGTATGATCCACTGACAAAAGGGATTAAAGGATTTATTAGTTTTTAGATTACTCTTGTTATGAACTAGATCTGACAAATTTGGGTATGTTCATCGACCTGAGATCGACGATCGGGATTGAGTTCTTTGATCTCTGCTCGAAGAATGGAAGTATCCATTCTTAGATCCCCCAAAACATCGATCTCTGGTCGACGAACCATACTGGTTTCGTCGATCCCAGTTCGACGAGTAGATTACATTATTATTTGCGTTCAGAGTTTGTTGTTCTAAGTTCGACGAACTATACCCATTTCGTCGTTCTGAGTTCAACGAAATTTGCTGAACATAGTTATGTTGTTTATTTTTCCTTTTCTGATTGGTTTTCTTAAGTTCTAACTATTTAAGAACTTCATTAACCTTCTCTACCTGTTAAGTATTTTTCTTACCATTTTCAGAAATAAAACTTATAGGTTTTGATAGTTGATTTTTCCGAATAAGGATTGGTTCACTAGATGAGGCTCCTAGTCATAGTTTGTTATTACTGGATCTTGTATTAACTGTGCTAGTTATGTCTATCAGTTGTAAACTTCTACCATTTAAGGTTTCTTCTAGTTCCTTAGCCTTACTTAATTCAGATTTTAGGAACATTATTTGTTGATTAGCTAGGTCTAATTCTTCAGTTAATTTTTCATTATCAGCAATGACTCTTTCTTATTCTAATAGTTTTTCCCTGAGAAGTTTGATTTCCTTCTCAGATCCTATTAGGTCTAAACATAATAATTTAAATTCAGATTTGAATTCCTATAATTCAAAATCATTAGAGGCTAATACCTGATCCTCAGTTGATAAGAGCTCTTCATCTTAAGACTCATCAGCATCTGATCTGCTACTGCCTACCTCAATAGCCATGAGGCAAACTTCTTTGTCCTTCTGCTCTTCTTCATCCTCACTGGAGCTATAGGAGGTTGACACTTCTTCAGTGTCACTCCATTACTCAGCAACAAAGCCCTTGTCCTTCCTCTTGTGCTTGCTTGAGGAAGGCTTGTTGTAGTGACCCTTCCTTGAGTCACCCTCCTTTCTTCTATCCTTCTTCTGAGCTTCTGGGCACTCAGAGATGAAATGCCCAGGTTTCCTGCAGCCAAAGCACACTACTTCTTTAGATGGTGTTTTGTCATACCTTGGCTTGTCTTCATACTTGGATGGTTTCCTTCTGAAATCTTTTCAGCCATCTAAAAGAATCTCTTGGCAAAGAGACTCATCAATTCTTCATTCACAGGAATTACTTCAGAGTCTCCTGCAGCTTTGAAAGCTATGTTGTGCTCTTTCCTAGTTGGTGTAGGAGTCTTGACTTCAGCTATTGCTTCACTTGATTTTATCAACTGCTCATAGGACTTTAGCTTTCCTAGTAGAGCTTCAGTTGAGATCTCAGTTGTGCTTCTGGCTTCTCTGATGGGCAATATTCTTGAGTCCCATGTGCTGGGGAAGCACATGAGGATCTTGTCATTCACTTCAGTCAAAGTGATTTCTTTATCTAGAATCCTTAGCTCACTGATAATGGAGCTAAATTTGTTATACATCACTTCCACTGTTTTAGCTTCATCCTTTTTGAAGTTTTCATATTGAGTGATGAGGTTGAATCTTCTATCCTTCCTCTCATCTGATGATCCAGCCACCATCTAGTTCAGGGAGTCCCAAATGGCCTTGGCTGATGGGCACTAAACAAACTTTTGAAATATCTCATCTGACATTGTTTGAGCCAATATGTTCATGGCCTTGGCATCAGGTATCTTTGCCTTTCTCTATGCATCTGTCCATCCAGGGGGTGGGACTGCACTCATTCCTGTTGAAGTTGATGGGGTTGAAGCCACTGGGGCTGGTGGTCCTGTTAAGATGGAATTAAATATATCCTCATCAATAGAATTCATGTAGAGTCTGATTCTTGCCTTCCAGAGTGTGAACTTGGACAAGTTACACACTAGAGGTCTGGTGCTTGAATACTCTTTATTCTGTGCCATGCCTTATATATCTAGAAGATGTATAAGAAACAGATCTAACTTAGGATCTTTGGTTCAAGGGTTAGCTTGTATAACCAAAAGAATTTCCTTTGATACCAAATTGAAAGTTTGGGTTAGATCTGATATACTCTACAGGGGGGGGGGGTTTAATAGAGTATGTCTATGTGTTATTAAAATTTTCTTTGTTCTAATAGTGTACTATCTTTACCTTTAACAACTATATCTAACAAACACAGATTAAAGTAAATCAAAGATCACCGAATATCTAACTAACACAGCCACATCAAGAACATAAAAGAAAGAGCAACCAGACAACACAAGAAATTTATAGTGGTTCCCCAAACTGGGTACATCCAGTCTTCTACACCCCTTGGTAGAAATCCACTGCAGGTTTTTATCAGGTGACTGTCACCAATGAGCTTTTGATCTGGTGCTCAAAAACCAAACCTCAAGTCTTTTGGAAGGAGACTTGCAACCAGAATAATTTTGAAGGGAATTAAAACCCTGTACAGAGGTGGGAATGAGAGAATGATGTAAGTCTTCTTTTCTTAAATAAAAATGAGAAGACTGTGTGGATTCTTAGTTGTTGTCAAAGCTCTCCCTGAGATCTTGTATGGTTCAGGAGTGGAAGCTTTGTTCAAGGGTGTAGGCCTTTAGATTTGATGATTTCTCTACTAGAGACTAAAAGTGAGTGTAAGATTTACCTTTACTCTAGAGGGGGGTGAATAGAGTATTTTAAAATAATTTACAATTTTAAAACTGTAAAGCAGTGGAAGTCTTGATTTATGTATATGTGTAAGGTGCTTGCAAAAAGAAAAACTAAGAAGCAAGAAATAAAATCACAGTACACAGCAAAGCAAAAGCACAATAAACCAGATGACACAAGGAGCTATAGTGGTTCCCAAACAACCTGGGTACATGCACTCTTCTACCACCCTAGGTAGGAATCTACAGCAGGAATAGTTGATCAGGTGTCCTGGGCACCAATGAGCTTTTGATAAGGTGCTCAAAAACCAAACCTAGATTTTTTGATAAGGTGTCTTGCCACCACTGAGTTTTGACAAGGTCTCAGAAACCAGCCACAAAACATTTGAAGAGAGTTTTGAGAAACCCTTTTACAGAAGGAATAAGGAAAAACAAAAAGGTTGAGTTGTTCTTCTCTATCAATAATCTGAGAGAAGACAAGTGGAAGATGTTGTCAAAGCTCCCCCTGAGATCTGTAAGGGTTCAGGAAGATGAGCTTTGCTTACGGTGATATGCCTTCAGTTGCTTCAGATCTCCAGCAATAGATGATTTCAGCAGATGCTGAAATGTGTGATGTCTGGAGTCCTTGATGAAGAAGCTTTTGAACACTTAATGCTTGAAGGAGTAGAATAGAAGATGATCTCCTTCACAGTAATGATCCCTGTGTTCTTGAAGAATTCTGACTTAGTAATTCTGTAAACTTTTGTCTACTGAGTCTATTCCCAGAAGATGAATTCTTGATGAATAATTTTTGTGTTCTCTCTTCTGTATTCTTTTTCAAATCTTGTCTATTCTATTTTTAGAAAGATTCTATAGGGAGTATATCAGATTCTGACTTCTTGATAGCCATTAATAAGTCATAAATTACTACCTTAACTGATATCTGCCTCTGGAGGAAAGTCCTTAAGAAACATTCCAATTAGTCTTCCTTGACACTTGCTCCAGATTGATTTAAATGGCTACAAAATCCTTTGCCATAAATGCTGAAAATAAGTCTGAATGAATTCCATAACTGCCCTGAATTTAAATCCTAAAGTCGTCGACCTCTCAGAAAAGCGTTGATCTGAGCTCAACTATCGTCGACCTGAGCTCAGAGATTTGATTTAAACTAGAAACAGAAATCGTCGAACTAAGCTCTACGATCGTCGACCTGAGCTCAGAGACTTGGAAAATAGCTAGAGACAGAGAGTCGATCTGAGCTTGAAGATCGTCGAACGGAGTTCGACGCCTCCTTGAACTTAGCTCAGAGATAGTCGAACTGAGTTCGACGTTACGTCGACCTGAGCTCGACGAGAATTGTCCTAATCTTTAGCTCTTGAATCCTGATCTTTAGAGGGTCTTGAGGGCAGCTTTCAAACCTAAGTCCTAACCCTAAGACTCATTCTAATTGACCTATCAGACTATACAGCAAGGTCAAAACAAATTCCTAAGCACATAGTGATCCTTACAAAAATTAGTAATAGGGTGTTCCAACACAGACTTCTAGAATGATAAGTGTGTTTTTCTTTTTGAAACCTTGGAGCAGATTGAGGACAGATGAAGAAGATGAAGATTTTTCTCTCTATCTCTGTATTCTGTTGATGTCGTGTATATTGTCTATCTGGCAGAATCATCACCTCTATTTTTTATTTCTTTTGTCGACGACAATTTGAAAATTTTGAATTACTCCTGTAATCAATGCTGTTGACGTTGAGAATTATACGACATTGATTACTTTCCCCAACTATTTCATTGGAAATATGGTAGGCAATAATATTGATAAAGACCGTAATTAATGCTCTGTCTAACGGTAATATTCAGAGGATGTTAGAGCATTAATTACACAGAAATTACTGCACTAAAATCGAAACAGAAGGAAGGAAATAACTTAGTCTGGAATCGTCGACCTGAAGACAGAATTCGTCGAGCTTAGTTCATCGTTCGTCGAGCTAAGTATAGCTGTTTGTCGAGCTGAGTTACAAGATCGTCGAACTCTGAATAGCTAACTGCTGCTAGACGAAATCTTCTTGATCCGTGCTCTGTGTTCGTCGAGCTGATAACAGCTTTCGTCGACCTGAGGATTTGCTTTGGCTTTGAGTGAAGTATATCGCTGAGTCCAGTTTGGCACTGAGTGATCTTTTGCGTTGAGAGTTGACATATTATTCGACCTATGAATAGAGATCATCGAACTCTGTTCAAAGAAGTTTATCTCTGAGATAGTCTAGCTGAGTATGACTATCGTCGACCTGAGATCAACGAACGTAGATCTCTTTCTCTAAATCTTGATTTCACTAAGTCTTGAGTCTATGGCAGTGATGGAGGCTGGTCCTTTGTACTGTTGACTCTAAGGACTGGCCCTAGACTCTAAGACACAACTATGACCTTGATCTATACATATTGGGTCATATCCTAACTCAGTGAACCTAGCCCAAATTCAACTAGAGGTTCCAACACTCATTATAACTTCTGACCAAGGCTAGGAGCTGTCCTAGGATAATAGTCCTACAAGGAGCTATAGTGCTCCAAATGACTTGATTAAGGTGCTTAAGTAAAGGTAAGCAAATGGGCTACACCTTTTATGTTGGGGACATTTTCTAAATCTGCATATAAATGGACTAAATTTAATATGCAAGGTACAATCTAAATTTATACAGTAAATTAAATAATACTATAGTTTAATACACATTAACATGGATGACATCCATTCATCTTCCCTAATAGCCAACAGTTATGATTGGCCCAACATGGGCTAACTTGATCTCCCATTTGGCGCTGAGTGATCTTTGGCGGTGTGCTATGGACGATAACTCTTCCGGTGATCAAGCTCCTGATCTTGATTCTCCACAGAAATCTTTGATCAAAAACTCCAATTCAACTCCGCTAGACCTTCTGAAGCTAATGGGAGGGCAATTTGGGATGGATGTTATTGTTTAAGTAGTTGTCATTAAGGGTGGGTTCGACTCAAGCATAAGATGCTCCTACTTGGCTAAAAGTGTCCACCACTGAAAGTCTTTAGTTTTAATGATAGCAAACACCTAGATGTTGGGGGGGGGGGTGAAAAGGTTTTAGACCTTTTTATCTTTTGATTATTTTAGGTGTGTTGAGTTAGCTTAGTTAGCTTGATTTCAAGAACACAAATAACACACATAGGATTTATAGTGGTTCCCCAGATTATGTGTACGTCCAATGTCACTTCCACCTTTCTAATAGCTTGTTAGACAAGGAACTTCTCCAAATCTCGTCTCCAAAGAGCTTACACCACAGATCCTGCAGGATCTCTCAGTCTCCTTCAAGACCTACCTCAGTTACAAAGCCCTACAACTCAGAGCAAGCTTTCTCCTACAACTCAGTGATCCAAAGATCACCAACCTTAGACTTGTGCAAAAGACCTACACTTATGCTAGAAGGATAACCCTATAACTCAGAGAGAATGACTCTCCTAGAGATCAAGCACAAATACCCTACCTCAAATCCACAAAAGGATCTTACCACTCCAGTAGAAAGGCCCTATATCTTAGATAGAATGAGTCTCCAACCTCAGACAGCTTCAGATCCTACCTCAAGCACACAGGCACTACCTCAGATCCACAACTGGATGCCACCTCATGCACACATGCCTTAACTTAGATCCACTACTAGATCCTACCTCAGGCACACAATCCTTACCTCAGATCCACAACTAGATCCTACCTCAGATCTACACAAGATCCTACACTCAGCCTTTATAATTAGGACTACACTCAGATCTAAAGGATCCTATAGGAATTAAAGAGGTTATTGATGATAATTTGACTCCAGAGAAATATTCTTTAAGCCTTCTGCTTCATGAACTGAGAAAAACTCAGCCCGAACTTCTTCTTCACAGCTTCTATAAAATGTTCTTCACAATGACCAGAAAAAACGGTGAAGTAACGGCAGCTAGGGTTTTGTCCTTGCTTTTCTTTCTCAAAGATTTCTTTGAACTTACTGTTGGAGGTATTGATCACAACAGCTATGTTGCTACAACTTGGGTTAGCCTTAGCCGCTTCTTCTTCCTCAGACATTTCTATGAACTTGTTGTTGCAGGTGAAAATTGCAATAGCTATCTTATAGCAGCTAGGGTTAGCCTTGGCCGCTTCTTCTTCCTCAGAGATTTCTCTAAACTTGCTATTGCAGGTGAAAATCGCAACAGCTATCTACTTTAAATTTTAGATCAACGGTTTGAACTTCTGCTTCATGCTCTACAATAATGGCGAGAGGATGAAGATGAATTTTTGCCTCTTTACAAAATGTTATCCAATAGTTGACTTCTTCTGCTGATCAGATTTCTTTTTATTTTCATATGTTGTCCAATAGCTCTTTGATCGGTGGGACCAGCTATAGTTGTTGCTCCAACTTTGCTTTTACAAAATATGTCGTATAGTAGGCTTGCGATGCCATTTTTCATTTACTGTAGACTTCATGCTACAATTTGATAATCTACTGACTTTTGCATACATCGGCAATTGTGGACTTAGCCAAATTTAGATAGTTAATTACAGGCGTTGAGTGTATTTAGTGAATAGCCTTCACTAAGTATAAAAACACTTAACCAAATAATCTGCACTATCAGGCATTGAGTGAACCTTCATCACTCAACGAATTTGGACTTTGCCAATATCTCTGTACTGCTAGTCGTTTAGTGTGTTGAGTGAATGACCATCACTAAATGCGGAAAAACTCTCTGCTGATAGGCTTTGAGTGCATTGAGAGAGCCTTCATCACTCAATGCATCTGGACTTAGCAGCTTCTCTGAAGCTTGAAATCTTACAGAGGCATTGAGTGAATTGCCTTCACACAATGCTTCTGTACATAGCTGATTTCCATCTTTATGAATGCGTTGAGTGAGCCTTCATCACTCAACTCTTCCGCCATTATCTGTATTCTTGATGAGGCGTTGAGTGAACTGCCTTCACTCAACACTTTTATACTTAGTATAATTTTTTAACGAGCTAGCATTGAGTGAGCTGTCCATACTCAACGCATCTGGACTTAGATAGATTTTCTTGTCAACATCTTCTTAAGCTTTGCATCACACCAATTTGTCAACGCTTTCTTCTTTGGGTGAAAGTCTTTAATTTCAATGATAGCTAAATAACCTAGAGGGGGGATGGTGAATATGTTTATTAGTCACTAGTGACTTTCTTTTATTTTCCATCTTAATTTCTTTGTGAGTTAGTAGTCTTCTCCTTTCATGAAACACACAACTTGCAACAATGAAACAGCACATAACGTACACAGAATTTATTGTGCTTCCCTAGATTATGGGTACGCCCACTTTTCCTCCCACCTTTATAACTTCTAGTGAGATAAGGCTCTTCTCCAAAACTCAGCTCCAAGAGCTTATACCACAGACCCCTTAGGATCTCTCAGTCTCCTCCAAGACTTACAACTCAGGAATTAAGCCCAACAACTCAGTGATCAACTGATCATCTACCTTAGGCCAAAGGCCCTACCACTCAGGCTGGGAGTACAACCCTACCTCAGATTCACATAGGATCCTACCTCAGAGATAATGACTCTCATATCGCTCAGGAAAAAAGGCCTCGCCTTAGATCACAAGGATCCTATAGCTCAAGAACAAGTGCTCTACAACTCAGAGAAAATGACTCTCCTACCTCAGGCTCAAAACACCTACAACTCAGTGATCAAATGTTCACCTACCTCAGATTCAAGCAGGATCTTACACTCAGAGAGTATAACTCTCCAACAACTCAAGCAAATTTTCCCTACCTCAAGTTTAAGAGCCTTACAGCTCAGATCCAAAAGGATCATATAGATATATAGTAGTTTTAATTAATTTGACACAGAGAAATTTCTGTGTCGGCTACTAGAGCTTAGTTATCTCAGCTCTAACTATCTTCATAGCAGTAGAAAAAAAGTTCTTCAATAAATGGTTGCCTCTGCTTGAAGTATCTCAAAAAACTATTTCTGAACTTGATTTAGAAGACTGAAGATTTGCTATGTCTTGAGTTCTTCAAACAACTACTGAACCTATAGAATACTGAAAGCGCTCCTTTATTTCTTTATCAGAAGTGTTTCTGAACATGCTGTAAAAGAAGAAAAAGCTACAGCTAACTGGTCTTTTAGTCTTGCTGGACAACTTCAAGCTTTTTCCTGGCAGTAATAGTGATGAAGATGAAGTCCAGCTGCTCTTTTTGTTTTTGCATAAAACCCTAAAAGTTGAGTTCAACATCCAGTATCTGCCCCTTTATATCTTCCATTGATTAATGGCTCCAAGAAGTAGTGGGGACCACCTGCAGTAGACAACTACAGCTTGCTTTAATGGAAGAAGACATATAGTAGACCTCCGATAGTATTTGTCGTGTTCTGTAGCTTTCCCGCACTTGATTTGAACCCTGTTGACTTTTTCAACTTTGGCCGATGTCATCAGATTATGTACTTAGCCAATTTCTCAAATTTACTCCAGGCATTGAGTGTGTTGAGTTAACAAGCTTCACTCAATGCCAAAACCCTTAGTCATCTCGCTGAATCATTCTACAACATATACGTTGATAGCATTGAGTGAAATGACTTCACTCAATGCTTTTATACTTAGCCATTTCTTCACCTAACATAAGGCATTGAGTTAGCTAGCCTCAATCAATGCTTTTTTGCTTTAGCATGTCTTCTTTATTGGGCGTTGAGTTAACCGGCTTCACTCAATGCTTATGGACTCAATCGATTTCTATCTTCTTCTTAGGCTTTCACTGCAGTAGCAAGACTCAACACTTTTGCTATGTTATTGAGTGCTCGATGCTTCTGGAATTTGTCGATTAATCAGGCTCCCAATACTTTGGCGTTGAAAAATTTAGCTATACTTGATGATTCTTGATATAAGGCATTGAGTGAGCTGTAATCACTCAACGTCTATAGACTTAGCCGTAGAATAGCTTTGAAGACTGCATGGCTTTGACTTTACACAACTCAATTCAATGCGTTTTCATCTGGCATTGAGTGAACTGGCTTTACTCAATGCCTGTGGACTTTTTTGATTTCTAGCCTATCCAGCATCTTCCTTTGCCTTTGGAGTTGAGTGAATTTTCTTCACTCAATGCCTATGGACATAGATAGATTACTATCTTTCCACATCTTTACTTTATGACCACCTGTCACATCACTTGGAATATATGTCCTATTAATGTTATAAGTACTAACCTACTTTAATGATCTTAAGCATAGATCAAATACAACTTTGTGTATGTCACTGATATGATTGACTTCTTCAAATCTAGGAAATTGTGGGCAATGGACCCAACAATATCCCCATATTTTAGGAATTATAAACCCTCAATCAAATGATTAAATGACATACACTAATATATGAAGTAATAATTTATTAACCTGGAAAATATATAACAATAAAACAAGTTATAATGACCACACTTCCTTGCCTATAGGGCACACCTACTCCTGCTCACCCTTAATTGCTACTACCACTTGCATCTTTCTCCTCCCCCTTTTTGACTTCTGTAAATAATTAGGGAGGTTCAGATTATCTGCTCACCCTTTTAGAGTACAGATAAGCCACTCTAGTAGTAGTTGAACCACTTTAATCTGCCTTTACAAGTGCTGGACTTACTCCACCTTAACTTAAGCATCCTATTTCATACTTCCTAGTTGACATTCTAGTTTAAACCAGTCTAGATAGCTCTTGATCATTATACCACTTAAGGTATACCTCTTGAAAAGTCTTTATTCTACTGAAGAACAATTCCACCTGCAAGAAATATTATAACCTGCAACAACATGTGGAGCAACTGAAGCTATATTAGGTTCAACATACCCAATTCAAACTTAAAGGTGTTGAACTTTGCTTCATATATTGGCTTAGTGAAGATGTCATCCACCTGCTTGTCTGTTGGGACAAACTCAAGGTTGATATCTTTATATTCCACATGCTCTCTAATTTAACATGATATCTTGTCTCAATATGCAGAGTCCTATTGTGAGAGACAGGATACCTAGCAATTGAGATTGTACTTAGTAGAAACACAATATGAGCGAGTTCTACTTATTTTAATAAAGTAGACTTGGAATAGATATTGGATTCTCAACAACTATGCACAACATTTTTCATGCATAGTGCCAATTCTCTTCTTGCTGAGCCAAATATTCTCCTTTTCTCTTAGCCTCAGTTGTGCATCTGCTCGATCTGACTAGCCCCCCCTCAATAGGAGCATCTATCTTGGTGGTCTCCCCCTGAATGTTTGCACATCTCTTAAACATTCTTTGTAGATAGTCAGTCTGTCCACTTCCTGTAACGACCCCATCCGTTAAATGACGTATAGTAGAAGGTCCGGCCGGGGCCCCACACTATATGCCACAAACAGACGGTGAGGTCACAGGATAATACCAAACCATACACGAATCCTAACTCAGAGCATTCTAGCGGAAGCTTTAAGTTGTAATTTGAACTCTAACCAGGAATGTCCAATATATAAACCACCTTTATATATATATCGCCACGGAATGTACAACAAATACATAGAGTTTGGCCTTAAGGCCTTACAGTTCCTCTTTCCACACCGTATGGTTTACAAACCTCGGCGCGTAGGCCGGCCATACATGAGTAAAAGAAAACAAGCAAAAACATTCGCTTAGCCTTCAAGGGCTAGCCGCAGCAGCAGCAATAGCAGTAGGGCTTCAGCCCTTCATTTACCACTTGGCTCTCCAGCACCTGCATAGGGACAATCCACCCAACTGGTGGCAAACAATGCAACGGTCAACATTCAGCTGACCCAATTATAACAATCCTACCCCTTTCTCGGGGCATTAGCATTCTTTCCCTGCATAGCATGGTATCATCATTTAGCAACTATGTGCGCGCAGGCACATTCAAGCCATCACAACTATCGGCCACACGGCCTGACAGTCCGTGCACTCAGGGCACATTCTTGGTGTACCGGAATACCAGGGTCAACACCACCGTCTACACAGTATTTGAGCATTCTAGTCTTTCCGGCGCGCGGGCCTAAGACTCTCATTAGGCGCTCCAACAAAACCCATAACCAGGCTTCCAAGTCGGACGGACCTAACGCAGGTACGGATCAGCCACCCCCCGTTGCTCAAGTCACCGTGCCACCTCGAATACGGAAGTATCCATGGCAATTTATAGGCGCGGGTCAGTTTCAACTTTCCTTTTCGACAATCTGCCTTTTCATCGAGTTGCAGCCCAACGGCTCAACCGCACATAAGTGGCAACGCACGGCCACAAGAGTTGCATCCAACCCTCTTCATTTCCTGGACTTCATCCAGTACATCCTGCTGCACCAAGCAACAGGTAGGCACAAGGCAACACAAGCCATAATCACGGAGCCTTCTCCGATATGCAAACAAGCATCACCAATCCAGACTAGCATGTACAGATGGGCTTCACACAGCATGCCTAGATCCGTACTCCAATTCCGGACTCTAACAAGGGGTACTTCACATATCTACCCCAAGGGACACCATAACCCACCGCACACTCGCGGGGAAGGGTTTTCCCTATGCAATGCAGAAAAGAAGGACTTCACATGTCCAAGAAGGGAGATCGTTACCCTTGTCGATCTCTTGGGAGCCATCAAAAACTAGCCGGTGAGAAAGAACCGCAGCAGCTTTCCTTCACAACGCTGGCCTCGGATCACGAATCGGACCACGGGAGCTCCGCCGGTGGCTTGATCTCCTCCTCCTTCTTCCTCCTCTCTCTTTCTCTCTTCACTTTACCAAGTGAAGAATGACTCAAGCTTCTGCTGATTTAAACCAGCCAGGAATCACCTGAGCCCTTGGATCCAAAGAGAGAAAAATGAACGGCCACGATTTCCCAAAATCACACTTTTTTTGCTGACGGCCTGTGACACGCCCGTGTCACAGGCCGTGTACCCTTAAGCGGCACACGCGGTATTCGTACCGACTGATCTTTACCAGAACACGGGCATCGACACGCCCGTATCGAACCTGACACGCCCGTGTCCAAGGCTTGGTTCTAGGCCGTGTAATCTTCTGACTCAGAACGCATTTTATTTGAGTAACACACCCTGGGACACGCCCGTGTCCCAGGCCGTGTACATCCGACACGCCCTGGGACACGCCCGTGTCCCAGGCCGTGTAAAATGACCTGCACCTCAAAACCATTTTTGAGTCTTTTTGGGGTGTTACAATCCTCCCCCCCCCCTTAACAAAATTTCGTCCCGAAATTTGCACGGTAAGGAAACAAGGAAAAACAAGGCTATAACTTGATAACTCTGTTATAACAAAAGGTACACGGTCTACAGTTAATACAAACAGCTCGGGAAATTCAGCTCGCATGGTCTGCTCTCGCTCCCATGTTAGCTCTTCACGGCCACAATTGTCCCATCGGACCTTGACCATCCCGATCACTTTGTTCCGCAACTATTTCTCGGCTCGATCCTCGATCCGAATGGGTCGAACCCTCGTCGTTAGCCCATACTCGACCGGTACCCGATCATTCTCCACTACTTGAGCTTGATCCTTCACAGCCTTACGAAGTACTGAGATGTGAAATACATCATGTAATCCACCCAAGTCTGCTGAAAGAGCTAGTCGATAAGCAGCTTCCCCAACTCGCTCCAACACCTCAAATGGACCAAGATACCTCGGACTTAGCTTTTTCAGACGCCAAATCCTGGACACGCCTTTGAAGGGTTTGATCTTCAAATATACCCAATCACCCACCGCGAACTCCACGTTCCGATGTTTGGCATTGTACTACTTTGCTTGACGATCTTGGGCTATCAATAGCCTCTCCCGAATAGAGCGTATGAGCGAGGTAGCTTCTTCGACTTCCTTTTTCCCACTCAGCTTAGATTCGCCTGCTTCTGCCCAAGCTAACAGTGTCCGGCATTTACGACCATATAAAGCCTCAAATGGTGCCATACCGATACTCGCTTGGTAGCTATTATTATAGGCAAATTCGACAAGAAATATATAATCTTCCCATCTCTTACCAAAGTCTAGGGCGCACATGCGGAGCATGTCCTCCATCGTCCTGTTGGTTCGTTTAGTCTGGCCATCCGTTTGGGGATGAAAGGTCGTACTAAACGCTAACTTTGTACCCAACATTTGATGAACTAGCCGCCAATCATTCGATGTGAACCGCCCATCACGGTCACTAACGATGCTCCGAGGAACACCGTGCAGTCGAACAACCTGCTCCACATAAAGCTTGGCCAAGGTTTCCACTAAATCGTCTCTTCTGTTTGGAAGGAAGTGCGCCACTTTTGTCAACCGGTCCACAATCACCCAGATTGAATCATGACCGCGTTGAGATCTCAGCAACCCGTGCACGAAATCCATCAAAATGTCATCGAACTTCCACTCCAGAATAGGTAACGACTTCAGGAAACCGCCAGGCTTCTGGCATTCTGCTTTCACCAACGCACAGGTATTGCATTCCGCCACTTAACGTGCGACATCTTTCTTTAGTCCGGGCCACCAGAACAGCTTTTTCAGATCTCTGTACATCTTTGTGCTCCCTGGGTGAACTGAGTACTTTGCAAAGTGAGCTTCGTACATCAACTCTTCCCTCAGTTTACCCACACTCGGGACGCACACTCGACCATTTCTTCGTAACAAACCGTTATCCCAAGAGAATTGGTCATCCGGCCCATCTTTTGTATAGCGCTAGAGATTTTCATCAAGCTCCATTGCGCGCCGAACTCGATCCGTAAGGTCATATTGCACCTCCGTCCAGTTCAAGCATGCATCGTTCGACGAACCCTTGTCAACACAAAATATCTCCAAGGCTTCTAATTCCTGGATTAAACGCTGATCATGCCTCTGCAACCAGCTTGCCCGTACCGGAGTCTTCCGACTCAAAGCATCAGCGACCACATTTCCCTTCCCGGGAGTATAGTGAATCTCGAAGGTGTAGTCCCCAAGGAACTCCATCCATCTTCGTTGTCGCATATTCAGATCTTTCTGATCCAATAAGTACTTTAGGCTTTTGTGATCTGTATAGATATCCACTTTAACGCCATAAAGGTAGTGCCGCCACAACTTGAGCGCAAAGATTACCGCCGCCAACTCCAAATCATGGACGAGGTAATTCCGCTCATGCACTTTCAACTGGCGCGAGCCATAAGCAATCACATTACCAAACAGCAGAAGAACGCAGCCTAAGCCGCTCCCGGAAGCATCACTATAGATCTCATACCCATCTGTACCACATGGCGATGTCAACACAGGCACCATGGTCAAACGACTCTTCAAGTCTTCAAAAGCTCGCGTGCACTCCGGCGTCCAAATGAACTTTTGATCTTTTCTCGTCAGCGTGGTCAGAGGTAAAGCAATCCGTGAGAAGTTTTCCACAAACCGTCTATAGTAGCCCGCAAGTCCAAGGTAGCTCCTGACCTCGGCCTCTGAAGACATCATTGGCCAATCTCGAATGGAACTTATCTTCAACGGATCCACCGCGATACCTTCTCCACTTACCACATGGCCTAAAAAGGCGACTGAAGAGAGCCAGAACTCACACTTTGAGAACTTGGCATAAAGCTTATTCCTCTGCAAGGTATGCAAGACCAACCGCAAATGATTTGCATGATCCTCTTCCGACTGAGAGTATACTAAGATGTCATCGATAAACACAATCACGAACAAATCCAAGTACTCTCGAAACGTTCGATGCATTAGGTCCATAAATACCGAAGGCGCATTACATAGGCCAAACGGCATTACCGTGAACTCATAATGACCGTAGCGTGTTCCAAACGTCGTCTTGGGAATGTCACCTTCCCAAATTCTCAGCTGATAATATCCCGATTTCAAATCCAACTTGGAATAGAACGTTGATCCGGCCAGCTGATCGAATAGGTCATCAATTCGCGGAATCGGATATTTATTTTTCTCCGTCAGCTTATTCAATTCGCGGTAGTCAATACATAACCGTAAACTACCGTCTTTCTTTTTCACAAATAGAACAGGCGCGCTCCAAGGTGACATACTTGGGCGTATGTATCCCTGATCCAACAACTCTTGCAATTGGACTTTCAACTCAGCCATCTCTTTTGGCGCGACGCGATATGGTGAGCGGGCCACAGGTTTCGCACCTGGCACCAACTCAATAGAGAAGTCAATCTCCCGCTGGGGTGGTAACCCAGGAAGATCTTTAGGAAACACATCGGCAAACTCTGACACAACCAGTACTTCACCGACACTGGCCTTTGGCTCAATAGCCTGAATTAGCGTGAAGAATAACTCCGCGCCCTTCCGAACAGCATTGATGACTTGGAGCGCAGACAACAGAGTCCCGCCAACTCCTCGCATACCAGCGAACTTCGTCACAAGACCGGTATTCTGGCCCAGTGTAATCTCCTTGGAGTTGCAATCAATAAAGGCACGCTGCTCCGAGAGCCAGTCCATGCCAAAGATCACATCAAACTCCGATAACGGTAGCACAGCTGCACTCAGACCGAAATCCCGACTTCCTATTTGAACATCCACATCGCAAGCCCTATCCGCAAGCATCACACTGCCATTCGGCAATAGCACCCTTGTACTATCCACCGTCACATGACTCGGTAACCTAATGCGAGATACGAAATCCTCAGACAGAAAAGAATGCGAAGCACCCGTATCAAACAGGGCTCTCGCCAAATTATTCCGAATCAGGACAAAGCCTGCAGTACACACATCATGCACAAGCTATACATAACCACAAACAATAGCACGTAAGCAAGTAAGCTAAATCAACTCGTACCTGTGACGACGTCACTTTGCTTAATCGCTTCCTGTTGGCCAAGCTGATAGATTCGGGGCTGTGCCTGGGACGCAGAGGAATCAACCACCGCTTTGCCCTTCTCAGCATAAGACACACCCGTCTTCTTTTCCCCTTTGGGCTGAACAACCCGACAGACACGGGCTATATGCCCCACCCGGCCACAGTTATAACATGTACGAGAATCCGGCCTTGATGTCGCCCCCGACACAATGGTCGTAGTCACTTTCCCAGACGGCTTGGACCTCTTACCCCCTTTCTTCTGGTAGAACGATTTGCTAGGGCGAGGTGCTTGAACCTCTGGCTTTGACACCACCAAGCCCTTGCTCCCTTGCACCCGCCACATGTCCTTCTCCAATGCACATGCAGTATCAACCAATGCCTGAAACCCTTGGTTCACTGAACTCGAAAGCAGGAATCTCAACTCATCCCGCAATCCTTCATAGAACCTATTCGTTTTCCTTTGGTCATCCGCGAAGATTGTTCCCGCATACCATCCCAACCTGGTAAACTCATGCAAGTAGATATCCACGCTATCTTCTCCTTGCTTTAACCGTTGGAACTCATTTTCCATAGCAATACGTTGCGCCGTTGGGACATGCTTTGCCAGAAATATCCGAGAGAACTCCTCAATTGATACTTGCGTTAATTGCCTGCCCGCCAAATGGTGTACCTCAACCTCGTCCCACCACAACTGCGCCTCTCCTTCAAGCATGAAGGTGGCCAAGGTGACCTTTAGAGTTTCCTCCGCCCTGATCACTGTCATTATCCGCTTGACACGCGATAACCAATCCTCTGCCTGCGTTGGGGATCCCATTCCCGTAAATGTAGGCGGACTGAAGCTCATGAATTGCTTCAACTGTCGGTCAGCTGCTCGTGGATCTACTGCCTCAACCGGCTCGGCTCGTACAACAACACGAACTGGTTCTACTGCCGGCTGCGCTTGCCCGGTCGGCTGAATCATGGCAAATAGAGCCTCAGCAACTAAATGAACAGTTTCCGCAGATGGAGGAGGTGTTGGCACCTCAGCTGGTGCCGCACTCTCATCAGAGCACTGGGGCTCAGACTGCCCAGCACCACTACGCTTCACCTATAGGTGGACAAGACACACATTAGCGAACGTATGCAAGCAAAACAACACAAAAAGGAACGTACAGATTCCTCAAACAAGATTTTGTACATTCCTTAGTGGACATTCCAGAGTTCATTAGCGTTACAGCAGGGCGCATAAACACACGCTCGCCACCCCATAAAAGAATTCATCCACGAATTCGATAGAGGAAGACCGAACGAAGCTGATACCAAAATATAACGACCCCATCTGTTAAATGACGTATAGTAGAAGGTCCGGCCGGGGCCCCACACTATATGCCACAAACAGACGGTGAGGTCACAGGATAATACCAAACCATAAACGAATCCTAACTCAGAGCATTCTAGCGGAAGCTTTAAGTTGTAATTTGAACTCTAACCAGGAATGTCCAATATATAAACCACCTTTATATATATATCGCCACGGAATGTACAACAAAAACATAGAGTTTGGCATTAAGGCCTTACAGTTCCTCTTTCCACACCGTATGGTTTACAAACCTCGGCGCGCAGGCCGGCCATATATGAGTAAAAGAAAACAAGCAAAAACATTCGCTTAGCCTTCAAGGGCTAGCCGCAGCAACAGCAGTAGGGATTCAGCCCTTCATTTACCACTTGGCTCTCCAGCACCTGCATAGGGACAATCCACCCAACCGGTGGCAAACAATGCAACGGTTAGCATTCAGCTGACCCAATTATAACAATCCTACCGCTTTCTCGGGGCATTAGCATTCTTTCCCTGCATAGCATGGCATCATCATATAGCAACTATGTGCGCGCAGGCACATTCAAGCCATTACAACTATCGGCCACACGGCCCGACAGTCCGTACACTCAGGGCACATTCTTGGTGTACCGGAATACCAGGGTCAACACCACCGTCTACACGGTATTTGAGCATTCTAGTCTTTCCGGCGCGCGAGCCTAAGACTCTCATTAGGCGCTCCAACAAAACCCATAACCAGGCTTCCAAGTCGGACGGACCTAACGCAGGTACGGATCAGCCACCCCCCGTTGCTCAAGTCGCAGTGCCACCTCGAATACGGAAGTATCCATGGCAATTTATAGGCGCGGGTCGGTTTCACCTTTCTTGTTCGGCAATCTGCTTTTCATCGAGTTGCAGCCCAACGGCTCAACTGCACATAAGTGGCAACGCACGACCACAAGAGTTGCATCCAACCCTCTTCATTTCCTGGACTTCATCCAGTACTTCCTGCTGCACCAAGCAACAGGTAGGCACAAGGCAACACAAGCCATAATCACGGAGCCTTCTCCGATATGCAAACAAGCATCACCAATCCAGACTAGCATGTCCAGATGGGCTTCACACAGCATGCCTAGATCCGTACTCCAATTCCGGACTCTAACAAGGGGGACTTCACATATCTACCCCAAGGGACACCACAACCCACCGCACACTCGCGGGGAAGGGTTTTCCCTATGCAATGCAGAAAAGATGGACTTCACATGTCCAAGAAGGGAGATCGTTACACTAGTCGATCTCTTGGGAGCCATCGAAAACTACCCAGTGAGAAAGAACCGCAGCAGCTTTGCCATCACAACGCTGGCCTCAGATCACGAATCGGACCACGGGAGCTCCGTCGGTGGCTTGATCTCCTCCTCCTTCTTCCTCCTCTCTCTTTCTCTCTTCACTTTACCAAGTGAAGAATGACTCAAGCTTCTGCTGATTTAAACCAGCCAAGAATCACCTGAGCCCTTGGATCCAAAGAGAGAAAAATGAACGGCCACAATTTCCCAAAATCACACTTTTTTGGCTGACACGGCCTGTGACACGCCCGTGACACAGGCCGTGTACCCTTAAGCGGCACACGCGGTATTCGTACCGACTGATCTTTACCAGAATACGGGCATCGACACGCCCGTGTCGAACCTGACATGCCCGTGTCCAAGGCTTGCTTCTAGGCCGTGTATTCTTCTGACTCAGAACGCATTTTATTTGAGTAACATGCCCTGGGACACGCCCGTGTCCCAGGCCGTGTACACCCGACACGCCCTGGGACACGCCCGTGTCCCAGGCCGTGTAAAATGACCTGCACCTCAAAACCATTTTTGAGTCTTTTGGGGTGTTACACTTCCATCTATAGGTGTATGACCCTAAAGATAGCTTCCTTTTTCCAGTCCTAAGTCTGGAGCATCCTCTGTCCAAGTACCAAATAGGGGATGAGCACATGGACTATCCTGCAAAATAGAATTATCTTACATTAGGTCCCTAATTTTTTTTGGGTCCTAGGTTCTCGTTAGTCTGAAACAAAACCTGTATTCTTGCCGATTTTCTGACAAGAATACTAACATTATCTCTGGGCACTCTTGGATTGTGCCAGCAATATAGGGAAAAATGGCCCACTTTGCCACAACATAAGCACTCATGGATATTATACCTTCTCTTCTGAGCAGGTCTGGAAGTTGGGTTAACTGCAGACAGAACAGAAGGAAGTGCAACTTCCATGTTCTTATTTCTCTCAACCACAATCTGACTGAAGATAGGTCTGGTAGTAGAAGAGCTTGGTTTTTCTTGAAGTCTACCAATAGTTGTCTTCTTTGTGGAAGACATACTATTGATGGCTCCAGAAATGCCCAAGTCTTGTTTACTGACAGACTTGCTCTTGTTCTGAGTATGCTGGGAGATCTTGAGAAAAGGCCACTACCTTACTCATAAGTGTGGGGGTTGGTGCACTAAATACAAATGGTCCAAGATTGGCTATCTTAATTTCTTCATTGGGAAACTTATAGGCACTCATTATACTACCCTTCCTTCTTTCCATGTAAGATACACTTGTACCCTTACAAGAAGAATTCTCATTCTTCTAGTGACCATGTATAAAACTTTGTCATACATGTTAGAAGCGAGGATTACCTTGTGAAAGGTTGCCTGAGGCTCAAGAGGAGCTTTGCCTTTCCCTTTGGAAAGGCCAACTCTGGATTTCAACTTAGACCCTAAACATCTCTCATCTTTTTGAGAGGTAAAGGAGTCAATAAGTGGCAACACAACTTTGAGCTTATTGAAATCATCCAAAACCTTTTTATCCTTTAGAAGTTTCTCTTCAAGATCCCAGATGATCTTGTCCTTCTGGCTTAAAGTCTCAATTTGGAGATTTGAGATAGCCTTTAGTTGGCTAACTTCCCTTTCCTTATGTTCCAACAGAGTTGTTGTCTCATCTTGCTGGGAAGCAGAAAGCTGAAGAGAAGCAATCTCCTCATCCAACATTTTAACCAACTTCTTGCATCTTTTGAAAGCCTTCGGAAGTGCACCATACATGAAAATCAATTGATTGACATCTTCCTCTGATACAAGACACATTTGTTTCCAATGACTGGATAGTCTTTGGGTCTTGGAACAAAGTCCCAAAGTCTACATCTCTCAACTTGATTGAGCTCCTCTTACATTGCAATAATCCAGTGTGGATCTTGCTCAGCATCTTTAATGGATTGAGCTCAATTTGAGATAAGAAACAGGCATGCATCAAGTCTTGTTTGAGTTGATGCCTTGTCTGCACACCAGCTGATATGTCTCCAATCATTTGAGATGTAGGGTTATCTCTAAGTATGACAAGTTCAGTTGGTGGAGTTGGTTCAGCAATAACATGGGGAAATAATGCCTCTTATGGAATTGTATTAGCTGTTAGAGGAAGTTCAGCCACTTCCAAATTTTCTTCTTCACTATCTTCATCAACTTGTGAGGAAGAGTGAGATGTAACATTTTGAGTAAGGTTGAGATCATCCAATTTTTCACAAAGTTGGGGTACCTGCAAAGAGTTACTGGTAGAAGCTTCATTCTCCTTATAAAACATATTAGCTATATCAAAAGAAATATGAACTGTCTCTTCCATTTTAAAGGTTTATTTATTAAATACCCAATATGCCTTGCTGACTTGGGAATATCCTAGAAAAATTACCATTGCAGCTTTGGCTTCAAACTTTCTAAGATATTTCTTGTTATTATTGTGAATATAACAAATGCAACCGAATATTATAAAGTAATTTATTTTAGGTTTCTTCCCTTTGAGCAATTCATACGAAGTCTTGCCCTTAAGTTTGTGTATCAAACTTCCGTTCAGGACAAAATTTGTTGTACTCACAGTCTCTGCCCAATAGGATAGTGGCATGAAAGCATCAGTAAGTAATGTACCTGCAGCTTCATTGAGTGTTCTATTCTTCCATTCAACTACCCCATTTTGTTGAGGTGTTTTAGGAGCAGAGAAACAATGCTTTATACCTTCCATCTCACGGAATCTTTACATGGGAAGAGATTCAAACTCAGTACAATGATCACTTTGGATCAAAATAACTGGAGTAGAATACTCAATCCTTATGCCTTTAAGAAAGTCTATAAGAACCTTGAAGTTATCAGACTTGTGTCTCAAGAAGAAAACCCAAGTGAACCTTGAGAAGTCATCTACAATAACTAAAGTATAGAAATTCCCTCCTAAGCTCTGTACCATAATGGGTACAAAAAGATCCATATGAAGCAAATACAGAATCCTAGGTGAATCACTCTTATTAACAGATTTAAAACTATTTTTTATTTGCTTGCCTACTTGACAAGTCCTGCAAAGGCTTTCCTTCTTGTAGGGGCAAGATGGAAATTCTCTTACAAGGTTGTCCCTAGATAATTTAGAAATATTTTTAAGATTTACATGACCTAGCCTTTTATGCTAAAGCGTATTATTATTACTGATTTGATTGAATAAACAAATTTTTGAGCTAGCATAATTAAAATTTACTAAATAAATGTTACCTTATATTAATCCTATTTGAACAGTTTGGCTGTTTAAAGAAATGATACATTGGGATTTAGAAAAGCTAACCTCATAGCCTGCATCACATAGCTGGCTTATTGATATGAGGTTATGTCTCAAACCACTCAGATAAGCTACCTTGCTGAATGTAACTGCTCCAATGCAGAAATCGCAATATCCTTCATTTTGACCAAAGCTGGAATCACCAAAGATTACCTTTGGACCTAGCTTGGACTTATAATTGATTAGCTTGTCCTTGCTTCCTGTCATGTGCTTTGAGCACCCACTATCCAGATACCGCTTATCCTGTTTGGCAAGATAGTTCTTCACCTGTAAGGTAACCGATTATATGTTTTGGACCCAGGTAACCTTGGGTTCTTGTTTCTTTTCATAAATGAAACTAAAAAAAGAGTATTTAGGTTGGCATTTATAACCTAAGGGGTGAAATTTTCTAGGTGGGATTACCCAATGTGAAACAGAATTAACTCTTTTTGGTTTCTGGTTATTATTATTAAGATTTTTGTTGCAAATATGGTTTTGGTAAAATTGATCTTGGTTCGACGATTTATATTGAGATCGTCGATCTGCGTTCGATGACAAGTATAGATCTCGTCGATCTTAGTTCACAGAATAATAATGGCTATTATATGTGTTCCACGATCGTCGATCTCTGCTCGACGATGTTTGATGATATCGTCGATCTCCCATTGCTGAGTAATTAAATTTAAACTCTGGGTTCAGAGATCGTCGATCAGCATTCGACAAATAGTACTGCGATCGTCGATCTTGGTTCGACGATTTATTATTAGACTTATTTTTCTGAGCTTGTTTCTTTTTATTTTCTTGTTTAATTTATTCAAATACCTTATTAACTTTCTCTACCTGCTCTGTATTCTTTTTACCTTTATCTGAAATAAAATTTACATGTTGAGATAATATATTTTTGTTGATTATTGGTGGTTCACTAGATGATGCACCTAAACCTAGTTTACTCTTGTTTAACCTAGCATTTAGGGTACTAGTGATTTCAACCATTTGTAGGCTTCTTCCATTTAGGGTTTCTTCAAATTGTTTAGCTTTTCTTAGTTCAGTTTTTAGAAAAATGATTTGATTGCTATACTTAATTAATTCATCATTCTTTTTTAAGTTTTCAATGATTAAGTTTTCATATTCAGGTTGTCTATCTCTGTGAAGTTTGATTTTCTTCACAGAATTTATAAGTTCATTACACCGTAATTTGAATTCTATTTTAAAATCTTCAGAATTAAAATCAAAGGATGATATTACATGATCACAGTGTGAGTCTTCTATTGAATCTTTTGTTTCTGATCTAGGGCTTGAAGCATTGATGGACATTAGACATAATTCTCTGGCCTTAGTTTCTTCTTCATCCTTACTAGAGCTAGAGGAAGAAGATTCTTCTTCTGTCTCACTCCAGGTGTCAGCTACAAAGCCCTTTTCTTTCCTCTTGTGCTTGCTGGAGGATGGCTTGCTGAAGTGTTTCTTTGATTCCTTTTCTTTTCTCCTTTCTTTGTATTGTTTCTCTGGACACTCTTGTAGAATGTGTCCAAGCTTCCTTCAACCAAAGCATATAATTTCTTTAGTTGGAGTTTAATCATACCTTGGCTTGTATTCATTCCTAAATGGCTTCCTCCTGAAGTCTTTTCCGCCCATTTTGAAGAATCTTTTGGCAAATAGATTCATCAGTTCTTCATTTGAGGGTGTTGCTTCTAATTCTTCAGAGGATTTGAAGGCTATATTTTGCTCCTTTCTTGTTGGTTGAGGAGTCCTTTGTTCTACAGCTTCCCTGGATTAGATCAACTGCTCATAGGATTTGAGCATTCCCAGGAGAGATTCTGTGGAAATCTATTTCAAGCTTCTTGCCTCTCTAATTGGCCAGATCCTGGAGTCCCATGAGCTTGGGAAGCACATCAGTATCTTGTCATTCACCTCTATGAGAGAGATGTCTTTATCCAAGGTCTTCAACTCACTGATGATGGAGCTTAATCTGTTATACATATCTCTGACAAATTCAGCTTCATATTTCTTGAAATTCTCATACTGTGAGATGAGATTTGATCTTCTATCCTTTCTCACATCTGTTCATCCAGCAACCATCTGGTTGAGAGAATCCCAGATTGCTTTTGCAGAGGTGCATTAAGCCACCTTTTGGATGATGTCTTCTTAAATGGTTTGGTCCAGAATGTTCATGGCTCTTGCATCAGCAATCTTTGCCTTTTTCAGTGCATCAGTATAATCTGGAGGAGGAACAGCATTCAATCTTGTTGATGTTGTTTAAGTAGTTGACACTAGAGCTGGTGGACCTGTCAAAATAGAGTTGAAAATATCCCCATCAATAGAATTCATATATAGTTTGATTCTTGTCTTCGAGATAGCAAACTTATTCAAGTTGCAGAATGGAGGTCTAATGATTGCATAATCTTTATTCTGTGCCATGGAAAAAGAAAGAGAGAAAGAGATCTATCAAGGATCTTTAGGTTCAGGTGTTAGCCTGTACAATGAAGAGAAACGACCCTCTGATACCAATTGAAAGTGAGGGGATAGATCTGATTTACTCTAGGGGGTGAATAGAGTATTAAAAACTTTTAATAAATTTTTATAGCGGAATTAAGATAAGTGTTACTCATAATTATAAGAGAAGTAAAACACAAGCAATCATAGCACAACAAAAATAAATAAAGATGAGCAACCAGACGACACAAGAAAATTATAGCGTTTCCCCAAATCTGGGTACATCCACTCTTCTCCCTCCCTGGTAGGAATCCACTTAGATTTTTGATCAGGTACCCTATCACCAATCAGGTTTTAGATCAGGTGCCCTATCACTACAAGATCTGCTTCAGGTAGATCTAGAGACCCTTCAGGCTTTTAATCAGGTACTTAAAAACAAATAGGTTTTTGATCAGGTGCCCTATCACCAATGAGTTAACTTTTGAAGGGAGTAATAACCTTGAACAGGAAAGATAAAGAAAAGTTGATGGTAGTCTTCTATTTCTCAAAGCAAATGAGAAGAATAAGTGGATTTTGATTATGTAAAAGCTCCCCCTGAGATGTTGAGTAGGTTCAGGAAGAAGCAAGCTTTGTCCAGGGTGTAGGTCTTCAGAGGACTGATGTTCTTGCTCTTCAGAATCTGTAGATTGATGTTGATTATCTGTCTCTGTAGATTCCTGAAGATGAAAACTGAAGAAGACTCAAGATAGAGGTTTGTTGTTCTTCTTCTGTTTCCTAAGAGCAATGAAAATTCTGAGAGCTAAGAGAAATCTGCAAGAGAGATTTTTGGGTTGTTGTAGGAATGTTCTCTTTGAGTGTATTTCTCTCTGTGTGTTAATCAGTCTGAATGTCGGTTGTCCTTTATTTCCTTGAAGAATAGAATAAAGACTATCACTTTTGAATTTCAAATACAATCCTTAAATTACTGCAGAAATCAAGGAGAGAAACGGCTACAATTTTTGGCATTTAATTGTCTCCCCAACTGTCTTGGCAAATAAGTCAAAATAATAACTCTATAAATACCATAGTTAATGCTGTAGAGAAATGGCTATATGCCTTGAGAATATCAACATTAACTACCAGAGTCTAATTGTCAAAAATAGAATAAAATAAAATAGGAATTAAATCTTCAAGACAGCTGCTGAAAATAAATAGTCGGACACAAAAAAGAATCGTCAATCTGAGCTGGGAGATCGTCGAGCTGAGATCAGCTATCTTCGATCTGAGAATACTGAGAATAGATATGAAATCGTTGACCAGAACTCATAGATCGTCGAGATCAGTTCAGATACTAAACTCTAAGATCATCGATCGGAGATTGGCGATTGTAGAGCTGAGTTTGACGAAAGTCAAACTAATATGTATTTCACAGATGTCTTCTAAGTCTGAGTCCTTGAGTGAAATCCAATGCTAGTCTTGAGAAGTCTGACCTATAGAGACTAACTTAGACCTAGACGTTGGCCCTGGCTATATATGTGGGTCAACAACTTAAGAGTGGATCTAGCCCAAATCCAAACAAGGGTTTTAATAGTGTCATTGGACCTCAAATCATTCCCAAACTCTAGTGGATAACAAGAGGGGATATTATAAGGCACAAAAAAAAATATCAACCCAATTGGAGTTGATTTCGTATGATAACTTGGTAAACATAGTTGGTCATATGTTATATGTCTAGCTTTAAAATTTCACAAGTAATAGGCATCGAGTCGTCGACTAGACTCGACGAAGCGTCAAGTGATGTCGATGCCATTTGACCAGGCATTGAGTGGTTGAATAGACTCGATGAGGCATCGAGTAATATCGATGCCATTCGACCAGGTGTTGAGTGGTCGTCTAGACTCGATGATGCATCGAGTAATCTCGTCACCATTCGACGAGGCGTCAAGTGGTATTCGATGAACACGTCGTTTGACTTAAGAAATTTTGGACTCAACGAGGAATTGAGTGATCTCGACGCCATTCAATGAGGCATTGAGTGATCTCGATGCCATTCAATCAGGCGTTGAGGGGTCTCGACGTCGTCCCTATCAAATACAAAATTACATGTCTAAAGGTATTGGAGGGTGATGAAACTTGGTTAATAGGTTTTTATTGATGTTATCTATCTCTACAAATTTTTTTATAATTTTGGGTTAAAGATTTTTAGTACCTTATTTATAACTAAAATTTATTAATTGGAGAAATATATTTTCATTGAATTAACAGAGTACTGGAAAATTATAAACTTGTCTAGTAAACTTCTTATACTTCTGTAATGCCATGTTAATATTATTACAATTTTTGGAAGAATATATATGGTAGTTCCTTCATAAGTTGCCCTAGAGGTAAATTACTTTTTAAATTCAAATAAATGGTTAAATGGAAGTAGGAAATCTTGAAATTTTGGCAAACATGTTTTCTGATCATTTTAGTCCTCTAGAAATTTTGTTATAATTTTTGGATGATAAAATCTTGTAGCCCCTTGGTTAACTATCATTTTAATCAAAAAGCTTATAATTTGGGTTTATGATAGAAATACTTTCTAGAAGATTATGAAACTCATACCTTGTTGTTAGCAAGTGAATAAGAGGCTGTGAAAATTTTGCTGTAATCATTACATGTCAGAATGTTATACTTCATGTTCAAAATCATACAGACTCATGATTTAGGTAAAATTATTTAAAGGTTGATTTAATTCGGAAAATACCAAGTTCTGATTTGGGCTCAATAAGTAATGGTAGACCCCCAATAATAGTTATAAGACTTTAGGCAAAGTGATCTAGAGTATTTACTTTCATACACTTAGGATTGATCATTTTGTCTGCATATAATGAATTCAAGCATTCAGGGTAGAATAGTAGACCATACATGGGTGGAATTATAGTGGGTACACAAGGTTTAGGTGGAGTCTTAATGAGGTCAGCCATAAAGCTAAATCCTAAGTAGACTGGGTACCATGGAGATGGAGAGTGCTCTGGGTTTACGGAGTATCGTCCTCTCCCGGGGAATATAAATTCACTTAGGTTTAGCTAAAAAGCAATGTGGGGAACAGGTTCGCTGATATATAACCCATCGTAGTTCCTAGTTCCCTCAAGATCCCTTCACCGGGCATGCCCGGGAAGTCAATGGTTAACTTTAAATTGTAAGAATAAGCTGGTTAAAAGAGTAACCTTTAAATAACCACCGACACGAACACTCAGTCTTTTCAGGAGGATAGATGGTATAGATTCACGAGCGCTTGGCTTAGTATTTAATAAAAAAATGGTTTTAAGTTTGGAGAGTCGACGGCTCGGGATCTCTTTTTATCATAAGTGCATGTGCATTAAATTGGTGGGTCCTCGTTATTTAACGGTCATTCACACCGACGTCAATGTGTTGACTCAACAAGTATAAGTGTTCGCTCAGCCATAAAAGTCTGGTTGATTTTCCAGCATTAGTACAAGAGACTCAGTAGCACCTAACTATGGGCATACTGAGTAGTACGCAGGGTCTAGGCTGGGTAGTGTGACGACTGACCTTGGAGTGGTGTGGCCCAACCCACTGCCTCCATTTTCCTCTATGAAAGGTACCTGAGAGTTTAGCTAACTCCAAATGGGGGAACTAAATGTCTGTGCGCATAGAGTTAGGTGGGTTTGTTGCACTTGTATGAAATTAATCATTTCTCATGCATAACTTTCCATGTCATACATAACTTACATAAAACCTCTACCCCTAACGTATAAATTAGTATGGGATCTTTTATACGTTAGGCCTTGCAAAATGACCTCTTAATTTATAAGTCTGTATGGGCATTTTTATAAGCTAAAGTTACTTTCTCTATGATGGTAGTGAACTGCTCTATTTTTTACTTTAATTTATTATTTCTATTATACTGTGGCTTTTACTTACTCTTCATATACCTGAAATTACTTTATTAAATACTTTTAGCATATGATAGTTAGGGCCACTATCACCTTCTCTTGCTTACTCTCCACTTTCAGTTCCTTTCCTTTCAACCTCCATACACTGTGCCTAGGTATCGCTTGGGGGAGGAAGGGGGATCAAGGCTTAGTTAAACTAACAGCCTGATGGGAAAAACACAAGGGACTCCAATTGAGAGACAGGGTACCATACCAGGGGATACTACACACCCAGGAGGTGGAGAACCATCTAGGACTAGATGTGGCTGTAGTATCAGCAGTAGTCATGGGATCAGTGAGTGTCTAGTGGCTTTACTTCTGTGAGAGTTATGTAGTGAGGCTTATTTGTACAGGGCGGGTGCCCTCTTTATTCTTATCCTTTCAAATCTAATTTTTCTTATGAACAGTCATTGTTATATTTTGTGGACATGTTTTTTATAACAATGTGATTGTGGACTTGTTTCTTGTTTATACATGTTTACTTATTTGCTATGATATTCGGTTGAGAAATTGCTGGCAGAATCAGCATTTGTGGTGGTGTACCCCTCAGGATAAGAGAAACCAGAAAGCGGCGGTTCTGGGCATAAGAGCCGATGCAAAAAAAATATGGGGTCTTACACTATGATCTCGACAATCCTTCCACAAAATCTATCAATATGTCGTCAAACTTCAAGTCTGAAATCAAAAAAGAGTTTAGAAAACCTCATAGTTTCTTACTATCGGCCTTCACTAGAACAAAAGTATGACACTTTGACACATAATGAGCTATGTCTTTCTTCATACCTAGCCACCAGAATATTGTCTTCATCTCCTTGTGCATCTTTGTGCTCCCCGGGTGGATTGAGTATTTAGTATTATGAGCCTTATACTACAGCTCCTCTAGTAAATTTCCAGCCTTTAGGATGCACAAGCGACCACCCTTGAATACTATACCATCTTCATACAATAATTCCATATTAGACCCAGCCACGGTCTCTGTCACATAGCATTTCATGCTCTCATCAAGCTCCAACACCTATCGAATTTTTTCTTCAAGGTCACTTTGCACCTCCATCTAGTTCAAGCATGCATTCATTGTTGTGCTTCTCTAAACATAAGAGATTTCCAAGGCTTCCAAATCACTGATCAGACAGTCATCGTGCATCAACATCTAGTTGTCTTGCGCAGAAGCCCGCCGACTCAACGCGTCCGCAGTGAATTTTCCCTTACCAGGAATGTAGTGTATCTTGATGGTGTAGTCCTCAAAGAACTCCATCCAACACCGATGTCGCATCTTTAAGTACTTCAAATCTATCAAATATCTTAGGCTCTTATGGTCTGTAAAGATCTTGATCTTCATTCCATATCAGTAGTGTCGCCAAAGCTTAAGAGTGAATATCACAACTGGTAGTTACATGTTGTGGACCAGATAATTCCTCTCATGCACCTTTAATTGACGAGATCCATAAGCAATCACATTTCCATGATGGCATAAAATGCAGCCTAAGCCTCACCCTAATGCGACACTATAGATTTTATAACCTTATATACCACATGGCGAGCACAAAATAGGCATCGTGGTCAGCAGACATTTCAATTCCTCAAAAACTTGTGTACATGCTAGCGAAAAAACAAACTTCTGATCTTTCCTTGTCAAGGTAGTAAAGGGTAACTCGATCCGCAGGAAGTTCTTTACGAAGCACATGTAGTAGCCGACAAGCCTCGGGAAACTTCAGACTTCCGCCAACATGGACAACACAGGCCACTCCCTATTGCAACAATCTTCGCTGGATCAACCACAATTCCCTTTCCAATAACAACATGATTGGGGATTGCTATAGATGTAAGCCAAAATTCACACTTAGAGAACTTGACATATAATTGACTCCTCCTCAGGGTCTTCAACACATTACGTAAGCGATCCACATGATCTTCCTCTGACTGAGAGTACACGAGGATAACGTCAATGATAACTACCACAAACTATTTAAAATACTCCCTGAACATTCTATTCATCAGGACAATAAATACTGAAGGCGCATTCGTTAGGAAAAATAACATAACCGTGAATTCCTAATGCCCATAACTCGCAATGAATGACATTTTAGGAATGTCACTTTCACTAATTTTTATATATAATAGCCTGATTTCAAATCCAGCTTTTAGTATATAGCTGAACCTACTAGCTGATTAAACAGATCATCGATTCTCGGAATCAGATACTTATTCTTCTTTGTCAGCTTGTTCAACTCTTGGAAATCTATATACAATTGCAAGCTTCCATCCTTTTTAATCATAAAAAGGACCGGCTCACTCCAAGGTGATGAACGTGGATGCACATAACCTTGATCTAGTAGCTCTTGAAGCTGCACCTTCAATTTTGCATCTCCTTTGGACTAATCAGTACGGAGAGCATGAAATAGGCATTGTACTTGGAAACAACTAGATAGTAAAATCAATCTCTCACTGAGGTGGCGCTTTAGGGAGATTTTTCAGGGAATACAGAAAAAAATCCTGATATTATAGGAAGCAAATCAAACCGGGCATAGGCTTTAAAGCCTCTAAAAGTTTGAAGAATAACTCCGCCCCCTTTTTAAACTGCCTTGACAACCTGGAGAGTAGACATCAGTATCTTGCTTGATCCCTTCATACCATAGAAAGTAATTTCATGATCAGTATTTTGCACGAGTTAGACTACCTTAAGATTGCAATCAATGCACGCAAGCTGCTTTGGAAGCCAGTCCATGCTAAAGATCACATCATACTCTGAAATAAGTATTATCAATGCTTCCAAATCGAGCTCTTGATTCCCTATATGCACCTTCACACCGCAACATCTATCTATGTGCATATCACCCATTGGGCAGCAACATGTCTAATCTATCTTTTGACATATAGGAAGGCACTTTGATACGAAGAGTGAAGTCCTCAGACAGAAAGGAGTGAGACGCTCCACCGTCAAATAGCGCTCTCGCTGGATGGTTACGAATTAGGAGAAAGCCTAATACACCACAAAAACATCAAACTAAAGTACACAAGGTATATATATAGTATGTAAAATACACAAGTTGTATAAAGCTCGTAACTTAAAAGTAAGGGATAGATCTACTTTATAGTAGGGGTGGGGTGAATAGTGTATTTTAAAAACTTTAATTTATTTTTATAGCGGATTTAAAGTATGTGATATATATGTATATATAAAGAGAAAATCATAACACAGAAATTAGAAAGAAAAATAATCATAGATGACACAAGGAAATTTATATTGGTTCCCCAATAAACCTGGGTACATCCACTATTCTACCACCGTGGTAGGAATCAACTACAGGTTTTTGATCAGGTGCCCTGCCACCACAGGTTTTTGCTCAGGTGTCCTACCAGTACAAGATCTTTTTTTCTAAGGGAGATCTAGCAACCCTTTGAGCTTTTGATCAGGTACCCAAAACCCAAATTAAGTCTTTTGATCATGAGACTTAGAAACCAAAAGATATCTTTCGAAGGGAGTTAAAAAGCATGTATATAGTTTATGAAAATAAACAAAAGATGATGATGTCTTTTCTATCAATATTCTCTGAGAAGACTAGTGGATGTTGAACGAAAAAGCTCCCCCTGATTTGAGTAGAGTTTATGATCAAGAGAGGGAGTCCTAACTTAAGGGTGTAGGCCTTCTTCTATTTGAGAGATGAAGACTTTGCACAAGCAGAGATTGAAGATCTAATTCTGTAAGAGTATGTGTTGATCTGCAAGTCTCTAAGTCAGTATGTCTAAGTCGGTATATCTGAGTGAGTAACCAACCTTGAAGTAACAATCTTCTGTACATATGTATATATATAATGCTGAGAAGAATTCAAACATTTGAATTAATCGATTCTGAAACGTCTGAGCAATTCCCGAGAATGGTAAATGCCTTGGAAATTAATTAGCCTTAAACTCTCTGATAAATCCATATTTGATGCTGCCTCTTAACGACTATATTGGTTAGAATATTTGGCATTTAATATCAGAGTCATAACTGTCTGTAATTAAGCCTTTAAATTATTCTGCCATCAGAATATAATCAGCCTGAAATAAAGCCTGAAACTGTTATGCCTTCTGTAAATAAAACTACATAAAATAATGCTAAGAATTAGTCAAACTCAGCAAGCATTTCATCGACCTGAGCCTGGAGTTCATCGAGCTTAGCTTGACTTTCATCGAGCTGAGTGTCTAAGTACAGATCGGAGTTCATCGATCGGAGCTCAAAGTTCATCGAGCTAAATTAAGAGTTAAGACTCTAATTCGTCAAAATGAGATCGTCATTCGTCGAACGCAACTCTGCTTTCAGCGAACTTAATTCTGCTATCGTCGAGCTACATTTCTGTATGAATTCTGATGAAGCCTATTTATATTATGATTTTCGGACTCATCTGGGCTTGTTTTCGTATGCTTACACTTCACTTTTAGTTTGTTATCGCTCATATTTCATATTATCCTTATTTCTTTACGAAGTGCACTTTTGGCCCGTGGTTGTGTTTATTTTGTGTTCTTCTATTATTGTACTCCGTTCTGTGCTTGTTTGGAATGTCTGCACATATCAACGCTAGGTTTAGGGGTCGTGTGCGTGTTCCGAGATTATTTGGAAATATGTTTACTGTGTACGATCATCGGCTGTAATGCGCACGACCACTGGTCGTGCGCCGCTGATCGTGCGTACTATTCCCCATTTTCTAAAGTTTTATCGGGGCAATCGCACGACCACTGACTTAAGTGCGCACGACCACTGGTCGTGCGCCACCAATCATGCGCATTGATTCCACTTTTTCCTGGAGTTCTGCCTGGCCTTCGCGCACTATCACTGACCACAGGGCACAAGATCACTGGTCGTGCGCCAGTGATCGTGCGCGCTGTAATTTCTGCAATCTATAAATACGCAGGTTCCGCCCTAATTTCGGGAGATCGCTAAAGTCCGCCGTTTTTCCGCTATTTTCATCTCCAAGCAGGGTTTCCACCGTCCTCCTTCATCTTCCACCATAGGAAGGTGCTCTGCGCAATCTTTCAATGCCAAATCATAGCCGGAGCTTCCTCTCGGCCTCCTCCTTCATCCTCGATCTTCAAGGGAGATTTGACCTAGCTTCCTCCATCAAGCTAGGAGGAGTATGTGATTCCATCTTCCGTAGCTTGATACGAAGAAGACGAGCCATTGGGAGTGAGTGACAGCCTCCTCTACCCCGGACACAGTTGAGGACTGTGTTTGGACTCGGATTGACAACCCGGGATCCCAATCGTGATCCCTCAATAAGGCTTCGGACCCAGTCGATTTCGCACACTCCTCTTAAGTTGTTGTTGTTAGTTTAGTTTCATTTCCATGTATTGATGAAGTATTTTTACATTGATAAACACTTTCACTTATTCATGTCTATGTGAGTTATTGTGACTTTGTTATTTTTGCTTGAGGTGCGCTATATTCCATCCACCGCCATCATCCTTGCCGCACTAGCAATTGCTAGTGGCGTGCGTTGCGAAGAGGTGCTTACGACCCTCATTCCTCCATTCTCTCCACCTCATCCGCTAGCCTACTCGCCCATCCACCTAGCGATTCGGTGCATAGCGGCCCGACTAGTCTTCATCCCGCCAAGCGAAGCTTTGCATAACGACATTGCATAGGAGTAGTTGATAGATTTTTACTTTATTTTCCGCAACCATCAAAACCCCCATTTCATTACCTCCGACCCGAGGACTTCAATCTCAAGTCCTCCTCGAAATTAACTCCACCTTATTGTGTTCCTTGTGAGATCGATACTTGGGAAAACTCGCCCATTTTATATTACTTGTGCGACCGGTTCACTGCCGTGATCTTCTTGCATCAAGTTTTTGGCGCCGTTGCCGGGGAACACAGTCGTGTGAGTTTTTGGAGAGGGAGATTATTAATTGAAGCCCTTTTCCATTTGTTCATTCCATGTTTTATTTTTCTTTGCTTTAGTTTTTATAATTTGTTGCTTATTTTTCTTTATTCCTTTTCTAATTTTAATATTTCAGTAGCAGGTATTCCTTTTTATTTATCTGCTTGTGTGTAGTTAATTTTTGCTTAGAAAATTCTCGTGGTGAATTCTTTCTTGCTACACCATGTATTCTTATGCGAATATCCATTACCGTTGGTCCGGGGATTATAGGCATAGCAGTGATGAGTGCCCTACTGAAGAATGGGAGCATAATTCTCGTGGTTCAGTGTATGGAGCACCGTTGTCTTATTGTACTTCATACACCGTACCCCAGTCTTATGGTCACTACTCTTATCTGCCTTCACCTTTTTCATATTCCTCTCCGGTCCCACCTGGACCAAGGAGTAATGGAAAACGGTGTTTGTGTTGTCGTAGCACTTACCATGTGTTGAAAGATTGCGCAGAATTTCAGCGCCAGTTGGAGGCGGATGATGAACCGGATATCCGGATTGTCTCATCCACCTCTCAAAGGGCTGCTCCTTCTGATTCTGATGATGTATCCGCAGTACCACCTTGTCTATGGGGGACTGCTGTGGATACACCCATCAGACTTTCTACTGATCGATGTGACGATATTGCGGTACCGTCACCATCTATACCTTCTTCCCCTCTTCTTGATTCACCCCCGGAGGAACCTGCACCTACTTTCTCTGATGTTGTTGTTCCTCTGCTTTCTTTGCAAGAATCATCTACTCCTCTTTTTAGTGAGTTGGTTGATGATGTTGTGCCCTTCGGAGATTGGGAATATGAGGATGCGCCATGGTGTGACGAGGACATTATTCTCTTTAATGGAGAGTATTACGTCTTGGAACATAATGCCGCACCGAGGTGTGTTGATGAGGAGATCCTTTCTGATGCGGAAGTTTCCACTTCCTTGTTAGACGAGGTGATCCATACCACCACCGAGGACCTCCTATTCTCGGATCCCCATCGTCATGACTCATATGACGCCGACAGTGATCTATGCTTGGATCCTGCTGGGAGTGAGACCGGGACCACTCCCCCGATTAGTTCCTTATGTTCTTCGTCTCCTTTATTTCTTGATCCCCTTTCTATATCTGAGCCCGTGTGAGTTGAGTCTTCGCAGGTACCTCAGGAGGACTTGGAGCTTTTTGCTTGAGTCATGGATGATAGCATCCTCTTTCACGAGGAGGGTGATTCCTCCTCTGTTGAGGAAGCTCCATTCACTGCTTTCTCCTCCTACCGTCTCCATGTAGTGGATGATACCTTGCAGGGCAAGGATTTTTTGTGTGAGTTGAGTGAGGACCAGGCCTCCTCCTCATCTTATATTTTGTTTCCTCTACTTGCAGTTTGCAAGTATTATTATTCAGGTAGAGGGGTTACTGTTCTATCACCGTATCGGTACCCATTACCGACACGGATATTAGGACAGTTGCATGTTCATTTTTCTATTCATAGGCCCATTAGCTAGAACTGTATAGAATTTAATAAGTCATGCTGGGATGACAGTAACCCCAGTAGTTATCTTATATTTTCTGCATTTTATTTTTTATGTCTCGTTTTAGTGTTAGTATTTCTTTTTGTATATTTTTCCTTTGTTTTTGCGAAGCTCACCCCTGCAGGTATTCATGGGAACTACGCATTGGCGGGGTTGTGATTCTTCGTTTGGCGGGCCTGCTGCTACTTTCCACGCGTCTTCTGGTATGCTCACTAGCTGAGCATTGGGTAACCTCTTCCCTTAGCCCTTTATGATTTTAATATCAATATCTTATGATGTGTTGTTTAGTCTAAGTCTGGGGGCGAGCTATTACTTGTTACCTTTTGCACGTGCACATATCTTGTGCATACTAGAAGCTTTTGTAGTTTTATTTTATTTAGTTCATTACTTTGCACTCCACTACACCCACATGAGCGCGTGCTTAGCTGTTAGTGTGCCGCGAGTTAAACTCATTTCTTTTGTTTGATTTGGAAAAATTATTGTGCTAGTTTAGGATTGCGCGATAGAGTAAAATGTTGACCTTGCTTTGTTCCTAGTCAATTGCTCTCGTTTTGTGTAGAAATTTGTGTAGAATTAATTTTTCTGTATGCTTATAGTTTTATATTTTTCTATTTGCGTAAATATTTCTTATTCTACTCAAAAGTTGGTGAATCCGGTGTGAATCAAACGGTAGCGTAGGAATGTGTGTAGCCGCAACTAGACTTGTTTTGCTCAAGTCGGGGGGGGGGGGGGAAGGATTATCTTTCTCGGTGGCTAAGAACTTACCCCAAGCTACTCTCGAAGCATTGGTACATGGTTTTCCTAGCGTGAGCGTGATGTAGGCCATCATTTTGGCCCGGTTGAGCTTTGTACCATTCCGAACGTCTTGTCCTCGCTAAGCCCCGTTGTGCCTACCCTTCTTTTGATTCAGCTCCACTTGTATTTCACCAAAGCCTTATAGCTGATCCTAGTCGCACACCCAAATCGAGCTATAGAATTTTTCATTTTATGTTGGGATGTTGATGTGGTGATACTATTTGTGAAAATGTGGAAATGCCCCCAAGTTTTATTTGCTGAAATTGTGTATTGTGAAAAGAAAAAGTTTACAAAGAAAAATTTATACAAAGAAAATGAGAAAGAAGAAAAGGAAAAGAAAGAGTTTTAATGAAAATCTTTATGGAGATGATTTTGATTTGGAGTAGGCGGTGCACACACCTATGTTGCAAAAATCATGTCTGGGGGTGTGGTGCACTTGGTTATATTGTGGTTTGCTGAGGGATTCTTTTAGGCTAGCTCATTTGGGTTAGGTGCATAGCCTTTATTTTTATCATTGTTTACCTCACCGTAACCCAAGCCCCATGATTATCCTAAAGTCCTACAGATTTGCGCTTGAGTCTAACTAGTGCCGTGGAGAGAGTGTGAATGGGCAAGCGTATGGTCCCCGACATTGGTGGATTCCTTTGGAGGTGATCCCAAGCCCCGGTCTTCGGCAATGCTCACCTTAGTGGCCTGCCTACTTTCTTCCTCCGTAGGACCGGATGATTCACCGTGATTCTATTTTTGAGTAGTAATAAATTTTTGATACGCATTGTGAAAAATATAAAATATTTTGTATACTTAAGAATTTCCTCTATTATATTTTTATGCACACGGGCATGCGACTTCGCATGGTACTCTGTTCTGCAATTTCTTTGTTAGTTATTTCTTTTTCCTTGTATGCTTAGGTTGTGTTTGCTCGGGACGCGCAAACAGTTAAGTATGGGGGTGTGATGAAGCCTATTTATATTATGATTTTCGGACTCATCTGGGCTTGTTTTCGTATCCTTACACTTCACTTTTAGTTCGTTATCGCTCATATTTCATATTATCCTTATTTCTTTAGGAAGTGCACTTTTGGCCCGTGGTTGTGTTTATTTTGTGTTCTTCTATTATTGTACTCCGTTCTGTGTTTGTTTGGAATGTCTGCGCATATCAGTGCTGGGTTTAGGGGTCGTGTGTGTGTTCCGAGATTATTTGGAAACAGGTTTACTGCGCACGATCATCGGCTATAATGCGCACGACCACTGGTCGTGCACCGCTGATCGTGTGTACTATTACCCATTTTCTAAAGTTCTGTCGGGGCAATCGCACAACCACTGACTTCAGTGCACACGACCACTGGTCGTGTGCCACCGATCGTGCGCATTGATTCCACTTTTTCCTGGAGTTCTGTCTGGCCTTCGCTCACTATCACTGACCATAGGGCGCACGATCAGTAGTCGTGCGCCAGTGATCGTGCGCGCTGTAATTTCTGCAATCTATAAATACGCAGGTTCCGCCCTAATTTCGGGAGATCGCTAAAGTCCGCCGTTTTTCCGCCATTTTCGTCTCCAAGGAGGGTTTCCACCATCCTCCTTCATCTTGCACCATAGGGAGGTGCTCCGGGCAAGCTTTCAACGCCAAATCATAGCCGGAGCTTCCTCTCGGCCTCCTCCTTCATCCTCGAGCTTCAAGGGAGATTGGACCTAGCTTCCTCCATCAAGCTAGGAGGAGTATGTGCTTCCATCTTCCGCAGCGTGATACGAAGAAGACAGGCCATTGGGAGTGAGTGACAGCCTCCTCTACCCCGGACGCAGTTGAGGACTGTGTTTGGACTCGGATTGACCACCCGGGATCCCAACCGTGATCCCTCAATAAGGCTTCGGACCCGGTCGATTTCGCACACTCCTCTTAAGTTGTTGTTGTTAGTTTAGTTTCATTTCCATATATTGATGAAGTATTATTACATTGATAAACACTTTCACTTATTCATGTCTATGTGAGTTATTGTGACTTTGTTATTTTTTCTTGAGGTGCGCTATATTCCATCCACCGCCATCATCCTTGCCGCACTAGCAATTACTAGTGGGGTGCGTTGCGAAGAGGTGCTTACGACCCTCATTCCGCCGTTCTCTCCACCTCATCTGCTAGCCTACTCGCCCATCCGCCTAGCGATTCGGTGCATAGCGGCCCGACTAGTCTTCATCCCGCCAAGCGAAGCTTTGCATAGCGACATTGCATAGGAGTAGTTGATAGATTTTTACTTTATTTTCCGCAACCATCAAAACCCCCATTTCATTACCTCCGACCCGAGGACTTCAATCTCAAGTCCTCCTCAAAATTAACTCCACCTTACTATGTTCCTTGTGAGATCGATACTTGGGAAAACTCGCCCATTTTATATTACTTGTGCGACCGGTTCACTGCCGTGATCTTCTTGCATCAAATTCTTCTGAGACAATGACCCTGGAAATAAACCTATGACCCTATACAATACAAAATGGGTCAAACTAAAACTTCCTAATAGTAATCCTAGCCCAAATCAGTAATTGGGTTCTAACATACCTATCACCACGTCACTTTGTTTAATGGCCTCCTGCTAGCAATGATTATAGACTCTGGGTTGCACTGGCATATGGTGAGATGCAGATGATTCTACTGCTTTCCCCTTCTCATCATACGATTCACCTACCTTTCTATATGACTTCGCTGGATGCCTCCAATAGTCTCGAGGATAATGTCCCACATTGCTACATTATAGCACGTATGCAGACCTTATCCCGAGGTATTTCTAGAGCCAGTATAAGGAGGTGGTCCAGATGATTTGGCCTTCTTGTTCCACTTGCTGCGAAACCCAGTCTCTGAAGAGCTCGACACCTTGAACTCTTGCTTTCTCACTGAGAGGTCCTTCTTACTCTGGACCCTCTTCAAATCCTACACAAGGGACTGCATAGTACCGACCAAGATAAGAAACCCTTGTGTCATAGGGCCTGGTAGTAACAACTACAAATCATCCTGTAGTTCTTTATATAATCGATTGGTCTTCCTTTCTTCGTTCTCCAAAGATGATCTAGCATACCTTCCAAGTATAGTGAGCTCATGTTGGTACTCGTTAACCAAATGTTCGCCTTGAGTCAATCTCAAAAACTGCTTTTCCAACGCAATCTATTGTGCTAAAGAGACATATCACACCAGGAACCACCTTGAGAACTCATCCATTATAACGTCCGTCAGTTATCTCCCTGCTAATTGATGAGCTTCCATCTCATCCCACCATAGCCTCGCCTCTCTATCCAATAGGAAAGTGGCTATGGTGACCTTTTGTTTTTCCTCTATCTCCAAAGCATTTAAGATTCTCTTTATCTGAGAGAGACAATCCTAAACGACAGACTAGAATCTAGCTCCCATAAAAGATGGAGTGTTGAAGCACAGGAAGTGCTCCAACTGTGGTCTGAAAAACCTTCTTATCGTTAATGGCTCCACTACTGCAACTGGCACCAGGGCCACCGCAGGGGAAGGAGGTTGTACTTACCTTCCTGTTTGGGCATTTAACATGGCAAACACGACTTCATCTACCAAACTTATCATTTTAGCAGGAGGGGTTGCATGCATATAATTATGTGCACTACTCTCCGCAGAGTGCTAATGTTGAGACTTCTCTACACCGCTACTCGTCACCTATAATTATGCAATACACAATTTAATGCCTCCAAAAAGATTACAAACAATAATCAAAGGAACGATCATGTTCAACAAACAATGTTTTTAGCATGTTTCATTTGTGTTTTTCATTCCTAAGTGGACATTCATGGGTTATTTTACATTTTTAAGGCAACGCACACACGTGTACTCCACCCCTTAAAAAGAATTCATCCATGAATTCAGTGAATAATTGAACGACACCTAGAGTCTGATACAAAAATTATAACACCCCCATCCGTCATAAAGAATATAATAAATGGTCTGGTCGGGGCCCCACGCAATATTCTACGGACAGTAAGTGGAATTTATCGTTGATGACAAACCAATTACGCATCCTAACACAGGGTTGCATTCTAGTGGAAACATTAATAAAACATGAATCAGAATGTCCATAATTGTAAGGCCCCCTCCCAGAACACAAGACAAGGCTGAGGGGAGTCTTGTTCCTAGAACAGCAGCCTTGCGGTAACGCCAACGCACGGGTTGATCGATACTACAAGACGCCTATCCTGGTGACTAAAACCAATATCATCAATGCCAACCAACCATAAAGAATATATCTATATAAATCAAATCCACACAAGTATATAAGTCCAACAAGTACAACAATAATAAGAAGTAACAATAACTTCTATAATATCAGAGTACACAAAAATTATCCAAAGGGCTATAGTATGAGTCTCACCAAAAACACACATCCGTAACTACTAGCAGTGAAGGTAACGTTGTATCAAGCCCTGTCATCTTTGCCTGGCTACCTCCTGCACAACCTGCTGCTGCTTTATCTACGGGGTATCCTCCTAAATAGAAGACGTAGCAACCATTAGTCATAAAGTCTAAGTGTCTATCACATCCACTCCCCCGACGACTCTTAGGCACCTGGTAGAAAAAAGAAGAGGGCACAATATATATATATATATAAGCAGTAATAATAAGCAGGTGGTATATCTCTATATCTTATGAGTGGTAATAACAGCATTATATAACATCATTATCAACATTATACTCTAGCAGTTCTACATATGCAATATCAATCCATAAAAGTATATAGATCTACAACAGGAAAGTAACTTAACTTATAAAAATGCCCATATAGATTTATAAGTTAAGGATCAGCTTAACAATAAAGTAACTCATCATATAAGAGTGCTTATACAAACATTTATGTTAAGGATCTATGTGGTGAAATGCAATGATTTGAATGTAATATGATGACTCACCCATGCTCACACACAAATACACTATTATGTCAACACAGACTTATAGTTTCCACTTTTTGCGCAGATAACTAACATCTTATGCTCCATCCGTTGTGTCCTATTGGTGATAGTGAAATGGGCTTTCCACTACTAGGTTAGTCTCCACACTACCTGGCCCAGGCCTCTGTACGCCTCAATGCTAAGAACATAATAGCAGAGCTCCATATATACTATTGCTCAGATTGGTCTTGGGTAGATGTGCACCAAGAACACATCCCAAAGTGTCCTACCGGTATGGCACAGAAATGGCCTAAGGAATAAGCACCGAGGACACAGCCAATCCATCCACTTGGCATGAAAGGATCTCTGGGAATGAGCACCGGGGACCAAGCCCAACCATCCAAATTCTGTCTGTCAACTCCCGTCAGTATGATGACTGGGGAGACCGTTGACCTGCCACACTATCCTTAACTTAGTATTATGACATCGTATGTCAACTCACACTACATGCAACTCACATTGCCTTGCAATCAACTATCCAAAGGGTCCAACTGAGTCCCTTTTCATCATTACGATCGCACGCCCTAATACTCATCGGAGCATTCCACCATTATGAAGCGGTGAAGGCGACCCACGTAATTAGTTTTAGTTATTACAAAATGAATACTTAACCCCCAAACCTTTGTTGCCCTTGCAATCACTTTCCAATGAGGAAGATCACATTCCCAATCTGTACTCCTTGAGATATTCGATACTCGGAGGATAACTCCACTGGTTTATTACTTGACGACGATCGGTCCACTTGCCGAGATTGAATAATACTAGTGAAGGCATCGAGCGTTGAGCTGGGATCGATGAACGTCGAGCTTGAATCGACGAATGTAGAGCGGATGAACATGAGCGTGTCTGGCGGGCATGGGCGTGACAGCGGCGTCGAGTGGTTTCTAGAAGCGTCGAGCTTGAATCGACGAACGACTGGCATTGAGTTTGGTTCGATGAACGACGAGCTTCATTCGACAAAAGTCGAATAGATGGTGTTGATTGTTGACAGAAAGCGTAGCATCGAGTGGAGGTTCTGGCATAAAATTCATTGAAAGATGGTCCTATTATGAAATTCATTGAGCCCTGATGTGGCATCAATTCGTCGAGCGTAGAGTCCAATATAAATTCGTTGAGCGCTGCTCTGGCATAATTTCATCGAGCGTTGCTCGATGATATCAAATTTGTTTAGCGCTGCTCGACAAGATCAAATTCGTCGTGCACTGCTCGATGAATCGTCTAGCACTGATCAACGAGATCAAATTCGTCGAGCGTTGCTCGGTGAGATAAAATTCGTTGTGCGCTGCTCGACGAACGCGGTCATTTTTGTGTAGGAAGCAGATTCTTTCACTGGAATCAAAGTAACACGCCCAGGTCACGGGCGTGACCTAAGTGACCCGGGCGTGTACTTTGAGAAATTTGGCTTTTTCTGTTCTAAAAAACAAAAAAGCAAAGTTAGAACAATATTTACAAAAAAGAAATATTTTATTGAAGAAAAATAACTAAAAACAACGTAATTAAACTATAATGACCTCATAGAAGTACAGAAAAATACGTATATTTACAACTTATCAAATACCCCAATATTTAAGCTTTTTTTATTACATAGCAAAAGTTGGAGATGAACTTATAAGGAATTAAAAGAAATTCAAAATTTAGCTACCACTTGAATTAATTAAAAAAGAGATCTAAATAAACATCCGGGATATAAGAGTTAAGTCCTAAATTATGAAAATGATTTAAATAGAGGAAAAGTTTTGGCTAAAATCTTTTTTGAATAATCAAATAGAAAGCAGAAATTGTAATCGCTAGTTTAACAAAAAATAAACTTGAATTATAGAAACTTTAGCTTATAGGAGTTTTACAGAAAATAATGCAATTTAAGAATTATGCACTCAAAAAGATTTTATATTAATTCTAGAATCATTGAATATGGCTAGGTGGGGTTGTTTTGGTTTATGATGAGAGCTTTGGTTTAAAGGTGAGGTAATTTTTTCTCAAACCTCTAATGATTTTTTCTATATTTGGATGTTTAGGAAAATGGAATCTTATTTTCCAGAATATTTTATTCTTTTAACAACTTCATATAACTCAATGTATATGTATAAGAGTAATGAATTTTATCCTGTTACTCCGTAACATATAATCTTTTTAAAAAATTGGATGCCTATGTTTATGGAACGAGATGTTATTCCCATTGACATAGGTTCTTTTAGAGATCAAAATAAGGAGATAGGTTTTTCAAAGCGAAAACTAGATTTTAATAAAACAAATTTTGAGAGCAACCTTTATAAATTGAACGTTCTTATGTTTCAAAAAACATGAAGTAAATATAATTTAAGTCCATGGTTGTTATTTTCTAACATAATACACACACATCTATTTTAGATAAATTAGAAGTAGTGCCTAAAATAAGTCCCCTATCTTAAGAATAAGGCATAAAAAATTCTTTAAAACTTAACCCCAGATATCTAAATATATCAATCTCTAATTAATAAACGAATAGTAAACAAAAAATTTATGAGATTCGCTTAAAAATAAACTTGCAACTATATTTTTGGAGGGCAAAAAGGGACAAGAATGGAATATTCAATTTATTTATTTTGTAATTTTTTTTTGGATTTTTAAAGTTATCATCCTTTTTTGTGTGTTTTTAATTTATTTTCTTTATTATTATTATTCGAGTTATTATCTTTTTTTGTGTTTTCTTTTTATTTTTTTAACATATACATACTAAAAATGCAAAAAAGATACATTTTTTGAAATATTTTATGTTTGTTTTCTAAATTTTTTTGTATTTTTAGGATTTTTAAGGAAATATTTACAAGAGAGGAAAAAGAGAAAATATTTTTACAAAGAGGAGGAAGAAAGGAAGAGGGGAAAGAGAAAAGGATTTTTATAAAAATATTTACAAAAAAATATATTTACCTTGTAAATCTAAATATATTTTTTTGAATTTTTTTTTTTGTAAATTTTTTGAAATTTTTGATGATAAATTTTTTTTTTTTTTAAAGTTTTCATTTCATAATTTTTTTTTGTTTTTTTTTTATATTTAAATTTTTTAAGTGCAGAAAATGGAAGTGCGGAAAGGAAAGCATGAAAACGATCCCCATACTTAATTCCAACAATGTCCCCAATGTTGCAATATAAGTATGTGTAACAAAAAGGAAATGAAAGGCAATATATACAAAAATCTAAAGGGAGGGTAGGAACTTCCCTGGAACGTGTTCGGGGAGGCCCATTCAGAAACCCTGCAATATTAGAAAAAGTAGCAAACAAAATGAGGAAAAAGCAAAAAAGGTAGAGATGGGGTGCCTCCCAGGAGCACTTTGTTTATAGTCGTGTAGCTTGACTATTATGGCGTGGTTATAATGTCAAGGTGGGTTATGGTTTTGTCAATGCCAAAACTCACCGCTGTCCTATAAAAGAGACCGCAGGGCCATTAAAAAGCACACACCAATCCCCAATAATTCCCCTGTGCTGATAAATCGAGTGGAAGCCCTCTCCAAACACCCCCCCCCCCTTGCTCAACCCGTGAAATCCATGGACAACCGACCACGATCCCGACAATCTCGGCCCTATGAGGTGAGATTCCTCTTCCTTCTTCTTCCCCTCACCCTCACGAATGTTTTTGAATCGAAATCGAGCGCAATTGGGCATTATTTTTGCATATTGCAGCGGTGGATTTCAAGAAAAACTCAACTTGCGTTCCGCCGTCGCCGGCGGTTTCCGGCGACCCTACCACTGCCAAAATATTGCACTGGGCCCGTGGAAACTTTCCAATTGACCAGAAGTGGCCGATGATCACCGTGTGGTAGTGGCGAAGCCCTGCAAGTTTTTTATCTAGCGGGATCGATCTCGGTCGTTGCTCAACGAAGAAGACGAAATCAACGTCGTTGATTAACCTCGGTAGTATTGGTTGATCCACAAAGCGGATCGAATAGCGTATCCATTGTTAGGGAAGGTCATTTTCCCATCTACTGTGTTTCTAGAGCATTGGATCTATGCCAAGATTCACGCCCCGACTTTATAAACCTTTTTAAACTGAATTTAATTACAGGTTATTTGAAGCCCATTAACAGAATCCTTTAAGCTCATAAATAAGCACCCTAGGGGCAGACCCAGGCCAAATGACCAACATTAAAGTTGTAGGGCTTGGTCTATGGTTTTCAAAAAGGGGTGGATCATTTTCAGGGGTAGTGTAGAACTCCAGGAATCTTTATTTGAATTTTCTTCCTATTAATTAAATTATAATAAATGAAAATTTGCTAAGACCCCCTCCTTGACCCCAAAACCCCTTAATTAACTAGAGCTTGACCTATAACAAAATTTTTAAACTCACCCCCACCATCTTACTCTATTTTGACCATTTCACCCTAACCCTCCTATTTCAATTTGTGCTCGTTATGAAAATACCTAAATCATTTTCCTATATATATCAAAAACTTTTCAAAAAATCCTAAATAATACATATCTTGGATACTTAGTATTATTCCTTGTAGAAAGTGAAGTCACTACCATATCGCTTATCAGAAATGCTCTTCTTTATTACCAAATTATTTACTTACACCCTGACTAGTATCGCTGTGTTTATCATGTTTATCTTGTTACCAAGTGAGTTGAGAAAATGTGAAGGAAGTCATTTATGACTTGGCAAATATCTTGTATTTTTCTTTATATAATAAGTGCTATATTCAGTAGTCATTACTCCTCGTTTACGAGAAATTCAATAATTAATGCATAAACTACTTCTTTTATAATCATTGCAAGTAGATTATCGTACTACTTCTTTAGAGATAGTAAATCTTAACTGGTAGGGCTATCTGTATGGCCTAATGTACTTTAAAGGGCACTATCTTTAAATTAACTAATTGGTGTCTAGGAAAGGAGTTAGGGGTGAGCTAGTATCCACCGAAAGGATGGTGGTGTATAGCGGTACTTAGTGCGACCACCAACCTTATTCTTACCTGGCCAATACGTTATTTAAATCAAGCACCCTGTAAGTAACATTAAGGTAAATTCTAGATCACTTCCATTTAAGGGATGTCTTCATTTAAGCTTATTTTATCACGGTAACAGGATGTGATGATGGGTTATAAGCCCGGTGCGAGGCATCAGTTTATACTAAATTAATTAACTTTGTGGCGGGTCTAACCACTATACCGTACAACACACTGTCAGAGGGACTAACGTGTTAGATTCTTTGGATTTTGAAGGGTCAATCTGTCTTGTGGTTAAAATCCTTGTGGACAAACCCTCTTAGTCTGTGTTATTATCTTTATGGTTTTTAGGAACAATGGGTGGAATACAAAATATGGCCTAGTGTTGTACGTAAGGCCTAGGGCAGTGGTGTGCACCTAACTAGGAGCGGAGCAGTCCGATCTGCTGTAATGCCCCCGGTTTTTCTGCGATTGTTATATCATTTCTTTAGCGTTACCTTCACGCATGTTAGGCTTTTGCAGATCTTTAGAGCATTGTCTTAGCTCTCCCTTTCCTGTGTGGCTGGTTTGCATCCTGTTGGAAAGATTCCCTAGCCAGCCGGGTCTGTTTTGATGACTGGTGGGGCCTTTCGGGGAATGCTTGTGTTTTGGCTTCGGGTGGTGTTTGACTGAGTTTTGTTCGTCAGATGTTCATTTCGACTTCGTCATTGGATTCTTAGCGTTGGTTTTCAGCTGCGGCGTGAGTTTCGAGCATTTTCGAGATCGTTTGTGTCTACATCATTTTGGGACGCTTTATGATGTTTGTATTTTATATATATTGTATTATATATATATATTATTATAAGTAGTAGTATAAATAGGGTTAGGTTTATGGGTTCGACCGATCATGCATCATCTGCTTCCTGAACCCGACGACATGTTCGATTTCGCGAAGAGCAGGAGAACGGCGGACTCGGCGGAGCTTCGGTCGGCGGTGAGCGGTGCTGGAGGGCTCGGTTTCCTTGTCTGAGTAGGTTTTTGAGTTGCTCTCGGCGAGGGCTTCATAGTGGAGGTAAGATTCGTCCGTTTCCTTAAGTTTTGGAAGTTAGTGTGAGGGGTTTTTACTTTATTATGTTCTCTAAAGTTCCAGGAAACGTAGCTTGGTGTTCCTTGTGGTCGGATCTTGAAGCGGCAAGGGCGGGAGGCGTCGTCTCCGGTGGTTTCGAGGAAAGTGGATTTTTCTTCCCTTGCTTGCTCCGTTTCTTTCCTATTATCGTCCCCTTTCTTATCGTTTTGATTAAGTTTAATTTATAGGGCTAGATATGTAGGAGAAATCTAGGCTAAGACGGAAACAAATAGCACTTAAAAGAGAGATTTCGAAATTACTACATTACGAGGCGAATTCGCCGGATATCATGGTGATATCCGACGAATTCGTCGATTATCAGTAAGGATAAACTGCGACTAGGTTTCGGGGTTGGCTAAGGAAAATTCGCCGGATATCACCGCTGATATCCGACAAATTCGCCTGATATCAGTAGTGATACCCGATAGCTGGGTAGCGTTAGGACGCTAAGGAAATTTCGCCGGGTATCACTAGCAATATCAGACACATTCGCCGGCTTTCCTCAGCAGTACTCGATGAATTCGCCTGTTATAAGCGATGATACCAGTCGAATTCCATGGGACTTATCCTTTGTTTTTCGTTGTGTTTGACGTTATCGCCGAGTGAAGTCGTTGGGGACTTGGTTTGGGAAGTTTGACCCCAAACATCGGGGAGTGTGACTACGTGTTGTTCATAGGAGTTAAGTGGGGATAGGACTGTTAGATTGGGTTGTATCATTAACTTGCAGCGATGCTTGGGTCTCATAATAGAGGAGGCTCTTGGTGGCTTGTTATGCCTAATGGCCACATTTTTTCTGAGGCCTTTGGGACATTCTTGGTCCCTGAGAGGTGCTCTTTGTGTGTTGGACCCCGTGGCTGTCACCCACTTCCTTTGAGATTAGGGTCACCAAGTGTTAACGATTTCCTGTCTTGTGTTGGAAAGTTGTTCCTTCTCTTGTTTTGGTTATTGGCTTGTTTAGCCATTTTCTTGTTTTGCTTTAGCAGGTTTGAGCCAAAGCAGGAGTATTTACCCTTTGCACTTGGTACATTATTCTTTAGTATTTACTGATGACTTTTGTTATTATACTCTTGCTCATTTTGCTGACTTGTTACAGAGTTTGGCAGCTTGGTTGGTGGGGTGTTTGTTTTGCCCCGTTTGTTAATCCTTCCCTTAGCTCTGAGCTTATATTTTTTTTTGCCGCTTGCTTTGTTTATTCTTTGCTAAGGTATTCTGTCTTTGAATGGCTCAGGTCCAGGTTGCAGCCGTCTGAGCGGCTATGTTGGAGCTGTGTTTTGTTTGCTGCCTTGTGGAGGCGTTTCTCTCACTTTTTGGTGAGATTCTTCGTAGTTTTATTAGTATATACATACTTACTCACCGAGGGATTCGTGTCAGGTTGTTGACGCCCTTCGGTGGTTCTCTTTTGGACTACTGCGTACTTTTCCTATGCTGTTAGTTACCCATTTTGGGTGTTGTTTACTTGCCTCTCTGGGATGTTTTAGGTTAGGATGCATGTTATTTATTTTGCCTAATAAACTCTACTATTAGTATATCTTACATCTCATGTTTTTAAACCTAAAAGATGTACTTTTCAGCTATCATAAAATGTATCTTTTACATACACTAAATCTAGAGTCCTGTATAACCTGAGCTGTCCTTCGGGGACGTTTACGCTCAGGTAGGATGTCGAGTCAAGTCAATTAATGTATTTTTCGCGGCATAAAACTATGTTTTCTTCTAAGTGGGCTAGATGAACCACTGGGCCGAGGGATACGACCGTCTCACTAAAATTAATTTTCTATTCATTATAACCTTAGATTCCTTCTGTTTTGAGATCATTGGAGTTTTTCCTGAGCGTCGACAATTATCCCCTGCTCGACGTGGCATCACAGTGCATGTTTTCTCATACTCTGATACTTGTTAAATTCGTAGAAAATACGGGTTGTGACATCCTTGCCCATCCCACTCAGAGGCGTTCACCTAACGACAACCAATGAGCACTATAGGGTGAACTACGCCCGTAGTGTAACAAGCTGGGGAACCCCCCCACCCCCCCCACCCCCCCCCCCACCTGCATTGCCACCAATCGACCGCTCACAACGCAGGTAAATAGTACCTCTAGATCGACCTACCACAGTAGTGGTATAAGCCGGGGAAAACTCCCCTCTACATTGTTACCAATCGATCTCTCATAACACAGTACTGCTTTCTGGTTTAGATCACAAGTCACGCAGAGCGTTCAATTCCAATGCCACAAAAGCTCCATAATCCCAAAGAATGGCTCTCACAGCCACATTGTATACAACTCATGAAGAGCATATAACACAAGAAACTCACAAGCATCCTCACAAACTCCGTAACCTACCCGTTACACACAAGGAGTATTCTTCGTTTCGAAATATAAATATCACCAATCCAAACTAACCGTCCGGATGGGCTTCATACAGTATGACTATTCCGTACTACTTATTTCCGGATCTAGATGCAGACTCAACCTGGGATATAACCTATCAACCCGCTGGAATCGCTTACTCTTCCACCTCTTGGTGGAGGATTCCATGCACATGCATAAATGAAGGACTTCACTTTTCAAAGAAGGAGATCGTTACCCTTGACGATCGCTTTGGAGCGATGGACAAACTAGCCGGTTGGAAAGCACCGCAGCAGCTTTGCCTCCACAATGCTGAACTCGGATCTCGATTCGGACCGCTGAAGCTCCACCGGCGGCCGGAATCCTTCTCCTTCTTCCTTCCTTACTCTCCTCTCTCTCTTCTCTTTAGAAAGAGAATGGACAACATAGAATGAGAGTTTATATCTCAATCCTCGGCCTTATAACAGTATGAAGGACCTTGGACCACAGGTTCCAAATAGAAGGAAATGAACGGCCACGATTCTCTCTAAAAAGCGTCTTTATAGGGATGACACGGCTTATGACACTCCCGTGTCAAGGGCCGTGTCATTTAAGGGACACACAACTGACTCAAGCCAGACCAGGACACGAGCTTAGACACACCCGTGTCAGCTCCTGATATGCCCGTATTAACCAGTACATGCCCGTGTTGAGGGGCGTTTCCCTCAATCGACACAGGACCACCAATCCCGAAAGGGACACGGGTTCCCAACATGCTCGTATCACCTTTGACACGTTCGTGTCATCCAGAACATGTCTGGGATCCAGGCCGTATTCCTTACACGACATAGCATAGCTACTAACCCTAGCAGGACACACCCTGGGACACGCTTGTATCCTAGGCTGTGTCGACAATATAGTGATGGACACGCCCTGGGACACGCCCGTGTCCCAGGCTGTCTGCCTCTCTCGAGATACACTCAAGACCCACTCGAGTCCTACTCTAGACTCACTCGAGTACACAAAGCTGGACATGCCCTAGGACACGCCCGTGTCCCAGGCCGTGTCACCCAGCCTGAACTCCAAATTGGGATTTGGGGTGTAACAACCCTCCCCTCCTTACAGAAATTTTGTCCCGAAATTAAGTGCAATATATACACAAACACAACCACTCCATTATAATATAAACAAAAATGATTCGAGTTTAGATCTCAGAGGCCGCAGCTTGTCTCGCCCTACGACATCGCACAAACAACAGTTTTTTACAAATAGACATACAACATTACATTATGACAATAGTAAGGTACACTCTTACTTTTATTTTCGCGCGTCCGCATCCTTCATATCCGCTTTACGGCCTCCTTTAACTCAAAATTATACATGCGAGGCTTCTGTACATCATGATTCGAGCTTTGTGGCTCCTGCAATTCAAGAGTGTATATTCGAGGTTGTGCCTTGGACGCAGATGACTATGCTACTTCTTTACCCTTTTCCTCATAGGACGCACCAGTTTTTTTCTAACCCTTTGAAGGGCTACTCCAGCAATAACGGCAGATATTTCCCTACTTCCCACAATTAAAACAAGCATGTGTCTCCACACGTCCTTGCTCGTACGTTGCTCCCGAAGAAACATCCGAAGAAGTTTGTTTAGCAGGCCTGAATCTCTTCTTATCTCGTTTCCTCAATTCCGATTATTCCGACTAAAGAACTTTTAACTCCGGCTTTTCCAACTCCACGTTCTTCTTATCATGCACCCACTTCAAATCCTTCTCCAGCACACAGGTTGTATCTACTAATGCTTGGAAGCCTTAGTTCACCAAACTCGGGAGCGCCAACCTCAGCTCAACACAAAGTCCTTCATAGAACTTATTCGTCTTCCACACTTCTTCCGCAAAAGTAGACCCTGCATAGCGCCCCAGCCTGGTAAACTCATGCAGGTTAGTCTCAATAGTCCTCTCACCTTACACCGGATGTTAGAACTCATTCCCCATTGCAATTTGCCGTCATATTGGCAAATACTTTACCCGAAATAATCTGGAGAATTCCTCCATCGTTATCTCTCCTAGGCATCTGCCTGCCAATTGGTGTAATTCCACTTCATCCCACCAAAGTCTCGCCTCTCCTTCCAGCAGGAAAGTGGCTAGAGTAACTTTCTGCCCCTCATCAGTCTTGATCGCTGTCAGGATCCTCTTCACCCTTGCGAACAAATCCTCAGCCTGCATTGGGGAACCTCCCCATTGAACGTAGGAGGATGACACTCCATAAACCGCTTCAGTTACTTATTAGTCGCTTGCTCGTCAATCAGAGCCTCAACACGCTCTTTCCTTGAACCAACCCGTACTTGCTCCCTTGCAAGCGCTGCCTGCCCAATAGGTTGTGAATGAAACATGGAAAATAGCGCTTCCGTAACAAAGCTATAGTTTCTGTAGAAGGAGGGGGTGTGGGCTCCACAGTTGGTGTTGCACTTTTAACCGAATGCTGGGGTTCAGACTGCCCAGTTCCACTCCTTGTCACCTATACGGGAACAAGACATCAATAACGTCATTCCAAAATGGCAAACATACCGAATATACACGCTCACGCTCCTCAAACACATGTATTGCATTTCTAATGGACATTCATGAGTTTAATTATATTATCCCTACCAATCCCTAACCTTTGATACCATTTTATAACACCTCCATCCGTCACATGGAATATAACAGAGGGTCCAGTCGGGGCCCCACGCCATATTTCACAGACAAACGGCAGAATCACGTATGAATATCAAAATTACTTCTACTCGCATTTTAACTCAAAGCATTCTAGCGGAAGTTTAAAGCTTATAAGAAATCATTCAACGAATGTCCACTAAACATATAAATGACACATTTATATATAACACCAGGAATGTATACAAACACACAAATTCTCACAGCCTTAAGTCCTTACATGTTTCTATTTACAAGAGGTGGTTTCATACATCAGCACGCAGGCTAGCCACACATGAAATCGAATTCTTTGCATGACCTTCAAGGGCCTACAAGCAACTGCAGCAAGGGCTTCATCCCGCTCAATCCAGTTCAGCCTACAACACCTGCATATGGACGTCCACCCCATAGGTGATAAATAAAGCAACGGTTAGCATTCAGCTGACCAATTATAACGACCCTACCCCTTAACCGGGGATGTAGTTCCTTCCCTGCATGCATTGCAATCACAATATATATCACAACTAGTTTACTCACGCACAATATCACAAACGCCGGCCTTCGTTACAGATGCTCCATGCACTTAGGGCACGCTTACGGTGTACTGAATCATTCCAGGTACCCCCACCGATTAGAGGTTATTAGCTTGTTGGCAAGGCACTAGTCTACTACAACACACATGTTTGAGATATCCTCGCCCATCACACTCATAGGCGTTCACCTCACAACAACCAAGGAGCACTATAGGTCGACCTACGCCCATAGTGTTACAAGCCGAGGAACCCCCCCCCCCCCCTCCGGAATTGCCACCAATCGACCGCTAACAATGCAGGTACATAGTACCTCTAAATCGACCTACCACAGTATTGTAACAAGCTGGGGAAACAGCCACTCTGCATTGCTACCAATCGATCTCTCATAATACAATACCGCTTTCCAGTCAGCTCAGAGCTCATGCAGAGCATACAATTCCAATTGCACAAAGGCTCCACAATATCAAAGAATGGCTCTCACAACCACATTGCATATAGCTCATGTAGAGGATACAATACAAGAAACTCAAAAGCATCCTCACAAACTCCGTAACCTGCTCGTTACCTACAAGGAGTCTTCTCCTATTCGCAATATAAACATCACCAATACAGACTAACCGTCCGGATGGGCTTCACACAGTATGCCTATTCTGTACTACTTATTTGCAGATCTAGATGGAGACTCAACCGGGGATATCAACTATCAACCCGCTAGAATCGCTTACGCTTTCCACCTCTTGGTGGAGGTCTCCATGCACATGCATAAAGGAGGACTTCACTTGTCCAAGAAGGAGATCGTTACCCTTGACGATTGCTTTGGAGGCATGGACAAACTTGTCGGTTGGAAAGCACCGCAGTGGCTTCGACTCCACAACGCAGAACTCGGCTCTCGATTCGGACCGCTGAAGCTCAAATGGCAGTTGGAATCCTTCTCCTCTTCCTTCCTTGCTCTCCTCTCTCTTTTCTCTTTAGAAAGAGAATGGACAACATAGAATGAGATTTTATCTCTCAATCCTCGGCCTTATAACAACAAGAAGGAGATTGAACCATAAGATCCAAATAGAAGGAAATGAACGACAACGATTCGCTCTTAAAAGCATCTTTCTATGGATGACACAGCTTGTGACACGCCTATGTCACAGGCCGTGTACCTTAAGTGGCACACAACAACCTCAAGCCAGACCAGGACATAGGCTAAGAAACACCCGTGTCAGCTCCTGACTCGCCCGTGTCAACCAGTACACGCCTGTGTACATTGAGGTGTGTGTCCCTCAATCGGCACAGGACCAACAATCCTGAAAGTGACACGGGTTCCCAACACGCCCGTATCACCTTTGACACTCCCATGTCATCCAAAACACGTCTGGGATCCATGTTGTGTTCCTCACCCGACACAGCTCGGCAACCAACCCGAGCAGGACACGCCCTCGGACACGCCCGTGTCCCAGGCCGTATCGACAATACAGTGAAGGACATGCCCTTAGACATGCCCGTGTCCTAGGCCATGTGCCTCACTCGAGATACACTCGAGGCCCACTTGAGTTATACTCGAGACTCAATCGAGTACACAAAGATGGAAACACTGTGGGACACTCCCGTGTCCCAGGCTGTATCACCCATCCTGAACTCCAAATTGGGATTTAGGGTGTTACAACCCTCCCATCCCATACAGAAATTTCATCCAAAAATTTAGTGCAATATATACACAAAAATAACCACTCTGTTGTAATATAAACAAAAATGATCTGGCTTTAGTTTTCAGAGGCCGCAGCTTGTCTTGCCCTACGGTATCGCACAAACAACAGTTTTTTACAAACAGACATACAACATTACATTACGACAATAGTAAGGTACACTCTGACTTTTATTTCTGCCTGTCTGGTCCTTCATAATCCTCTTTACGGCCTCCTGTAACTCCAAATTATACACGCAAGGCTGTTGTACTTCCTGATTCGAGCTTTGCGGCTCCTGCAATTCAAGAGTGTACATTCGAGGTTGCGCCCGGGACGCAGATGACTCTGCTTCTGCTTTGCCATTTTCCACATTAAAAGTACCAGTCTTTTTCTCACCCATTGAAGGGCCACTCCAGCAATAACAACTGATATGTCCCTGCTTCCCACAGTTAAAACATGTACGTGTCTCTAGTGCACAGGCTGTATCTACTAATGCTTGCAAGTCTTGGTTAACCAAACTCAGGAGCGCCAACCTCAGCTCATCACGTAGTCCTTCATAGAACATATTCATCTTCGCGCTTCTTCCGCAAAAGTATACCCCACATAGCGCCCCAGCCTGGTAAACTCATGCAGGTAAGTCTCAACAGTACTATCACCTTACACCAGACGTTTGAACTCATTCTCCATTGCAATTCGCCGCGATACTGACAAATACCCTGCCCAAAATAATCTGGAGAATTCCTCCATCGTTATCTCTCCTAGGCCTATGCCTGCCAATTGGTGCAATTCCACTTCATCCAACCAATGCCTTGCCTCTCCTTCCAACAGGAAAGTGGCTCGCGTAACTTTCTACCCCTCATCAGGCCTGATCGCAATCAGAATCCTCTTCACCCTTGCGAACAAATCCTCAGCCTGTATTGGGGAACCCACCCCATCGAACATAAGAGGATGAAAATCCATAAACCGCTTTAGTTCCTCATCAGCCGCTTGCTCGTCAATCAAAGCCTCAATATGCTCTTGACTCGCACAAACCCGTACTTGATCCACTGCAAGTGTTACTTTCCCCATAGGTTGTGCATAAAACATGGCAAATAACGCTTCTGTAACTAAGCGTATAGTTTTCGCAGAAGGAGGAGGTGTGGTCACCTCAGCTGGTGCCGCACTCTCAACCAAACGGTGGGGTTCAGACTGCCCAGCTCCACTCCTTGTCACCTATACTGGAACAAGACATCATTAACGTCCATTACAAAACGGCAAACATACCTAATATACACGCTCACGCTCCTTAAATACATGTACTGCATTCCTAGTGGACATTCATGAGTTCAATTATGTTATCCCTACCATATCCTAACCTCTGATAACACTTTGTAACGCCACCATCCGTCACATGGAATATAATAGAGGGTTCGGCCGGGGCCCCACACCATATTTCACAGACAAATGGCAAAATCATGTATGAATATCAAAATTACTTCTACTCGTATCTTAACTCAGAGCATTCTAGCAGAAGTTTAAAGCTTATAAGAACTCATTCAACTGTCCACTAAACATACAAATGACACATTTATATATAACACTAGAAATTTTAACAAACACACAAACGCTCACGGCCTTAAGGACTTATATGTTTCTCTTCACAAGAGGTGGTTTCATACATCGGCACGCAGGTCGGCCACACATGAAATCCAATTATTCGCATGGCCTTCAAGGGCCTGCAAGCAGCAGCAGCAAGGGCTTCAGCCCGCTCAATCTAGTTCAGCCCGCAACACCTGCATATGGACGTCCACGCCAAGGGTGATAAACAAAGCAACAGTCAGCATTCCGCTGACCAATTATAACGACCCAACCCCTTATCTGGGGCAGTGGTTCCTTCCCTACATGCATTGCAATCACAATATATATATCACAACAACTGTACTCACGCACAACGACATCATAAGTGCCAGCCTTCATGCCATATGCTCTGTGCACTTAGGGCACGCTTACGGTGTATCGAATCATTCCAGGTCCCACCATCGATTAAAGGTTATTAGCTTGTTGGTCGGGCACTAGTCTACTATAACACACATGTTGGAGACATCCTTGCCCATCCCACTCAGAGTCATTCACCTCACGGCAACCAATGAGCACTATAGGTCGACCTACGCCTGTTGTGTAACAGGCCGGGGAAACCCCCCTGCATTACCACCAATCGACCGCTCACAATGCAAGTACATAGTACCTCTAGATCGACCTACCACAATATTGTAACAAGCTGGGGAAACTGCCCCTCTGCATTGCTACCAATCGATCTATCATAACACAGTACCGCTTTTCGATTCAGCTCACAGCTCACTTAGAGCGTACAATTCCAATGGCACAAAGGCTCCACAATCCCAAAGAATGGCTCTCACGCCCACATCGCATACAGCTTATGCAGATCATACAACACAAGAAACTCACAAGAATCCTCGCAAACTACGTAACCTACTCGTTATATACACGGAGTCTTCTCCGGTTCACAATATAAACATCACCAATCCATACTAACCGTCTGGATGGGCTTCACATAATATGCATATTCCGTAATACTTATTTCCGGATCTAGATACAAACTCAACCGGGGATATCAACTATCAACCCACTGGAATCTCTTACGCTTTCCACCTCTTGGTGGAGGATTCCATGCACATGCATAAAGGAGGACTTCACTTGTCCAAGAAGGAGATCGTTACCCTTGACGATCGCTTTGGAGCCATGGACAAACTAGACGTTTTGAAAGCACCGCAGTGGCTTTGCCTCCACAATGTTGAACTCGGCTCTCGATTCGGACCGCTGAAGCTCCACCGGCGGCGAGAATCCTTCTCCTTCTTCCTTCCTTGCTCTCCTCTCTCTTATTTTTAGAAAGAGAATGGACAACATAGAATGAGAGTTTATCTCTCAATCCTCAGCCTTATATTAGTAGGAAGGAGCTTGTACCACAGGATCCAAATAGAAGGAAATGAACGACCACGATTCGCTCTGAAAAGCATCTTTCTAGGGTTGACACGGCTTGTGACATGCCCGTATCACAGGACATATCCCTTAAGGGGCACACAACTGACTCAATCAAGACTAGTACACAGGCTTAGACACGCCCATGTCAGCTCCTAGCATGCCCGTGTAAACCAGTACACGCCCGTGTTGAGGGGCGTGTCCCTTAATTGACATAGGGCCAACAATCCCGAAAGGGACACGGGTTCCCAACATGCCCGTGTCACCTTTGACATGCCCATGTCATCCATAACACGTCTAGGATCTAGTCTGTGTTCCTCACTCGATACAGCTCGGCTACCAACAAGAGCAGGACACGCCCTAAAACACGCCCGTGTCCCAGGCTGTCTCGACAACACAGTGAAGCACATGCCTGGGACATGCCCGTGTCCCAGGCATTGTGCCTCACTCGAGACACACTCGTGCCCCACTCGAGTTCTACTCGAGACTCACTCGAGTCCTACTCGAGACTCACTCGAGTACACAAAGCTGGGCACGCCTTGGGACACGCCCGTGTCCCAGGTCATGTCACCCAACATGAACTCCAAATTGAGATTTGGGGTATTACACCCATAATACATCATCGAGATTGACTGGCCAATCTTTCATATTAAGTGAAAAGGTTTTGTTCTAATATACGCTTAATCTCTCGATTTACTACCTTAACTTGGCCACTTATTTTCGGGTGGTAGGTGGTGGCAAGTTTGTGTGTCACTCCGTATTTAGCTAACCTCTTATCCATTTGGGCATTACAAAAATGCGTTCCCCTATCGCTCACAATTTCCCAAGGTGTGCCGAAGCGATAAAATAATTTTTTTAAGAAGGGTAACGATGACTCGCGCATCATTGGTGGGGAGAGCTTGCGCTTCCGCCAACCTTAATACGTATTCGACCGCCACTAAAATATAAATATTTTTAAAAGAAGGAGGTAGGGGGCCAACAAAATCGATGCCCCATAAATCGAAGACTTCACACTCTAAAAATAAATTTTGGGGCATCTCGTCACGATGAGAGATATTACCCGACCCCTTGGAGCTATCGCAGGAGCGCACAAAATTGTGAGCGTCTTTGAAGAGAGTGGGCCAGAAGAAGCCCGCCTCCAGCGCCTTGCGCGCGGTCTGGTTAGCTTGATAATGCCAACCTGCCGGACCCTCATGGCACTACCTAAGTATTTGTGTGCACTCCACACCTGCGATGCATCTTCAGACCGCCCTGTCCGCGTAGATACGAAAAAGAAAAGGGTTCTCCGAAAAGAAATTTTTCAAGTCAGAAAAATTTTTCTTCTTTTGCTGACTTGAAAAGTCTTTTGGGATCACCCGCGTAACTAAATAGGTTTCAAAATTTGCGAACCAATGCTGGGAAGGCGAAATAGTATTTTTCGCTAGGAGGCGTTCCTCGGGGAATCTGTCATTTATGTCAGATTTGACGGGGGCTTCCGCACCCAGATTTTCTAAACGGGAGAGGTGATTGGCGGCAAAATTTTCTGCGGCCTTCTTATCCTAGATCTCCAAATCAAATTCTTGTAGAAGGTAAACCCATCGGAGAAGGCGTGGCTAGGCGTCCGTTTTAGCTAGTAAATATTTTAAGGCGGAGTGGTCTGTAAATACGATAACTTTTGATAGCGTTATATACGAGCAAAACTTATCAAATATGAAAACGTCAGCTAAGAGTTCCCTTTACGTTGTCGTGTAATTTCTTTGTGCGGAAGTGAGCGTCTTGCTTGCGTAATAAATTGGATGAAAATATTTGTTTATGCATTGGCCAAGAACGACACCTATAGCAATATCACTAGCGTCGCACATAATCTAAAATGGAAGGGACCAATCGGGCGGCACTAAAATGGAAGAATTTATAAATTTTTGTTTTATAAAATTAAATACGGACTCGCATTCACTACAAAAGACAAAACTAGATTCCTTTTCCAGGAGGCGAGTAAGCGACTTTGTTTTCTTAGAAAAGTCTTGAATAAAGCGCCTATAAAAGCCTGTGTGGCCTAAGAAACTTCTAATGGATTTTACATTGGAAGGTGGGGGAAATTTTTCTATAATTTCTACCTTGGCCTTATCTACCTCCATCCCCTTAGACGAAATATTATGGCCGAGAACCAAACCTTCTCGAACCATAAAGTAACACTTTTCCCAATTCCAAATGAGATGCGTGTCCTCGCATCGCTGGAGGACACGATCAAGATTATGAAGACAAGCAGGGAATGAGCATCCGAATACAGAGAAGTCATCCATAAAGACTTCCATGATGTCTCCTACCATCTCGCCAAAGATTTCCAGCATACATCTTTAGAATGTAGCTGGCAAATTGCAGAGGCCAAATGACATTCTTTGATAGGTGGAGGTGCCAAAAAGATAGGTAAAAGTTGTTTTCTCTTGGTCATCGGGGGAAATGGGGATTTGGAAAACCCCGATAAACCATCAAGAAAACAATAATATGGATGACCAGATAAACTCTCCAGAATTTGGTCTAAAAAGAGTAGTAGTAAATTGTCCTTAAGGGTGGCATCATTTAGTTTCCTATAATCGATGCTCACCCACAAAACCATAATAGTATGAGTTGGGACGAGTTCATTGAGCTCATTTTCCACTACGATTTGACCGCCCTTCTTGAGCATGACATGAACGGGACTAAACCAAGTACTATCTAAAATGGGATAAATAATCCCCGCATCTAATAATTTAATTATTTTGGCTTTAATGATGCCTTTCATGTTTGGGTGAAGACGTCACTACGGCTGAATGGTTTTGCGGCAATTATCGGTAAGGAAAATCTTATGACTGCGGAAAAAGGGGTTAATCCCCTTATGATCAGAATTTTGCCACACAATTGCATGGCGATGTTTAAGAAAAACTTTCAATAAATCGGAAGTCTCTGAATTGTTGAAATACGATGAAATGATAACAGGACGGGTAGCATTTTTGCCCAAAAAATGTATTTGAGAGATTCGGGTAGGGGTTTGAGGTCTAGGATGGGCAGTTCTTCTAGCGAGGTTTTAATTCTAATATCTTTCGAACCAATTGGTTCGAAAGGCAAATCTATAGATTGATCCCCTTCGCAGTTAAAATTTTCAAGCGCAAAAAAATCGTCGTTAAGAAAAATTGACTCAAAACAGGAGAAGAACGATCTCCGAAAAAAGTATCAAAATTATAGCAAAATTCATCGCTCGATGATGAGTCATCCATCGAGGGATTAATAGAAAAAGTAACCTCATCATCTACCACCAGAAGGAGGAGACGACCATTACTCACATCAATTAATGCGCGTGAGGTGGCGAGAAAAGGGAGACCGAGTATAATTTGTACATCGGTGTCCTCCTCGATGTCCAAGATGATGAAGTCTGCTAGAAAGATAAAGTTATCAACTTGGACAAGGACGTCCTACACTACCCCGATGGGGAACTTAACCGAGTGATTTGCTAATTTGATAGGCATATTAGTATGGGTCGGAGTGCCCAAACCTAATTTTGGAAAGAGCGAGAACGACATCAAATTAATGCTCGCGCCTAAATGTGTTAAAGCTTATTTTACTAATATATTGCCAAAAAGGCACGAGATAGAAAACCGTCCCGAGTCGTTTTGTTTTGGGGGCAATTTATTAGTAAGAGCCGTCAAACAGTCTGCGTTGAGAGAGATATTCGAAATATTTTCTAATTTTTGTTTGTTTGAATTAAGTTCTTTCAAATATTTCACATACTTAGGCATCTGCGAGATCACCTCGTAGAAGGGAACATTAATATGAATTTGTTTTAATAGCAAAATAAATTTTTTGTATTGTGCATCCTTACACTCACTATCTAACTTATGTGGATACGACAAGGCCTTATTTAAAATAATTTTTTAGTTTAAAATCGTTAAAGGCTGCGTAATCGAAGAAGGGGGAAGAGGGGTCGGAGGAGAAATATGTACCTGCGGATCGATCCATTTTGGATCGACCAAATCCTTACCGCTACGGAGGGTTATAACGTTTGTGTTCTCCCGAGGGTTGGGCCCTGTGTTTCCCGGCAGTGCCCCGATCGCGCACTCGGACATCATTCTCGCCAGCTTTCCACTTGTAGTTCAAGGTTGTTCCGGATATTTGACTCATTGGACGCTATGTATTTATAAAAACATTTCTCAATCGGAGAAGGTTTCAGAGGAGGAGGTTGGAAAAATGCGGGCACAAAAGAGTTAGAGGGGTGTTGCGCATTGTTCGCATTGCTCCAAGATAAATTGGGGTGATTCCTCCAAGCCGGATTATAGTTATTACTATAAGGGTTATTTTTAGGGTTAAAGAAAGGATGACCCGAATTTCCAAAGAGTCTAAAAACTCTTTGGACACGAAGACTTTACGGGGAATAAAACAAGGCAGAGTGGAGGAGGAAGTAGACATCTCCGCCACCTGCTTTGTTAACCTTTCAACTTGAAAGGGTTAAGAGAGCAGTGGCATCCACTTAAAAAAGACCGGCCGCCTGCTTAGCGCATCCCCGGGGGACGTTCCACTGGTAGGCGTTTATAGCCATTTCTTCGATTATAACCTTGGAAGCCTCTGGGGTTTTATTATTGAAAGTGCCTGACAGCCGTGTCAATCATTTGACGCGTATGATAGTTAAGCCCATTATAAAAGATCTAGACCTACAACCACGCTGGCAGCGCGTGGTGCAGACACTTGCGGAGGAATTCTTTAAACCTCTCCCAAGTCTCAAATAAAGACTCGAGATCATTCTGCACAAATGAAGAAATGTCTGCCCGTAACTTTGCAGTTTTTGCGGGCATAAAATACTACGTTTAGAACCGTTCTGCGAGCTCTGCCTAGGTGGTGATAAATCCTCGCGAGAGGGAATTCAACCACAGCGTAGCTTTGGATTTAAGGGAAAAAGGAAATAAGTGCAAGTGAATGGCGTCATCAGTGACGCCATTAATCTTAAAGGGGTCGCATATTTCTGAAAAAATAGAATAATGAACATTCGGGTCCTTATCCGGCAGTCCATCGAACTGCATGTCATTTTGGATCAATTGAATGACACTCGATTTTATTTCAAAATTATTATTCGCCACCGTAGGGCGAACAATACTAGACCTAATATCATCCAGGTTAGGTCGTGCATAATAATACATAGTACGCTCGACTGCTTGGGCTGGGTTAGGGTCTGAAAGTCCACCTAGTGTCAACTACTTACACCTATGGGGGGGATAGGTGTATTTGCAGCGAATTTGCGGAATTAATGTTTTACCTGTGCAAGAAAACCAAAACAACGCAGCACAAAAAATACACAAGCAATTTATAGTGGTTCCCCGATTTGGGTACGTCCACTTTCCCCCTTCGACCTATCTCCCAACCAGGGACGACTCGGTCACTTCACCAACAGGATTGAAATCCAATCCTCGCACTAACGGAAGGAACCCTTCCACACGTAGGAGTCAACACTCCCACAACACGGGTTGCACCCAACCCTACAACTAGAGACCAAACGATCTTTTACAAAGAAATGAAAATAGCTTGTACGAAATACAAACAACGTATGGAGACTAAGGTGTCCCTCTTCGTTCGACGACGTGTTCTTGAAGTCAACGAAGAGTCCACAACTCTAGATCTCACTTGCAAAGAATCTTCTCTAGATTGACGGCTTCAACAAGAGAGGTGGTGATGCTATGTAGATTCAATCTTCTTAGCAAAGTCGGCAAGGTCTTCTAACGGTCACACTAGGATCGATCGTCTCGATCGATTCAGTTGGGGAAGGTTTCCCGATCACAAATCAAGAGACAAAAGATCTCTGGATAGACGCGTGAGACGCTGTGCCGACTAGGCTTCTGTCGCCGGGAGAGGTAACGAACACCTCGATCAACGGTGGCGAGCAATTAGAGAGAGGCGGAGCAGGTCAGCCGAGCTCGCTTCCGATCTAGGGCTTGACGGTGGCTTCTCTTTCTTTGATCTGTAATCCGTGTTTTTACTGTTCACAAATACAGAGTATTTATACATTAGGTCAAGAGATGACCGTTGTGGGCCCCACCAGCAGTAAGACCAAAGTCCGGTTCAAAATCCCGCAGATAACGTGGACCGGTCCAGACAGAGTTGGAAAAATGCCCAAGTCAAATTCGGCGAGAATCGTGAGTGATTCTCGACGAATCGGCGAGAATCACTTACGATTCTCGCCGAATTCTACTTAGAGAATTCAGGCTGCACAGGTTATAGAGGCCGGGGAGAATCGGTGGGAATCACCTTGGATTCTCGCCGACTCGTCGAGAATGCAAAGTCATTCTCGACGAATTGGCGAGAATCACTTGGTGATTCTCGACGATTCTGCCTTAGATGATTTTTTTGACTGCGTCGAGACAGCCGGCCCAACCCGGCAAGAATCAACTAGTGATTCTCGACGAATTATACTTAGACGAATTCTCGTCTTTCCACCCATGAGCTAGTCTTTGGCCCATCCTTGCATCTTGTCTGCTCTTGCTTTATCATAGCCCTGTACTTGAACTTAAGAACACCCCAATAGAGAGAGTACACGTAGGCCAACACACTGATCTGCTCAACGAGGGATTACGTTGCACAGACCCGTGTATATTGACCCACTGCACCCTGACATTGGTGTGTACTTAGCGTGGAATAACTGTAAGCATAACTTAAAGAAATTCATCAAATACATAGTAAATTCATCTTAACTTGATAGGAGGCTTCCTCAAATCCCGGTGATCGTGGATACAATACCCAACAATCTCCCCCTATTTGACGAAGCCAAAATCCTACTAAGCTAAGATGAATTTCAAAATTTCAGATAAAATATGCATTAATCAACAGAGTGAGCAATAAGCGTAATTAGATCAATGTGAGATTCAAATAATAAACCACACACATGTATATATAAATATTAATGTCCACACACAAATGTTCATGGTTTACTTTATAACAAAGTTTAAATGAGATAATCACAAGAGCTAACATCCTACATATCTTTGTCCTTAGCTAAGTCTTCTTTGAGTTGCTGAGCTAAGAATCTTTTGCTTTGTCGCTCAAAATACTCCTTAGGCTTAGGATAGTATCTCGGAGGAGGAGCTATGTTTGCAGCTTTGTTTGCCCCAGTGTTGCTTCTGAAGAACAAGTTTCTTTTGGCTTCATACAACTTGTGCTGCTCCCACTCGTATTGGCTATATACGTCACTCCTTTTGACTTGCCCTTCTTGTAGTAATGCAAAGGTGTCCAAGATGATATTATTTGATACGGGACTCCACTTTTCATTCCTCACATCATCCTCCTTCAATCTAATCTTCTTTTCAGCTAGTGTTTCCTTCGAAGTTCCTTCTTTGATTTGCCTTTTGCCTTTGGCTTTTGCTAAGGCATCTTGGTCAAACCAGCTCCTTCTTTCAGCCCTCTCCGCAGCTTTCTTCAACTCGACTTCGCTCAGTTGTACTTCTTCAGCCCTTATATCACCCTCAGTAGTACCAGCACGGCCCTCATCCTCAGGTGGGGCAACAGGGACATGTATTCCCGATGCTTCTTTTACCAGCCAGTGGGCCGTTTCAAACACGTACCTATTGGTCTGGTCGAAATTTAGAAGTACCAACTCTTGAAGCCCCGCCATCTTAGCATTATACGCTTCCTCCCCCTTTTTGACTTCGACGGCTACAGAGTTTGTATAGGAATGCAAAGAGGCATCAATATGCTTCACGGTTTTACTGAATTCGTCCAACAGAGATTTCTGATTTGCGTTTAGCGTTACCATGTTGGCATCGAACTTTTGTATGCTGTCTGCCACAATATGTGCATTTTTATTGACGACAGCCAGATCGTCAGTATTCTTCTTCTGTCCCTGCATGAGAAGAGATACTGCTTTGCCTGCCTCTGTGTATTTTTCATCAAATTTCTTTTCCATCAAATCCAGTTTGTGATTGATCTGAACCACATTCTTAAGCATGAGATCCTCAGACTCCCGCAGTCTCTTTAGCACTTTGTTGTGCGATTTCTCAAACATATCCTTGAGCTCATCAAGCATACCTTGCATAAAATTGACAGTGAGATTTGCTATGCTTTCTTGTAGTGGAGGAGCTGCAGGCAGACCCTGGTCAGGATCCCCCGCAGAGGTACTGGGAGAGTTGGATAGTAGTATGGAGTCCACAGGGGGAACAAAGGATTGCTCCCCCTCCATCCTTGCATCTAACTGCTTAGGAGCCTTTTCCACAGATGGAACTCAACATCCTCCTGAGACTCTACTGCTTTCTCATTCTCTGGTACTTCTTCTTCTATCTCAGTCTCCAAGTGATCATGCTTATTGGCAGAGCTGTGCACATCTTCTTCTACTTCTTCCTCCTCCTCATCATTTGCTACTTCATCTGCCACCATCTCCATAGCTTCTTTAGCTATCAGAGAAATATCAGATAAGATGTTTGAAGAACCGGTTACAGGCTCCCCCTCAGTTCCTGCAATCAGGGCGTCAGGAACTTCACTGGGTGTTGCCACGAAATCTGCTGAAGTTCTGTTGTCCTCGGCAGGAGATTCTTCTTGTTCAACTACCACTGCAGCTTGCCCTATGAGTCGCACCCATCTGTCAAAGACGCTGGAGTCCATTTTCTTCAAATAATGCAAAGGAACTCCTTTGCTCATGTCGAACCTATCTCCGTTCAACTGATTGAGAAATAGGCTGATGATTCGTCCAAAACTTGGAGATCTGAGGGTGTCCTTAATCTTCTCAAAAAGCATGGCCCCCCAGTTGAATCTCTTTCGGCAGACTATCACCACAAGAATCTTGAACATGTCGGCTGAGATGTGGTCGTGTGAGCCTGGTTTGCATATCAGTACTTTCCCAATGATGTCGGACAAGAGTTTCCCCTCTTCATTCGTTTCTTTTCTCTTTATCGATCTGGTGCCCCTAGCTAGCCCACAGAATAATAGGGTCCTGGATCTATCATGTTCCTCAAGATAATCCTCGTGCACAGAACTGGAAAGCTGCAAGCATTGAGTCAGTTTCCTGGCAGACATCTTGATCCTTGCACCTGCAACCTTACTCTTGATGATAGAGTCTTCATTCTGAAGTTTGGCGGTTGCAAAGAACTCCATCACTTCTTTATCCAGAATTTTGCAGGGGTGCTCCAGTACAAACGTGAGTCCAGCCTCCTCCAGCATGATGATGATGTTTCTGAACTCATCTGAGGCATGTGAGAACCCGGTTCGAACTAACTCACAGCCAGTGACCAGCCCGGCGGTGGTCCTTGGAGCCATAGCAAACCTAGGAAGGGAATCCCATGTTTACGCCTAATCAGAGCTCAAAAAGGAAGCTATACGAACAGTGAGTCACTGTAGGGGAGAGGAAATGGTTACCCGAATGCGGAGGGAGCGAGAGTTGACGGAGACGATGGAAAGCCTGGAGGAGCTCGTGCCCTTGTTTGATCGAAACCGCGGAGAATGGAAACTAGGACGAGCTCCCTGGACGCGAGGAGAGGAGTCTACGGAATCCGGAATGAGGTCGACGAGATAGGGAGCCAAGATGCGGGAAGTCTCCGGGAGGAGGGAAGGAATATCGACGGGTTTCTGAGGAAGGGTCGGCGGGATTCTCTGCGAAAGGCGGGAGATGAAGAGTCGGCAGCTTTCTAAATCGACGAGTCGGCGGGAGTACATACCGGATTTAGAAATCTTCTAAATATACCCAAGACAATAACCATGGCAATCAATTTCAATGGGTTATTTCTCGATCGAGATATGCATAATCTTCTTTATGTCAGTTGTAAGTTTTAGTGACTTCCAATGGCGTATCTTCATTAATTTTCAGTGGGCTGACTTAGGCCTGTTGAGGTTTATTCTCGAATCTACTAGTGTATTTACAGATAAATCTTTAACAATGTATCTAAAGTTTATTTTTGCAATCTTAATCTTTCTTTAGGTGAACAAGCATATAAGTGTAAGTCTATACAAGACCATTTACTTTCGAGTGAGGGAATTCATGACTTAATGTGGATATGCAGATATACTTATATACATATATGTAAAAAATCGATGCGCTATAGCTCATATATTGAAGCTGATTGCAATTACCTGAGATTAAAGGATGTATCATTTAGAACTTCTGCTCAAGGAACACCAGGTGGTCAACTTGCACGTGCCCGTGTTGATGGCACTGCTCCTTTTCCAGATACTTGTTCCACATCATTTTTGGAACATCTCCTGTCTGGTTCCCATTAGGTTTACGGGAACCTAGACTACCCTGCAAAAGAGTTATCTTGCCTTAGGAACCCAATAAGTATTGGGTCCTAGGTTTTCTGTCAGCATAATAATTTGGATGCCTCCCCTCAGGGATCCTGGAGAGAGGACTAACATTGCCTCGAGGATGTGGATGTCCCCTTGCCTTTGACACAGAAGGGTTGTGCCAACAATCTATGGCAAAATGACCCACTTTGCCACAACACCAACATTTATGAATGTTGTACTGCCGTTTGAGACCTGACCTGGTGACTGAGGTAGTCAAAGTCCTAGGTCTATACGGGATGGGGCCGAATCTGCTAACAGACTTGTCTCTTCCACCTTGACTCATGGATGGGTGGAAAGAGTGCATATGGTAGGCATGATGAGGCCTGGGAGGAGGTGCCTTCCTTTCAGTCAGCCCCCTTCCAAGGTCCCCATGTGTGCCAACAACATGATTTCTAACCCCCCTTTCCTGAGTCCTAGGGAGGCGAGAGGCGCATTGTGTGATAATGCTGACAGACTCATGATTAGAAGGGGCAGTGGCCGAGAATACAAAAGGCTTGGTGGAAGCCTGAGGTATCCTCTTCTGGGTAGCCATGATAGCCCTGGCATTTTGGGTGCTTCCACAAGAGGACTGATCATTCTTGTAGTGACCATGGTTATTCCTATAGTCATACCTGAAAGCATGATGAGTGTCCTTCCTACTCGGGGTGGGGGGTCTGAACACAGTTTTCCCATTTCTCTATGACTTAATAATTTGGGTGATCCACCCATTTTCTTCTTTTCTCTTGATAGCATCAATCTTGGAAAAATTAGAAACTATCCTCTTCTCGGTCTCTAGACGACTTTCTAGATCCGAGATCTGTGAGTCCTTTACTTTGATGGATTCCAATTGGAGATTCATCAAGATCTTCAGCTGAGCAATCTCCTTAGCTTGTTCCTCAACAAGTAAGTTGCTCGTCTGAAGGGCACTCTGAAGGGAATCAAGATTATCAATCTTTTGATTGAGGCTATGTGTATCCCTTGCATCATTGGAAGGACTACTCTCAAAACTATTCCTGTCTTCAGGAACTTCAAGAGGAAAGGGGCATGAGGAAGAAGTTACCTTCTTCAGACTTTGTTGTTCATGGTTACAATCCAGATCGGCAGAGACTGTTGAGTTAGCTTCATCAGAACTGCTTTCCTCAGCTTCTTCTTCAGTCTCTGACAAGGACACAGGAGCCCGGATATTGACATATTGATCATGCCCTTCATCTTCAGAAATAAGGACCCCTACATAGGCTTCATCCTCTTGCTGACAATCGGTCCCAGCTTTCTCTGATCCCTCCATGAGGTCAGAGATGGTTTGCCACATGGACTTGGCCGTCCTACACTTGTCCACTCTTGAACGAGATACACTAGACCAGACGTCAGTGAAGATCTGACGTATTAACTTGTCCAAGTTGTACAGTGAGAGCTCGGTCTCAGACATCTCTTCGGGACTCTTGGGGATTTGGATATCCTCTACAGAATCAGAAGCTTTCATGGGAATGAAGGGACCCTCTTCCAAGATGATTGACACCCGAGGGACGATGGCCTCTAGATGAAACATAACTCTCATCTTCTAGATAGGGTAATACTCTATTGTGCACGCAGGGAGTCTCAGAGGAGGGACATCAAATTCCAGCTCCATGCTTGAGTCTCGTCTTCTAGTTGACACAGGAGGCAGGATCTTACTCAAGGTGTTAACCTTATTGCTGAGCAACCTCCCTCTGATACCACTTGAAAGTCCACCTAGTGTCAACTACTTACACCTATGGGGGGGATAGGTGTATTTGCAGCGAATTTGCGGAATTAATGTTTTACCTGCGCAAGAAAACCAAAACAACACAGCACAAAAAATACACAAGCAATTTATAGTGGTTCCCCGATTTGGGTACGTCCACTTTCCCCCTTCGACCTATCTCCCAACCAGGGACGACTCGGTCACTTCACCAACAAGATTGAAATCCAATCCTCGCACTAACGGAAGGAACACTTCCACACGTAGGAGTCAACACTCCCACAACACGGGTTGCACCCAACCCTACAACTAGAGACCAAACGGTCTTTTACAAAGAAATGAAAATAGCTTGTACGAAATACAAACAACGTATGGAGACTAAGGTGTCCCTCTTCGTTCGACGACGTGTTCTTGAAGTCAACGAAGAGTCCACAACTCTAGATCTCACTTGGAGAGAATCTTCTCTAGATCGACGGCTTCAACAAGAGAGGCGGTGATGCTATGTAGATCCAATCTTCTTAGCAAAGTCGGCAAGGTCTTCCAACGGTCACACTAGGATCGATCGTCTCGATCGATTCGGATGGGGAAGGTTTCCCGATCACAAATTAAGAGACAAAAGATCTCTGGATAGACGCGTGAGACGCTGTGCCCGACTAGGCTTCTGTCGCCGGGAGAGGTAACGAACACCTCGATCAACGGTGGCGAGCAATTAGCGAGAGGCGGAGCAGGTCAGCCGAGCTCGCTTCCGATCTAGGGCTTGACGGCGGCTTCTCTTTCTTTGATCTGTAATCCGTGTTTTTACTGTTCACAAATATAGAGTATTTATACATTAGGTCAAGAGATGACCGTTGTGGGCCCCACCAGCAGTAAGACCAAAGTCCGGTTCAAAATCCCGCAGATAACGTGGACCGGTCCAGACAGAGTTGGAAAAATGCCCAAGTCAAATTCGGCGAGAATCGTGAGTGATTCTCGATGAATCGGCGAGAATCACTTACGATTCTCGCCGAATTCTACTTAGAGAATTCAGGCTGCACAGGTTATAGAGGCCGGGGAGAATCGGTGGGAATCACCTTGGATTCTCGCCGACTCGTCGAGAATGCAAAGTCATTCTCGACGAATCGGCGAGAATCACTTGGTGATTCTCGACGATTCTGCCTTAGATGATTTTTCTGACTACGTCGAGACAGCCGACCCAACCCGGCAAGAATCAACTAGTGATTCTCGACGAATTATACTTAGACGAATTCTCGTCTTTCCACCCATGAGCTGGTCTTTGGCCCATCCTTGCTTCTTGTCTGCTCTTGCTTTATCATAGCCCTGTACTTGAACTTAAGTACACCCCAATAGAGAGAGTACACGTAGGCCAACACACTGATCTGCTCAACGAGGGATTACGTTGCACAGACCCGTGTATATTGACCCACTGCACCCTGACATTGGTGTGTACTTAGCTTGGAATAACTGCAAGCACAACTTAAAGAAATTCATCAAATACATAGTAAATTCATCTTAACTTGATAGGAGGCTTCCTCAAATCCCGGTGATCGTGGATACAATACCCAACAGGGTCGGCCATAACTAAGGCATAGGGTTCTCCGATAGATTCTTCGGGGTCTAAAAAAGGATTTCGGCATTGAGATCGAATACGTGCAAGGGACCGTTCGATCTCAAGATCGAAATCAAAATTTTCAAACTCCGAGGGTTTTCCACGGGTCATACACCCTAAAATATAATCTAAATAATAAACTCGCTTTTTTGGTTATTTAAATAGAGTTTTTAAGTTTTTTTGTTTTTAAAAATAGGTAAATGTAACAGACTCCAGAATTCAAAATAGCAACACGAAAGACTCCCCGGCAGCGGCGCCAAATACTTGATGCGCGCGAGGCCCGACTCTCGATTCAGACGATGAGCACGTTGGGTTTGGATCCCACGCGATGCAATGGAGGCAAGTGCACCTGTCACAAGTAATACAAGATATTTTTGTGGGGAATATTGAGGTCCAATATTTCTCGGGGCCGGTTGACTATTTCTACTCCTTCCGGAGGAATAATTATTTTATCAAAAATAACTTGTTGGGTTTTAGTTAACTAAAGCGATTATAAAAGGGAGTTGTAAAAAAGGACTAAGAAAATTTTGATGAAGGGTTAACGCTCGACATCGAATCGTATCGAAACTAAAATGATTCTTAATAATTATTGAACATAGTTTTCAAATTAAATAAAGGTAACTTGGTCGTGGAGGTTCCAAATACATGAGCTCACCTAGCTCTAGGAATATCGCTCACCATAACATTAAGACTATTCGACCAAACTCTCGTTTGACGAAGGATTCCTCTTAATTCCCGCATTACGCTAAGAAACCCGCTATTGGGTTGGTAACCCAATCCGGTAGAATTACACTTCTCCTCTCTTGAGGGTATTAACGTAACTCTTTTTACCCAAGGGTCATAAGTCCATACGCACGGCCTCTCGACGAGCTAGCGTATGGATAACGGAAATAGATTACACACATCAATATGTTGTTCTACGCGTCGTAAACCGGGCAAACCATAAGCCCTTTAATTAAAGTGAAAAAATATCCTTTAATTATTTAGAGTGATTTTATATGTCCCAATGCTCTTCGATGTCGAGGGCTAAGAACGATTAGCCACTCATCGGTATGAGGATGGCTTGTGAGTTTGATGAGGCGCGAGTTCAAAACTAAATGCTAAATGGTCATAAAAAAGAGGACATAAAAATAACGTAACGTTAGGAACAAAAGGCTAAAAACTTTAATTGCTAACAAAGAATTCACACGCAATTCGAACCCATAATTAAGAAAAAGCTAAGTTACCCAAAAGGAAAACATAATTGACATTACATGCACTACTAAAACGAGTAGGCGGGAAATGACAAGTCCTACTCAAACGAGTAGGTGGGAAATTACAAGTCCTACTCGAACGAATAGGCGGGAAATGACAAGTCCTACTCAAACGACAATGCGGGAAATGAAAGCGAGTCCTACTCGAATGAGTAGGCAGGAAATAAATGCACACACAAACACTCTACATAATTTAAAGAAAGCAATAAAATTTATCTCATATACACACAGACTCTACATAAAATCCAGAAAGCGATAAGGAAAGCTATAAAAGAAAGCAATAAAAATTAACTCATCCACGCACACACTCTACATGAAGTTGAAATATCAAAATGAAAATTAATCTCATGCAGTCTCTCACACACAATTTAAAAAGAAAAACAAAGTAATCAAAAAATTAAAATAAATACATCCTTACTCTTAGAACTTGCTAAAAATCAATAAAAAGATAAATAAAAATAAAAAGAGCAAAAGTTTTTAGAAATAAAAGCTAAAAATCAAAGTGTTTCAAAATATTAAAATGATAACTTTTTAACCCTTATAATTTTATAAAAGGGTTTAAAAAGTTGAAAATAGGTTGACAAGAACATAAGTTTTACAAAATAAAAAAAATTAAGTAAAAAAAAGATAGAAAGCCACTTTGACAACACTTTTATAAAACCATAAAAATGAAATTAAATATTAAAAAAACTAAACCTAAACCTAAGCAAAGAGAGAAGAAAATAAAAGATATCATAACAACTAATAACTTCGATAGAAAACCTAGAACAAAAAATAAGTAAAATAAAACTATGAAAACATAAAAATTTAACAACAAAAAATTAAACTCATACACCCACACACACATTTTAAAGAGAAAGATAGAGAAAAACAAAGGATAAAAGTTGAATAAAAGTGGGGCACTCATATACATTCTAAGACACAATGAGGAGAGAAAATCTAACATATTTTATTAAAGGAAAAAAGTTGATTACAAAGCTAAAACAAACATAAAACAGAGGGGGATAAAATTCTCCTTACATAGCAAGAAGTGAACCCAAGCAGCCCACAAACAACAAAATTGGCCCAAAAGTTTGAACCCTTGGTATATAAAAAAATTCTATTTACAGGAAAAATTTCAGGGGTGACACGCCCTGGTCACGAGCATGAAAGGGGGGCATGTTAGGTTGGCTTGCTAAAGATGGAGAAATTTTGGTGACTAGTCGATTTCCAGAAGCTCTAGAATGGGACACGTGTTAGTCACGGGTGTGACAGGGTGGCCACGGGCATGTCAGTAAGGTATGACTTTTGAAGGCGTCCAGCATCAAGCTGGGATCGACGAACATCGAGCTTGAATTGACGAACGTCGAGCGAATGGACACGGGCATGTCGGGGCGGGGGAACGAGCGTGATAGCGGCATAGAGTGGTTGATGGAAGCATCGAGATTGAAACGACGAATGACTAGCATTGCGTTGCGTTTGACGAACGTCAAGCTTCATTTGATGAATGTCGAATAGCTTGGGTTGAATATTGACAAAAACCGTAGCGTAGAGTGGAGGGTCTGGCATAAAATTTGTCGAGAGCTGCTCCTATTATGAAATTTGTCGAGCGCTGATGTGGCATCAATTCATCTAGCAGAGAGTCCGACATAAATTTATCGAGGACTGCTCTAGCATAATTTTGTCGAGCACTGATTGACGAGATCAAATTCTTCGAGCGCTGATCGGCGAGATAAAATTCATCAAGCGCTTCTAGGCGAGATCAAATTCGTCGAGCACTGCTCGATGAATGTGGTCATTCTTGTGCAGGAAGCAGATTCTTACACTGGAATCAAAGTAACATGCCCAGGTCACGGGCGTGACATAAGTGACAAATCCGTGTACTTTGAGAAATTTGGCTTTTTTCTGAAAAAATTATGAAAAAAAAGCTAAGTTAGGACAATATTTACAAAAAAGAAACATTTTATTGAAGAAAAATAACTAAAAATAATGAAAAATAAACTAAAATGACCTAATAGAAGTACTGAAAATATATATATTTACAACTTATCAAGGAGCAAAGTCGTCAAAATCATCGAGTATCCGATGAAAGTTGTCGGGTAATGCTTGCCATTGATTAAGTCCAATTCATCGATTAATCTCGACGAATTCATCAAATATCTTTTTGGCATTGAGTGAGATTTGAGTTAAGTCTAATTCGTCGAGTAATCTTTATGAATTCGTCAAGTAACACTCTCGGCATTGAGTGTCTTTGTCTCCGCTAAGTAAAAAGCGCTGAGTCAGTCGAGTATAAAACTTGGCGTTGAGTGACCTTTGGGTCTATGTCAAATTCGTCGAGTAATCTCGATGAATTCGTTAGTAATCTCGATGAATTCGTCGAGTAAGGCTTTTTAGGCGTCAAGTTTCGTCGAGTATAAGACTGGTCATTGAGTGGATTAGTCTTTGACGCTGAGAGTGTTGAGTGACCTTTGGGTCTAAGTTAAATTCGTCGAGTAATCTCGACAAATTCGTCGAGTAAGGCTAATTTGGCATCAAGTTCGTCGAGTATAAGACTGGGTGTTAAGTTGATTCGGCTTGGCGCTGAGAGCGTTGAGTGATCTTTGAGTCTAAGTCATATTCGTCGAGTAAACTCGACGAATTCATCGAGTAATACTAGTTAGCGTTGAGTGCGTCGAGTGATATTTGTGTGCTAGGTCAAAAGAATTGAGTGCGCTGAATGCAGTCAATGCGGCGTTGAGTGAAACAATGTTGAGTGAACATTGGCGTCTAGTATCTTTAGAGCTAAGTCAAAAGAGTTGATGGACTCAACACGACATTTAGTGGACTCAATGCGACATTGAGTGGATGTAATATCGTTTGAGTTTAGCTGGTTATCGTCGAGTGCATTAAATGAACTCAATGCGGCATCGAGTGTACTTAATGGCTTTTCCCTGGACTTAGCATTTTTAGCTATTCGTTGTGTATCCACCGCATTCGTCAAGTATACTCAACGATTCAGCTTGGACTTAGAAATTTTCTCGCTTAATTAAGTTGAGTTCGATGAGTATTACTTAGTGATTTGGTACTTGAGTGTTTTTTTGATGTTAAGTTTGCTTTTGGTGTGGTAGTGGTTACCTGACCTCCAATCTAGTGCCAATTGTGATCATTATACTACTAGAGTTATCTTTTTTTGACTGTGGGGTTAGGTTACAAAGTGGATGAGTTATAAATTACCTATATTTTCGTATTTTTATTTAAGTCAATTTTGTTTGTTTTTTGTCTTTTTTTATCTGTTTATCAATAAATAGCTTATTTTTGTAAATATTATTTCTAACTTAGCTTTAATTTTTATTTGCAGAAAATTCCCAGAAAAATTCCAAAAAAGTCACAAAATGACTGACACACACGCCCCGTGACAATTGACCGACACACCTTGTCACCCCCCCCCCACCCCCCGGACGATCGCCGGCCACAGTGCCAGCTCGACGATCGGCGATCATCAAATAGTGTCGACACGCCCCCTGTCATGCCCGTGTCAAGTGTGACACGGGCGTGACCTTGCCACCTGGCCCGACACGCGCGCGACTTTGCGCCGGACCGCGCCCAGATTGACCTCCCCGACACGCCCCATCACGCCGTGATTGACACATGTCACGCCAGTGACCTAGGCGTGACCGCCACGTTTTCAGCCGAAGTCAACTTTCCAGTCAAGTCACCCGATCAGCTCATGAATAGTGTCAACACCCCCCCCTGTCACGCCTAGTCACGGGCGTGACCCACCCGAAATTTGCCTATAAATAAAGCTTCCAGGAAGCTTATTTGTCCACTTTTTTGACCACTTTGCTTAAGGGAGGTGCTGCCCAATTGGATTCCATACTTATGTAAGGAGAATTTCTCCCCCCTCTCTCTCTCTTAGTTTATTAAGGTTTTTACTTAAATAAAATATGAATTTTTCTCTCTTAATTTGTATAATACTCCATTTGAATGCGCCTACTTAAGCAATTTTTCGTTCATCTTTTTGTATTTCTTTATGTTTTCATCTTTTTAGCTTTCATAACTTAGTTAGATTAGGATTTATCGCATTTCTAGCCATTGTGCCGTCCGTCTAGTTTTCATTTTCCGCACTTTTTAACTTTAGCTTTTTCTTCTTTATCATTTTCATTCATATAGGATTTATAAAAACCCCCCCTAAAAGTGTTCGTTTTTATTTCTTTAACTTAGGCTCTTAGGAATGTAAAACTTCTCTCGTCCTTTTTAGTTTTATTTCTCATTTTTTTTGAGGTTTATAAAAACTTATTATGAATAAAAATGTAGTCGTTATAATTTTTCGCTCACATTCATTTTAGCTTTTAATTTCAAAACTTTTAGTCCGGTTAATTTTTTATTTTATCTTTTTATGCATTTCTACCCGCATTCTAGCGGTAGAAATGCAGTTGTATTAATTTTTCGAGTACTTTTCCATTTTGCGTTTATTTGCAAAACTTTTCGCTCCGTTAATTTTTATTTTCACTTTTTATCATTTCTCTACCGCATTCTAGCGGTAGAAATGCAGTCTTTTAATTCTCTGAGCTCTTTGTTTTTCTATTTTTGCAAGTGTGTGCGTGTATGAGTTAGGTTTTACTGCTTTATTTCATTTCTTTCTTAGAGTGCGTGTGTGCGTATGCATTTAATTTCCGCCTACTCGTTAAGAGTTAAATGGCGCTTTGCTTCATTTCCCGCCCACATCGTTTGAGTGGGACTTGTCTTTTTACTGCTTTCATTTTCTTCCTACTCACTTGAGTAGGAAAACTTTGTGGGGGTGCGTGTGTTTTCATTTCTGTAGAGTGCGTGTGTGTGTTTTACTTTCAAGTAGAGTGCGTGCGTGTATGAGATAAATTTACTCCCGCCCACTCATTTGAGCCGGACTTGTAATTTTATCGCTTTCTCAATTATGTAGAGTGCTCGTGTAGGAGATAATATTTACCGCTTTATTTATCGCTTTCTTCAATTAAGAAGAGTGTGTGCGTGTGTGCTTTTATTTCCGCCTACTCATTTGAGTGGGTTTGCTTTATTTAATTTTCTTTATGTTTTGAAGTGTGCGTGAAGTGCCTGCATCAATTAGCTTTCAATTATCTAATTGTCCTATTTTTCGTGTTTTTCTCTTATATTTTTCAGTGCTTAATTTAACACTCCACGCACTTCACCTAAAAACATAAAGCCGTCCCCATACCGATGAGTGGCTAATCTCTTTTAGCCTTCGGCATCGAAGAGCATTGGGACATAAAAAATGATTTGAAATAATTAAAAAACTTTATTTTTATTTTAATTTAAGGACTTAAGGTTTACCCCGGGTAACGACGCATAGGACCACATAATCGATGTGTGGGCTCTATTTCCGTTATCCATACGCGACGCCGAGAGGCTGCACGTATGGACCGATCCCCCTTGTAAAGAGAACTGCGTACGCCCCCTCGAAGAGAGAAGAGCGTAGTTCTGCCGGATTGGGTTTCCCCACCCAATAGCGGGTTCTTAGCGTAAAGCGGCATTAAGAGAAATCCTTCGTCGGTCTAACCTATCGTCGAATAGTCTTAAGTTTAGGTGAGCACTATTCCTAGAATAAGTGCGCTCATATTTTTGAACCCCCACGGGCAAGTTCCTTTTATTAAATTAAAAACAAAGTTTAATAATTGTTAAGAATTATTTTTTAGTCTTAATCCGATTCGATGCCGAGCGTTAACCCGTCTCGAACTAACTTAGCAAAATTCTGCTTTCTTCCTTTCCGTTTTAATTAAACTAAAAAAATCCCACCTTACTGTTTAGTAAGATAATACTGTTCCTGGAATAGTAGATATAATCAACGCGTCCCCGAGAATAATACGACCTCGGTATTTTCCTGAATACCGAGTACTACTTGCGATAGGTGCGCTTGCCATCCTCTCGTTAGAAAACTCGATCTTCTAACCGGCCCGTAGAATCTGACCATTTCGAACCATCCAAGAGGTCTCTGTTCCGCGGCCATCAAGTTTTTTTGGCGCCGTTGCCGGGGATTCCGGTTGTTATATTGAATCCGGGACTCTATTAATTTTACTTTATTTTCAAATAAAAAAATTTTTACAAAAAAAAAATCCTTCCCCCTTTCGTTTTTTTAAGGTGCATGACCCTGGACAACCTTCGAGTTCTGAAAATCTTGAATTCGGACACCGAGATCGACCGCTCTCTGCGCGTATCCGATCTCTCCGTCGAATTCCCTTTAGACCCCGCAGAATCTATCGGAGAACCCTCTTCTTTCTTCTATGGCCGACCCGAATAATGCCCAACCGGCCGAGCGTACTATGTCTTATTACGCTCGACCCAACTTGGATGATACGGGGTCGAGTATTGTTCGGCCCGCTGTGGCCAACAATAATTTTGAAATTAAGTCAAGTGTGATTCAAATGATCCAAAATGCCGTGCAGTTCGACGGACTGCCGGATGAGGACCCCAATAATCACTTGTCTAATTTTCTTGAAATTTGCGATACTTTTTAAAATTAATGGCGACACTGATGATGCCATTCATTTGCAACCTTTTTCCCTTCTCTCTTAAGTCCAAGGCTAAGGCGTTACTCTCCCCCCCCCGGGATCCATCACGTCTTGGGCGGAATTGCTGAGAAATTCCTTACGAAGTATTTCCGCCCGCGAAAACTGCAAGACTGCGGGCGGACATATCTTCGTTCGTCCAAACGACTCTGAGTCTCTTTACGAGACTTGGAACGCTTTAAAGGAGTTCCTCCGCCGGTGCCCGCACCACGCTCTGCCAATGTGGTTGCAGGTACAATTTTTTATA